>CM053582.1:169432361-169454361 GCA_028627135.1 Pseudochirops cupreus
TCTTTTCTCCTTCTCCTCCTCTTCTTCTTCTTCTTTCTCTCTTCTTCTTCTTTTCTTTCTCTCTCTCTCTCCTCCTTCTCCTCCTCTTCTTCTTTCTTTCTTCTTCTTCTTTTCTCTCTCTCTCTCTCTCTCTCTCTCTCTCTCTCTCTTTCTCTCTCTCTCCTCTCTACCTCTTTCTCTCTCTTCCCAGCCTCCCCCCCCCCAATTATGACTGTGAACCATGCATGAACTCCAGGCTCCTTCAGCACTAACTTTGTAGGGTGTTTTGCCAGGGAGGTGATAGGTTTACATTTCTCTCATTATATTGCTGTGCCAATGTGAAAGATGAAAGAGAACTTTTTCTGTTAGGCAAACCCTAACCCTGTGACCATAGTTCTTTCATCGAGTAAGCCAAATGGTCCCTTTCCAAATTCCTGTCTGCTAGCACTGTCCTGTGCCCAAGGATCAGCAGAGTTTCTTGAAAGCACCAGCTTTCCAGTGTTCTTCCCACCTATTCACTAGCTTTAGTTTAGGCATTCTTCACCACCACCACCACCCCAAATAATGATTGCTTTAGTGGAAGGGGAAGAGGGGAACGATTGACTTAGTTTTGCGAAGTGACCCAAGGGTTTCACACTAGTAGTCTGAACCCTTCCCGACCTAGACCCAATTTCTCTTGTCTAAGTCATGCATAAAATGCACTAGTGTAAAATCCCACTAACCAAGAGAGAGGAAGTGTAGACACCAGTTTTCTGACTTCATTCAAAGTTTGGTGAGGAGAAATAACCCTATCAGCCTGTTAGTCTGGAAATCCCCCTGAGTTGTAAATGAACTCTACCTGAGACTGGAGAATTCAGGAACTATCTATTATTACCGTGGCCCTGGGATCCAAATAGAATGTATTTGCCAGATGGAGGAGGGGAGGGAGTGGAGAGGAACAAGGAAGAGATGCTAATTCTACTTCCTTATGAAAGGGGAAGAATGACTTCTCAGAAAACAAGGAATTTGGGAGGGTTTAACTCCAATGACTGACTGAGTCACACAAGAAAAGAGAAAATAAAGAGAATAAAGTCTAGTTCTTGGTAGTACCGCTAGGATTCATAGATAAACTCTTTTTTTCTGCATTCCTATGTAGTAAAACCCTTAAAAAATAATTTTTTAAAAAATGTAAATAATAACAGTTTATGATTATATAGTGCTTTAAGGTTTGCAATGTATTTTGTGTATATCGTTCCCCTCAATGCTTACAACAACACTGTCAGGTGCAATAGAAGTTACTAGAACCCCCATTTTACAGATAAAGGAAATGGGGTTCAAAGGAATTAGGTGGATTACTCAGTCGTGTCTGAGCTAGAATTTGAACCCCAGGTCTTCTGAACTTAAAAGTACATCACTTCACCCACTATAGCATTCTGCTCAGAAAGGGTCAAGGGAGAAAAGAAGATGGATTTCATTCTCTCATTCTCATTCACTCTCTGCCTGTGAGTTCAGGCTGCCAAGGCTGGTGGAAACCCAGTTCAGAGAAGAGAAACAGTGGCCAGGAGAAACCAGAAGAGGAGGCCCGAGAGCCAAATCCTGGGGCTTGTTGGTGGAAAGGATGAGGTCAAGACATGTTGTAGGCCTTTGGCATCATGCCTCCCTTCAAAAACTCTTCCCCAATCCACATTCAAATTAACTGTGATGAACTGGTAAGCCTACCTGCGTCAAACATTTCCACAGAGCAGGAATCTGGAGTGAGGAAGCTTGCTTTCATCAGATAATTTAACATAATTCTATTTTGGTTAAATGGTTTGCTTGTGACAGCACTAGATCACCCAACGGGCATCTGTGTTTTTCTGATGAGGATTATTCAGTCGGCTGGAAAACTGGCCTAGCCCATGTTACCAGCAAATGTGATTATCACAATCAAAATGGTCTTTTAATTTACTTGAGTGTTCTGTGTGTCCTCCTGTATCCAGAAGTATTACACCCAGCTCTGAGGAAATGACGTTAATGAGCATTTATTGCATTCCCATTGAATGTATAATATGTCTGTTGGGCTTCCCTTGGGCCCTGAGAAAGCCATGAGAAGTATTAGGCCAAGTTCTGAAACCACAAACACTAATGGGAAGCCTCCCACGTGCTGCTGCTTGCTAACACATGGTAAATAGTTATCTCCTATCTTGTGTCCAAAATTCTCTATTGCTTCCATGAGTCTGTCAAGCATAGGCTATTAATTCCTTTTTGTGATGACTGATTAAAGCTGGCCCACTGAAAAGTGAAAACAGCAGGTACATTAGCTGACTGTATTTTGGACATCATGCCAAGTAACTTGTTTGACTGATTTTTTGGTCCATTGAGGTAACTGGATTAACTATTTTGGCATTGTATAGACACACCTGAGACTCCCCACTGTAGTGGAGCTACTGGGAATTGAAGAAACTTGTTTGCATTCCAGCTATGCCTACACAACTCCATGAAGGGATGACCTGGAGCCATTTTGGACCAATTCTAGAAAGTTAATCGTTAATTTTCACTGTGAGCATTTGTACCTCGAGAATGGGCAAACACTACATATCAGGGTTTTATTTATTATTTTGTTGGTGGTCTAGACTCTTATTAAGAAGATGATGCAGCAAATATAAACAATGAGAACTAAACCGAAAAGTGTGTGCTGAATTATTTTTGGAGAGTTGGTTGTTAAACGTTACAAGAACAACCTTGCTTCCATGGAACATCACATTCAAACCATTTTGGTCTGTCCTATCCAAGGGATGTAGACAAAAAACCTGTTGGTTAGCTGATGAGATTTTTCATCTTTTCAATGAGTTATTTTAGTGCTAGGAAGACTAATTTTTATAGAAAAAAGAATAAAATTCAGTGTCCTGCTCCACGCCATGGCTACCATGTTTACAAGAGGGTCAGAATCTCCTACTTGAGGAAGCAAGTAGCCTTCTGGAGGTAAGTAAAAGCAATATTGAGGACTGATGGATCGAGGGTCATGGTTCAGAATAGTACCTGAACTCACTTGGGCTTTCTTTTAGTATTATTCTACAGAGGGAGTTTTTAATCTAAACTTGTAGTTTTTGAACTGGAACATTAAGTCTTCCTTTGTGTCATCTGAAGTCTCTTGAGCTGGGGAACAAGGAAAAACCATGGCAGAAATTAGATCATATGTGGGAACATAGTTGGTAAACCACAAAGCTCCTTAATGAGGTATTATTATTATTAATTATTCTAATTAGGACATAGAGATAACTTTGGATTCTCAAAGACAATGGATTACAAGCTTTGCTGAATCCTACCAAGATGAACAGACTGTGTATGTGGGCTTAGCCACAAGTTGATAACCAATGTGCTTCAGGAAGGTGTGTTCGTAGAGCTTTGGCCATCAATTGATAAATATTGTTGGCTATACCAACTTATCTATCTCACCTTCTGCTAAGGGAAGAAGGCATTATAATATCTGTCAATACAGGGATCTAGGTATAAATATGTAATCATGAATCACAGGAGCAAATATTTTGAGCCTGAAAAACCCTCAGAAGCTGTTTAGTCCAACCCTCTCATTTTATATGTGGCAAACAGATACTCAGAGATGTCAAGGGTCTTGTTCAAGGTCACCCATATAGTAAGAAACAAACCCCTGGATTTGAATCCGGGTCTTCTGACTCCAAATTCAGTAGTTTTCCCACTAAATAATACTGCCACTCATTGAAGTCTAGGACCAACTGATCCCTGCCTCCCTCTTCAGTGGATATAGTCACAGAAAGCAAAGGACACTTAACAGAGGCAATGAGGTTATTGATATGTTAATGAAGTATTCAGCTATAAAGATGCCTTGTCTGCTGCCCTTCACTTCCTGTGATTAAATCCTGAACTTTTTGGAGTAGGGGCTTGGGAAAGCAACTCAAAGCAGAAAAGAAAGCCATAATAGATTCAAGAGAGAATTCATGGCAATTGGCCAGTGAGAGCCAAGCTTCAGACTAGCCAATACTAGAAGGCTAGCTGAGCAGGCTGCCTAGCTGAGAAGGAAGGCCTAAGGGGAGGGTAGGATCTGGGTGAGGACCCCACAAGAGAAAAATGACACTAGGGTCCTGAAGTACCAAAGGCAGGAGTTGGCTTTGGCTATATGTGCTCTCTACATGTGTACCTCACTCCTACTGTACTGATTTTATTCCTCCTACAGATGCTATATTTGTGGGACAGTACTATGTGCTCAAGGTTTATATGGAGTGGGGATGTTGTATAACTATTCTTTTTACCTTGCCATTTTAGTAAATGACTATGCTTCGTGCTAATTATATCTACTGGCTCATTGTTATAGAGAAATGTATTGGTGGGGGCTCAGTGGCTATAGTTTTAGGAGACCTGAACCAACTGATAACCCTTCACCTGAAGGTAGCAGCTGCTCTCTGGGGACCCAACTATTAAGTATAAGTTGAATTTTGGGAGACAGCCCAGAGGGTATATTATGTAAGCTTTATCATTATTACTACTTTTGATGGATTTCCCAAATCCAACATAAAAAAACAGTTAGAATAGTTGTGATCTAGGCCCCTACTGTTGAGGTTTAGGGGTGCTGGGTCTCTGAAATAACAACACATGGGTCCTGCTTAATGAATTCTACCCAAGCCTTTTTTCAACCAAAGACAAGATTTATTAGAACACCAATAGAGGGTGAGCATGATTCTAAAAATGCTCTCTATCGGCCAGACTCTTAAGGAATGTGAGCTCCTTAATGGAGGCAAGATGGATCCTATATACAGAAAGACTGTGGGGACAGAGAAGGGGTCTAGATCAGTGGTTCTCAACCTGTGGGTCACAACCCCTTTGGGGGTCGAACGACCCTTTCAAAGGGGTCACAGGGGTCACCTAAGACCATCAGAAAACACATATTTCAGGTGGTCTTAGGAAATGAGACACCGCTCCTCGTCTCTAGGTGGGTCTGCCCACATGCAGACACGCCCACATCCGAGTATTAAAGGGTTGTGGCATTAGGAAGGTTAAGAACCGCTGGTCTAGATGGAATTAAGGGAGTTGTGGTCTAGGGTGGGACCAGGTGCTGACAATGAAGGACAGTTAATTAACAGGGAAGGGCTGATTGCCCCAGAAGAATTCAGCACACCTGGGCTACCTGGGCAAGTCCAGAAGCTTTTGCTTTTTGGGGTCCATGTCCAAAGATATAGTCTTTTCCTTTTTGGGGTTCAGATCCCATCCCCATCACTACCATATATCATTATCCATGTGGTAAAGGTATGAGGAGAAGCTAATAAAACATACAAATTTCTTATTTTTCCCTCATAGAGAACATATTATTTGGCAATCCTGATCTCACCCCTCAGTTTCATAATTCTATTCAAGGTAGGAACTGCTCACCTGAGGAGCAGCATGATGTAAGTGAATTAACTCTGGACTCGGTGTTAGGAAGAATTGGATTTGAATTTTACTTCAAATACTTTACTAGCTATGTGATTTAATCTCTTTAGGTCTCAGTCTCCTCATTTGTAAAAGAAGCATTTGGTTACATGACTTCTAAGAGCCTTACTGATAAAGTCTGAGGGGTCCAGGGAACCCTCAAAGACTGGAATATTGGACAGGGTCATCTGGAATGAATTCTTGGACTCAAGCATTCTTTAAGTCATTCTTTAAGTGGCAAAGGTTTGCTGTAACACCAATGTAGTAGACAGAGCTCAGTAAGGAACTTGTCACTTACCAGGAATGATGCTAAAGCATAAATAGGAAAAGTAGTGGATTATCTGGCAGATATGCTAATTAGGTGATAATTTACAACCTTGGTCACAGGCATCATTCACTGCTATAACCTGGGGAAGGGGTTTCTCAGAGGTGTACTTTTGGTTTATTATGTCTGTAGCAAGATAGCTTTGAAAGTTGAGTTCTATAGCTTGATTTCTGAATGGAATATGATAAGTTTGAGAATCAATACATGGTGATTCTGTGGTTATAAGATAGTACTGTTTTTACAAGTGAGTTTCTTCAGAGATCAGCTTGTTCTTCTGATGGGGAAAGATAGTTTGCTTTACTTGGGGTCCATTCATGAGTTATTGCTACTCATAGTGTCCTTGGGTTGGGGAGAAAACTGTCAGGGATAGTGTTTTGAAGCTAGGGAGAAATGTGATCTTGGAATTGGGGGTCCAATCACAAGCACCCAAGCACCCCATCACTACCAGTTATAAGACTGTGATCCTATGATATCCTCTTACTTTGAGGAAACCCAATTTCCACACCTTTTGCTTACCCTTTGGGTTATCTACTTTATACTCCTCTGCTGGCTATTGATGCATGCCTTGACCCTGACACTGGATTATCTACTGTGATCAATGAGAATAAGGCAGCAAAAAAAAAAAAAGTAACAGCATATGATAACTCCCCATGGATGTGGGAAGCATCACCATGAAAACTGGGCCTATCAGCAGAAGAAACCTCAGCTGTAACAGATTTTGGCTATATTAGTCTATAGAGCCAGGTGGAGATTCTGAGGAAGAGAAAATGGTGATCCCAGGCCAACCTGGTCATCTTTCCTGAGAGAGTTACAGACAGAACTATGGAATCCAATAGCTTTATAGCTCTGATTCAGGTACAGATCAAGCCCTGGTCTTGCAGTTTTACCACTTTGTGACATTTGTAATCAGGTTAGCTACCTGCACTAGTGACTGAACCAGGTTATTTCTGAGAGTAATCCAATCCCTGGTGACCACCCTTCAGTGGCCAATTTCTAGACTTGGAAGTAACTTTGGAGGACTCCCAATTGATGGGTTGTCCATTATGACTCAAGTGGTAGAGGAGGTCAGTTTCTACCTTGCATATCAGCTTCTTGAGGTGGCTGGGAGGAAAGTGCTTTTTAACCTAAAAGCACTGTGTCAATCACACAGTCCTTCACAGATATTAATTATGTGCTTACTAAGGTGTCAGGCCTGTGATAAGCAGGAGGCATGCAAAGAAAAGCAAAAAGAATCCTTGTCTTCAAGGAGCTTAACAGGGGAGACAATAAATACAGGATACAGAGAGCAGCTCTGGAGGAGAAGGCAATAGCAGCTGGCTAACAGAGAAAGGCTTCCTGCAGAGCACTGGATCTGAGCTAACTCTTGAGAGAAGCTAGGAATTCCAACTGTTGGAGGTGAAGAAGGAGAACATTCCAGGAACATAGAAGGAGATGCGACATTGTGCGTGAGGAACAGCAATTAGACCAGTCTGGATGGATCATAGAGTGCATAATTATGGCTAACAGCTTATATAGTGGCTTTAAAGGTCTGCAAAGCACTTTGCAGAAGCAAGGTAATGAAGCGAATAGAGTGCTGGGCCTGGAATCAGGAAGACCCGAGTTCAAATGCAACCTCAGACACTTCCTTTGTGACTCTGGGTAATCACTTAACCCTGTTTGCCTCAGTTTCCTCATGTGTAAAATGAGCTAGAGAAGGAAACGGCAAACCACTACAGTATCTTTGCCAAGAAAACCCCAAATGGAGGGGGCCACAGAGAGCCAAACAGGACTGAAACAACTGAACAGCAAAAAAAAATCCCCAAATAGAAAACTACCAGATTCCTCAAACTAATCTCAATCCTTTAACCACTCCAGACAACAGTTCAACTGGACTTTCTCAGTGACCAGTGAAAAGCAAGTGTCTCCAAATTTAGGCAGACAGTGAATCATGGTAGCAGTGGTCCGTGTCACAAAAGGATGCATTGTCCCTTGCCTTGGCATCCCGCCACAGCTGTGGACACTTCGTGCCTGGTCCAGTGGGACATATTTTGCATCCATCAAGTTACTTGAGCCCAACTTTTCAAAAGACAGGCCCCAGGTTCTCTTATTTTTGGACTGCCATTTTCACTGCCTTGCTAATCAAAATAAGCAACATCGTTGCTTCATACATTACCTAATCTACTAATGGCAAAACCAAATTTTAGAGCCTTACCTCCTTATCTCCATCTCATACCAGCAGAACAAATGACTAACTAATGTAAGCCCAAAGTGAGAAAATTGTAGCAACTCTGTAGGGTAAAAGCTATGGACCCCACTTTGAACTCTGTGGGACTGTAGTGTCAAACCAGTAAAACTGGGCCATAAAACATCCATAAAAATTTCTGTGGGTCACATAGTGACTTAGTTTTTAAATACGTTATCTGTGTTTTGATGCATTTTTATTTATTTTGTTAAATATTTTGACCTGATTCAGGCCATACATGAGTGTTGTGGGCCACATGTGGGCCTAGTGTGTTTTGTTTGATATCTCTTGTATCCCGTGTACCAATCCTGCCCTGACAGGTCCATTTCATAATAAATTGGTGCTTTGGGGAGGTCTACCAGCTTTGAACCTGACTTTCTTCATCTTTTTTAAAAATTAACTTATTTTTTAGTTTCCAGCATTCATTTCTACAAGATTTTGAGTTAATAAGTTTTCTCCCCATCTCTTATCTACCCCCACCCCAAGAGGGCAAGCATACTGAATACCTCTTCCCCCAATCTGCTCTCTCTTATATACTCTCCCATTACCCTCTCCCTTCCCAACCTTCTTGTAGGGGGAAATGGATTTCTACATCCCATTGCCTGTATATCTTATTTTCCAGTTGCATGTGAAAAACAATTTTTAACTTCTGTTTTCAGAATTCTGAGTTCCAAATTCACTTCTTTCCTCCTCACCCACCCCCACTGGGAAGACAAGCAATTCAACATAGGTCGTACATGTGTAGTTACGTAAAACATTTCCCTAGAAGTTATATTGTGAAAGACTAACTACTTTTCCCTCCATCTTATCTCACCCCTATTTATCCTATTTTCTCCTTTGACCCTGTCTCTTTTTTTTTGTTTATTTTTAGTTTTCAACATCATATCCACAAGGTTGAGTCACAAATTTTCTCCCCATCTTTCCCCTACCCACCACTCCAAAATAGTGATCCTACTGAATACCCCTTCTCCCAATCTGCTCTCTCTTATATCCTCCACCATATCCCCTCTGAATTTCTAGCAGCAAGATAGATTTCCATACCCGAGTACCCATATATCTTATTTCCCAGTTGCACGTAAAAATAATAATAATAATAAATTAATTAATTTTTTTTAACATTTGATTTTAAAACTTTGATTTCCAGATACTTTTCCTTCTTCCCTTTTCACCCAACCCTACTGGGAAGATAAGTAATTCAATATAGGTTGTACATGTGTAGTTACGCAAAACATTTCCATAGTAGATACATTGTGAAAGACTGACTATATTACCCTCCATCCTATCCCACCCCCTGCTTATTCTATTTTCTACTTTGACCCTGTCCCTTTTCAAAAGTGTGTGCTTCTAACTACCCTCCCCTCAAATCTGCCCTCCCTTCTATCATCCCCCATCTTATCCCTTCCCCCCCTACTTTCCTGTAGGGTAAGATACCCAATTTAGTGTGTATGTTATTCCCTCCTTAAGCCAAATTCAATGAGAGTAACGTTGACCCATTCCCTTTTGCCTTAATGTTCTTCCCCTCCATTGTAACAGTTTTCTCTTGCCTCTTTTATACGAGATAATTTACCCTATTCTGTCTCTCCCTATCTCCTCTCATTATATTCCTCTCTCAGCTCTTAATTTTATTTTTAGATTATCATCCCTTCTTATTCAACTGATCCTGTGCCTTCTGTCTATATATACATGTACACATATATACACACACTCACATATGTACTTATGTGCACATATACCCTCCTATATAAACATATACATATGTATGTATACATATATATAATATATATATTCCCTTCAACTATCCTCATACTGAGAAAAGTCTGAGTTACTATTATTGTTTTTTCATGTAGGAAAGTAAATAGTTCAACTTTGATAAGTTCCTTATGATTTCTTTTCCCTGTTTACCTTCTCATGCTTCTCTTGCTACTTGTATTTGAATGTCAAATTTTCTATTCAACTCTGGTCTTTTCATCAAGAATGCTTAAAAGTCCTCTATTTCATTGAATATCCATATTTTCTCCTGAAACATTATACTCAGTTTTGCTGGGTAGGTGATTTTTGGTTTTACTCCTAGCTCCTTTGACCTCTGGAATATCATATTCCAAGCCCTTTGATCCCATGATGTAAAAGCTGCTAGATTTTGTGTTATCCTGATCATGTTTCCACAATATTCAAATTGTTCCTTCTTGGCTATCTATGATATTTTCTCCTTGACCTGGGAACTCTGGAATTTGTCTATGATATTTCTAGAAGTTTTTTTTTTGGGATGTTTTCCAAGAGGTGATTGGTGAATTCTTTCAATTTCTATTTTGCCCTCTGGGTCTAAAATATCAGGGCAATTTTCCTTGAGAATTTCTTGAAGGATGATTTCTAGTTTCTTTTTTTGATCATGGCTTTCAGGTAGTTGTAAAGCCACACACAAGCAGCTTTCCAGAGGACTGCTGCTGTGAACAGCTTTCAAGGTTCTGATTACATGGTATAGTGAGCTCTCTATTTATCCAATAACAGATCAGAGCAAAACATTAATAGAAATCAAAATACAACATTCACAACGTTACAACTTATCACAGACAATCAAAATACAGCATTCACTGTGTCACAACTCAACAACTTATCATTAAAACAGACACATTGTTTTCACCAAAGTGGTCCCACAGTTTTAAACAAAATACATTCATTTAGTCAATTACAAAATCCTTAATTCAACCACAAAGTACAAAAGTCAAAGTTCTCCACCCCTAGGTCACAGTAAATAATAATCTTCTCAGTCAGTACACAGTATCCAAGTAAAGTCTTCTTTCAGCTTGACTGGAGGCTGGCTCCCAGCTTCCATGGTTCCTCTTTCATGGTCCCAGCTCCAATTGTTACCTTGGTTTAAAGGCAGGCAGCTTCCAGTTCCTTTTCCAGCTCCTTGTCCAGTTCTTCGTCCAGTTGCCATTCCGTATTGAAGTTCATAGTATCCAGTTCACCTCAAGTCCTTCACAGTTCCTGTATCTGGGAAGACAAAGCTTGACAGAGCCACAACAATATTCATGCACATTGCTAGCACCATCATCAATTCACTGTCTGCCTGTGAAATCAACTCAGACAAACCAACAAGGTCCGAGAACTCAACACAAATCATTAACATAGAAATCAACACAGACCCACAAACAAGGTCCAAGAGGTCAGCACAAATCACCAGTAAAGCCCTAGGACCTTTAAAACCCTCCTCCAGGACTTCTGTAAACATACAACCAGAAAATCCTCTTTCAGGGCTTCCAGTAAGGTCCCAGCACTTCTATACAAAGTGTCACAAACAAACATCAACACAGACAGAGCAGACAAACAGAATGCTGGGATACCACAAGTTTTCTCCTTCTTGACTCTGCCACCACAAGAGTCCTCTTTTCAGTTGTGCTGTCTCTAGCCTGGGGCTCTCCTTATATATGGTCATTAGCTCCTACCCAGGAGTTCACAAGTTCTAAGGTTCCCAAGTTGTGAGATTCACACATTCTGTTTCTTAACACAGTCGGCTCAAAAGAAAGTGACCTGAAACAAGGTGTTAATTCAGTAGCTGAAACAAGGTTTGAACTACTTCTGTAGTTTAATAATTTTTAAGTTATCTCTCCTAGATCTATTTTCCAGGTCAGTGGTTTTTCCAATAAAACATTTCACATTGTCTTCTATTTTTCCATTTATGTGGATCAGTTTTATAATATCTTGATTTCTTATGAAGTCATTAGCTTCCATTTGCTCCAATCTAATTCTGAAGGAATTATTCTCTTAAGTGAGCTTTTGAAATTTCTTTTCCATCTGGCAAATTCAGCTTTTTAAGACATTCTTCTCCTCACTGGTTTTTTGGGCCTCTTTTGACATTTGAGTTAGTCTATTTTTTAAATTGTATTTTCTTCAGTCAGGTTGTTGACTTGCTTTTCATGATTTTCTTGCATCATTCTCATTTCTCTTCCCAATTTTTCCTCATTTTCTCTTACTTGATTTTCAAAATCCTTCTTGAGCTCCTCCATGGTCTGTGACCAAGTCATATTTTTCTTAGAAGTTTTTGATGAAGGAGTTCTGACTTAGTTGTCTTCCTCCTGTTCCATGCTTTGATATTTTTTGTCCCCCAAAAAGGAATCTAAAGTTTGATTGCTTCGCTTTCTCTGCTTGCTTATGTTGCCAGTCAATTATTTGACTTTTGAGCTCTTTGTTACGTTAGAACTCTGCTTCCAGAGAGGAGAGCTTTGTCCCAAATCACTGGGGTTTTTGTAGCTGCCTGAGCTATTAGGAGGGTGCCCTCTCTACAGCCACCACAAGCTCTGGCCCACTGGCAACACACCCCAGGACCTCCACAAAAGACAGCAATTCAGATCCAAGCAGGTTAAAGCAAGAGCAATTAGCCTCTGAATGGTCATTTGGTCCCCTTATGATGTGCAGGCCAGGAGCTCTGGAGGAAGCCTCATGGGGAAGCAACTGTAGCCACCAGAACCCCATCACCTCTCACCATGGGGGGGGCAGGGGCCAGACATGCCCTTCCCTTCCAACAGAACTCCCCACTGACCTTTTACTTGCTCATTGGCATTTATAGGTTGAGGAGTCTGGAAACTGCTACATCTGCTGGTGATTCTCTCTCCTTGACTCTCTCCCTTTTCAAAAGGGTTTGCTTCTAACTGCCCCCTCACCCAATCTGCCTTCCCTTTTATCATTTCTCCTCTTATCCCCTCCCCCCCCACTTTCCTGTAGGGTAAGATACCCAGTTGAGACTGTGTGTTAGTCCCTCCTTAAGCCAAATCCAATGAGAATAAGTTTGTCCCATTTCCTTACACCTTCCTGCCCTTCCCCTCCATTATAATGGCTTTCTCTTGACTCTTTTATGTGAGATAATTTAACCTATTCTATCTTTCTCTTTCTTCTTCTCCCAATATATTCCTCACTCAGCTCTTACTTTTTTTTTAGATATCATCCCTTCATATTTAACTCATCCTGTGCCCTCTGTCAATGTATACATGTACACACATATACACACACATATACATATATACACACATACACTCACCTATACATACATATATTTGTATGTATACATATATACCTATATATTACTTTCAACTGTCCTCATACTTAGAAAAGTCTCACGAGTTACAACTATCATCTTTCCATGTAGGAATGTAAATAGCTCAACTTTAATAAGTTCCTTATGATTTCTTTTTCCTTTTTACCTTTTCATGCTTCTCTTGCTTCTTGTATTTGAAAGTCAAATTTTCTGTTCAGCTCTGGTTTTTTCATCAAGAATGCTTGAAAGTCCTCTATTTCATTGAACGTCCATATTTTCCCCTGAAGTATTATACTCAGTTGTGCTGGGTAGGGCATTCTTAGTTTTAATCCTAGCTCCTTTGGATTCCCCTGGAATATCATATTCCAAGCCCTTCAGTCCCTTAATGTAGAATTTGCTAAATCTTGTATTATCCTGATTGTGTTTCCACAATACTCAAATTGTTTCTTCCTGATTGTAATATTTTTGTCCTTGACTTGGGAACTCTGGAATTTGGCTATAATATTCCTAGTTTTCTTTTTGTGATCTTTTCCAAGAGGCAATCAGTAAGTTCTTTCAATTTCTATTTTGCCTTCTCTTTCTAGATATTAGAGCAATTTTCCTTGATAATTTCTTGAAAGATGATGTCTAGGCTCTTTTTTTCTATCATGGCTTTCATTTAGTCTAATAATTTTTAAATTATCTCTCCTGAATCTATTTTCCAGGTCAGAGATTTTTCCAACAAGATATTTCACATTGCCTTCTATTTTTTCATTCATTTGAATCTGTTTTATAGTATCTTGAGTTCTTATAAAGTTATTAGCTTCCATTTGCTCCAATCCACTTTTGAAGGAATTATTCTCTTTAGTGAGCTTTTGAAATTCCTTTTCCATCTGGCAAATTCAGCTTTTTAAGGCATTCTTCTCCTCATTGACTTTTTGGGCTTCTTTTTCCATTTGGGTTAGTCTATTTTTTTAAAGTGTTATTTTCTTCAGTTAGGCTGTTGACTTGCTTTTCATGATTTTCTTGCATCATTCTCATTTCTCTTCTCAGTTTTTCCTTTATTTCTCTTACTTGATTTTCAGAATCCTTCTTGAGCTCCTCCATGGCCTGTAACCAATTTATATTTTTCTTGGACACTTTTGATGCAAGAGTTTTGACTTTCCTATCTTGTTCTGGTTCTATGTTTTGATCATCTTTGTTGCCAAAAAATGAATCTATAGTTTGGTTTTGCTTCCTTTATTTGTTCGTCTTGCCAGCCAATTACTTGAGTTTTGAGCTCTTTGCCACAGCAGAACTCTGCTTCCGGAGTGGAGAGAGCTGTGTCCCAAATTTCTGGGGTTTTGCACAGCTATTATCAGAGTTAAGATAAGGGTGCCCTCTCTGCAGCTGCCATAAGCTCTGCCATGCTAGCGCTCCTCACCCTGGGCCCTCCACCCAAGACTGTGACTCAGATTCAAACAGGTCAAAGTAAGAGCAATTACCCTCTGACTGGTCACTTGGTCCCCCTACCATCTGCAGGCCAGGAACTCAGGAGGCAGCTGTCTGGCAGCAGCTGCAGCCGTTACCACCTCTGCCGCTCCAGGGACAAGGGCCTGACTGTACTCTTCTCTCACCCAGTTCCAACAGAGTTCCCCACAGACCTTTTACTTTCTCTTTGGTATTTAGGGGTTGAAAAGTCTGGAAACTGCCACACCTGCCAGTGGACCACTCTCCTGAAGTCTGTTCCAGCAAGTCTGTGCTGGGGTTTGGGTCACTGCTGGTCTGGGCTGGTGCAGCTCACATGGAACTGGGCTCTACTCCCAGCTTGGTGCGATAGACCCTTCCTGTCAGCCTGCTAGGCTGCCTTCAGTGGGAGATTTGTTTTTCTCTGTAACTTTGTGGGTTCTGTAGCTCTAAAATTTGTTTAGAGTCATTTTTTACAGGTATTGGAGGTGGTTGAGTGGGAGCTCATGCAAGTTCCTGCTTTTACTCTACCATCTTGGCTCCACTCCCTGACCTTCTTCAGATTCAAATTATACTTTGGACTAGCTACTTCTAACTTCTCTGAAAATAATCCCTTGCCTGCCTTGCCTCTGGTTCTGATAATTCCTTTTAGATTTTCAGATATAATATGACCTAATATTTGCATAGGGCTTTGAGATCTTTAAAGCACTTTGCATCAATATCTTGTTTGCCCTAACAATTCTATAAGTTAGATGCTTTTGCTATTCCCATTTTGTAGGTGAAGAAACAGATTAAGAGAGGTTGCCTAGGGTCACCCAGCTAATAATTAGCCAGAAAGGACTAATTAAACCCAAAAAGTGGCTTTTGTTCTGAGAATTTTAGAATGCTTTAAACCAGTTGAACCTTAACTCTTTTTTCAGCACTAACTGCCCCTTGTTTTCTAGTAGCTCCCCACTGACTCCCTCACAGACCTGCAAAAGACGAAAATAAAATGGAAGGCAGGAGTGAATTTGCATGCTGCTGAGAAAGAAAGACTGGGACAGGATATACTGGAACCAGCTGTGACCTGCACAATTGTTAAATTTTCATCATGACCTTTTACTCCTCAGAAATCAACTGTTGCTACAATGCTTGATTTGTTGTTTTGTTAAGTATCCATACTTAAGAAAGTCATGGGGAAAATGCTAATGATATACATTAAATTTAAAGGTGTTTGGGATGAAAAAAAAACCCTTCATCCTTAATTTAATGAAAAGAAATAAACATAGGGATTTCTTAGGATAAGAACAGGAATTTATTCTCTTCCCCAGGAGAAGAGGGTGGTCTTCCCCATGACTCATCATGGAGAAGAGGCAAGTTACAAAAGATAGTGCTGGAATTTATAACCTAACTTAGTCAAGACCCCTCCCCGACTGTTTCCCCTCTCATTGGTGGGGAGGCACACTTCACCAAATTCTTCCCCAACGGGGACAGCAAGGAAATAGGGGGGGAGGGTCCCACCAAGGCGGGAAAACAGACAAAGGAACATAAAAGTGATTGACAGAAGCAATTTGAGAAGGAGGAAGGGAAGTTTAACCATCCCAAAATGAGAAGTTTTCACTTATCCCATACAAAGACATGTCATGTGTTTTGAGAGAGCCAGACATTAAGCATTTACCATCACACCACTGGCTGTAGATAACCTCTTTGTATGATTTCATCTAAGACGGATGAACCTGTCTAGGTACAGGAATGATATGTAAAATGATAATGTTAGTGTTAATGGGGCAATATATGTATATGTATGTGTGTGTGTATGTATGTCTGTATATATACATATAATGGAGGATAATGATAGTGTTAATGGGGGAATTTGAGAGGTATACAGTAGGTGCTTAATGCCAGTGGTAAGCCCATAGAAATAGGGAGGGGTAGAAAGTAAATCTAAGGAAAGAAACCCTATTTTCTAAAATTCCCAAGTCTCTCTAACCCATTACATTTGTAATTTCCCCCAAGGGAACCAAAATCCTTCTTTATTTCTCCCTACTTTAAGAAGCTGTTTCTCAAAATCCAAGATCATGGCTTAGCGGTTTCACCATTTTCTCTCATTGTAGTTGGAGTTGAATAGACCCCAGGTAATAGTTGTATTGTCAGAAAAAATTCTCTTCGGTCCCAGCTACTCCCCTGCCCCCTTTTTCAAAGAAATTCTGCTTCTAAGGGAGCAGCTGGTAATTGAGCTAAATTTCATAATGACTGACACCTGGTGGCTTCCCCTCTCCCCCAAAAGAAAGGTACAATGAAGTCTTTATAATAAGAAAAAAGCAGATCGAGGGCATTGACGTTGGAACAGGGAGAGCTGTGGAAGTCACTGTGCTTCCCAGAGATTGAAGTTTCCTTTCAAACACAAGCGTAAAAAGATCCAGACTGTCTTTAACCACTGTCCCTGATCCTTGTGAATATGCTGAATGGGTCCGAAAGTCTAATGAGAGGAGCTGGCTTGTGAGCTATTCAAGGCTTCCTGGTGAAAGCAGCCTTTTGTGGGCTATATCGTTATGCTCCCTTTAAACCTAAATCAGGAAAATGAGGCTCACAAAATGAGAAGCAAGTGCCTTTAAACATAGGCCAACAGTTTCAAGGCTTCCAAGATCTACAGTTTGAGTTGAGAGGCATTGAGCTGTTGTGGCAAGGCAGGGAAACTGAAGGGTCTGTTTGTGGTTTAATGGAAATGGAAAGTGTTTTAGATTAGAGGTAAGAAGATTCAAGGTCAAATCCTGGCTCAGACCCTTCTTAGATGCATGACTTTGGGCAAGTCACTTAATCTCTCTATGTCTGGATTTCTTTGTCTGTAAAATGGGACTGTTAACGATACTAGTTCATAAATTTGACATAAGGATTTAATTTAAAAAAAAAATTCTGTGAAGTGCTAGATAAAGCATCTTGGCTTGCAGGATAGAGTACTGGGTTCAGAGAAAGACCCCTATTCAAATTTTACTTCTGACACTGAGTTCTGTGATACTAGGCAAATCATCTCATCTGTATGGGTCTTAGGCCACTAGGACGTCTCAGCTAAGTCATAGACAACACTATCTGTGTTGGTGGTGAGTGGTCCCCAAGAATGCCCCATGCTAACAAATGTCATAGATCTTTCCCCTGTTGGAACACATATTGATACTGCAATGAAACCTTTCCTTAAGGAAGCTATTTATACCAACACAATCCTCTCAGACAAACTTTCTTATCCTCTGCCCCCTCTATTACACAGAATCTCTCTTTGGAAAAGGGAGCCTATGAGAAGGACTTGCTTAAACAGCAGAACACCTTCATTCTGATGTGGACTTGGTGGTTTTGACAATGGCTACAGTAAAGAGAGATCCAATTGGGATTTGGGTAGGAAAGAATGACTGAATAAGTGAATGAATGAATGAATGAGTGAAAAAAACATTTGTTAAAGATCTACTGTTGAAGTATGGAACCATAAAATGTTGAGGTGTGATGTTTAGGGGTGTTCCAGACCCCAAAATACCAACATGCTGGGTCCTGCTGAAAGAATTCAACTCAACTCTTCTCTCAGTAAAAGTAAAGCAAAGTTTATTAAAGATGCACCTTAATGGGTAGACTCTTAAGGAGTCTAGGTATCTCTGATGCTTGTGTGGGTCAAGCAGGCCAGAATAATTGACACAGAGTGAGTCTGCTCTAGATAATTCTCGGCACCTTCATGGAGGCAAGATGGGTCTTATATACAGAAAGGTTGTGGGAGGATTTAGGGGTGGTCTAGAGGAGGAGTTTGGGGAGGATCTTGAGGAGGAGTCTAAGGAGAATCTTGAGGATTAAGGGTGGGAAGTAGCTGGACAATGGAGGGCTAGGCCAGTAACAGAGATTTGGGTCTAGTGATAATGAAAGGCTTACGGCCTCAGGCAAATTCCTCATCAAGTGGGAAGATTCGAGGAGAGTTCAAGAGGGTTCCAAGAGCCTGTACCCCATAATTCCCCCCTCAAACAAATGAGACCCAAATTCCTTTGGGGTAAGGGTGAAGATCTCAGCTTCTGAAAGTGCTTCCTGCTGGCAAGGGGCATAGAGCTGTCCCTGCCTCTCTGGGTCCCATTCAAGGGGTCAGACTGAGGAACATGGCTCATGCCAGGTCCAGTGGGTTGGAGAAATTATATTCAGTCAGAGGTTAGTATAGCCTGAGTGGTCATCTGGAGGTTGATAGCTTGTACCCTGGAGGAGACAAACCTGGCAAGGAGGTTAAACAAGCAAAGACCAAAATAGGTATAAAAGAATAGAGAAAGTACAATTTCTCTGGTATAAAGGACAATTTTCCTGGTTGGAATTAAAGATGACCAAGGCAAGACCAAAACATAAAAGGTCATGTTTGATAGGGGACTTTTTTCCACTGTCAGATATCCCCTTCCTTTCCAAATTGCTCCATGGATATATAGCACATGGAAAGCATTTAATAGCAACCACAGAATCTAATAGTTTTGAAAAACAAGTAACTGGCCTGGGGTCAGTTCCTAAGGAGATCATTAGGATTCCCAAAGCCTTTAGTCTTCTTTCACCAAGTTAGAGAGTGAAAGGTTTTTCTAGATTGGGTAAAGCTGGAGTGGTGGTCAATTTAGTTTTCAAAGTCTCAAAAACTTTCACCTGGTCTGGGCAACACTCTCACAGAGTGAGTCAGGGCCTTGAGTAGCAATTAATGGTCGAAGTTCCTCCCAGGCCTTGGGCTTAGTTAGATATGGACAGCACTAGGGGAGCACTTTAGGATCTTGAAGGTGAACAAGGGCTGGAGTGGCAGAAGTAGCTCACCCAGGAATTCCCTCAACCCAAACAATTGGCTCAGCTATCTCCCACACTTCCAGGGGAACATGGGGAGATCTGGGAGGCTTAACTAGAGAAAACTGGCTTCCCAATTTCACCATCAGATCCCTTCCCAACAAAGGGACAGGATGAGAGGAGAGCATAAGGAAGGAGCGTTCAAACAACACATCCTCAAGTAGGCAGGGGACAGGGTATGTTTGGGGACATCCCTTAGTTTCCCCTTTGATGCCCCTGACCTCACAGGTCGAGGGGAGGGTAGAACCAACTTAACCATAATAAAGAGAATTTAACCATAATAAAGTGGGTAACCTTACCTTCAGCCCTGATGCTTGCCCAGGGTTCAGTGAGAGAGATGGAGAAAGTGGGAGCACTGTCAAGCCCAAGCTTCCCTGTCATTCTGAGTCTTGAGAAGACTGGAGGACAGGGGACTGGGAGGTGGCTCTACCACTTTTCCAACCTTGGGGACAACCTTCCTCCAACATCTCTTTTAGTCAGATGGGCATGGTTCTAGAGGCATTGGTTCCTGGGGCTCCCTGGGGGGGTGCGCCCTGGAGGGGCACTCCTTGGACCAGTGACCCTCCTTGTGGCATCACAAGCAGGGTTCCCTACTGCCCAAGTGACTGAGTTTCCTCCAAAGGGGTGCCCTGGAGAGGCTTTCCCTGGCCATGGCAGCAGCCAAGAATGGAGCATGTTCTCTCTCTCTGGTTCTTTCCCTCTGTTCTTTTTCCTGCTGCAACTAGGTCTCTGTTGTTAAAGACTCCAAAGGTCATCTCCAGTAATTGGGCCTGAGGTTTCTGGGGTCCCATTGCCAATTTATGCAGTTTCCTCCTAATATCTGGGGCAGACTGATTAATGAAATACATGTTAAGGATTGCTGCCCCTTCTATAGAGTGAAGATCTAAATTTGTATACCTTTTAATAGCTTTAATAGTTGGTCTTGGAAAAGAGCAGGGTTTTCCCTTTCTCTCTGAGTAATTTCCCTAATTTTCAGATAATTTACTTGCTTTTGAAATGCAGCTCTTAGGCCTTCTATCAGGCAAAGTACCATATGGTCTCTTTTTCCCCCATACTCACAAGTTTGATAATCCCATGCTGGGTCACTAGTGGGAACAGCAGCTCTTCCTGGGGGGTATTTTGTGTGGTCATTGCTAGCCAATCTGCAAATTTGGGAGCATGTTCCCAGATTCTCCTCTTTTCCTCAGTGGAACAACAGGTAGAGAAGAGGATATGCAAATCATCCCAAGAAAGCTCGAATTGTAGGGATATGTCTCTAAAACAATCAGTAAACTTTGTGGGATCTTTGGAATATCTCCACAACTTCTCTTTAACTTGAATGAGATCCAAAATGGAGAATGGAATATGCACTGTAGTTGTCCCACTGGGGGAGAAAGGAACTTCCCTTAGGGGAAAAAGCCCAGAAGGCTCTGTAGGAAAGGGAGATAGGAAGTCCCACTTCTTGTGAGGGAGGGTTTGGGAGGTGCTGGCTGAACTGGATCAGACTGCAAGACTGGGGGATCCAGCTGGCAAGGGGGAAGGTCAGGTGGCACCTGAGGAGGGGAAGGGGTCAGAAAAGGAGATACCCCAAAGACTGCTATGGGGATAAAGCCTGAGGCCTGAGTGGGAGTCACCTCAGGGGGAGGGACCACAAGGGGGATGCAGGGTAGGAGATATGGATGGTATAGGAGGCAGGAAACAAGGGGTGTTGGCCTAGAGGAAAAGGGAAGGGAAACTAAGGGGAAAAGGGTTGGGGAGCAGCAGGAGAGCTGCCTTGGCATGACCTGTGACTGGGACCTGAGCAGGAGTTGCCAAGGGGGGGGGGGGGGGGCTGGGGCCAAAGCCCAAGCCCTAGGGGCCATAGGAAGGGGGTCATTTAATTGGCCCCCATCGCTCCTTTGTGGAGGGACTCTAGCTTCAAGCATCTTATGGTCTTTCCTGAGAACCATGTTCTGAGAGAGTTCAATAAAGGCTATTATGTAAGCAACTTCTATCCATCTTCCTTCTTGGAGACAGTATAATTCTAACTGCAAGAGAGTATTATCTTTTAAAGTCCCCAAAACAGGCCACACTTCATGGTCTTCTAGGTGATACTGAGGCCAAACAGTGTTGCAAAAGAACACCAACTTTTTCTTTTTAAATTTTTTAGAGAAACTAAATTTTTCCCAGTGGTGTAAAAGACAACCCAAAGGCAAGTTTTTGGGAGCTAAAAAGGATCGACCCCAATATAGACGGAGGGGCTGGAAGTCCCTGCCTCCATAAAGGAAGATCTGGGAGTAAGCCTCGAAAAACAAACAAAACAAGACAAGACAAAAACAGCACAAAAGGGTACCTGAAGTTTTCCCAATTCCCTAGCACCGAGAAAATTGGAAAGAATCGGGCTTACATTTCCAGATGGGGCATCTGTCCTTGTCCTCTATTCTTCAGAAGCTGTACTCAGGTCCATGTCCTCCAACATAACCAAACTGGACCAAGAACCTGAGAGTGTCAGGCTGAGTACAAGACAGCTTTCAGCTGTCTGACCTAATGGCACCTGAGAGGTCAGGCCCAAAAAACACCTCCAAGGTACTCAGAGAGCAAGAACAGAATAGGGAAAGAGAGAGGCTTATGTACCTTCCAGTTCTGACTGGAGAAGAACTTGAGATTAGCAATGTTTCCCGGGATCGGGGAACCATAAAATGTTGAGGTTTAAGGTTTAGGGGTGCTCGAGACCCCAAAATACCAACATGCCAGGTCCTGCCAAATGAATTCGACTCAAGTCCTCTCTCCTGGAATCTTCCCACTTGATAAGGAATTTGCCTGAGGCCATAAGCCTGTCATTATCACTAGACCC
>CM053582.1:169454861-169472040 GCA_028627135.1 Pseudochirops cupreus
CACCAGGTAAGGAGGAGAGGAGAACTACTAATTCAGTGGGTGAAATAGAAAGAGCATGGGACCTGTGGGCCAGGGAACCTGCCCTTAAATACCAGCTTTCCTACTTACCATAACTTTGTGACCATGGACCAAGTCACTTAATGTTGCTGAGCATCATTTTTCCCATCTGTAAAGTGAGGGTAATCATACTCATATCTCCAACCTAACTTACAGGGTTGGCTTAAAGAACTCCCTTCATAAAAACTTGAGAAGACTTATATGAACTGATGCTGAGTGAAGTGAGCAGAACCCAGAGAAAATTGTACATGGTAACAGTAACATTGTACAATGATCAACTATGACTGACAACTCTTCTTAGCAAGAATCTTCTTAGCTAAGAATCCAAGACAATTCCAAAAGATTCATCATGGAAAATGCAATCCACATCCAGAGAAAGAACTAAGGAGTCTGAATGCAGATCCAAGCATACTACTTTCACTTTTTTGTTTTTGTTTGGATTTTTTGTGATTTTTTTCCTTTTGTTCTGTTTCCTCTTTCACAACATGACTACTGTGGATATATGTTTTACATGATATACATGTATATGTATAACCTATGTCAAATTGCCTGCCATCTTGGGGAGGGGAGAGGGAAGGAAAGGAAGGCAAAAAATTTGGAACTCAAAATCTTTCAAAAAAATGAATGCTGAAAATTATTTTTACATGTAATTGGAAAAATAAAATGCAATTAAAAAGGAACTTTATAAGTCATAAATATGAGTTATTAAATATGAACCAAGACTGCATCCTTACAGATTAAAAATATATTTTTAAGTCCCAAGCTAAGCTGATAGAGGAAGAGAAGAATTCTGAAATTCATTATTAGCCAATTGGTTGGAAACAAGACTGCTACAACAAGACATGGATACTTGTTTTATTTTCCACACTGGGGAATAAGCATCAAAGGCAGCTTTACCCAACACTAGCCAGTGGAAGAGAAAGGAAGAAAAGGTATTGAGGGATTCGGCTGGAAAGAGAAGTTGAAATAGCTAAAGACTGATGTAATGCCAGGCCCACTTAAAACCAATCTCATCTCTGTAACTCCTAAGTCCAGAGAAATATAATCTTAAAGTTATTTAATAAGCATTGATGCCATTAAGTTAGGCTAAAAATGTAGAGAACATATCTAAGGGAGGGATGCTTGCAAAATCTGAAAACTGCTTGCATTTGATTTCATCTGCAGAAAATTGAGGTATCTTGGGATAGAGTCCCTGATCTCATCTTTCAGATACCCAGAAATATAGGCTTTCATTAAAACTAGGTTGGAAAGGAGGCAAACGGGAGGTACAAGGCTTGCTCCAGAGCTCTTCCCTGAAGAAGAGAAACACTATAAATAGTTTCATAAAAAGCAAACAATTTGGGTGAGTTTTTAGTCTTTTGTTTGTATGTCATAGTCATTTCTGAATACACTTACACCAAGAGAAAACTAGGAGTATTGTAAGGCTTATGTGGGTTAATGGGTGTAATACACTTTGCAGACATGAAAGTGCTATATAAACGTTGTTGTTGTTGTTGTTGTTGTATAGCATCCAGTCACCAGGCCTCCAGTCCCGTGATGACTTCATTCCACTGCACTCCTGCTGGAGCTAGCAATGTTTATAGAGCAATTCAGGGGTGAGCTGGTAAATATTTAACAACAGGGCTTCCTGGAAAAAATAAAAGTATGCCCACATCCTTTTAAGTTTAATTGCCATTAGTAACACTTTCTGAAGTCTAGAAAATTAACAGAGCAATAAGTCAGATCTTTGTTTATAGCGTTACTGATGCCTGAGGCATAAATGTTCACAGTAAAAATTTAAGAATTGACTGACAAGTCCAACACCCCTGAACAAAGCCTAGAATCCATCCATCCTAACAAAGAAAAATACTTGAGGGAAAATAACTAATTCAGTGACCATGTCTAAAAATGTTTATGACATCCTGCCTCTCTAATCCTCTAATCTCTCTACCAAAAGGAGAAAGGTATGTTTCATATATTTTCTGGGACAAAGATAATTTATTATAATTACTCAGAGATCGTCTTTCTCTTGGTGATCTTTTTTCTATGTTGTAGTCACTGTATATATTATTCATCTGGTTCTGCTTATTTTATTCTGGATCAGTTCATTCAAGTCTTCCCATGGTTCTCTGGATTCCTCCTATGTCTCAGTTCTTGATGTGTAATAAAATTACATTACATTCATATAGATGGCTTGCTCATTCACATCCCCAATCAATAGACCCCTGTGGTTTGTTGGGGCGGGGGGGAAGGAAGGGGACGGGTATTGTGATCAAGTCCTTCCAGCCTTTTGACTTAAGTACTGTGTTCTGAGGAGCCTTTTGAAAAGTCTGCTTTTCACCACTATCTCTCCCTTGTATCCTGAGTCATCTCCAGTCATTCTGATGATTATTTGTTTACTGGACCCAGATGGCTCTGGAGGAGACAGTGAGGCTGGTGACCTTGCACAGCCCTCCCTCACTCAAGTCAAAGTCAACTGCAAGTCATGTTATCATTTCCCGGATGCCATGGTCCTCTTTGAAAATGAAGGACAAATACAACAATTTTTCCCATAGCCTTCCATGGCAAATGGAATTTCTGCCACTATAGTGATTCCTTAAGGTACCTCCTACAGATAAGAACATTGTATGGGGGTGAAGGGAGAGCCTAGATCAGTACATTGTTAGAGAGCTTGCTTGATTAAATTAGTGGCAAAATAATTTTCTTCAAGTGCAGCCCGGTGGATCCTTCTTACCTCCAGGATCAAATATAAAATGTTCTATTTGACATTTAAAGTCCTTAGTAACCTTATCCCACCTGTATTCCCAATCTTCTTACATTTTATGTCTCTCCATGTACTCATTGGTTCTACAATACCTGTCTTCCTGCTCTTCCTTACACATGATATTCCATGTCCCAACTCCATGTTATTTCACTGGCTGACACCCCATGCCTGGAATGCTCTCATTCCTCACCTCCTTTTTTTCAGTTCCCTGACTTTCTTCAAATCTCAGCTTAAATTCCAACTTCTGTAGGAGACCTTCCCCTGACCCCAAACCCATTGCATTGTTAGTGCCTTCCCTCTTGAGATTACCTTCCATGTATACCATATATATCTTGTAGATACATAATTGTTTGCATGTTGTCTCTTCAAATTCCATGCAGTGATGGGGTAAAAACTCGCTTAATGTAATTTCCACTGGATTTTTTTAAATCATTAATTGGCCTGGAGCAAACTGGACTGAGCCTAGAGATAAGGGAACAATGAGATGGTATTGGGTATGAAAAATTCCTTCACAATTAATATAGGGGACTAATTTGCAACCAGAGGAAGTATGGTGTGTTGCTATGGAGGTCACTGAAACATGCATAAGGATCCTTGTCAGGCATGTATTGACTTAGAAAACCCGCATTTAATTTAATTTATTTTATTTTGTATTTTTATTTATTTTGTCAAATATTTCCCAATTACATTTTAATCTGGTTCGACCCACTCAGGAGTGTTGCAGATGATGGGCCTTGTATTTGACACCTGGTGTAGAGGACCAAGAACAGCCCTGGAAATGCGAAGACTTAGGTTCAAGTGCTATCTATCATATATATATATATACTATCTATGGCACCATGGAAAAGTCACTTAAAGCACTGGCCCTGGAGTCAGAAGGACCTGAGTTTAAATCCAGCCTCAGACATTAGCTGTGTGACCTTGGCAAAGTCAGTTAACCCTAACTGCCTGAAAAAATAAAAAAAAAAGAAAAGTCACTTAAAATTTCATTTGCCCCCAGGAAACTCTTTTAAGACTGTAAGTATGAAATAAGCAATTATGAATTGCTAATCTGCCATTGTGGAAGAGGGAGTCAGCACAATACAAAATCCCCAAACTGATCCTTCCAAACCAAAAACAACACACACACACACACACACACACACACACACACACCAATCTGAATGTAAAATGTGGGTTTGAGAAATACCTTCTGTGTAGGTATTTCATTGTCCCTCAAGAATGAACTCAAAATAGATTGTGAGTTTACAGGCATAGAACAATGTCTGACACCATACGCCAAAATAAAGTACAAATGGGTACATGATTTAGATATAAAAGCTGATACTATAAGAAAGGAATAGTTTTTCTGCCAGGTTTATGGAGAATGGAGGAATTTATGACCAAACAAGAGATAGAGAACATTATGAAATGCAAAATGGATAATTCTGATTACGTTAAATTGAAAAGTTTTACACAAGCAAAGCCAATGCAACCAAGATTAGGAGGGAAGCAGAAAACCAGGAAAGAATTTTTACAAACCAGTGTCTCTGATAAAGGGTTCATTTCTAAAATATATAGACAACTGAGTCAAATTTATAAGAATACAAGTCATTAACCAATTGATAAATGGTCAAAGGATATGAACAGGCAATTTTCAGAAGAAGAAATTAAAGCTTCTATAGTCATATGAAAAGAATGTTCTAAATTACTACTGATAAAAGAAATGCAAATCAAAATAACTCTGAGGTACTACATCACACCCATTAGATTGGCTAACACACACCAACAGGAAAATGATGAATGTGGGAGATGTGGGAAAATTGGAACACTAATTCATTGTTGGTGAAGCCATGAACTGATCCAACCATTCTGTAGCGCAGTTTAGAACTATGCCCAAAGGGCTATAAAAACGTCCACCCAACAATACCACTTCTAGGTCTGTATCCAAAAGAGATCATAAAAGCGTGAAAAGGACCAACATGCACAAAAATATTTATAGCAACTCTTTTTGTGGTGGCCAAGAACTGGAAACTGAGGGGATGCCCATCAATTGGAAAATGGCTAAACAAGTTGTGGTATATGAATGCAATAGAATACTATTGTGCTATAAGAAATGACTAACAGGTGGAATTCAAAAAAACTTGGAAAGTCTTATGTGAATCGATGTAGAGTGAAGAAAGAAGAACCAGGAGAACATTGTATACAGAAACTACCATAGTGTACAAGGACTGATTTTGATGGACTTAGCCCTTTACAGCAATGCAAGTACCTAAAACAGTTTCAAAGGACTCATGATGGAAAATGCCATCCACATTCAGAGAAAGAACTATGGAGTCTGGATGCAGAACGAAGCAGACTATTTTCTTTTTTTTTGTTTTTGGTTTTGTTTTTTCTTTCTCATGGTTCCTCCCATTCCTTCTAATTCTTCTACAAAACATGACTAATGTGAAAATATGTTTAATACGAATGTATATGTAAAGTATGTCATCTTGGGGGGGCAGGGAGGGAAAAAAATTTAAAACTTATGGAAGTGAATGTTGAAAACTAAAAATAAATAAATTAGCTTTAAAATAAAATAAAATGAGCTAGAGAAGGAAATAGAAAAAAAAAACAGAACATGAGAGTTTAGGACTAAGCAGGACCTTCCTTAATCCATCACCACCCCCAGCTTGATCACAGATCTTATCACAGAACTTAGAACTTCAGGTGTCTTTAGAGATGATCTAGTCTGGCCTTTCCATTTTTCAAACGAAAAAAAAAAAAACCAAGGTCCAAAGAGAGGAAGTACTCACCCAAGGTCACGCAACTAGACTTCAGATCACAAGAGGTCACCAAAAGAGAGAATGTAAAGAGAAGGGAAGCAGCAACTCCGCTTCATAGCTGGTAAAGTGATTAGGGAACTGGGCCTGGAGTCATTAAGAGCTGAGTTCAAATCTAGCCCCCAGCAGTTACTAGCTGTGTAGCACCTGAACAAGTCACTTAACCACCCACCATCTGCCTATTTCCTCAACAGAAAAATAGGGGTAGTAATAACACCAAATTCATAGGATTGCTGTCAGGATAAAATGGGGTAACATTTGTAAAGTGCTTAGCACAGCGCCTGTACACACTGTAGGTCCTTAATAAATGCTTATTCTCTTCAGTCTTGAGTGTGGTGACACTAGCTTCCATAGGAAAGCTGTAAGGTTCAAGATTTTGATGTAAGGGTAGAAAAGACCTTTGAGGTCCAGTCCCATCCCTTTATTTAATAGATGAAGGTGCCTAGGCTGAGAGAGGTAAAAGTGATTTTGCCCAAGAATATACAGCTGGTAAGAGCCAGGATGCCAGGCTGGGCCAATTCAATTCAAATTTTCTGACTACAAATCTAACACCACATCGTTGCCCCTGGTCCATTTTCAAGTTGTGGTGAGTCACTGGATATGCATAGTTGGGTAAATTAGTGACCCCTTAGTAGTAAATTAATAGATCGGGGGTGTCATTTCATTTTGCACAGTGCTTGGTCTGTTCTTGAGTTTTCATTTCTTCAATTAAACATCTTCCTAATCCAACAAAGAAATTCATTATGATGCCTGGATAAATCCTCTGGAGTTTGTGCATGGTCCTTCTAATTCCCATTCCTTAAGGAAACCTATATTGGCAGGATTTACATTTTCTGTCTAACTCATTGTTGGAAACCAACCTCTCAGGCTAAAGATATGTTACTTTTTTTCAGAGGGTTCTCACCAGATCTTTTTCTTATCTTAGACATCCCTACCCCAGATTAGTTTATCAGTTATTTTATAAATGCATAAGAAATAAGCTAGATGGCACAGTGGATAGGGCACTGGATTTGGAATCAGGAACACTCCTCTTCATGACTTCAAATTCAGCCTCATATACTTCCTAGCTATATGACCCTGGAAAGTCACTTTACCCTGTTTGTCTCAGTTTCCTCATTTGTAAAATGAGCTGAAGAAGTAAAAGGCAAACCAGTATCTTTGCCAAGAAAATCTCAAAATGTGGTCAAGAAAAGTTGGACATGACTGAAACGGCAGAACAACAAAGTAAGAAATGCCAGTGTCTATTAGTTACCTTGCAGAAATCATAGAATTTTCGAGCTGGAAGGGACCTCTGAGATCACAAAGCCTTTATTTTATGGATGGAGACACAAGGTCACAGAAGTGACTTGCTCAAAGTCACGCACACACAGAGCAACTTAGTGGAGACTCAAGCCCACGAGAGGCAGCAATGGCATATAGTGGAAGGAATGCTACATCATTTAATACCTTTGTGACCTTGGCCAAGCGGCTTTGTCTGATTGCATCTCAGATAGCTCATTTGTAAAGTGAGAAGGGTGTACTAGTTCTAAATCTATGATCATATGATTGCTTCTCTTTTCATCCCCAGAACTCTTTCTAAATCAGTTGCTTCCTTACTCCCCAGCTGTGGATTCAGATCCTCTTTGATTCTTAGAGTAGTTCTATCTCTCCATATAACTCAATCAATTGATAAGCATTTATTAAGCACATACTAAGTGTCGGGCACAGGTGTACACAGTAGGTGCTTAATAACTGCAAAGACAAAAGTAAAATGGTTCCTGTCCTCAAGGAACTTACCTTCTTTTGGGAGAGAAAACAGGCACAGACATAAATGTATTCACAATAAGAACAAAATAGATACCAAGTGATATGGGAAGGGAGAACAAGAGCAGCTGGAGGAATTTGGAAAGGCTTTATGTAGAAGGTAATCCCTGAGTTGAGTCTTGAGGGAAACTAGTTATTTTAAGAAATTTAAACTTTCTAATTGCTTGCCTCAATGTCAAATTTCTCTCACCCTGCTGGTGTTCTATGTCTCTCCCAGACTTCTTAATTCAATTATCACTCTTTGTTCCCTGGATTTTTTGTTACTTTATCACCAGCCCTTTGGCCTGTGTGCCTAACCCTTTGGTCTTCTAGCCTAGGCTGCTGATCCATTACCGTCTCAAATTAAGCCCTTATCTCCCGGCCCCTACTGTAGCTGCCTGTTCTTCCCGGTTTTTCCTTACCATTGGCCCCCTTAAATTATGTAAGCACCTTGCTCCTCTTCCCCTCCAGCCACTTCTCCCAAATGGAAAGACTACTGACCTTGACCCATTCCAGTCTATTTTCCCTGTTGTTGCTCATGTTCCAGAATGACAGCCACATTTTATTAGGCCAGGCACCTCCCAAAACCAGCATTATGTCTCTGATAGCACCAAGGGATATTGTGTGAGAGGGTACAATTGCCTTCTTCACTGTCAGATGAAATGGTTAGTGGAGTGTACCGCTCTAAATCTCTAGTTTCCCTTTGGGCATATGAAGAATGTGCTTCCTCTAATTGATTATCCAGACCTTCCCTAGCTCACAGTTTAGTTTTCTTTGCAGTTTAAATATAAGTATTTAGTGTTTCTGGAACTTTGCCTATAGGTTATAAAAAATATACTAAACATTGTGACCAGCTTATTTTTTAACCTTACCTTTAGAGGGACATGAATCCCTCACAAATCGCACACGCGGTTTCCAATTTCAGGATTCTTCCAGGATGGACCCACAAAAATATACTATTTTTAGCTACCACAGCTTGAGACAGCTTAAGTTGAACATAAGACTATCTCTGAAAAATGTCAAATTGTTCAGAAACAGCACATCCATCCATCTATTAATCTAACATTAATTAAACATTCAGTTCAGACCCATTAATTGGTACAGGGGAAAGAGCTATAGAATCAGAGAACCTGGGTGCAAATCTTGTTTCAGATACATTGACCCAGTGTGAAAAGTCATCCTGATGAGTATGTGGCCACTGGACCCAGATGACTCTGGAGGAGAAAGTGAGGCTGGTGACCTTGCGCAGCCCTCTCTCACTCAGATTGAAGTTAACTGCAAATCATGTCATCAGTTCCCTGATGTCATGGTCCTCTTCAAAAACGAAGGACAAACACAACAACTACCTTGATCAATACATTCAGATCTCAGTTCTCTTATCTATAAAATGAGAGAGTTGCACTGGATGGCCCTGAGGTCCTGTGATCCTGTGAGGCTCTGTGATCTTACAAGCCTTGGCCTCTCACCTAGACTACTCTAACAACTTCCTTTCTGGTCACTCTGCCTCCTGTGATTCAGTTTCCTCATCTGTGGAATGGGGACATTAGACTCAATGGCCCCTAAGAGTCTTTTCAGCTTTAACTCTAAATCTAAGGTTTCCACTTCCCTCAAGGAAGCTGCTCTTGCCAGGCTCACAGACCTGCAGACCTTTCAGATTCACCATTCAGGCATTATTCATCCCATTTTACAGAAGAGGAAAGTAAAGTTTAGAATAAATTTAAGTGATTTGCCTCGCATCATACTCCCATTCTCATCATTCCGTTTGGGAAGTGGGATTTTAACATATGACTTGCTGGTTCCAACAATGCCACGCTATGTTATGCTTTCTTGTTTAGTTTTTTCAGTCACATCTGACTCTGAACGATCCTATTGGGGGTTTTCTTGGCAAAGATACTGGAGTGATTTACCTTTACCATTCCTTCTCCAGTTCATTTGACACATGAGGAAACTGAGGCAAGCAGTGTTAAGTGACTTGCCCATGGTCTCACAGCTAGTAAGTGTCTGAGGCTGCATTTGAATTCATGAAGAGGAGTCTTCCTGATTCCAAGCCCAGTGCACTCTTCCCAGCACCACCTTGCCACTCCCATGCTGTGCTGCTTCTCATCAAAAGACAATCTGTAACGAAAAAAACCAACAGCTTCTCCAGGATCCCAAGCCTCAAAGGACTGGGTAACTCCTCTCCATGTCTGGCATAGACCTGTAGATAGAACACCATGGTGTCCACGGAGCCACATTTGCTATAATTTTGTACATATATAATAATAACTCACATTTTTATAGATCTTTAAAGTTTACCAAATTCTCTACTCACAACAATAACTCCATGAGGTGGAGAAAAACATGTTCCAGTCCTTCAAACATTCTGAGACCTTTTCCCAGGCAGGTCCTCACTCTGCCAACACAGATCACACACCTCTCCATGCCTTGGTAGGCGGATTTTAGGAGCTGTTGTAGCTCCCCTCCATCACCTCCACCCTCTCTTAAAAAAAATAAAAAGCATCATTTTGCAGTCAGCTTCTCCATAAAGAATTCCTCCAGACTTTGCTGTGTTAATCCTCAGACACAGAAGCCATCCCAGACCCATACTTTTAGCCTTTCCAGCATCCCCCCATCTCCATTCAGTTGCCGTATCTTGCCAATTCTACCTCCACAGCATCTCTCCCATCCCCATGGCCAGTATCCTAATTCAGGCCTTCGTCGCCCCTTGATCACATTACTGGAATGGTCTCCTACTGAGTCTCTGCCTCAAATCTCCCCCCCTCTCCATTTCTGCTCTTCACACAGATGGGAAAGTATTTAAAGTACAAATCTAAAGTACAAATTCTACTTGATAAATTCCAGTGACTCCCTATTATTGTAAGGATCAAACATGAACTCTTTTATTTGGTATTTAAAGTCCTTCACAATCTGGCCCCCAACTACCTTGCCAATCTTGTTACATATTGCTCCCCTTCACACACACTTCAATGCAGCCAAACTGCCCTTTCTTGTATAACACTCAGCTCCTACCTCTGGGCCTTTGTACGTGTCCCTCCATGCTTGGAATGAACTTCCTAACCTCTGCCTCTTAGAATCTCCATTTTCCTTCATGACTCAGGGCAAACGCTGCCTTCTTCCAGAGGTCTTTCTTGATCCTCCTAGATGCCAGGGACTTCCCTCCCAAATTATCTTGTATATATATTTTGACATACCTATCTAGGCACATGTGCTTTTCACCCCATCCTCACCCCCTATAGAGTGTAAGCTCCTCAAGGGCAGGCTCTGTTTTACTTTTGTCATTGTATCTTCAGTACCCAGTACATGGTAGGCACTTAATAAATGCTTATTAGTTTGTGGATTGATTGAACCATACAGAACTTGTGCTTCACTAACCTAGTCCTCAAGCACCTTGACTTCAAGTCCCCTTGAGGAGGACATTAGCAAAGAAGTAGACATTCAGGGAAAATGAAAAAGGAATGGAAGAAAGCAAAAGGAAGGTGTAGGGAAGAAAAAGGGAAATGGTTATATATTAATAAAGCAATGCTGCCCTTAATTGATGGTGGCAGACATTCTATAGCAAAGAATAAAATAAAATAAAAATACCCTGACTTTGGAGGCAAAAGACCTAAGTTTAAATCTTAGTTTTACTACTTACAAGTCTTAATGACCTTGGACAAGTCATTGTACCTCTGTGAGCCTCATGCAGAAAATCAAAGAGCTGGAACTAAAGTCCCTTTGTCCTCTAAATCCTGTGGTCTTAAGTTCAGCTCTTTCTTTAATATGACACAGAGAGGCAGTGGAAGGTTGGGTTTTAGAGAGTAAAAGGTGCTTGGCAGTTTACTTGACTGAATAAAGCCTTTAACTTAGTTATAGAATAATGGGAAAGAGCTAAGCTCTGAGTTTGTCTTCCCAGTAACTGTCACAATGGCAGCTGCTCTGGGTTTTCCTGTTTCTGGCTCTCCTCAGAGCCCTGGAGGCTCTGTTGCTATAAATCAGATGGCTGGTTTTTAATGTCTAATTCAGCTACTCCAGGGGGAAGATTAAAAATTCATTTTTATCAAAATAGAACTAAAATCAAATCAACAAACATTTGATTAAGCACCTACATGTAGAGTGGAAAGGTAATATGATACAGCCATGGAGAGAGAGTTGGGCTTGAAGTCAGTAAGGTCTGGGCTCAAGTCCAGCCTTTGATTGGCTGGGTGACCCTGAGCATCTCCCTAAGACTGCATAGTGATTGATAGAGCGAATTTTTACACTAACAAAATCACAGGTATGCACCCAAAAGAAAGTGTCAAATACTAGAAACACAGCATAAAAACTTAAATAAGACATCAAAGAATGGCTGTCTCCAACAGATGGCTTTAAGAGCCAATGGATATGACTGCTGAAGTGCCATCAGAGATACGTGAAAAATGATAAAGAGGAAAGGAAGAGATGCTACAGCAACGAAAAAGGCAAATGTTCTAGTTCTCAAGAGAGAGAAAAGAAAAAAATTCTAAAATATAGAATTCGACATCAATTTCTAACAAAATTCTAGAGCTAATAAGCTTTTTATTTAATAATAAAGGGCTGTATTATGAACCCTTAGAAAGGAGAGGAGTGATTATATTGTTCAAGAGCAAATCATACCAGACAAATTGTATTTTCTGTTGTAGTGTAACTATACTGATTGATAATGTGAATGCCATAGATGTCCAGGATTTTCACATTTGACAGCCATTATACTTGTCTTTGTGACATATAAAAGGTTTGAGGAGACATGGTTTCTGGGTAATTATTTTATTAATAATGCTAGCATATTAGTAATAAAAAATGACTTAGCTGTCTCTCATAGATCAAACAAATCATGGAACCCACTCAACAGTTATATACCCTTGAAAGAGTGGGTGTTCCTGAGGGTAAAAATCAACTCTGATTGGTTAGCAAGTAAAGAGGTGGTGAATATTATAATGAGAGGGCTATTCTATTCTAATGAGGGGGTGGGGAATGTGACTTTGATCAAATCATCCCCAGCTTCTGGCAATTTAATCAAAAAATTTATCTCCATCCAAACCTGAGTAGAACACAATGAGCTTCCCCACCTGCGCAGCATCTGAACAAGACAGAGGAGGAAGTCAATCCAATCTCATTATCAGCAATGTCCTTAAGAAGATGGCTTGACCCAGTGTAGAATTAGTTTTCAGAGAGGAATATGTTCCCAATATGAACAATTTGTTGTTTAATAATTATTTCTCTCACCTTGAAGCTAAGATATAGAAAAAGTAGTTAGAGGTTAGTAGAGTTAAGGGGATTCAGGATTAGTGTAAATACTAGACTGTATTTATAAAATAGACATTAGGAAAAAGGCCCTTTACAGGGCCAATGATTGATAAATGCATAAATGACCTTCTTATCAAGTTTGCCAATGACTCAAAGCTGAGGGATGAGAAAATGATACAAAATTATATAGGCCTTTAGGTAACCTGCAATCTCAGTATGAGTCTATAGTATGATAAGGGATAGGAGATAGAAAATAGAGAATGGACCCATGATTTCACTGGTTCAGGGAATTTCCAGGTGAGGATATTTCCTCTACCAATGCATGTTGGTGCCTTCTCTACAGCCTCTGTTCTTTGGGAATTCTATTCTAGAGAACTGAGAGGTTTAATTAACTTCGCCGGAGTCACACATTAAATGTTTGAAACAAGATTTGAACTTGGGTTTTCCTGACACCACAACCAGCATTCTATTCACTGAGTCCTCTAGCTATGGATTACCCGGCATGAGTAGCATCATAAAAATAATGGCAATAAAACATTCCCCTGATAAACGTAGGGCACACTCTACCACAACTCCATACAGTGTTAGTCAGAAAAGTAGGCACACATATAGAATGTACTAGTATTGAGGTGCACAAATGGGAAGAACATTTGGCCTAAGCAACTCATACCTCAGGAACTGTAAAATCCTAATGTCCTCTCTCTTCTCACAGCATCATGCTGCTTCCTTTTCTGGGTACAGAATCTCTGCTGGGCAGGTCACTCATCTGGGTTCCCCAAACCTGCTTTTCCCAGTAACTCAGCTCCCAAGAGCCAGGACTGGCCTGGCTCTCTTTCTCTCTTTTTAAATTTATTTTATTTTTCAATTCACAGAACAAAATAAACATTTCCATAACATAGTACAATAAAAAAGATGATTGCACATGGAACTGCAAATCTACCGTGTACAATTTGCTATTCCCTCCAAATACACACAAGTTGTAAATTTCTTTTTCTCCCTTTTTTTCTTTCCCCCTCTGTGTCCCTCCCCCCACACACACTAGAGATGGCTACCATTAGATACAAATAGGTGTGTGTATGTGTCCGTGTGTGTATATGTATGTACATGTGTGTATACAAATATATGTATATACTTATGTATGTATATGTGGATATATATACATACACATATACATATATATGTAAAATTATTCTATACATACTTCTATTTATTCTCTTCTTGGATCACAGAGTTCACAGTCCTCAGAGACATCACCTATCTCAACTATTTCCTTGAGAGTATAGCTTCTGTTTCTTTTTAAAGGTCCCAGGAGTTCATGGTAGATCTTTCATCCTTCCCAAGGTGAGCCACCTTCATGTTACATCAAACATGACTAAAAAACTTACTCTGGTTAAATAAAGGGCAAATACTTTGCACTTCATTTCAATTCTTAATATCTCATTATCTTTTATCTGCCCTCTACCTTCTATAATTTCATTAGTTGGTGGAGAGGAGGCCACCTCCTCCCAGTACACTATAATTTTTTTTCAAAAGAGTTAAATGTCATTTTTAGGCTTTTTGCTGTCATGTCAAAATTATACAAACGTTTATCAACAGATAAAACTTTGAGAGTCCTCTGATTATTACTGTGAAATGATATGTGAAAAGAGATATGTATATCTGCCAAAGGTGTTTGTCACCATTTGGAGGAGAGCCAGCACAAAGTCCAAATGGAAAAGATATTCCCTGTAAATGATGAGTACTTCTAAATGTCCCTTTATGTGAATGACATTTTGTTGATCACATCAAACCCTAGGAACATAGAGCTTCCGAAACAAGGTACATAATAATTCATAAGACTTTTTGTTAACTATACACACCATGAAAAATTAAGGGAATGAAGATTGCAGGTTGTCCACGTTTTGTTCTGGGATCAGCTGAGCTACCTGTACAGTACAAAATATGATATATATATATATGTATATGGCATATGCACAATGACATAGCTTGAATAGAGGCTACAAATGGACAGTGATCTGGGCCCAGAGTTGAACAGGAAAATGAAAGCTGGCTTGATAGTCTTTGGAAAGTTGCACAATACATTTGGTGAGCCCAAGCTTCTCCCTAAAACCGCATCGATCTTTTTTAACAATATTCTTCCAGTGATGCTTTATGATTATGTCATGAAATGCTACAGTCTTCAAATAATTGTGAAAGGCAATGGTGACTATGAGTTGGCTGCAACATGTTACCAGACCCAAATGACATCATGATTGAACACTAGGGGCTACTGTCCAGTGTGAGATCCCGAGCCCTCTGGCTTCCCCTTCTCCATCAGAAAGGGATGGAATCAAAATCCCCAGAGACTACAGGGCTAGATCAGAGGCAGAACTTTCTTCTCTGAAGCCTCCCAACTTCCCCTTCCTTTCAGGTAAACGAGAGCCTGGTTTAGCCTCTGGCACCTGTGCTGTCATTGTCAGAGGCACCACTTCTCCAAAGACTCAATACCTGAGTTCAGGTTTTAAGGTTCTGTTTATGATCACTCATAAAACTAAACTGTGACTTGATAACCCCTCTAAGAGTGGTCTGTTACCCTGTAATGCCAAAACTTCGGGGACTTGGCAAAGATAATCCGTGAAATACCAAACCCCTCAAAATCATTCTTCAGAGCACACCCTGATCTCACATGCCCACAGATGATAGAAATAGACTCCTTTATAAAAAAGAAAATTAAGCTTACAAAGTAACATCAGCATTGGTGGACAGAAAAAGAGGAGGACTTCATTTTTTTGTTTAGTTTTTCCTGGCTCTACTCTAAGGGACAAAGGGAGGAGAAAGAGGAATAGAAAAGAAGCTTCCCTTTAGCCCTGATGCTTCAAAGCTTCAGTCCCCTTTTTACCCCATTAAACTAGTCTCTATTTTCCCATTTTCCTACCAAACCGCTGACTCCTAATCCAAGCATCAATTCTACACACACTCTCAATGCTGACAGATCTTATCCTCTCTTGTCCGAAACCCCTCTGCCTCAAATCCATGATCTCGAATTCCCTTTCTCCATGAAGCTTTCTCACTAATCCCTAGAAACTTAAGGGAGAGGCAAATCATCCTTATCCTCATCACCATCATGCTAGCTAACATTTACATAGTGCTTTGAGGATTGTAAATCTTTTCAACAATATCACAGAGATGATTAGAAAAGAAGATGGACCAATCATAGAGTGAAAGGTAAGCAAACTTTGGGACATTCCTTAAATTGTATCCTATATAGTCAATTAGGTGACACAGTGTTATAGAGCAGCAAGCCTGGAGTCAAGGAGACCTGAGTTCAAATCCAGCCTCAGACACTTGCTGGCTATGTGACCCTGAGCAAGTCACTTAACCCTGTTTGCCTTGGCTACCTCATCTGTACGATGAACTAGAGAAGGAAATGGCAAACCACTCAAGCATCTTTCCCAAGAAAACCCCCAAATGGGATCATGAAGAGTCAGACACAACTGCACAATAACATGAATAATCATTTATTCTGCCTCTGGATAGAAACAGCCTGAATTTTATTAGGGTGGCAGGATATAGTGTAAGTATTCAAATGCTAACCACCACCTACTGGCAGGAAAAAAAAAAGCCCTTGGTGGTGCTCAATTGCACTTTTCCTAGTCAAATATCCGAAATGAAGACTGGATTTCAGCACCAGCTTTGTGTTAACAGCGGTCTTTTTATAACAGCTTCAAACGCCCATGTGTCGGTACTTCATTGCATGCCTGCAATGACCTTCTCTCTACTCTATGTCACGCATCATTTTGCTCAGTCTTCTCTGCTACTTGATCTATTAATTCTCTGCCACACAGCAATTCAGATTAAACAGCCCCATCTGGATCTGAATATGCTCCATGTCTCTCAGGGGACATTGCAGGAATCAGGCAGGAGACAGGAGATGACACTAGCTGTTTTTCTCAGCTACGCCCTAAGAAACCACTTTTCAAAGGTGTGTGGCCAAGCACTTCCTGGTTTAACAACTATCTTTGGTAGGAGCACATGGGAGAAAGACTCTTACAATAAAAGAACAGCCTTTTAAACACTGATGACCAAGGTATTGTTGCTTTTCCTTCACTAGGGCTCAACTACCTGAGTGACTGTCAGTAAATGGCGGTCACTCAGGCATGGCAGAGTCTAGAGAGGACAAATGTGAGACATGAAACCAAGTGGAGGAGGAGGATTTGAAAGGCACTACTGTGAAGGGAGAGGGATATACAGGGAACTCCCACTCACCCTGTAGGGTGGGGGAAAGGTGTATTCTGGCTAATTGAATATTCTGGTTAGCTGACAACAACCATATTTATTTACAATCCATCTCTATGCTTTGCATATGCGTAGTATTCTGTTTTTATGCTACACATATTTATTTACATGCCAATTTTCAAGAAACACAGGATAAACAAAACAAAACCCTAAAAGGTAGTACAAGATTAATCTTTCTTGGACGGTCCAAAAGGTCCCATGGGATCCAACAGGGTCTTGGGAGTGTGAGTATGACCATCAGGTCTCATAGTATAGCACTGTAGATATAGAGGGTATATGA
>CM053582.1:169472540-169505649 GCA_028627135.1 Pseudochirops cupreus
CCTCAACGGCTTCCCAGAGTCTCATCTGGCTAAATCACACAACTCTTTCCAAAGTGAGCCCCAAAGCAACACCTCACATCAGGGTATACATATAGCCTAGCCTTCTCCTGGGTCAGAGAATGTCATGACCCTCTTGACTAACTGCCCAATCACAAAGCAATAAGGTATGGACTGTCCTGAAGAACAAGCTTCCCACCACAGGCTCCATGTGACCATATTATTATGGGACAGAATATGTTTTCAAATCAGGGAAGGTTCTCAGAGCCACTTAGGCCTATCAAAGGGCCTAGGGGCAGGGAAGATCTTCAGATTCCCATAATAAGTTTTAAAACAATATTATGGCATCTGTGAACTCAGAAACTATTTTGTTTTAAACTATTTAAAAAATTACAGCTTTAGTTAAGAAAGAACAAAGGGTTTGAAAGACAATAAATCAATATTTATTAAGAACCTGCTTTGTGCCAGGGCCTGTTTTAAGTACTGGGATTTCAGCAGAATATTGCTGAATAGCAGATTAAATCAGAAAACCTATGAGAGTAGACCAGAAGAATCTTGCGCTGGAAAGGTGGATTTGGGATCAGACAAAAGAGCATATACAACATGCTCCAAAGAAATTATGTCCTCAGTAATATTTATGGAGTGTGAGAGGGAGAAGGAGGCAAAAGTGTTGGACAGCTACTTAGTTTCATTTATTTTTAAGTAAAAATAGCAAGTGCAAATTGTAGATAGTATAAATCCCCTCCCCCAAAACCTCAGAATTTTATTTAATATATTTATTGTTTGTTATAGTTACCTATGGATGTATCTTATACCTCCTCCCCCACCAGTCTAGACACTTCATGATGGTGAGATTTACAACCCGTGTGACATTTGACAAGTCACTTAACCTTCCTGGGGCCTCGGTTTCCTCTTTTGTTGGATGTGATTTGTCCTTTGTTCTCAAAGAGGACCATGACATCAAGAAGATGACTTGTGACTTGTAAGTGAATCAAATTTAAGTGAGGAAGGGTTGTTCAAAGTCACTAGCCTCAGCTTTCTCCTCTGGAACCATCTGGGTCTAGTGGCCAGATATAGATCAGGATGACTGGAGACAGCCCAGTTCCTCTTTTGTAAAGTGAGGGGGTTAGACTAGACGACCCCTGACGTCCCATCTAGCTCCGGATTTTTTCCCTCGTGTTTGGCACTGTTCTCTGCACACTGTTGGCATTTAATAAACATTCATTGAAGCAAACTGAATAGACTACATAAATATGGAATGTGCTGGGGACATCTTTCATGGGAATGCACCGTTGCGAAATCGACCTAGTTCCAGCCACTACTCAGCACTATTTTAAAACTTCCCGTCCCTAACAGGGCTTTACTAAGCATGAACATGTGTCAGATGGTCAGTCATTCCTTCTGTTGCCTTAACTACCTCTTCACGCTTGGCCCTTCACCTCGGGCATTCCTTAGTGGTTTTAGCTCTTTCAGCACCATCATTTCTCTCCCAGACCTATTTATTTTACAACTAACCATGTTCAAGTATGTGGGTTGCAGAGCTGATCTGACTAAATAACAGACTGACATTTCTCCCAAACTTCCCTCATGGCAGGATATGGTTTGCCCTCAGTTCCCTCAGCTGTTTACAGTAATTTGTTATTCATCTGCCTCAGAAGAATCAGAAGGCTTTCTATTTGCAATTTATCCATTCCAGAGCAGTAGGATTCCTGGGTATCTGCTACAACTGGTGAAGCTATAATTGTGGGGTCATTCAGACCTAAAATCTCCAGCCACATTAAGTTTAAATGACATCGGTGACCCACAGGGAGTCCCACTGGGGCTCTTGTTAACTCCTTTCTAAACTCCACCTGATTCTGTCTAGGATGTCTTTGTCCAAAGGTACAAACTCCCAAACATTTGTGATTTTGTTCATATGTATGTTCTGACAAGTAGTAAAAGCTAATCACTAGCTTGCTGAGATGGGCCATGAGCACCAAAGAGGCAGAGAGGAAAATATGTTCATCACCTCTTCTCACAGCAACTGAATTTCCTACATGGACCCTGTAGGGTTTCTGAAAGTGTATTGGCTAGGCTGAGCACATTGCCAGAGTCAGAAGTGAGCCAAGATATTCAAGGGCCAAAGAACTCTCTCTAATCAGAGAAGACTACCCAAGACTTGTTATTTTGAGCTCCATACTAGATAAAGGGAGAACAAATCTCTTCTTCAGTTGTGTGAGGCTCATTTAAGAGCCATGAGACAAAATTTGAGAAAGATGCCACTCTGACCTGAATGAAATGAATGAAAAACACACTCTGAAATCTGGAGGGGATGCCAACAGGGAGAAGAAAGGAAAGAGAAAGTAGATGCCATAGCTGGTCATAGTAGCAGGAGCTAAAGAAAGGGTAATTAGGAAACCAGGTGAGGCAGTCTCTGAAACCAAGTAGCTAAGGAGATTCACTAAGCAGGAAGGTCAAGGAATGGTCCATTGAATCAGGGGTAGAGGTCAGTGAAAGTATAGATATTTGTAAAAGAGAAAACTGCTTTGAGGTCAAGAACAAGGTGCCCAAAACCCATTCTGAGGAGGTCAGAACTATAAAAAGTCAACTTGTTTCAGTAAGGTCTAAAACTCCAAGTCAGATCCTATCGATTCCAGAAAAGTTTGACCAATGCTAGTGATGTTTCCCCAAGGGCATTCACCCCTGTTCCTTCTAAGGCTTACATTGTGTGTTTCTTCCCTCTTTTAAAATTCAATTCAGTGGTGAAATAAACTTCCTTGCTCTTGGCGGGGAGATGGGAAACAGCAGATGCAGAATGTTTTATATGCTGTCAGCCTCTACTCCTTCCTCTCCCTTGTTTTGCCTGTGGGTCAGTTTTGCTCAATTATTTTACCTCGTAAATAGATAGAAATGCAGAGGGGAGGAGAATACTGAGAAAGCATTGTGGTATAAAATAAAAAGGATTTTAATAAAATAAAAGAATTGAATTAAAAATTAAGAAAGTTCATCCAATGCTTAGTCTTCAGTTATATCTATACAATCTGAAAAATTCAAAGTTCAATTTATCACCCAGTTTGTTTAGACTACATGATATCAAAAGAGCCTATGCAATGCCAAAGGAAAAAACATCTGGTTGAATGAAAAATCTCAGTCCTACTCGTTCTTTGGCACCAATGAATCCAAATCTCCATCTCCTGAGACTGGGCCTATTCTCTTGCCACACGAGAGTTTCCAGTTTCTCAGGAGGAAGTGTTTATACCTGGCTGCTCTTTTCCCCTTGTAGTGGTAGCTGGCCAGACTTTTCCTGAACCTCTTGAAAAGAGAACTCTTAGGTTTTTGAGAGCTTTTTGCTCTTTGAAGAGGTTAGTTCTTTCTGAAGAGTTTGAAATGTTTCGATTAGATGTTATCCAGGCCAGACTCAGAGGGGACTTCCTGCCCAACTCCCTCTCTGAGCCTTAACTCTGCCAGGGCTAGCAGGATTTCTCAAATGGAAAAGAAGGAGCCAGGGACATAGGGGACATTTGGCAGATCCCAAAAATTCTGCCAGTCAGAGAACTGTCCATGCATGAAGGATTTAGCCTTTTAAGTCCATCTCCTCTACAATTATCTCTGTGCTCACAGAGCTGGTTTTTGGCTTTCCTTCTGTGTAGCTTCACAGTTGCAAGAACCAGTTGGGCCTGGTAAACATAATCCACTGAGAAATTTTCTTTTTCATGTCGACAAAACCATGGGAGATATCTTTGACTTGGCCTACCCTTAGAAAACAAGAGAGCTGAAACAACTCACTTGATACTTCAACCCCTCCCAACATACATTGGGTTCAATTATCTGGCTGTTTAGGAGCAGTCATAGGTTTCATTCTAAAATTATTCAAATTTAACTACATTTTTCACCTCACTTTGGGTCATAGGATATCAAAACCTCCAGATGAAAACTGACACATCTATCAGTCATTCAGAAACTTTGTCTCAGCTATCTAATACCTAGACAAACAGGACTATCCAGGTAACTTACTCTGTTTCACTTTTCATCCCATTTTTGGCCTCATATAAGCACAAACCTTGAAGAGGTAGGCAATGTTTCATCCAAGCTTTCAGATTAAAAGAAAATCTATAGAGTTCTATTTGTCTGTCCTACTAGTAATGGTGGCACTGGGGGCCAAGGGGGGTTAAATGTCCACTAGATTTCTCTCTGTATTTTGGCCTGAAGACAGTGGCAGTGGATTGAAGGATATGTGGGAAAATATCACGTACAGACTTTGTACATTGTACAGACAATATGTATTATACAACTCAATTGGAATGGAATGAACATCTCTAGACCAGATTTCTTAATGAAAGGTTTTTTCCAGTATGTGTCTTCTCCCACTACATTGGTTCAAATCCTACCTCAGTAGCCATGTGACTGAAAGACACTTTACCTCTCTATAGCTCAGTTTCCTCTTCTGTAAGATGAGGAGGTTGGATTTAATGGCCTTTAAGATGGCTTCCAGTTCTAAATCTATGGCCCTATAATCTGAAATAGATAGCATTTATTATTATTATTATAGATTATAAATAAATAATATGTGTTATGTGTATCATGTGTTATAATTATGTATATATACTACACATTATTAATGTATTATATATGTAAGGTAAATACAGTACAAGGTAATTTTGAGAGGTAGAGGCATTGTCCTTCATTCTTGAGTCAAGTTAAGTTGTGTCCAACTGTGACTGATGAGACCAGTATGAACTCATTCTGTTCTACCACAGATTAGGTACAAATGGTCCATGTGAATATTTGGGGTGGATTCTCTAAATTTGAATATCTCACATTTCTTTTGAGTTACTTTTTTTTTCTTTTCTTTCTTTGGAGTTACTTCAATTCTGCTTTGCTCATAGAGCACAGCACCTTCTCCAAGGAGGGCATGTCCTTCTGGGCAGTCCTGTGCCAGTGTCTCCCAAGTCATACTATCAATACCGAAGTTCTTAAGAGAGACCTTGAGAGTGGCCTTGTATCACTTCTTCTGACTACCATGTGAACTTTTGCCCTATATGAGTTCTCCAAAAATAGCCTTTTTGGCAAGTGTACATTTTGCATTCCAACAATGTGGCCAATTTAGCTACACTCTTTGAAATAGAGGTTGAATGCTTGGCAGTTTAGTTCAAGAAAAGACTTCAGTGTCTGGTGTCTTATCCTGCCAGGTGACAGGATTCTTCCTAAGACAATTCAGATGGAAGCAATTCAGTTTCCAGGCATGGTGCTGGTAGACTGTCCAGTTTCCACAAACATGCAACAATGAGGTCAGCACAACAGCTGTGTAGACTTTCACTTTGGTAGTCAGTCTAATACCTCATCTCTCCCACACTTTCCTTCAGAGCCTCCCAAATACTGAGCAATGTGTGCAGGGGGGTGGGTGGAGAACAGGAAAGGCCTTCTCTAAGAGGTGGCACTTGAGCTTTGAAGGAGGCTGAAGATTCTGAGAAGCAGAGGCAAAGGAGAGAATCCAGATATGGGGGACAGCCTGCATAAAATCACAAAAATATGAGAAGGATTGACATGGGCGAGAGAGAGCAAGAAGGCCAGTCTGGTAGCATGTGAAAGGGAGTAATATCTAATCTGTTTGGAATTTGTCCATTTTGTGAAAGGCATCAAATGACAAACAGAAGAGTTTAGACTTCATCCTAAAAGCAACAGGAAGTCACAGGATCTCCAAGTTACAAATGAAGAAACCAGTTCAGAGACTGAGTGACTTGCCTAAGATCCCACAACTAGTCAATAGTGGAGCCAGGACGAAAGCCCAGGTGCTTTTATTTTCACATTTAATGCCCTCTTTGCTACCCCAAAACAAAGCCAACATTTTAAAAAGTGAAAAAAGGGACATAAATCTATAAATAGTGATATAGATTTGGCAGAATTAAGATGAATCTCTTGTATATTATTTTAATAACAAGTATTTGCCATCACTTTTAGAGTGGGAACATAAACAGCACTGGAAGGTAGGCACCAGAAAGTGACTAAAAGAAATCTATCTATCTATCTATTATCCATCTATCGCCACCATTATATATACATACTATATTAACAAATACTAAAATCCCTTTATTATAATATATATTATATCCCTTATATATTATATATACATATAAGGTAGGCATATATATATATATATTTATTTGCATATGTGTGTATAAACACACATACACAGATATAGAGCTATGTCACCCATATAGATGAAGGGGTTTTCATCTGCTCAATTTTATATACTCTTTATGGCCCAGCATAAAAAAAAATAGTATTGTTACATTCAAAATGCCACATACTGGTTACTAAGAGTCATGGAACTTCTTTCCCTCTGTTAGTCTATATGAGAAGCTGAGGAAAATGCCAGCCTCCTTTTTGGATCCTTATTTTTCTCAATTTTTCCCTTCTTTGATATTCCAGAAAGGAGACAGGGAAAGGAATTTCTCCACTATTCCCAACTGCAATGGTAGCTTGCAGCAGAAGTATATGGCCAATGAAAGACACATGCTTACCTAGAGGAACCAGAGACAGGAATCCCCAGACTTCTCAGTTCTGGGTGTCTTCTTCTGACTTTTTTTCCTTTGCTGAGCATAGGTCAAAGACTAGATCACAACAATGAATGCTTCCAGTCTTGAGATACCTCCAATGGAAATCCTGACATTAAGAATTCCAGAGTTCCAAATTCGAACACCATCTACCCTGTAGAAGGACTATTTTCTCAACAGCAAGCTCCTCATAAGAGGGGATTACAGTCAAAATCATCTTGTGGCTGGAGGACTAAATCCATGTAATTAAGGATCAGGAAAGCATTTCCTTGACTACCCTCCATGACAACTATTGTGAATTACTTGGACAGTACCATCTGAGGTGAATAGGAAATGTCTTCACAAGTCCCAGAAATGCCTTTTGAGGAGACTAATGGGTGCAAAGGACTATTTGTATATTTTGTGTTATTGTGTTTATTCACATGCACCTTGTAAGCCCTTTGAATCTTACGCAATTTCTGTGTATGAGAAGGGAGACTATTACCCATGCTAAACAATAAGCATGTTTTAGAGACTTCCCCAGAATTTTCTTTCAGGGCAATGAACCAGAGAGAGAAATCAATGTTGCCCAAGGTCCAGAGAACTCCCCTCCTAACACAGGGAACTGTGGGCTCACATGGTTCAATCCTGGCATCTTTTCTCTCTAGCTCATTAATGCCTCCCTCTAGATTTAAAAAAAAAAATCTAAAACTAAGTATGGTTCATATTTAAGATTTTCCCCAAATAAGGATAAATCTAATTTTTTTTTTTTTGGAAATTTTCCTGGAGAAAAATAGGTGGGGGTAGACCTACAAGACTGAATCTTCATCTCTCAGGAGGAAATCTCCTTTTCCTTAACATTAAATTCTATGCTTTCATCCTTAATCTACATCAAGTTTATCACTCTTCAGACCCTTCCTCTCCTTCTCTGCCCTCTCCTTCCATTGTGCCCTTCAGAGCTCCAACTTGAACATAAACAAGCTTTTCACTCCCTATCTATCTTCTTGCATTCATAGAAAGTTACTCTCCAGAATATATATAACTATATATATATATATATATATATATATATACATATATATAAAACTATATATATATATAAAACTACATATATAAATATAATGTATATTCACATGTCTATACATACATATGCATACATATATGTGTGTTTGTGAGTGTGTGTGTGTGTGTGTGTGCATGTATATATGTAAAAACTGCGCTTCAGAGTGGATCCCAACTTGGACCAATCCAGTAGTTCAGACTCAGAATTGAAACAAAGCTCTAAGGCACTCATAGACAGTATGACACTTAGCAAACCAGGATGTAAAGTTGGTTCAGTTGGATACCTCCCTCCACCCTACTCCCACCATTCTCTATAGAGTCATGTTAGTCAGAAGGGTATATTGACTCACAGTAGTGGAAAGTCCATTAAGCCTGAGGATCCCTGTCTACTGATGTGGTGAGTGACTAGGAAGTTATGTCCATAGTTCAAATCTTAGTCCCCCTGGACCAAGTCTTGAAGATAATTTCATAGCCTTTTGAAATAAGCTTAGGGTATGGCGTTGACTTTCCAGCTGCATGGTGGAGCCTGCCATCATGATTCCCAACCAGGATGTAGATCTCAACACACCCACCCAGGCTCTCCTGTGCTGGTTTCTCTTTTTCTCACATCTCTAAACATACTTGATTAAGAAGAGTTGGCCACTCCCAACTGTGTTTCCACCTTGTTCTTTGTTCCCAACCTTGTTCTTTGTTCCTCACTGAAACTTTTAGAGCAGTAGTTCTCAACCTTCCTAATGCCATGACCCTTTAATACAGTTCCTCATGTTGTGGTGACCCTCAACCATAAAATTATTTTTGCTGCTACTTCATAACTGTAATTTTGCTACTGTTATGAATCGTAATGTCAATATCTGATATGCAGGATGTATTTTCATTGTTACAAACTGAATATAACCCACAGGTTGAGAACCGCTGTTTTAGATCCTTCCTTTACATCTCTTCCCCAAGGTTTACTCCATCCTTTTAGATCACCTGATCTGGATTCTTATTGCTGTGATGGTTTTGGCCTCCAAGTAAGGTTATTCTTCCTCCTTCCTCAAAGAGTTCAGTGTTGTTGTTCAGTCATTTCAGTCATGTCCAGTTCTCTATGACCCTGTTTGGGGTTTCCTTGGCAAAGATGCTGGAATGATTTGCCATTTCCTTCTCTAGCTCATTTTACAGATGAGGAAACTAAAACAAACAGGGTTAAGTGACTTGCCCAAGGTCACACAGAAGCAAGCATTTGAGGCCAGATTTGAACTCAGAAAGAGGAGTCTTTCTAACTGCAGGCCTGGAGTTCAATATCTGTCTTAAAGTATTTATTTCCAGCCTAACCACAATACAAATGATAATGTCTCCTCAAAAGCCCTGGTCTCCTGGTTTATCAGCCTCTTCAGCTCCTATGACCTATAACTTGACTCTATTTCTCAGCTACACAGAGGATTAGTCATATCTTAGCTCTCTCCATCAACCTTAACTGTACCATTTCCTGATTTTGAACCTGGATTCCATCTCTGTCCTTCCATATTTTTTTGTCTTTTCTTTAAGGCTCTGCTTAGGTTCCAAGTGAAACCTTCCATGATCCTCTTGTTAGCACTCTCTCCCCTTATATTTTTTATAAAAAAATAAATTTTACTTATTCACAATTTTACTAATTTTTCCCAGTGGAATACAAACTCATTGAAGGCAGAATTGGTTTTATTTGTACACCAAAGGAGACACAAGAGGAGAAAATCCTAGTTACCTCAAGTTTTGGTGGGTTTCACATAACACATCCATTCCAGATCAGAGACTGGTTGTGGTTGCTTCTCAGCTTCCATTTTCCATCATCCACTACAGCAGTGGTTCTCAACCTTCCTGATGCCGTAACCCTTTAATACTTGTATGTGGGCATATCTGCAGGTGGGTGGACCCACCTGCAGATGGATAGAGGAGCAATGTCTTGGTTCCTAAGACCATTGGAAATATGTGTTTTCCGATGGTCTTAGGCAACCCCTGTGACCCCTGTGAAAGAGTTGTTTGACCCCCAAAGGGGTCGCGACCCACAAATTGAGAACCACTGTATTACAGGAACCCACAGGATCATGGAGGAAGGGGAACAGGGAGCCACCCATAAGTTGCTCACCTCTGCCTCCATGGTTGCTCTCCATTACTGAAAATGATACAGCATCTAACACTCTTCCAGATTCTCTCCCTTTAACTTCCAAAAATGAGCCCAGAGAACCAAATACAAAAGATTCCACTTCCACAGCAACACCATCCAGAAGGGGAGCCAGGATCATTAAGGAGAAACCAAGGCTACACCAACATACATTTTGACCTCTAGAAAAGAAACATCCTAGCAAGAAACCTCTCTGTTCCATGCCATAGGGAACACTTTTTCGAATTAAATGTTTAGTCCCAGAAGACATTTTGGACATTAGGGCAAGCATTTTAGAGTGCCATGAGGAACAAATAAGTTAATGTATATAAAACATGTTGAAAACTTGAAAGTGCTAGATAAATGTCAGTTATTATTGTTTTGCTAGTTTCAGCTGTTGTTTCTAATACTCACCAAACATCTTAATTGGGCATTGATGGGATGCGAGAATTAACCAAGTCCACAGAAGATTAGAAATGTCCTAAGGCAATAGTGACAGGGGGCAACAGTGAGAACACACGTAATTTACAAATTCCAGATGTAAACTTGGATTCTGGTCTTTTTGTCAGCTATGCCTTAAACATACATTCAAATTTTGCACCCAGTCAACTCACTAGGCCTAAATCAATTGCTTGGTGTAATGGCAGCCATTGCCAGATTCAAGACTTCTTTGCAAAAACCCCTTGCCCTATGGTAAGAGACCCAATTCACAAGCACCACACCTGTTAAAATGGAAATATTAGTGTCTTAGAGCATTTTTATGTATTTGTCCTCTTGATTATAAGAAGAGAGGGTGAATGGCAAACTTGAAAACATTTATCTCTCCCTGAGACCTGGCAGGAGATGGAGCAAGTGGCTGGCAGCTTCCCATTACTCTCCAATGGGCTAATGAGGTGCTGCTCAAATTATGGCCTTCTTTAGCAAACAATGTCCCAGGGCATTAAACAGACTGCAGGACTAGGAGTATCTTAGAATGAGCTGATTATGTGATTTTAATGGGAATGCTAACCCTTTCATGTAACAAGCATTTTAGAGCATGGAAAACAGGCAGATTATATCCTAATACAAAGTACTGAGAAAAGCTATGAGATGTATGGTGCATTTTTTTAAAAAAAGATTTCTGCTGTCCTGGTTAGTCCAAAATTGGCCTCCGAGGTACGTGATTTGGCAAATTTCCCTATTTCACTCATCTTCCTAATAGGTCTAGAGGGATCAACATTTTCCATTGACCTAGAATTCCTCCGCAAAAGGCAGACAGCCTACAGAACTCAACAATGAGTCCTAAGTGACAGCAGAATTGAGATAGAAATCTTTAATAGCAATTATCACCATTTACTCAAGGCAAGAGATTCTCTCCAGTTAGTAAATAGGAAGGTTTTGACATTGCATGTTTAAAAGCTTCCCTTCCAGGTTCCATGACAATACAACCAGAACTAATTGGTCAGCTGCTGAATTATAGTGGAAAGTTGAGAGTAAAGTCAATAAAAATAATTTCACCTATAAAATGGGCATGATAATAGCATCTATATCATATGGTTGATGTGAGGATTAAATGCGATAATATTTGTAATAGGGCTTTCTAGTACTTGGCACATAGTAGGTCATTTAGCTCTGAATGTGATCATGAGCAACGGGGGAAAGGGTTTATATGATGTACTTGCACATTTATATAGGACCTACTATGTGCCCGGCACTATACAAATATCTCATTTAATACTCACAACAACCTTATGAAGTAGGTGCTATTATTATCCCCCACTTTACAATTGAGGAATCTGAGGGATGCAGAGGTTAAGTGACTTGCCCAGGGTCATACAGTGAGTACAAGTCTGAGGTTGGATTTGAACTCATGTCTCCCTGACTCCAGGCCCAGCATTCTAACCGCTGTGCCACCTGATGCGATGGTGTATGAGAACAAAGAGAATATTCGATGTAGAGTCAGGGAGATCTTGGTTCAGAACCTCCTTCTCACAGTTACGAGCAAATTCTTTAACTTCTACAACCCTTGGTTTTTTCATCTAGAAGCAACTGGTGGTGCAGTGGATAGAGTGCTGGGCCTGTAATCAGGAAGACCTAAGTTCACATTCTGTTTCAGGCATTAGCTGTGTGATCTTCAACAAGCATCTGACCCTCATCTGCTTTGGTTTTCTCAACTGCAGCATAGGTGTAATAATAGCATCTTTATTGTATGGTTGTTATGAGGATTAAATAGGATAATATTTGTAAAAGTGCTTTTGAATTCTCGGCACATAGTAGGTATTTTATAAATGCTTATTTTCCTCCCTTTCGCTCTCTGCCTCCCCCCCCACAATCTGTAATATGGGACAATAATACTTATAAAACCTCCCACGTAGGGTTGTTAAAAGATTCATGTGAAATAATATGTCAAATGTTTTCCAAACTTTAAAGCACTATGTAAATGTCAATTTTTATTATTATTATAACAATAATGAGATAAAATCATAACATTAAATTGCAATTAGGGATATATTTTTTTCCATACATTTTCAAAGGAAGGCATATTTTTGCAGTGAATTGGGTGACTTTTGAGTCATAAAGTATTGTAAGATCCTGTAAAAACAAGGTGTAGATATCTCAAATGTTATTCTTCAATAACTTTTTCCATCATTTGTGTGAATCAGTCTCCAGTTTACAAACCTGCTTTTAAGCTGACCTCCTACTTTCTCCCATATTACATGAGATTTGCAAGTTCTGGAAAGTGTTAGCAGCTCACACTCTGTCATCCAAGAAGCAGGGTGAAGGAGTGAAGGAAAATGTTTCTGGCATGGGGAGAAGCAGGGGCATTCCTGGGGAGCTAAGGAATCAGAGATATTAAGGTTAGGGGCCCTCCTCCATTTCTTGCTACTGGTGGTTGGGCAGTACCAGAAGAGAAGAAAGTGCCTCCACCATCTGGTACTAAACAGGGCCTGAGATTCATATCCATATTTACCTTATAGGTTTGTAGTGAATTCCAATTGAATTAGTGGATATAAAATGCTTTGCAAAATTTAAAGGGTTGTATAAAGATCGTCTGTAACTAAGTGAGGCAATAGTGGCTTTGCCCCACAGCAACAAAAATAAAATTAGAAGGCAACACTAGAAGCTTCTCAATGGCATTTTCTCTCCTGTCCATCCCCAGCTTTAGCAGTGTTCACTAGCAGCCTTATCTGCTAATGCCCTTCCTCTTCTGCCTACCATGCTCCCTTACTTCAAGCAATAGTAAATGTATTTCCTTCATTATCTACACCATGGATCTTATCCCTGACACTCTTCCTCTGTCCAACTTTGCTCCTAGTAGATACGGAAGAATCTTCATCTCAACAGTCACACTTTGAGCAAGGTAGAGACTTCAAGGTATTATGAAGTATCCCAGGGTCCACTTCCTTCCCACAGCTGCCACCTCCCTCAGGGCATACACTATGAAAGACCAGTCTTTGCCTGAGCCCTAGACATCCTGGTTAAAAGATATGGAATTTTATTCCAGCTCTAACTGGTTCTAAGACCTTAGAGAAGTCACTAAAATTTTCCTGGTCTCAGGATCTTTGTCTGTCAAGAAAGGGTAGTGAAGAGGGGTAGAGCCCAGATGGCAGAGTTGAAGCACAAACTTGACATGGGTTCTGGCTCCAAACAATTCCAGTACCTGTAAAAAAATTACCCTAAACAAATTCTGAAGCTACAGAACCCACAAAGTGACAGAAACAAATCTCCCACTGAAGATAGCCTGCAGGCCAACAGGAAAACTCTATTGCAGTGTGCTGGGAGCTGAGTACAGTCCTCTAGGAGCCACATGGTTCCAGCCCCAGCAGTGACCAGAGGAGATTTCAAGAGAGTGAATAACCAGCAGCTGTGGTGGCTTCCAGACTTCTCAACCCATAAAAGCCAAAGTAAAAGGTCAGTGTGGAACTCTGTTGGAACAGGGGTGGATGGAAGAGTGCGGTCTGCACCACATGGCTGCCTCAGGAACTACTGGCCTGAAAATTGTAGGGGGACAAAGCAACCATTCAGAGGGTAATTGCTCTTGCTTTAACCTGCATGGATCTGGATCATGGTCTTGGGTGGTGATCCTGGTGTATGTGACCACCAAGCCAGAGCTTGTGGGAGCTGTACAGATGGTGCCCTCCTAATAGCTCTAGCAGCTGTGAAAACCCCAGTGATTTGGAACAAAGCTCTCTTCATGCTGGAAGCAGAGTTCTACCCTGGCAAAGAGCTCAAACATCAAGTAATTGGCTGGCAATATGAGCAAGCACAGGAAGCACAAACAGACCATAGGATCCTTTTTTGGGGACAAAAAGGATCAAGGCATGGAGCAGGAGGAAGACAGAGAAGTCAGAACTCCTGCATCAAAAGCCTCCAAGGAACATATGAACTGGTTACAGGCCATGGAGGAGCTCAAGAAGGATTTTGAAAATCAAGTAAGAGAAGAGGAGGAAAAATTGGGGAGAGAAATGAGAATGATGCAAGAAAATTATGAAAAGCAAGTCAACAGCCTGCTAAAGGAGACTTAAAAATACACTGAAGAAAATAATGCCTTAAAAAATAGACTAACTCAAATGGCAAAAGAGGCCTAAAAAGCCAATGAAGAGAAGAAAGCCTTGAAAAGCTGAATTTGCCAGATGGGAAAGGAATTTCAAAAAATCACTGAAGAGAATAACTCCTTCCAAATTAGATTAGAGCAATGGGAAGCCAATGACTTCATGAGAAATCAAGATACTATAAAACAGATCCAAACAAATGAAAAAAATAGAAGGCAATGTGAAATATCTCACTGGAAAAACCACTGACCTGGAAAATAGATCCAGGAGAGATCATTTAAAAACTATTGGACTACCTGAAAGTCATGATCAAAAAAAGAACCTAGATACCATCTTTAAAAAAATTATCAAGCAAAATTGTACTGATATTCCAGAACCAGAGGGCAAAATAGAAATTGAAAGAATTCACCAATTTCCTCTTGAAAAAGATCCCAAAAAGAAAACTCCTAGGAATATTATAGCTAAATTCCAGAGTTCCCAAGTCAAGGAGAAAATACTGCAAGCAGTCCGGAAGAAACAATTTGAGTACTGTGGAAACACAATTAGGATAACACAAGACCTAGCAGCTTCTACATTAAGGGATCAAAGGGCTTGGAATATGATATTTTGGAAGTCAAAGGAGGTAGAACTAAAACCAAGAATCACCTACCCAGCAAAACTGAGTACAATGCTTCAGGGTAAAATATGGTCATTCAATGAAATAGAGGATTTTCAAACATTCTTGATGAAAAAATAGAGCTGAACAGAAAATTTGACTTTCAAATATAAGAACCAAGAGAAGCGTGAGAAGGTAAACAGGAAAAAGAAATCATAAGGAACTTATTAAAGTTGAACTATTTACATTCCTACATGGAAAAACAATAATTGTAACTCATAAGACTTTTCTCAGTTGAAGGGAATATATATGTATATATGTACACATACAAATATATGTATCTATAGGAGGGTGTATGTGTATATAAATATATATGTGAGTGTGGGCATATGTAAATTCATGTATACACAGACAGAGGGCACAAGATGAGTTGAACAAGAAGGGATGATATCTAAAAAATAAGATTTAAGAGGTGGGAGAGGAATGTATTGGGAGAAGGAGAAAGGGAGAGATAGATTAGGGTAAATTATCTCATATAGAAGAGGCAAGAGAAAACTGTTACAATGAGGGGAAGAACAGGAAGATGAAAGAGAATGGGACAACCTTACTCTCATTGAATTTGGCTTAAGGAAGGAATAACGTACACACTCAATTGGATATCTTACCCTACAGGAAAGTAAGGGGATAGAGGATAAGAAGGGGGATGACAGAAGGGAGGGCAGATTGGGGGAGAGGGTAGTTAGAAGCAGACATCTTTGAAAAGGCATAGGGTCAAAGGAGAAAATAGAATAAGTGGGAGGCGGGATAGAATGTGGGAAGTATAGTTGGTCTTTCACAATATAACAATTATGGAAATGATTTGGGTAACTACATATATACAACCTATACTGAATTGCTTATCTTCCCAGTAGGGGCAGGTGAGGAGGGAAGAAGGGAAAAAATCTGGAACTCAAAGTTTTAAAAACAAATGTTTAAAAAAGAATTTGTTTTCCACATGCAACTGGGAAATGAGATATACAGGCACTGGGGTATAGAAAGCCATCTTGCCCCACTAGAAAGTTGAGGGGGAGGTGATGGGGGAGGATATAAGAGAGAACAGATTGGGGGAAGGTGTATTCAGTAGGCTTACTATTTCAGGGAGGGGGTAGGGGAAAGAGAGGGAGAAAAATTGTAACTCAAAATTTTGTGGAAATGAACGTTGAAAACTAAAAATAAATTAATTGTTTTTAAAAAAAGAAAGGATAATGAAGCTAATAATGATACTTTAAAAGGTTATAATGAAAATCAAGTGTGCAAATAGATCTGAAATAAGTTGGAAAAGTTGAATCATTGAATGAATGAAAAATATGACTATTAGACTCATCCAACATCATTGATTTTACCTAGCAAGTAGCAGGTGTATTTATTTGGGATCCAGTCCTGGGCTTTTATGGGTGTCAAGGAGTCATCCTACCAGATGCTGCTCAGCACTTTGTGACTTATAGTTTCAGAGAGTTGCAATGGCACTAACTCATGGTCACATGGCAAATACATGTCAGAGACAAGAATCAAACCAAGCCTTCCCAACTTCAAGGTCAGTCCCCTCTATCCATTACTACAGCAAAGAACCTTGGAAATGAATTTCCTCTCCCTAAGAACTGGATTCAGCCCATTCTTGTCAATCATCAAGACCTCAAAGTAAAGTCACGTCTTCACTATTTTTAGTCCTCTTTGGTTCCAGCTGCATCATCCTATGTAATGAGCCCCAGGCCAAGATATGTTTGCAGTGCTTTAAGATTTCCCCCCTTTAAAGGACCTGGGGTAAAAATGGGTTTTGAAGATTCTAACAAAGAATCCCAAAGTTCAACAGTTCCTAAAAAACTGGAAAGGCTTGTGGTACTGGCCTGGTGAGAGATTGACACAGGAGGACTTGATGGGTTATGTTGGAAGAGTCTCATTACTGAAGTTTGCCCATTGAAGTATGTTGCTTCTGCTGCTGTTTTGGTTTGGTTTGGCTTTTTATTTATTTATTTTTGGGGGTGTGTATAACTGGGGGAGTTGGTCACAGTAACTTATAAGACAATCTAGTAAAGGTGGATCATAGAATTATATATTTAGAGTTGGAAAGGATCCAATCTTCTTGTTTGAAAAATATTAATTAATTTCTTTTTAATCAACAAGGATTTTTTTTCTCCCTCCCACTTTGTCCCTCCCCAATGGAAAAGAAAAAGAAAAGAGAAACAAAACCCTATTGGAAAATGGCTGGATAAATTATGGTACAAATGTGATGGAGTACTATTGTGCTGGAAGAAATGACAAAGGGGCTGGTTTCAGAGAAAACTGGTAAGACTTCTACGATCTGATGCAAAGTGAAGGGAGCAGAACCAAGAGAACAACTTCTAATGTAACATTATAAAAACTAATCCCCTCATTTTACATGAATAAAAGAAAACCCAGAGACATTAGAGAACTTATCCAGGGACACACAGCTAGTAAGTGTCTGAGATAGGATCTAAACTCAAGGCCATTCTTATTCCAAGTCCAGTCCTCTACTTAATATATGTTACTACCTCCAGGATTTTAATGCACAAAATGTCCTTTCTCAGAGTTTTTTCCTCTGAAACTAGTGCTCTCCACAGCCTTATATTTAATATAATTATTATAATTAACCTTTACGCAGATTGTCCCAAAAATCTTAGTGCTGTTTTCAATTTAAATTTGCACTAAGACTTTTGGGACATACCATATAGCGATTTAAAGTTTGCAAAGCTTTTTATGGATGTTATCCAATTTAGTCCTCACAACACATCGAGACAGATGTCATCAATTAGCCATATTTTTACAGATAAAGAAACCAAAGCTGAGAAAAGTTAAGAGACTGCCCAGGATCACACAATTGGTAAATTTTTAAGAGTAGATTTGAACTCACGTCTTCATGTTGTTATTCCAAGTCCACCACTCTATCCCTTGTTCAATCTAGCTCCTTCCTTATGGCTTGTAAAATATACCACTATAGAAACATGAGAAAAGATGGCATATGGAGAATACAACTGTTTATAAGACACAGGGAAATCATTGGTGATTGGTCCTTGTTACCAACCTTTCCTCTAACACAATTGGAGCTTACATGGTTTGTAGGCTTCCATTCCACTAATTTGCTAGTGGATAATTTGATGCACAAATTTGGAGGCATTTCCATTTCAAATGTTCATATGAACTACTTGTGTCTAATCTGTGATAGAGCCTTCCCAGCTCATATTGGTCTGATAAGCCGCAGTTGGACGCACCATACCTTGACCCTGACACAATGATGTCATTTTGATCTTCTTTGAGCAGAAATGACAACAACCAATGTGTGCAAAGGTAAGAAGTGACTTTCCTATGGTGCAAATAAACCTGTGTCTGCTTTTTCCACTGAAAAGTTAAAATAACCCCATGTACTCATATTAAGAGGAAATTGGACTTGTCCAGATTGGCTTTTAAAACAGCTCACACTGAAAGAAATGATTACTAACAATTGGGACGTGAATTAAAACTGAAATTTTAAAAATATCTTTTATTACAATTTTTCTTTTCTTGAAAAAACTCTTATCTCAAAAAGCAAGACAGAGGAGAGGAAATTTCAAAGATGTTAACTAACACTACAACTGAGGCAGAGGTGGGAAACCTGCAGCCTTGAGGCATATGTGGCCCTCTAGATCCTCAAGCATGCCCCTTTGACTGAATCTTGGCTTCACAGAACAAATCTCAAGGATCTGGGTCATACTTGATGATCTAGAAGGCCATGTGTGGCCTTGAGGCAGCAGGTTCCCCCACCCCTGCCAGGCTATAGGAAGGACTCCTCGGTTAATGTTTATAAAGTGCATTCATGAAGAAAATGTAATTAAAGTGCCTGTTTCTGTGATGATTGGATTTGTTTGCAAAACCTGTTTCAAAGTCCTTTTTTATCTGAATTAATGGTCAAGAAGCCTTAGGGAAAACACTGGCTGCATCTGACTTTTCTTTCCAATCCATTTGATTTCTTTTCTAAGATCTACACCTGTGTTGCCTACGTTTTCGTTTGTTATTTCCCGTTTTTCTTTTTGCACAGATTAATTGAAATCTGTGAGAAATGACAATCCACAAATAAAAGGGTTCCTCTCTTCAGACTGGGCTAATGATAGAAATAACTAACATTTATACAGCACCCCCCACGTGCCAAGCACTGTGCTTAGCGCTTTACAAATATTTCATGTGAACCTCACAACAACCCTGGGAGGTAGGTGCTATTATTATCCCAAATTTACAATTGGGGAAACCAAGGCAAACAGAACTTAAGTGACTTGTCCAGGGTCACACAGCTAATGGTGACTGACATCAGATTTCAGCACGTCTTCCTGTCTCCAGGCCCAGCTCTCTGTCCATTAATCATCAGTCTCAAGAAGAGAAATCATAGGAAGAATCTACTCTTATGCATGCCATTTTCAACTATTTGAAGAATTGTCCTATCAAAGACAGAGTAAGCTACCTGTCCTTGGTCCCAGAGAACAGAGCTAGAAGAAGTGGGTAGAAGTTGTAGATTTCGCAAATTTAAGTTTCAAAAACCAGTTTTCTAATAGTTAGAGATGTTCCACAATGACAGGTTGCCTCAGGAGGAAAACCCTCATTCCAAAGCAAGATAACCATTTGTCAAGCATATTGTAGAAAGGATTGTTGTTCAGGGATAGGTTAAATTACATGGACCCCAAAGTCTCTTCCAAATCTGAGATTCTGTGATTCTATTAATTTGGAATTCACAATTTCCAGTCAAGAAAGATTAGGTCAAGTCCCTACCTTCTCTTCCATTTAGATATCACTTTCCCCATTGGTCCTTTCTTGCTACCTTCTCCTTTGATCGACATTGCTAATCTCTACTGCCTACTGAGACTCATTACGGGAGGGGGAAACGAGCTTTTGGAACTAGTGTTATAATGCCAGCATTTTTCTTCTAATTCTCAGAAACTTCAAGTTGCTTTTGATGACATTTTTTTAAATGGCCTTCTTGAGCTGTGTCTGATGTGCTGGCATTCAGTGGCTATTGTTCTATATCCTTTTCCTATATTCCTGGAAAAGTTGCAATTAATGCAGGCATAATATTTACTGAGCTATTCTTAGATACAAATTGCATAAGTTCCTTATTTAGTGAATCGCAGAATTTATGTGTGTATGTGAAAGAGAAGTCTTTCACCTTCACAAATGTGTTCAAGATCTCTTTTGTGAAGAGAGCCCTTTTATGAAGAAAGCGTCTCTTTTTACTCTTGTCATAGTTTCCAAAATTGAACCTAATTCGTCATACTTGATCTCCCTCATCTATTTTTCTTTTCTTTTCTTCCTTAAATACTCTTGCTAGTTGGCACAGTATCTTCAGTTAGCCCTAGGAACTAGCCCTGTAGGAGGTGCTGTCCATTGTCAAAGAGAGCCTTGGGACAGCAATGGGAAATAGGTCCTGATGAAATGTTTGCTGAGAGCTTTTTTGTGACTGCTTCATCCGTTACCTCATCTCCCTGAATTTTACCTAATTTCAAAGTAGGCAGTATTTGTGTGAATTGGGGAGCATCTGCTTTGTTTTGGCATGCCAAGGAAGAACAGGAGCACAATTTGTTTAGAAAATGTTAGGATATCAGCAGAGGCTGGCCAAGCATTTGTATAAAATAGGCAACTGTCTGGGTTCAAATCCCCCTGATGCTTACTGTTGGAAGTAATTAGTTCCTCTATGCCTTCAGTTTTCCTCATCTGTAAAATGAAAGGATTAGGATAGATTGATTCTAAATTCCATTCAAACTCTAAGATTCTGTAATTCTAGCATTATTCAGCAAAAAAGAGCCTGTAAGTAGCAAGGCTATGTATATGAAGAGTTGTATGTTCTTTTTTTATTATTAATTTATTTATTTTTAGTTTACAACATTCATTTCCACAAGATTTTGAGTTCCAAATTTTCTTCCCATGTCTCCCCTCCATCCCACCCCAAGACTGCATGCATTCTGATTACCCACCCTTTCCCCCAGTCTGCCCTCCCTTCTATCACCTCGCCTCACCGCTTTCTTATCCCCTTTCCCCCTACTATCTTAGAGGGCAAGATAAGAGTTCTATACCACATTGCCTGTACATCTTATTTTCCAGTGGCGTGTAAAAATAATTTTTAACATTTGCTTTTAAAACTTTGAGTTCCATATTTTCTCCTTTCTTCCCTCCCCACGCACCCTCATTGAGAAAGCAAGCAATTCAATATAGGTTATATGTGTGTAACTATGCAAAACATTTCCATAATAGTCATGCTGTGAAAGACTAGCTATATTTCTCTTCATTCTATCCTGCCTCCCATTTGTCCTATTTTCTTCTTTGATCCTGTCCCTTTTCAAAAGTGTTTTGACTACCCTCTCTCTCAACCTGCCCTCCCTTCTATCATCAGCCCCTCTTATCCTCTTCCCTCCACTTTCCTGTAGGGAAAGCCACCCAATTGAATGTGTATGTTATTCTCTCCTTAAGCCAAATCCAGTTAGAATTTTATGTTCTTCAAGGCAAGCAGTACAAATCTAACAAGATCCAGTAGAAAGATGGGAACTTGGAAATATGATTGGCAATCCAAGGCTGCCTTAATCTCATTCAATTCAGTGGGATAAAGCTTGGATTGGATGATATCTAAGAACCTTTCAAAAGTGAAAATTAGTACAATCTAATCCAACAAACCTTTCTTAGCCACCTAATAGGTATTTTTCTAGGCACTGGACATACAAAGACAAGGAAATAGTATCCATTTTTAAGGAAAGAGGGTACAGAATTATCTAGGTCATATTCCCAGAATAATAGGTCATTCTCCACTTCATTTTTCCAGTCCATCATTCATTCAACAAACATTTATTAGTGTTTCACAGTATTGTCTACAAATTTGACAGTGTCGATTGCCCTCCTCTCCTTGACATTCTCTTCTCTCTAGTTTTTATGACACTCCTCCTTCTTCATTCTTCCCCTGTCTGATGGCTTCCTTTCCCCAGACTTCATGCAGGTTGTGCCCAATAGCTGTGAATGTCCTCCAGGGCTCTGTCCCGGCCCCTCTTCTCTTCTCCCCTTATACTATTTCTTTTGGTGATTTCATCATCTTCAGTGAATTCTATTATCGCTTTTATGTTGATGATTTTCAGATCTATTTAGCCAGCTCTAACCTCTTTCCTGACTTCCACTCTCACATCTCCAACAACTTAGATGTCTAGAAATAATTACAAACATCTTAGACTAAATGTGTACAAAACTGAACTCATTATCTTTTCCTCAAACTCGCCCTTCTTCCTTATGTTCCTATTGAGGACACTATATTTCTGTCATCCAATCCAGTTACCAAGATAGCAAGCCAGGTAGCCTATTTCACTCCTTACTCTCTCTCATCCACCATTTCCAATCTGCTGCCAAGTTATGTCCATATTACTTTTGTTATATCTCTCATATATGCACCCCTTTCCCCTCTGGCATTGCTACCAGCATGGTACAGGTCCTCATTATTTTACTCTTGAACTATTGCAATAGTCTTCTGATTGGTTTCCCTTCCTTAAGCCTTTCCCTGCTATAAGTCCATCCTCCATTCAGCTGTCAAATAGATCTTCCTAAAGCACAGGTTTGACCATGTTACTCCTTTATTCAATGAACTCCAGTGATTCCATATCACTTCCAGGATCAAATATTAAATCCTCTGCCTGTCTTTTAAAGTCCTTCTTAATGTGTTTCTTTCCTCCATTTCCAATCTTGTTACACTTTATTCCCCTCCAAGTACTATATGATACAGTGACACTGGCCTCCTTGACATATATGACATTCCATATCCCAATTCTCTGTATTTTCACTGATTGGTCCCGTCTCCCTTCTCACCTCTGTCTCCTGGTTTCTCTGGCTCCTTTCAGGTCCCAGCTAAAAATTCTACCTTCTGCAATAAGCCTTTCCAAATCCCCCTTAATTCTAGTGCCTTCCTTCTGAGATTAGCTACAATTTATCATACATAGTAGGGTTTTCTTTATGTAGTCTCACCCATTTGATGGTAAGATTTGTGAGGACAGGGACTTGTTTCCATTTTATTTTTTTTCCCTTCCTTTTTATCCCCAACCCTTAGCATAGTACCTGGAGCATAGTAGACACTTAATAAATGTTTGTTGAATTGACAAATTAAATCTTTATTATTTATCATTCTTCCAATGATTTCAAGGGCGTTGCTGGTGAAATAATCAACTCAAATCACCACTCATTTATTAAGTGCCTACTATGTACCAAGATTTAGATTAGATACTAAAGATACAAAGACAAAAAAATAGTCCTTGCCTTCAAGAAGTTTATATTCCAGGGGAATACTTCCAAGGAAGTATTACAATATGCACAGGGATAAACATTTATAAAGTATATACAAAGCACATTCAAAAGGGCAAAAAACCAAGGGATACACAATGAATGGCATACATATTTGCCATCTCCATCTTTACCAAAGAGTATCAACTAATCAATTTTGATTTAGATTCATGCCAGATACAATCACACCCATACCCACAATCCACACAGACACATATGTACACACACACAATCCACACACATACACAAAATTCTCTCTCTCTCTCTCTCTCTCTCTCTCTCTCTCTCTCTCTCTCTCTCTCTCTCTCCCTCTCTCCCCTTTCCTATATTTTCAGTCTTCTTGTACCTTACTTCCACTTCCTCCCACCAAGTACTCTTCCATTCCAGTGACACTCATGTGCTTGCTTTTCCTTGAATGACGCACTCCAGTTCCCCATAGCATTTTCATTGACTGTTACCCATCTCTAGAATATTTTCCTTCCTTCTTTCCACCTCCTGGCTTTTCTGGCTTCCTTCAAGTCCCAGCCAAAATCCTACCTTCAATGAGAAGCCTTTCCTGAACTCCATTAATTCCTTTCTTCTTCTGATTCTCTCCAGGTTATACTGCATATGATGTATTTATACATAGCAGTTTGTGTGTTGTCTCCCCCATTAGACTGTGAGTTCCTTGAGAGCAGTGACCTTTTTTTGTATCCTCAGAACTTAGGACAGCTTGCCTAGTACATAGTACATGCTTAAAAAATGCCTGGCTGACTCACTGACCTTAGAACTAAATACAGAAAAATTCTCCCATGATTTTCTCAGTTCCTTTGTAACTACCTTCCTTATTCTTTTCCACTGTTCACCTCCTACAGGCATTTGGGTGAGCCTCTGGTACGCTCTCTATGAAATACATGGCATTGTCCACTTAGAGCTACCTTCTACAATCATCCCAAGGAGGACAGATTCCCCTTTGAAGGATTTTTTCAAAGCAATAAAAAGCCTAGTAGTTGTCCTCTGACCACCAATTTTGGCCCCTGCCAAATGAAACTTCATCCTTCAAATTTAAATGCAAGGAAGCTTCTTTCCCCAAGAAGGTGCATGTCTCCAAAGCAGTATCTTCCTTCCCAGGCCCAGTGAAGACAGCCTAACATTCCCTGCACCCAGATCAATGCACACAATTACTATATAGCCAGAGATACTTCTCCTCCTTTTAAGTTCTCTTTTTACTTGTTCTGGTGCATGTTGCTATCTTATTTTTGTCCTCAAATTTTCCCCAGGCTCTTAGAATCTAAGAGAGAAAGAGAGATTCTAAATTGCACATGATATAATGGCCCTGAAAATCCAACTCTGTAGAGAACATGAGTACATCTCTGAAAATGCCATCATTCAAACCACCTGGGATGCCCTTCTTGGGAAGGGTTCAGAGTTTGCTCCAGTTCTCCAAGAGCATCAGAAACTCAGAAGGTCACTGAAGTTATTCAGATTATAGGATCGTAGATTTGGTTTGAAAAGAGCTTAAAGGTTATCCAATACAACCCCCCTCTAATGAGGACATAGAGTCCTAAAGAGGTTAAGTGTTTTGGCCAAGGATCCAGCATTCTTTCCACTGCTCCATGTTGCCTCTAGATTCTTTAATGTATGAGCCTTTGGTGATTTAGGAAACAGGGATCTCATGGAGACTTATAGAACATACATTTATATACTTGGAGATGAATGTTGAGACTAAATTGAAGGCAAACTCATGAGATGGGGAAAATGAAGGAAAAGTTGAAATCTTAAGAGTTTTTTAAAATTCCATGGGGCCTTAGAGGACACTTGATAAATGTTTGTTGACTGACTAACTCTATTCAGACAGAAGTGGTCTAGAGAAAGCTCTCGGTTAGTAGTTGGGACTTTCCTACTCTCTGCCTCAGCTTTCATAGAATCACAAATTTAGAGCTCAAAGGAACCTTAAAGTACGTCTAATCTTACCTACTCATTTTATATACTGGGGAACTGAGGGTCAGAAAAATTAAGTGACTTGGCTAGTAAATGCAGAGGCAAGATTTAAACTCAGATCTTTCTGATTCCAAGGCTGGCACTCTATCCACTGCACCCCGCTGCTTCAATTTGCCACATGTATGGGTGCTGAGGTTGGTCCAAATGCCCTCTGAGGTCCTTTTTCACTCTGATGTTCTATAATTCTATTCACAAGTATATATCTTCAGCATCTGTCTTTAAGTATTAATAAATACTGATTGACTTGAATTGAATGAAACAGAGGCAACAATCTATCCTATCTCTCTTTGTACCTTCCTTAGTGACTGAATATAGTTGGTGCTCATTAAATGTTTGTTGATTTCTTTTTTTTTTTATTTTATCCACTGAAGAACTGGATCAACACATCTCAGTTCCTGACTCCTTTGACACACATTTAGCATTTAATATAGTCGCCCATGTACTACAGCATGTGTTCTAAGGAGCAAAGATTCTCCAATATATTGCAAACTTTGAAGAAGAGATCCCTCAGAAATGTCCATCTGTAAAAGGTCTTCCTAAAATTTCAAGCTGATTTGAAGTGATGGGAATGTCAATAAGAGCCTGTAGTGCCAACACAATATTCACAGCACTGATGGCAATTATGTATATGCTGGCATAGTTCTGAATCACAAAATATAACAGACTTTCCCCATAGAAGACAAGCAAGACATTTATTCAGATACCAGGAAACCAAACCCCAACACCAGAAAGTCAAATCCATCATAGCAACAAAGATGTTAATAAACCATAATATAGCAGGAAGCTACACCATCCTTTAGCCTTCCCACAAACAAACACTCACAAGCCTAGTTTTCTCCTTGCCTGCATCCTCTCTCCTCCCTCCATCTAACTGCTCTGACTCCCAACTTTCTCTGGGCTCTGCTCCACCCATTCAGCAAGCTCCTTCCACCACAGGCTCCATGTGAGTACATTCAGCTTATTAAGGGGCAGGGAAGTTCTTTAAATTACAATTACCATTACAGAGCCTCACATCACTGGATACAATTACTTATACATCCCATTACGTGGATGCTGGGTAGTGATCACACTTGTCCTCTCTCTAAGATACCTAGACTAATTAGGAATCCAGAATTGATGGCTGGTAGTATGTAGTGCTCAGAGAAACTAGTTTTCACTTATCTCCAGGGAGTAGAGGAGAAGAGAAGTTTAACAGCTTGGAATATACTCTTGTTTCAATGCTTTCCAAGGAGTATTTGGTGATGAATATTCTGTACCTGCAATCCTTGTCCAAGTAGATTGGTTGCAAGATCAGGGAGTTAAAAGACCCTCCACTGAAAAGGAGGGATGAGGTACTTCTTTCTTGTCTCCTCTGCTGGCCAGGGAAGGTTCAACAGGGGCATCATGGCCAAAGGGCTACCAAAGGAGCCAGGAACTTAGATGTGTTGATCTATTTCTTCAGTGGATAAAATAAAAAGAAATCAACATTTACTGAGCACCAACTATATTCAGGCACTGAGAAGGGAACAAAGAGGGCTGGGGTAGATTGTGGCCTTCTTTATCATTCAGTTCAAGTCAATAAGTATTTTTTAAGAATCTACTATATAAAGGCACAGGGCTACATTCTAATCATACAGAGGAGATGACTTTGATCCATTCATTTAATCTTTCTGAATTTTTGCTTTCCTCAAACATTGTGCCTCCACACCCCTCTTAGTGTGGAGGTGACTCTGGGCACCTCAAAGTCCAGGCCAACAGAGTGCAATCTCTGTCATGTCACCAAACTAAAAAAGAAAGATTTCTCCACTGCTGTCCCATACTATTTACTTATATTATTAACCATTCAATACACTAAAAATCTCAGATCTTTTTCTGGGCTATTATCTCAACATATTTTCCAACCTTATATTAAGTAGTCAGTTATTTGAACCCAAAAGTAAGACATTTATCCCTTTTACATTTTATCTTATTTGATTGGACCTTAGAATTTGTTCTGTGAAATTTGGATTCAGTCATACTTGTCATGTATGTGACATACATGTCATACAGGCCATACTTGAGGACCTAGAGGGCCCCATCCCTAGTAACTTGTCAAGGATTTTTTTTTTCCTGACTTTTTGACTGTCATCCAGTGCATTAGCCTTCCCTCCCAGCTTTGTGTCATCTGCAAATCTGATACAAATGCTTCAGTCCAAGCCATTGATTAAAATGTTAAATGCCACAGGACTGAGCCCAGATCCCACAAGCATTCACTCCACTGAAGAGTTCCTACAAAGTCACCAACTCTTTGGCTCCAACCATTCAACCCATTCCAAATACAACTAATCATATATTCTATCATCTAATGTGCATCACTTCATCTTTTTGACAAGAATAGCATGAAGGAGAGTTGAACATTAAAGCTAGGTAAGGTATTCCTTCTGCATTCTGATTAGCAACCTCATCAGAAAAGGTAATCAGATTCGACTCTTTTTTTAAAATAATATTTTGTTTTTTTCCAATTGCGTGTAAAAACAATTTTAACATTCTTTATTTTTTAAATTTTGAGTTCCAAATATTCTCCCTCCTGTTTCCACCTCCCTCCTTCCTAAGATGGCAAGCAATTTGATATAGCTTGTGTATGTGCAATCACATAAAATATATTTTCATATTAGTCATGTTGTGAAAGAAGAAACAGATGAAAAAAAACCCCAAAAATTAAGAAAGTGAAAAATAGCATGTCTCAGTCTGCGTGGTCTGATCCTTTTATGAGGAAGCCATACGGACTCAATCACCATTTTCTTTTCCAAATGTTTACTAACCATCTCTTTATTCATCTACTAAGGATGTTCTTGCTCACTCTTCCTGGAACCATGAATACTACATCTGCCCCTCATCTGCCCCTCATCTTCATTTCTCAACAGGCTACACTCTGGACTTCTCTATCATAACTTGGGAGCAGGAACCTACAGTCCTACACACACACACACACACACACACACACACACACACACACCAGCTTTCTTTTATGTGTTGTCTTCCTCCATAATAATGTAGGCTCCTTGAGAACAGGATTGTCTTTCTACTCCTGTTTGTATTTTTCATCACTTAGCACAAGCATATAATAAATGGGGGAAAAAAATCTTTGCAGCAAGTATCTCTTAAAACAGTCCTATTTCCAAGATACAGTAGAAATAGATTCAAATTTATAAGAATAAGAGCCATTCTCCAATTGATAAATAGTCTAAGAATATAAACAGACAGTTCTCAGGGGAAGAAATCTGGGATATCTATTACCATACTGAAAAAATACAAATCCCTACCAATTAGAGAAGTGCAAATTAAAACAATTCCAATATTCTACCTCATACCTATGACAATGGCAAAGATAACAAAAAAGGAAAATTACAAATGTTGGAAGGACTGTGGAAAAACAGGCATATTGGTGTTCTATCGGTGGACCTGTGAATGGTATAGCCATTTTGGAAAGCAGTCTGGAATTGTACAGAAAATATTACCATAGAATGTGTGCCCTTTGACCCCGCTATACCCCTGCTAGGCCTTTACCCAAAAGAGATCAAAGAAGGAGGAAAAGGTCTTTTATGTATGAAAATCTTTATAGCAGTTCTTACATGGTGGAAAAAAAAAACCAACCTCGAAGCTAAGGACGTAATTTTCTTTCAATTGAAGAATGACCAAACTAGTTGTAGCATGTGAGTGTGATAGAGTATTATTATGCTATAAGAAATGAAGAAACATTCTTCCCATTGTTCACTCCATTGGTTACAACCCTTCTATACAACCAGACTAATGTCCAATGTGAAAGTATTTGCAGATCCTATACTTGACTGCATGCTGTCATGGGGGGGGAGGAGGGAAAGAGGGAGAGGAGAAAATTTGAAACTCAAGGGACTGTGGAACTGAATCTTGTAAACTAAAACTAAATAAACAAATCAATTTAATTTTAAAAAAAAGAAATGAAGAATCATGATTTCAAAAAGATATGGAAAGACATATGAATTGATAAAAAGTGAAGAAAGCAGAGCCAGAAGAACAATTAATACTATATTGTCAGTATTATAAAAATGAACAATTTTGAGGACTTTTATAAACTGATGAAGAATTAAAATGGGCAGAACAAGGAGAATGACTTATACAATAACAACCTTTACAAAAATAAACAACTTTGAAAGCTTTAAGAACTATGATGGTTACAATGACCATTCATGATTCCAGAACACCAGTGATGAAACTTGCTATCCATGACAGAGAGGCACAAAGAGAGACTTAAGGTGCAAGATGATTCATACAGACATATATAGATACACACATGAACACATGTATGCATGTGTTTATGTGTGCATGTATATCATCACTACTGAGAGAATTAGTTTTGCTGAAGTGTGCATGTTTATTACAAGAAATTTGTTTTCCAATTCTTTCATTTCCAGTAGAATAAGAATGGGAGGGAGAAAAATTAGATTTCATTTAATTTCTTTAAAATAGAGACATAGGCAGCCACAGATGTGAAATGTTGCATGCACTTTCAGATGAGGACACTGTATCATGAGTATCACTTAACTGTTTTACTTTCTTAAAAGAGACTACTCACAAAATGATAGTAATGTGTAAATACTTATAATAGAAAAAGAAAATATATTAATAAAACTTTGAAAAAAAGAAGGAAAAGAACACTGGCTCAGGACTCAAGAAGAAAGCAGTCCCTGGGGTCCAGCTGAACAAAGCACCCATTAGAGATGCTACAGCCAAGAGAAATCACATGAGGAACCGATGAAGATAGAAAGGACTTCCAGGTCCTCTTTGCCACATATGTACCCTTCTTTTGTGACTCACTCTTAATATACTTTAAGTTTTTAATTGTCCCATGGACAATGTGTATTTGTGGGAAAGTTCACCCCAGGCTTTGGGGGAAAATGTTTGAACCAACTATTCTCACTATACGACCTTGCTAAATGCTTTTGTTCAAATCAAATTAAATCTATTGGATCTTGTTAATGGGAAACAATTTACTGGGGACTTTGAGCTCCTTTAGTAGGAGTAACCACCCACAAGGTTATCCCTAGAACTTGAGATAGTGGCTGCTCTCTAAGGACAAACTCACAAATACAAGTAGAAGTTACGGAATATCTCAGAAGGAATGTTAAGTATGAAAACTGTTATTTGTCCCTCCTCTCCCATTCTCCATAATCTTTCAAAGATTATTGATAATTAATGACTTAGCAATCACATTTGCCATTTCTTTCAAGTAAGGACATAATTCTTCAAGGGCAGTAGATACTCTCTTACTGTCTTCCTATTTATCTCAGGCATCAATTCCCTTTGACCATTTAGGTTCTGTCCTTGGAAATCCAATCATTCTCCTTAAAAAAAGAAAATGGACAGAAACACAGACATTTGGTTCCTCTATCATCCTGTAATTTGCTTAGAAGAAAATTTACTTCTACTTCCTTACTTCCTTACTACCACTTCTTTATATATATTGCATCCCTTATACAAAGGTAAGTTCCTTGGTGGTTTTTGCTGTCATACTTTTGTTTGCCTTACTTTTGATAGGTAACTACAGTACCTATCATAGAGTCTGGCACATAGATGGTGCTTAATAAACATTTTTAGATTGATTGAAGGTTCCTATCATTTCTATGCCAGCAACTTATTCCTCCATGATGGTAAAAGTCAGATACAGAAAAAAATTCCCCTTCCACCTTAAAATGAAAGTATCGTTAATACAAGTCAAGGAATTATTAGCTGCTCAGTTTTTGGCAGGAGAGAGGTATAGCAGATGTCAGATAATTGAAGTATCCCCTCACTTTTACACCATGCCTCTGGGTCATATCATTAATGGATCAATGTCAGTGATGTCTCCAACAGTGTACCACAGGAATTTTTATTTGGTCCTGTGTCATTCAACATCTTAATCAATTATTTGGATGAAGCCACAGGAGTTATGCTTTTCAAATTATCAAATGATGCAAAAAAAAAAAACCTGATAAAATATATCTTAATACAGTCAGGATCCAAAAAGAGCTTGGCAGGTTAGAACTATGGGATAAATCTATTAAGATGAAACTTAATAGGGTTAAATCTTAAGTCCCAGATTTGAATTTTTAAAAACCAATTGCATAAATGGGGGCTAGCCAATCTATAATTTCGTACTAGAAAAAAGATCTGGGGTCTTCGGTAGAATTCAAGCTCAATATGAATCAATAGTGTGGTAGGATAGCCATAAGAGTAAACACCACTCCTGTTTTTCCTATCAAAGATACTCCTGTGAAATGTGATAGGTTAGGCAGAAATTCTAAGTATCTGCCACATAGTTATTTGAGATGAGCATGGGGGCTCTCATCCCACAGTCTGGCCTCTACCTCCCTTTCTATTCTGCCAAGAAGTTCCTTAAAGCAAAGGAGAATGTTTGCTGGTCAAAGAGAGCTTCAGGCTAATTGTGTAACTTCTTCACTGCAGCTGTGTTGCAAATGTAAAAATAGACTTGACAATTAGCACCATAAAGTGTAAAATTCATCTTTCCCAGCTACAGAACCAGTGAGTTTTTAAAAATGAAAATCTCATTCGTAATAGAGAAAGACTATCTCCCAGCATGAGTTTCCGTTTACTTGTTTTGAATAGCTGGAAGAGTGACTAGCCATTTTCATTCCTCTTATCTAACTAGAAGCTCTATGAGGACAGAGACTGTGTTATACCTAAACTTTGCCTCTCTTCACACAGTAGATATATAATGTTCATTGAATCAAGCAAGAGACTTGTTTCACTTTTTCTGGGGCCCCAGTTGTTGGAAGTCTCTGCTTCAACAAAGTGCCTTTTATATTTATTTGTATACATGCCATACCACAAGCCTCCTTCACCCTGTGAGTAAAATAGCAACTCTTGGAGTTAAGTCAGTATTTAATAAGCATGTATTATGTGTCAGGCACTGTGCTAAGTGCTGGAAATACAAATACAAGTAAAATCCCTGCCCTCAAGGAGTTTATATTCTAATGGGGGAAGACAACAGATAAAAAAAAAATGCTGCAAAGCAGGGGTGGTAGCACTGGGGTAAGGAGATCCATCTCATCCTACCAGAAAGTTAGAAGGGTCATGGGGGAGGATATAGGAGAGAGCAGATTGGGGGAGGGTGTATACCATGGGATGGCTGTTTTGGGGTGGTGGGTAGGGGAAAGATGGGGAGAAAATTTGTAACTCAAAATCTTGTGGAAATCAATGATGCAAACTAAAAATAAACAAAAGTTAATTAAAAGCAGGGGTGGTTTAGGACAGGGAGATATCTTACAGAAAGTCTGGAAGGTCTAGAGCAGTGGTTCTCAACCTGTGGGTTATGTTCAATTTGTAACAATGAAATAACATCCTGCATATCAGATATTTACATTACAATTCATAACAGTAGCAAAATTACAGTTATGAAGTAGCAACGAAAATAATTTTATGGTTGGGGGTCACCACAACATGAGGAACTGTATTAAAAGGTCACAGCATTAGGAAGGTTGAGAACCGCTGGTCTAGAGGAAGGCCTGGAGAGGAATGATGATATGCCTGGCCTGGGCATTTTCTTTAAAATGGAGGTATTAGGAGGAACGAGTCAGTAAGAGGAAGAGACCAGTATTTTCTTGCAAGGCTCATTTCTTTTCCCTCCTCCGTTATCCTTCCCTAACCCCCCTCATTGAAAGTTTTCTCTCTGTCTTCAAATTTTTCCAGATTTCTATTTTACTTTGTACTATACTTATCTATGGTCCTGTCGTGTTCACTCCATCTCCATTAAAATGTACTGTAATAGTAATTAGTTTAGCAGGATACTTAGCACTTAGTAGTGCTAAGGGCTAAGTGTGGAAGGTGCAAACTCTGTCCCACTGTTGAGAAGGCATGAACTCCCCTGTTGATGTGGAAGAAGGGGATTGGCTGAAGTGTGTATATAAGCAAGAATTCCAGAGACAGACAAACAGAATTGGAATGTTGCTCTGGGTGAAGGAAGAATTGTGGAGACTGAAGCTGGCTGAGAGAGAGA
>CM053582.1:169506149-169551420 GCA_028627135.1 Pseudochirops cupreus
ACATGATAGATAAAGAGAGATGATAGATAGATAAAGAGACATGATAGATAGATAAAGAGAGATGATAGATAGATCAACCTACACACATACATATACACATATGTATTGTGTATACCATACAAGTATGTATACATGTTATATGTATGATATGTGTGTATATACACACATTGTATACACATCCATGTTTATGTATAGATGAATGGACAGAGCCGGAACTAGAGAAATAGATTTTCTCCCCCATTAGGGTACTAACTCATTGAAAGTAGAGATTCTTTCATTCTTTTTCCTTGGGCCCAGCACACAACGGGAGCTAGATACATATTTGTTGAGACTGAGTGATTGATTGCTGGTATTACTCGAGCATGTACTCTGGCTTGATGTGAGTATTTGCACATTCCCAAAGTGAGGTAGGGCATGAAGTCTTCTGAGGGACATAGGGAGATTTGAGCAGGGCAGTGCTCAAAGAGAGAGAGGATAAAAGGAACAAAAACCTGAGAAACTTCCTTGCAACTGTGTCCAATTTCTCTCTTAACTTACAAGAAATTTTCCCTTTTCCATGCCAGGAAGCAGTGACTACAGATGTCTTCTCAGAGATTGTTCTAATCTTAATTAATAAAAAAGTACATATTGAATATTTACTAATGGACCAGACACTCTAGTAGTTACTGGGGATACAAAATGAAAAATAAAATAGTCTCTGACTTTACAGAGTTTACATTTTATCAATGAGCAAGTATTTATTAAATTATTAAGTACCTATTATGTGCCAGACACATAGTGAAAATACAAAAAAAAAATTTAAATTGTACCTGCCCTCAAAGAGTTTACATTCTATCAAGGTAAGCAACATATATACATATAAGTGAACATAAAATATGTACAAAGTAAATTTAAGGTAATTGAGGCTGATACTAGCAATTGGCAAGAGGAGGGTAAGGATCAAGAAAGACTTACTGTAGGAGAGATAGTTGAATTTTGAAAGAATTTAGGTCATGTGCCAGGAGAAGCTAAGTCTGCAAGAGTTTAAGGCTTCACAGATCCAATGCTAAAACACTTTTTTTTTCATTCCCTGAGATTCCTGAGTTTGACTGTGGTGCAAATTGCTGCTGTGGCTTGTTGATGTAGCAGTACAGGGAGCAGAGCCAAGAGGACTCATAATAAGGTACATTCCCTAGAAGTTTGGGAGGTTGTAGTTTGGGAAATGGTGGTAAGAAAATTCATGGCTTTATTCGAATCATTCATTATGTACCTTCTCTTTTGAGTAAATGTCTTTAGACATTGTCATAACATCATGTGATTAATTTTAACTTGTCAGGGGAGAAGTGGTTAATTAGATACTGAGCCCAAACAGGTTCTAAGAGAACGAATGTGGCCAGGGAGGCAGAGCACAGAGGAGAGGCTGGGAGAGATGATAGTGATTCACTAATGGTGGGTAGATTCTTAAGTGATCAGATGTTCTTATTTGGGGAAAATTTCCATTTTTAATGGAATACCTCCTACCTCTATTTAGAATTCTAATAATGCTCATTTATCACTTTCATATTCATTATCTTCTTTGATTTGCTCTTACCACAACTCTTTGAGGTAGGTGGTACAGATATTATTAACTCCATTTTACAAATAAGGATATTGGTCCCTAGAAAAATTGAGTGCCTTGACAGAGCTTCCACAGATAGTACGTTGCAAAGCCAGGACTAAAACCCAGGTCTCTGGCTCCAAGGTTAGTGGGTTATTTTTTTTTCCCCAATTATAGTCATGCTGGCTAGACCATTTAGTTACTGCCCCCTATAGAGAGAAATTAACCTCTGAAGGTTGGTCCCCAACTAGAGTTCATAACATTCACATCTGGAGATACTTAAGGCATTAGGATTCACTTAATAGCCCCAAATCATTAAATGACACAGGGTTTATTTCCTCATTTATTCAACAAAGATTTATTGAGCATCTATTATGTGACACTGTGAAAAGCTCTGTGGGAAATAAAGAAAAAACACAAGACACGGTTCTTGCTTTTAAGAAACTTATAATCTGTTGTTGTTCATACTTCATTTTCAAAGAAGATCAAGGACCACTGGGTGATGTCTTGACTCATGTGTAAATCGGATTTAAGGAGGCAGAGTTGCACAAAGTTGTCAGCCTCCCTCTCTCTTCCAGACTCATCAAAGTCCAGTGGCAAGACAAAAGTCAGGGTGACTGGCTATGGCTCAGGATGCAGTGGGTGACCTCAGCATCTTCAATGTCTGACCAAGCTCTAAGCACTCCACAGCACCTACTTCAGCTGCCTTCATGGCCATTGGAATAAACTGCTCTCATCTACCCACTCCACCAGTAGGTCTTCACATGCTTGGGATATACATTCCCCCTAACCAATGGGTATGAGGCCTGTCAGTTAACCTCAAACTGGTTTAGCCCATCTGCTAAGACAATTTACTGGGGCATGGCCACTGTGTACGCTATAGCTTCTTGGAACCACAGGTGAGAGTTGGATGCCAGGTAGACACAAAAGATGAGTAGCCCTGAAAAGGGCTCAGCAAGCCCTCACATCTGAGGGACTAGTCCTCTTTGAACACATGTACAGCCTGTATTTGATTGCTTGTCTTTCCAGTGGGGGTGGGTGACGAGGAAGGAAGAGAAAGAATCTAGAATTACAACCATTACACCCCCTACAGTAGCTGAAGTGATAAGAAAAAGTTATGCAACAATCTGAGAAGTTCCCAATGTAACCAAATGAGGCTGAGATGTATACTTAGAATTATTTTCCAAAAAGTGATACAGACCATGGGTTTATCCACATCTATTCCTGCTGTTGCAGTTCAGATCTCAACTGCTACAGAGCATCAGGCAAGGCTTTCCACCTTCAGAATGCCCAATGAACAAAGGAAAAGTAAAAGGTTGTGCATTGGACATAAACCCACCTGACAAAACTTGTGAAAGTCTAACTCAGTAACTGCGTATCAGGATCAAGCATATGAATATGTGGAATGACCTGTAATATCAGCTACTTATCAAAGTGAATATAATCTAGATCCTTAAAATATGAAGCCACCACCTCAGACACCACCCCCAGATCAGCTGTTCACACTATCAACTGTCAGAGAAGAATTATCAATTTCCAGGGCAGATTTGAAAAAAGAAAATGGATTTGCCCTTCAGAAAAGAGAGTTTACAATGCCATGCTAAGGAAAGGGTGGAAGTGGAAAGATGATAATACTGGGGGGAAAAATATTGGTGATATTATTAGGATTCCCAGTCAGAATAATGAGAAGACTTGGATCTTTAAAGTGGGAAGTTCTTCATGCTGCTGAATGCCCAGGTGACATTCTGTGTTACCCAGCACTGATCTTATTTGGAGGCAAAGCTAAGGACTATTCACTAGGAGCAAGAATTCACTCAAGAACATTAGTCTTGCATTTCTAACCATCTGTTAGATATCTTGAATTGGATTTCCCTGTACACATCTTAAACTCAACTTGTCCAAAACAGACCTCCATGTCTCTTCCCTAAAACCTTCCCCTCTCCCCTTCCTAATTTTCCTATTATTGTTGAGGATAATCCTTCCAAATCACCCAAACTTGCAACTTATGCATCATCTTCGACTCACTCTCTCTTGCTCCCTATCTGCAATCAATGATCAAGTCCTATCTAGTCTACCTTCATAACATCTCTCCTTTATGCCCCCTTCTCTCCTCTAATAATATAATCACCCTGGGGCAGGTTATCATTTCAAGCCTGAATTATTGCAAAGCTTTTTGCTTGATTCCCCCATGTCAGGTGTCTCAAAGCAGCAAGAAACCCCCAAGGAGAGGCAGGAGACAATATGTGTCAGGCAAGTAAGATCAATGCTTCCACTTGGATCATTACCTCTCCTCAGACTTTGATGGACAGGTCCTAGGACCCTGAACCCAACTGTCTTGGGAATAGCTGTGCCTCTAAACCTGCTTCCCACCGAGTCCCTGCAACCATCATTGAGGGGAGAAGTCTTTTTGGAGACCGGAACCACCTTCCTTATTACCACTAGTAACAGCTGCTGACCATCAACCACCACCAGTTAGACAGGTATAAGAACCCTGGAAGTGACAGTACCCCACATTACCACAGCTCCTACTTCCAAGTCAGACCTTATAGCCATCATCTAGGGAAACAGCTCCTGCAGAGAAAGCCATTCCCATCAACTGCCAACCAACTGCCACTCATATACTAGGTAACCTCGCCTATGTAGCAGCAAGGTACCCAGGCAGCCCAGGACCCTGAGCCCCAGAACCTTGGGAATAGTAGTGCTTCTAGCCCACTGCCCATAGTCTTCATCCCAGGAAACAACCCTCATGGAGGTGTAGCCTAGCAACCGCTCTTACAGGTGCTACAACCACAACTACTAAAGACCCAGAAAAGAAAGTTCTTGCCATCATTGTCCTTGGCACTTTCAAATAGTTCAATATTAGATACAGATATGATTTTATCAATGAAAATGTTATTAAAGAAGAGTCATTAATATCTGCTTCACCAGTAAAGTGAGCAGGACTAGGAGAGTATTGTTCATAATAACAGTAATATTGTAACAATTATCAATTTTGAAAAATGTAGCTACTCTGATCACCACAATGATCCACCCCACTTCCAAAAGACTCATGATGAAAAAACGCTTTCCACCTCCGGAGAAAGAGCCGATGAACTATGGATTGAAGGATAATTTCTTTCACTTCATTTTTCTTAGGGTTTTTTCTTTTAGAAATATAACTGATATGGAAATATGTTTTGCATGACTTCATATGTAATGGATATTGTATTTCTTACTTTCTCAATGTGTGAGGGAAGGTAGGAGGGAGGGAGAGAATTTGGAACTGAAAAGAAAAACTTAAGGAAAAAAATTAAATTTTAAAAAATCTGCTTTGCCACTAAATGTGTGAGGGAAGGTAGGAGGGAAGGAGAGAATTTGGAACTGAAAATAAAAATTTAAGAAAAAAAATTAAATTTAAAAACATCTGCTTTGCCACTACATCCTAAGAGTCATGGGCCCTTTCCATCTAACTTATAACTGAAACCTGCCATATATGTTGTCTCTTGAAGTAGAATATGAACTCCTTGAGATCACAAACTATCTTACTTTCCTATTTGTATCCTGAGCTTATGTAACGCCATGCACCAGCAGATTCCCAAAAGAATGCTACTGTGAACAGCTTTTAGAGTTCAGATTACAAAATATAGTGAATACTCTGTTTATTCCATTACAAATCAGGGATTCACAACATTCAAAACATTATCACAATACAGTATTCACAACATTCAAAACATTACATCTTATCACAGAAAATGGCCGCACAGTTTTCACTACAGTGGCCACAATATTTAGAACAAGGAACAATAGAATAATCAAACTTCCACTCATGGGGCAACCATTAACTTAGTCACTAATCTAGATTCACAATTACTGAATATCATTAATCACAAATACACTCATTTGAAAACCACACAAACCCTCCACCCCTTGGTGTCCAGAAAACCTCAACTTCATCCAAGGGGAGGCCTTTTCTTCATCTTGACTCTGGGTGGTCTCTCTGATTCCCTGGATCCCCTTCCAAGGTCCCAGCTCCCTCATGAATCCACCAAACAGTCACCTGGATTCAGAAGCAGACAGCTCCCAGGTCCTTGTCCAGTCCTCAGGGCAGTCCCTGGCACACACTGAAGTTCACAGGGTACAGCATATCTCAAACTCTTCACCACTTCTCTTGCCTGGAACTCAAGGATCAGCCAGGACACAAACAAACAAAGTCTTATTCTGGTCATGCTTCTTCAGTCCTCCAACGTTTCAGCAGGCTCTAGGACCCAGAAGGAATATCGGCCTTCCAGGTAAACCCTCCTCAGCCTTCCAGGCAAGCCTTCACCAGATACTGGTCTCAGGAAAACTCCATCTCAGTTCTCAGTCAGTTCTCAGCTTCCAGATTCTGGGAGAGAAACACACTCTCTGTCTCTCTGTCTCTCTGTCTCTCTGTCTCTCTGTCTTTCTCTCTCTCTCTCTCTCTCTCTCTCTCTCTCTCTCTCTCTCTCTCAGCTGGCTTCAGTCTCCACAATTCTTCCTTCAGCAGGAGCAGCATTCCAATTTTCTCTCTCTCTGTCTCTGGAATTCTTGCTTATATACACACTTCAGCCAATCCCCTTCTTCCACATCAACAGGGGCTCAGCCAATCCCCTTCTTCCACATCAACAGGGGAGTTCATGCCTTCTCAACAGTGGGACAGAGTTTGCACCTTCCACACTTAGCCTCAAGGTACTAAGTGCTAAGTATCTTGCTAAACTGATTACTATTACAGCTTAACACAGGGTTTTTTCACATAGTAAACGCTTAATAAATGCTTCTTTTCCTTTCATTCATTCATTCTCTCTCTACTACAATCCATTCTCCACACAGCTTCCAAGTGATCTTCTTATGAAACAAAGCAGAGGTATGACCCACCCACCCCCTACCAATTCAATAAACTTCTCTGGCTCCCTTTTACCTCCAGAATCCAACATAAAATCTTTTAATTGGCTTTTAAAGCCCTTCCTAATCTGGTCCCTTCCCACCTTTTCAAATTCCTCATACCTTACTCTTCTCCATGAATTATGAGGTCCAGTGAAACTAGCCTCCTTGCTGTTCCTCACACAAGACACTCCATATCCTGACTCCATTCAGTTTCCTGGGCTATCTCCCATGCCTGGAACACCCTCCCTCCTCCCCTCTGCTTCCTGGCTTCCTTCAAAGCTTAGCTCAAATTCTAATTTCTACAAGAAACCTTTTCTGATCCCCATTAATGCTAATACTTTCCTTCTAAGACTAGCTCCAGTTCAACCAGTGCAGATCTTGTTTACACATAATTGCTCTTGAATTGTCTCCCACTGTTAGACTGTGAGCTCCTTGAGAAGAGGGGCCATTTTTTGCCTTTTTTGTATCCCCAGAACTTAGTACAATGCCTATCACATATTAGGTTCTCGATAAATGACTTGATATTACCTTGCAGAATTACAGAGAATAAGCGTGACTTGCCTTCGCATCTTTTATATTCTAGCCAAAACTTATATACATGCTGATCCCCAAATTCTTTAGGACATCTCCCATGCCTCTGTACAGACTGTTCCCAGGGCTTAGAATGTACTCCCTACTCACCTCCACCTCTTAGAATCTTTACTTGCCTTCAAGGCTCAGCTCATTTTCCTAGAGGAAAACTTACCTGATTCCTTAGTTATTGCCATCTCCTCCTACTCAAACCGTTATGTTTACCCATGAACTCATCCATTTACATGTCATATCCCTCGGTGGTTTGTGCTGTATGTGAGGACAGTAGCCATTTCTCCCTTTGCCTCTGTATCTCCAGTGACTAGTACAATGTTTTGCACAAAACACGAGACTGACAAATGCTTTTAGGATTGAATTCGATTGGATTGGATTAGGAACTCGCTAAGTCCCAAGGCAGTCAATCCTATCTTTGGACAGTTTCCTAGGAAGTTTTTTCTTTATAATGAGACACAATCTATCCACCTTTCTATGATTTCTGCCTATTCGTTGTTATTGCTGTTCAGTCATTTCAGTCATCTTCATGACCCCATTTGGGGTTTCATTAGCAAAGATACCAGAATAATTTACCATTTCCTCTGCCAATTCATTTTACAGATGAGGAAACTGAGGCAAACAGGGTGAAGTGACTTGCCCAGGGTCACACAGCTAGTAAGTGTCTGAGGCCAGATTTGAACTCAGAAAGATATGTCTTCCTGATTCCAAATCCAGTGCTTTATCCACTGTACCATCTAGCTGCCTCTGCCCATTCAGACTAGTTCAATTTTTAAAAATCTAATTCACTAAATATTTCTGAAGTGCCTATGTAAGAAGCATTTATGCTGGGTGTTGGAGATAAAAGACAAAAAAACAAACATTAAATAGTCCTACTTTCAGGGAGTTCACATTCAACTTGGAGATTTCAAAATACAAACAAATAAGAACATTAAAAAGTATTTACAAAGTAAAGTAAAGTAACCTCAAGAATATTAACTAGAAGAATCAGGAAAGATACCACACAGACCCACGAGGACCTGGCATTTTAGTTCTATTTTGAAAAAAAACAGTTCTTCTATGAGGACAAGGTGAGGACAAAATGTATTCCGGGACCTCCTGTTCAAAGGCCTAGTGAGAGAGAATTGATTGCCATGTATGGGCAGCAGCTAGGAGTTCAGTTTGATTGAAATGGAGAGAACCTAAGGAAGAAGAAGAAGTTAAAATGGAAAAGGGAGGACAGATTGTGACCAGCTTTAAATATGAAACAGGAGATTCTTCGTTCTATCCAAACACTATATCATTGAGTTCAGATATTCCTAATTCCTCCCTATATTGTCTATTCCACCAATTATTTTCTATTTTGTTTAAACCAGTACCAAATAGTTTTGGTGATTTCTGCCTTATAGTATAATTTTTAGGTCTGAAAGTGCTATTGCTCATTCATTCTTGTTTTCACATTGTTTTCTTTGAAATTCTAGATCAGTGGTTCTCAACCTTCCTAATGCCACGACCTTTTAATACTCATATGTGGGTGTATCTGCATGTGGGCAAACCCGCCTGGAGATGGATAGAGGAAAGGTGTCTCAGTTCCTAAAACCATTGGAAATATGTGTTTTCCGATGGTCTTAGGCTACCCCTGTGACTTCTGTGAAAGGGTCATTAGACCCCCAAAGGGGTCACAACCCACAGGTTGAGAACCACTGTTCCAGATCATTCATTTCTCCAAATGAAATTTGTCAACAATTTGTCTGGTTCTATAAAGTAACCTCTTGATAATTTGATTAATATAGCAGTAAGTCTATAAATTAATTAAGATAGTATCTATTATGGTCATAGCCCAAATATGAGCAATGATGTCCCTACCATTTTTTAAGTTGTTCTTAATTTCTTCGAAGAGGGTTTGGTCATTGCATGTCTGGGATGTGCCTTCATTGATTGGCTCCCAGGTATTTTATGTATTTCATAGTTATATTGAATAGGACTTCCCTTTCTATTATTTCCTCCTGGCTTTGGGTATTATATTATAGAAATCTTCATGTTTGTGTATTTATTTTATATCATATTATCAATTTTCTCAATTAGTTTCTTTGCTGATTCTCTAAAATTTGTATGAAAAAAAAATCTATGAGCCCTCTGAGGGTCCCTCCTTGTAGGGCTCCTTCAAGTTATAGCTTTAGGTTGTGTCTTCCAATTTCAAGTTGGAGCTCCCTACTTCAAAATCCACACTGTGGATCCACACTCCTAAAAATATAATTAATGAATCCCCCATTAAACGGATTTAGCTCAAGCAAAAGTATTTACTGAAATGGCATCATAAGAACAGTAGTTGCAAAATATCTCCCTATATAAGTAAGGCACACTCTCCCACAAGTATACACAGTTGGGAAGGACAGACACATACAAAGAACATAGTAGAAGAAAGGCACATGTTTAGGCAGCACCTGACTTGGGTGACCTGTAACTATAAGGCTGCAAGGCCCTGATGTCCCTTCTTTTTCTTGTGTCTTCATGTTGCTCCACCTAGACACAGTGTTTTTCTAAGGCAGGTCACTCAGTTAGGACTCTTTCTTTCTGCAATTCAACTCCATATAGCCAGGGATAATTTTCTCTTAACTCACAAAGCTCCTCCTATCCCGAGCCTTGACTGATTGAGCCTATGTGAGTTGGATATCATCTCCTACTAAAACACTCTATTACAAGACTCCATGGCCAGTGTGGGGGGAGAAAGAAAAGAGAATCCACTACTTTCCACCACCTAGTCAAGAAATAATTCTTTTTTCAAGTGTTTTTCATCTCTTCTTGACTCAGAGGGTTCACATTCCTTAGAGTTATCACCTGCCTTGACCGACTCTATAGTGTAGCATGTATTAACCTTTTCTTTTATGTTGTGAATCTCTTTGACAGTAGGGTGAAGGCCATGGACCACTCCTCAGCATAAAATATTTAAGTGCATAAAATGAAATATATGTGATTACAAAGAAAACAAATTATATTGCTAAGTATACAAATACTCAGAAATTCCTTCGTTCTTTTTTCATCATTTTATTTCTTTTTCCCATAATCCCTTTTTCAAACCATTTCCTCTCTTTTCAGTTCCTCAATTTCCACCCTTAAAGCATATGACTGAGCTTCCTGCTTCACTGAGAAGATCTGAGACCATGTTGCGGGCTCCATTGGATTTCATCTTCTAGTCCTCTCTGTTCTGTCATGGTCACAGAGGAAGAGATTTCCCTATTCCTGAGGCTAATGCCGCTACATATTTTTGTGACTTTGTTTTCATCCTCTCCTACTTCCTTAGAACCTTGTTCCGGGAATACTATGCTCATGTTCTCATATCTCCCCCTCTCCAGTGGCTCCTTCCCAGCTGCCTAACATGCTTAGGCCTTCCCAGTCATTTAAAATTTCTTTTCCTTGGCTTTCTAAATCACGCAGCTACTTTCCCATCTTTCTATTTTCTGCCAAAACTTCTCAAAAACCAGATGCCCCCACTTCAAAATCAGAGTAAACTCTGTTTTAAAAGGGGTGGGGGTGGGGGAGGGTAGAAAACTAATCAAGGTTCTTTTTAAAATTCCCATAGAGGGGAACATACAACCTTACTTTTTTTTGTGAGAGGATAGGGGGTGGGAAAATATTTGTAGAGAGAAGTGCTTTAAAATTATCAAGATTTTGTTGGTACATTTGGAGAGCAGCATGGTGTCCTGCACAGCTGTGAACTTTGTACCTTTCTGCTTATGTCCTGCATTTTGTGTTTTCCCAAACTTCAGAATTATTGCTTCAATTTGGGAGAGAAAAAAAATATACAAAAACAGAGGGAGAGAGTGAGAAAAAGAGGGTGACTTGAGGGGAAAAGACCAACTCCTCTGAAAAGTCAGTGTTGGTTTTCTGATTTACTTTTAATTGTAAACACAAAAGAACCAAAACCAAAAGCTCTGTTCCAAGGCATTTAAGGATTCATTCCATATTATGAGGAATCTCTCTAATTTTTGTCCTAGATTCAAAGGTTCACAGTGTCACATCCTTAGACAATCCTACACTTATCAGAGTCCCATAGCAACATTATTCCTGTTGGCTCTGTTCTCTGAATCCAATAGAACTTTAGAGTTGAAAATAACTTGGTGAAATTGTTTAGTTAGCCACCTGTTTTCCAAAAAGACCTCAGCTACACTCTACCATATGCATAGCTAAACACCAGTCGTAATATAAAATCCATTGTACATCATTTGAATTTTAAAGAGACTGGAATAAAGGGAACATAGAAAGAGTCAGTCAAGGGAACAAAATTTCTAAGGCACAAAGAAGGATGATTTCATACTATAAGCACACACACACACACACACACACACACACACACACACAGATGATTAGGGGAAAAGGAAAAGAATGTACATGTTCTAAAATGTTTGTAGCAGCTCTCTTTATGGTGGCAAAGACCTGGAAATTTTAGGGATGCCCATCAATTGGGTAGTGACTGAACAAGTTGTGGTATGTGATTGTGATAGAATACTACTGTGCTATATGAAATTATGAGCTTAATGATCTTAGAAAAACATGGAAAGATCTGCACAAAATAACAAAGAACAAAAGGAGCAAAACCAAGAAAACATTGTACACAGTAACAGCAATACTGTTTTAAGAACAACTTCAAGCAAATAAGTTATTTTGACTATTATAAATACTGAAATTAACTATAAAGGACATATGAAGAAAGACACTGTCTGCATCCAGAGAAAGAACAGATTAAATAGAAGCATGTATAGAGTAATTGTGTCTAATGTAGCCATCTCTAGGATTGGGCGAGGGATGGTAAGGGGAGAAGAGGGAAGAAAAGAAAAGAAAAAAAGAAATTTACACAATAACTTTATTATACATTTAAAAGGAATAGCAAACCTTACATCATAGATTTGCAGTTTCTTGTGCAATCATCTTTTTTTTTATTATACTGTGTTGTGGAAATACTTGTTTCATTCCACAAATTTAAAATAAAAATAAACACACACACATACACAATGATCTACATGGTGCAATGGAAAAATAATTTAATTGAATTGGAGTTGGAAGTCCTAGGTTGAAATTCTGGTTCCCATATTGACTCTCTGTGTGAACATGAGAAAGTTTTCCTCATTCATAGAGTGAGGAAGTTGAATAAGAAGATGTCTAAGGTCCCTTCTAGTTCTCAATCTATGATTTTATGAATCTTTTCTTTTCCTCTTTCTTGGTTCCTTTGGAGGCAATGGTAAGGGGCTGGGAATGTATTGCCAGCGAAGCTTTTTGTATAAAATCCTATTCCTTCATTTTAAGGGTTTAAAGTAGAACTGCATTCAAAGTCTACTTTTGCTATTTCCTGGCTGGGTGACTTTGGGCAAGTCTTCACCTTTCAATGGCTTAGGATCCTCACCTATAAAATCAAGGAGTGGAGCTAAATGGCTTCTAAAGCTTCTTCCAGCTCTAATGTCCTCTTGTGACTTTGTGATTGCTATGTAAAGCATTTGTTTTTTAAGGAAAAACCCATTAGGAAAGCTATATTAGCTCAAGCTAATATTCTGTGGGCGTGATTTCCAAAATAAAATGTGGAGAAGAAAAAAACATAATTCAAAGATTAGGGGTGGATGCATTTTTAAAGAAAGAAATGTAAAGTAATTATCCAATGTAACTTTAAAATATTATTCAGTCTGGGATTTCAAAGATTTTTTTATATGTTCTGCAGGTGTCTCAAAATCAACATGTCCAAACTGGAACTCATTATCTGCTCCCTCCACCCTCTTTCCCACCCAAAAACCTCACCTCTTTTGAACACTTCTAGTGCTGTCCAGGTAACGACATTCCTCTTCATTACCTAACATTGTACCTTTGGGGTCATCCACAATTCTTCGTTCTCACTTATTCCACATATTCAATCAACTGCTAAATCTTGTCATTTCTACCTTCACAATATGTCTCATGCGAGTCCCTTTCACTTCACTAACAGCAACTATCCTAGTTCAGACTCTCATAACTTCTCATCTAGATTATTGCCTCAGTCTCTTAATTGGTCTCCCTAACTCAACTCTTCCCCACTCTGGCCAATCATCTAACATAGTTGCTAGTGTGGTTTTCCTATACCTTCGTTAGTTGGCTTCTTCTGATCTCTCTGTGCTCTACAATCCAGCAAAACCAACCAATAGATGTTACTCAAACACAGAATGTCTCCCACCTCCTTAACTTTGTACTAACTGTTCCCTTTGCCTAGAATGCTTCACCTCCTTACCTCTATCTCTTTCTAACCCTGGCTTCCTTTAAGACAGCCCAAATGTCTATTTCCCCCATCCACTTGAGCTTTCTCCCTTCTAAATATATCTTCCTTCCATTCGGTATGTATTATGTTTAGTTCCATTCATTTATATTTTGTCTCCTCCATTAGTATATAAGTGCCTTGAAGGCAGGCACTATTTTTGTCTTTCTTTGTATCCCCAGTGTTTATCAGAGTGTCTAGCACATACATAGTCAATGATTAGTTAATACTTATTGATTGATATATGAATATATCTATTTTGCTTGCTTTTCATTTAAGCACAGGAAAAAGGTTTGTCTATAGTACATCAGAGAGATACTTGCCTTCCAGCTCTTAGTAAAATTTGAAGTAGTCTCCAATTTTTTTTTATTTTTAAAATTACAAGATTTTGAACTGGAAGGGCCCTTTGAGGTTGAATGTTGTCATTTTCCAAAGGAAGAAACTGAAATCCAGATAGCAAATGCTATCTCAAGGTCTTACTAGTAGCAAATGACAATGCCAGGCCTCCAACTCCAAATTCAGTGCTCTGACCACTGAATTGCACACTGCATCTCCATTACTGAGATACAAATGGACAGGAAAATCTTCATCACTGTATTGGACTCTGAAGCAAGAGGGTCCCTTTCGCTCCTCTGAGCAAATGTATCAAATCAATTGTTGTGAAGATCCTTATAGAGGCCAGTTCCTCAAGGTACCAAAATGGAGGGCTACACATAACAACAAAATGAGAAAGAATGAATTGTTAACTAAGAGAACTGAAGTGAGAAATTCAGATTTCAACCCAGCAAAAACTGACAAACCTTAAACTTATTCTATATTCCCAAGAATGTGAATGTGGAAATAAATCTTAGTAAATGCTGGAGTTATAATGGCCCACAAAATCCAGTTCTGTCTCTGTGGTTTGGTCTTCTGGGAATCACACTGTTGGAGACTTTCTAGGTCATTCTCAATCTGATTTCTCCTCCCCTCCTCATTCCTGTCACCTCTAAACTCAGGATACAAAATCTGGTCCAAATTGTACCAGCCATGATTTATTTTAGACCTATGTAAATTGACTGATAGAAATTTAAATAAAATACAGTCCGTTTTAACGCCTTATTATGACAAGAGAATGACTCTAAGGTTATGCTTGAAAAGTTATTCCCTGTGTATGAGCGGATAGTATAGGAAGATATGTATAGGTAAAATGCAAACTTTGCTAGGAGCTCTCTTATTCTGCATTATCCAAGTACTTGTAGTCATTTATCAAAAGAATATTGTATGAAAGACCTTAAAATCTCAACTCTTTGGTTTGCCTGTGAACGTGATGCACCTGAGCCATATAAGACATAGAGGAAAAATAGAGCTTAATGTTCTAAATCAAAAATAGTATTGCAACATCTGTCATCACTTTATAAGCTTGGGTCTGCAATAGTTTTAGAAACTATTTATTGGTTTCCAAGATATCATGCCTATATTTTGAGTGGCTGCTCCCAGGTGAATAATGGTGCCTACCTATGGTTGCAAGTTCCAAATAGTTTGTGTTCCCTGGCATATAGTGTATTGTCATGCTTTTCCTCAGAATTATGCTCTTTCTTTTAAAGTAATTATTATTAAAATAACGACATCTATATTATCTCTAACATTTATATAACTTTAAAGCATGCCATTTATTAGAAAAATCCATTTTGTTAAAGAACAAAAAGAATTTTTCTAAGAAACTGTATGCTTTAAATGTTTGTAATTGTTGATGATAGGTTTACAATAAAAAAGAAAATTGTAAATGAAAAACTCCACTTTAGAGAAATATTTAAAGAAATATAAGTTCCTATATATACTTTGCTAGATTATTTATTAAAATTTAGTTGATGTAGAAACAGTTTAATTTAATTCTGATTTTCTCTTCTTTGAAGGAAAATTCTCAAACTTCCCCTCCCATTTGTAATTCTTCAGATTTCAAAAGCCTGTCTTTGTTACTTGAAATTTTAGTATCACTGCACCACGTCTTTCTTCTCCTGACTGTTGATGGCCACTTAGTTTTTATTACTTTCAACTAATACTGTGATGTAACCTTTTTCTGTATCCTGATCTCTCTATTTCTTTGTCTTTTTAAAATCAAAAAGAGATACAAGGGATCCTTTATGCCTCAAAGTCATCATCTTGAAAATAAATTAATAATCTTTACATAACTCCCTTGGACAGGGTGAAGATTAATAAAATGCAGTGCTTTATCAAATGATGGTCAAATGTGATTGTCATTGTTCAATCCTTCATTTTTGAATAGGACTAACACGGGGTGATGTGTCAACTTACACGTGAATTGGATTTAAGTGAAGCAGAATTGCACAAAGTCATCAGTCAAGACCAGTGGTGAGACAAAAGTCAAGATGATTGGCGATGGCCTGGGATGCTGTGATTGACTTTGGTGTCTTCAATGTCTCACCAAGCTTTAAGCACTCCACAGTGCCTGCTTCAGCTACCTTCATGGCTGTTAGAACAAATTGTTCTCATTCTCCCATTCTACTGGGAGAAGTCTTCACATGATTGGTAGTCATCCCCCTATCTCCTCAATGGGTGTAAGGCCTGTCTATTATCCTTAACCTGGTTTAGTCCATCTCCCAAGACAGTTTGACCAGGGTGGCTGCTGTATATGCTACAGCTTTCTTGTAGCAACAAGTGAGAGTTAGGTTGACAGGTGGACACCAAAGTTGGATAAACAGTCATGAAAAGGACTCGGCAAGCCCTCAGGTCAGAGGTGCAAGTCCTCTTTGAACACCTCCATACCCCAATTTATAAAAAGCAAATAGCACAGTTCCCAGCACATAATGGACACTATATAGATGCATATTCCCTTCTGTCTTCCCTTCCCCTTCTAAACCCTTTATCAGAAAGACCTAGGTAGGGCTATACTGGGCCAATAATTTTTTGATGAGTATTTTGATTCTGGAATTTAATAGGGGATCCAATAAACTACACGATCCTCAATAATGCCATAATAACTGTGAATGTTCATCACATCATCAACATTTATAAGAAAGTAATGGAAATTGCCAAAAAGTTCCAAACCAACTTAGACTATTAGTGTGGGAAAAGATCAGAGCGACAGAGAATAAACAAAAGTGGGTGGGTCAGAGGAAAAAAAAGTCATTTAAATCACTTCCAAACTTCTTGTATGCTAGTCTCATCATTTCCTTAGTAAAGTCTGACCTAAATGTAGTATGTTTATATCCCAATGATGAAGCACAATGTTTTTGTGATATAGTGAGATCCCTGGTTTCTGGTAGAGGACCCAAGTTCAAATACTCTCTGTGTTAAATAATAATAATAGTAGCTCCTACATAGAACTTTTAAGTTTGCAAAGGGCTTTAGATAGAATCAATGGTTCTCAACCTGTGGGTCACAACCCCTTTGGGGGACGAACGGGGTTGCCTAAGACCATTGGAAAACACATATTTCTGATGGTCTTAGGAACCAAGACACCGCTCCTCTATCCATCTCCAGGCGGGTCTGCCCACATGCAGATATGCCCATATATGAGTATTAAAGGGTTACGGCATTAGGAAGGTTGAGAACCACTGAATTATAGATGAACTCGCCTCACATTGATCCTCACAACAACATTATGAGGAAGGCACTGTCACTACTCCCATTTTACAGATGATGAAAAGAAGACTTCAAGAGGCTTAAGACTTGCCCAGAGTCATATAGCAGTTGAATGTTTGAGATGTGATTTGAACCCAGATATTCCTGATTCAAAGTCTGACACTCTACTACTCCATGCTATCTGTACAACCTTGGACAACTTTACTTCCACGTCCTAGGCCTCAGTTTCCTCCTCTGTAAAATGAAGGAGATCAGACTAGATCTCTAAGGTACCTTCCATGGCACTTGGGTGGCACAGTGGATAGAGCATCAGGCCTGGAGTCAGGAAGACTCATCTTCCTGAGTTCAAATCTGACCTCAGACACTTACTAGCTGTGTGATCCTGGGAAAGTTACTTAACCCTATTTGCCTCCATTTTCTCAAGTGTAAAATGAACTGGAGATGGAAATGGCAAAACTCCATATCTTTGCCAAGGAAACCCCAAATGAGGTCATGAAGCGTCAGACACAGCTAAAAAATGATGAGATCCCTTTCAATTCTAGAGGTCATGCATGATCCTATGAACCATTTCAGTTAACATGTGGGATACTTTGTAAAAATGAATATTTTCAAAAGCACAATCTCTATATAAGAGATTCCCAAGCCCTCACCAGTGACCCCTGTATTTCAAATAACAGAAATTACAAAAAGACTTTCCATTGCAAACCAAAGAACTTGGCCTGTACCCTGGTGTTTGCGGTAACAGGATTTGACCTGCCTGTGAAAGAGGTGAGATGAAGTCACATAAAAAGAAAACAAAGGTAAGCCCATTGAATAAACCACTCAAGGATGGAAGCAAATTCCGTCAAACTTTGATTTGACTGTTTACAGTAACTCTGAAAAAACACCAGTCTAGCCAGATACTTTTGGGGGGATTCAAGTAAAACTCTCTACCACCAACATAATAAGAACTGGGGCAACGGTCAATCCTCCCATGGAGGGATACTTTTCCTTAGTTATAACCTTCCTTAAACAGCTTTTTTTGTTTTTAGTGCCTGAGAAAAAAGATCTGAAAGGTGTTGGGCTGCCCAAACTATGGGCCATCCCCCAGAAGACCTTGTTTAAGGTCAAGCATCTTGGGGCAGTGGGCTTTGCCGCTACCACACCATGTACATTCATTCCAATCCAATCTGGAAGTGGGCCACAGCAGTGTTTGTGCTAAGGCTTTGGGGAAGCATGGTTTATAAACTCTTGTTTCCTCTGAGTCACTGCATGTAGGTTTGTCCCTTCAGAACAAACATTCTGTTCAATTTTACAACAGGGGGTTAGAATCCAAGGCTAAATGGACCAGGTTAGAAAGGACAGGAAAAGTGAGAAGAATTGAATAGATCTTCCTATTTAAGTGAGACCCACAAAGGAAATCTGATCTGGATCTCAGATGGACAAAGTTCCAGCTTTATTTATTTATTTACTTTGATAAGCATAAGTAAAAGGTCACAGCTTAATGTTTTCTTTTCCAGAAACACCATAAAAATGCAGGAAATTTGGCTGTGGTTTTTTTATTTAAAGAATCTGTTTTAAGAACAATTAAAACAAGTCAAACCATTTTTTAAAAAAGTTTATACACAATTTCCTTTACAAATTTTTTTAAAAACAATAACAAACTATGTATTGCCTGATTGAGAACCGTTGTTGAATATATAACCCTTTAGCTGACCATCTATTATTCCCTTTGTACAAGAAAATAAATACCAGCTCAAACCTAGGTTCTGACAGTTCCTAACTGTGACAGGAGAAAATCCCTTAATCCCTCTAAGCCTCAGATTCCTCGTCTGTAAAATGAGACTAATAGTTGGACTACCCAACTAGGAGGACATTGTCATGAGGGGCAAGTGAGGTAATATAGGAGTAATATTGGGTTTTTTCTCTTCACTCTCCAGGGATTTGAAGAAGAGTGGTCAATTTCCCGCTGCCCGTTTTATGGTGAGAAGACCCAGGTTTCTTCTCAGTATCTAGAGCCAGGCTTTTTAATCTTCTTTTGCATCTCATGGAGCCCTTTGGCAGTTGATAAAGCCTATGGACTCCTCAGAACAATGTTTTTAAATGTATAAAATGGAACACATAGAATTACAAAGGAAACTAATTATGTTGAAATACAGTTATCAAATTTTTTTTAAAAGGTTCATAGCCATATGTTAAGTCCCCATGATCTATGAATATAGAGACTTGAGAGAGAATTGGGGAGAAATTAAACTGCTTTTTCAAGTTTTTAGACTCCTCACTCAAGTAGGAGATATGCGACCTACCATAGAACCCTAGTGGGTAGCTAGGTAGTATAATGGATAGAGTACAAAGTCTGGTGTCATCTTCCTAAGTTCAAATCTGGCCTCAGATACTTACTAGCTAGTGTGACCCTGGGCAAGTAACTAAACCCTGTTTGCCTCAGTTTCCTCATCTGTAAAATGTACTGAAGAGGGAAATAGTAAATCGCTCTGGTATCTTTGCCAAGAAATCACTCCAGTATCTTTGCCCTCCTGAAGACACAGCCTTCCTTGTCTCCTTTTTGAAGCATTGAATATACTTTCATTCCCCAAACTCACTAGTTGAGGTGGAAGAGTTGGAATGTTCCTTCCTCTCCACTGCCATTTCCAGGCTCTCCCTCTACTTCTGTCACTCAATGACTTCTTGAGGTTCATTCAATCCATATCTATCATTCAATCAAAATTCTTACTTGACAGTGACAGGTTCACAGTCTTTCTATCTCAACTCCTGCCCTCATACTAGTGGACTTCAACATATGTATGGATATTTCCTCAAACACCCTTACCTCCCAGTTTTTCAATTTGCTCATTTCCCATGACCTATCCCTCCATCTCACCTCCATATACACAGAGATGGTCATGTCTTTGATTTTGATATTACCCACATATGTTCCATTTCCATAAACTTCCATGTTTATAAACTCTGAAAATCCCCTTATCTTATCATAATCTGTTGTCATTCTATCCTTCCTGCTTTGCAACTCTAAACCTTGCTCTTCATCCTCACTATGACCTCCAATCCCCTGTTCCCTTAGTTCTTTCTCTATCACTCCTTCACTAGCTACACTCTCCTCCCTTCCCATCTTGATCCATTAGAGAATCAGCTGAACTCTACACTGTCTTCTTCTCTTGAATCATTTACCCCCTTATCCTACCAAAGATCTTCCCTTGCCAGGCCTCAACCCCACCATCCATTGCCTTCACTCCTACTTATCTGTTTCCAAATAAAGCTAAAGAAAAACAAAATCTTGTTGACTAGGATCCATTACAAATTTGTGTTACATAATCTCATATGGGCCCTTATCACAGTAAGGCAATTCTTTTATAGCCCTCTAACTGACTCACTATCCCATTCACCACAATGACTTTTCTAAATTTTTCATCACTCCTCAAGTCTTTTATAACTTCCCCTCCACATAGCCTCTTAGCTGAGAATTTTGTCTCATATTTCACTAAAAATTTGAGGCCTTTTCCCAAGAGCTTTCTCATTTCCCCTGCTCCTCAGTTCTCATCTGCCACATGCCCTCTACCCCTATCTCCACTTTCAGCTCAGCTCTTCTTATCTAAGCAAATTCCTGTACATGTAGAAATGATCCCATTCCAACTCATCTCCAGAAAATTACTCCTTCTATCATTCCCACTTTCACTTATCTTCCATCTCTCCTTGTCTAGTGGATACTTCCCTACTGTTGACAAATAGGCCAATGTCTCCCCCATCCTCAAAAGACTCTCACTTGATCCATCCATTCCTGCTAAGTATCATGCCCTATCTTTCCTCTTTAATGACTAAACTCCTTGAGAAGGTCATCTACAACTGATGTCTCCACTTCCTTTCCTTTCACTCTTTTCTCAACTCTTTTTAATCTGGTTTCCAATTCCATCATTCTCCTAACATCCTTTTCTCAGTCCCTATCTTTCTTGACTTCTCTGCAGCTTTTGACACTGTTGATCACCCTATTTTCCTTGATACTCTCTTCTCTCTTGGTTTTCATAATAGTATTCTCTCTTGATTCTCTTTCCTATCTGACAGCAACTTCTCAAAACCCTTTGGCAGGTCTTCATTCAGATCACTCCCACTAACTACATACCCCACAGTGCTCTAAATATCCTAGACCCTCTTCTCTTCTTCTTCTATACTTTTTCACCTGATGATTGCATCAGCTGCCATGGAGCCAATTATAATCTTTATGCTTATGTATTATATATTATATCTATATTATATCTATATATATATATATTATATATATATTATATCTCAAATGTATTTATCCAGCCTTAATCTCTCTGCTGACCTCCAGGGTCACATCTCCAAACTGCTTTTTGGATATCTTGAAGTGGCTGTTCCCATAGACATCTTAAACTCTACTTTTCCAAAACTCTTTTCTTCCAAACTCTCTCCTCTTTCTAACTTCCCTATTACTGTTGAGGGTATTGATATCCCCTCAGTCACCTGGGTTCAGAACCTAGGTGTCATTTGACACCTCTGTCTGTCTGTCTCTGTCTCTCTTTATCTGTCTGTCTCTGTCTCTGTCTCTGTCTCTCTCTGTCTCTGTGTGTGTGTGTGTGTGTGTCTCTCTCACACACACACACACACAGGCACAGACACACACACACACACACACAGACACACACACACAGACACAGACACACACACACACACATCCCCTGTATCTAATCAGTTATCATATCCTCTCTATTCTACCCTTTTAACCTCTCTCTCTTCTATGCTTCCTTCTCTCCTCTGATAATGCCACTACCCTGGTGCAGGTCCTTATCATTTCATGCCTGAATTATTCTAATAGCTTGTTGGTTGGTCTCCTTGCCACAGATCTCTCCCCACTCCAGTTCATCATCTACTCAGCTGCCAACGAGATCTTCCTAACACACAGGTCTAATCATATCACACCCCTACTCCCCTACTCAATAAATTCCAGTGGTTCCCTATCACCTCTAAAACCAAATAAAAAATTCTCTGGCATTCAAAGCCCTTTATAACCTCGCCCCCCCCTCCCAGGCTTTCCAGTCTTCTTATACTTTACTCCCCATCACAGACTTTTCCATCCAGTGATACTGGCTTCTTTGCCGTTCCATGAACACCACGCTCCATCTCTTGGCTCCAGGCATTTTCTCTGGCTCTGTTCCATGCCTAGAATTCTCTCCCTGTGCATCTCTTGGCTTCCTTCAAATTGCAGCTAAAATTCTACCTTCTATAGAAAAACTTTTCCAATTCCCCCTTAAATCTGGTGTCTTCCCTCTGTTATTATATCCTATTTATCCTGCGTATAGCTTGCTTGTATTTAGTTGTTTGCATATTGTCTCCACCATTAGACTGTGAGCCCCTTGAGGCCAAGTACTGCCTTTTGCCTCTCTTTACATCCCTAGAGCTTTGCCAAGTGCATGGTAAATAGGAGGTGTTTAAGAAATATTTAGTGACTAAATGATAACATAATTTTTGTCCTCATTTGACTTATATTTAAGGTTTATAACTTTATAATTTTTATATTTTTATAATTTTAAATGTGGCATAGACAAATCATTACTGTTATAGGAATAGTCAGTGTGGGGTGGTTGAGGAAGAACTTCTCCAGGAGGTCACCTTTGGGCTGCACCTGTGTATCAAAGGCTAAAGTGCAAGCCTATGCTATTATTCACATTCAGGTGTATTTCCCAGAAATATTAAAGACTATCTACCGCCAATATCAACAACTACCCAGAAGTATTCCTGGCTGCTTAAAGTTCTTTGAGATTGCTATTCTGTAGAGGAAGATATCTTCTGAGTAGCTGCTACCCATTGCTCCTCTCCCTCCCCACCATCCTTGCCATCTGCTAACCTACAGAGAACAGCAGAAGGATGTGAGCACTAGAGATCCTGGACAGTGCAAAATGCAGGAAGCTATCCTGGAAATTTTTTTGGAATTTTTTTTTTATTACTAGGGGACAAATTCCCAGAGCTCATCAATTTTGGAACAACAAGCTCTTTGAGAAGGGAAGTGCCCAAGACATTATCATCTACACATGCAAGAAATGTTGGGGTTCTAGTATCTCCCGACTTCTTCTTGGAACTGTGGCTTAGAGTTTCTTCCTTCCCACTTAGCTTTTCTAAGTCTCATTACATGAAATCCCCTTAAAAGTGAGGGTCTAAGGCTGTCACCCAGCCCCAGGATGAATAAGAAAGGACACTGCGCTGGATACCAGGAGATTTGAATATTAATTAACTATGGGACCTGGCAAGTTATCTAATGTCTCTAAACCTTTCTTGTAAAATGAAAAATTGGGTGGGACTAAATGCTCTAGAAAAACTCCTGTCCAGCTCTAATGTGCTACAATTCTGTCCTTCCCAAGGCTGCAAGATCAAATAAGACAAGGCACCTAAAGCTCTCTGTAACTGGGAAAGGCTGTACAAATGTCAGCCATTGCGGTGCTTACTGTTATCATTCAAGAACAAATTTTGAAGAAAACTTCAGATACTAAAAGAGATAAATTTTTATTGACATGACACTAACATCTATTTCTCAGCCATTTACACCACATCATTCAGCATGAGGAGGCCCCAGGGCACTGCAGAGACCATATGTCTGATGACTTCTAGAAACCCAGCAACCACGACCCTCCTCCTTCCCACCTTCCACCTTCAACTGCTGGCAGCAAGTTCGTATCTTACTGGGGAGCCATATGTGCATCACTCCCGGTTGGCAAGGTAGAGGTGGGCGGCAGAAGCCAGTGAAGGATGAAATGTATATTTATCAATTCATAAGGGATGCATGCATTTTGAAATGTGCTTCTGTCTTAATGAGCCATTCATGTACAAATGAGCTCAGCCTATGTTGAAGGCACGCATGGTTTGGCTGCTACCTTTAGCCTTCTTTTGCTCAGTGTAGCCAGGAGAGGGGCAAAAGAGTAAATTTAAGTGTTCTAGGTTAAGTGCAGACTTCTCAGGCTCCTGCTGCCTCCTCCGCCGCAGTTGTAAGGGCCTCTTTCTTCTGCTCCAGCATGAGCTTCCCTGGACCATGGCCAACACCAAGGGCACCTTCATTGCCATCAGGCCTGACGGCATCCAGCGGGGCCTGGTCAGGAAATCATCAAATGTTTTGGACAGAAGGGATTCTGCTTTGTGAGCATGAAATTCCTTAGGGCCTCAGAGGAACATCTGAAACAGCACTATACTGACTTGAAGGACAGGCCATTTTCCCTGGACTTGTGAAATATATGAACTCGGGGCCCGTTGTAGCCATGGTTTGAGAGGGTTTGAATGTGGTAAAAACAGGCAGAGTGATGCTGGGAGAGACCAACCCAGCTGATTCCAAGCCAGGTACCATTTGTGGGGACTTCTGCCTTCAAGTCGGCAGGAACATCATTCATGGCAGTGATTCTATAAAAAGTGCTGAGAAGGAGATTAGCCTGTGTTTTAAGCCTGAAGAGCTGGTCAGCTATAAGTCTTGTGCTCATAACTGGGTCTATGAATAAGGATTTTTAAAGTGGTTACATACAAGACCAACTCCTTTTAGTAGCTGGGGTATATATGTGTATGTCTTCATCACTCAGTGTGAGTATGAGTGTGTGTGTATGTGAGTGAGTGTGTGTATATGTGTGTGTGTATGTTTCCATCCCTGAACACAACATTTCACGCCAGGGGATTGAAAAGAATTGGAATCATCATTTTCTAAAACAACTCTGTAATCCTGTTCAATAAAACCTAGGAAATAAGGGGGAGAAAAGTGTTCTAGGTAGAATTAAAAAAAAAAAGCAGGCCAAGACAATTTCTCATTAAGTGACCTTAAGTGTAGCACAGGAGGTACTAGGGGCAGCAACTGTGTGAGGAGTTGCCATGGCAGATCGCCTTATAGTGTTCAAAGATCTTTCATTCACATTATATTGTGTGATTTGATTCATTTCGATTTGACAAATATTAATTGGGTACCTACCAATGTACTTCATCTCTTGAGTAGCTTTCAGTGTGGGGATATGAAGACAAACAAAAGCAAAAACAGAAACAGTTTCTGCCCTCAAGGATTTTGCATTCTGTTGGGGACAAATCACTTAGACTCAGATAATCAAATACAAGGCTAAGGGAAAGAATTATTTAATCCTCATAACTACCTACAACTACAGCATGTGTGACAGATATTATGACGCCCATCTTACAGAGGGGGAAAATGAGGTCCTGAGACACAGTGATAATTATAGCAGTAATAAAAGCTAGCATTGCCACAATGCTTTAAAGTTTACAAAGCACTTTACAAATATTTCTTTTTATCTTTGCGACAATCCTGAATTGTTGTTGTTGTTGGTGGTGGTGGTGGTAGTAGTAGAAGTAGTAGTAGTAGTAGTAGTAGTAGTAGTAGTAGTAGTAGTAGTAGTAGTAGTAGTAATAGGAGGAGGAGGAGGAGGAGTTTCATTCATGTCCAACTCTTCATGATCCCATTTGGGGTTTTTTTGTGGCAAAGATGCTAGAGTGCTTTGCCACTTCATTCTCCCAATCATTTTATAGATGAAGAAACTGGGGCAAATAGGGTTAAGTGACTTGCCCAGAGTCACACAGCTAGTAAGTGACTGAGGCCAGACTTGAACTCAGGAAGATGAGTCTTCCCAACTCCAGGCTCAATTTTCTGTCCACTGAAACATTTAGCTTCCCAACATCCCTGGGGGGTAGGTGCTATTATTATCCCCATTTAACAGATGGGGAAACTGAGGTAGGCAGAAGTCAAGTGACTTTCCCAGAATCAAATAGCTAGTAAGTGTCCGAGGCTGAATTTGAACTCCAGGCCCAGCACTCTGTCCATTGAGCCACTTAGGTATTAATTAAAGTGGTTCACCTAAGATCACATAATCATCAAATGGCATGACCAAGACTAGCACCCAGGACCTCTGATTGGTAATCCATCTTTCTTTGTACTTCATCTTTCTGCCTATGCCCGTCACTACAACCTGAAGACTAGAAATTGGAGGCAGAGTCAGCTTACAACACCTACGCTGAAGGAGAGATGATAGAAAAGTATAGTTACATTTGCAAATACAAACAGAACCTTTATTAATAATGAAAAATGGACATTTCTAATGATGAGCTATACACGCAGTGCCTAGAACACAGAAGGGATGGATCCTAAATTGCTCAGCGTAGGGTAAACAATCAATGAATTTTTGTTGATTAATAGAGCTGGGTGGTTTGGAGACATACACCTAAGAGGGGTCAGCATAGTGTTGTGGACTGAGAATCAAGAGACCTAGGTTGTTCTGGTCCTAGCTCTGCTTTGTTGTTCTTATTCAGTCATGTCTGACTCTTCATGACCCCATCTGGGTTTCAGATATTGGAGTGGTTTGCCATTTCCTTCCCCAGCTCATTTTACAGATAAGGAAACTGAGGCAAACAGGGTTAAGTGACTTGCCCAGGGTCAGGTGACAGGCCCAGTAAGTGTCTGAGACCAGATTTGAATTCAAGAAGATGAGTGTTCCTGAGTCCAGGCCCAATGCTCTGTCCTCTGTGCCACATAGCTGCCCCAGCTCTGTTAATAACCACCTATGTAACCATGAGCCAGTCACTGGGCCTCAGTTTCCTCATATGTAAAATAATAAAATTGAATTAGATGATCCTGTGATTGAAGACAAGAACAGGATGAAAGAAGGAATAGAACCATTGCCCAGGATGGATTAGAATGAGTAATGGTCAGTGGGATAAGACTAAATTATTCATGTCTCATTTTGCTTATTTCCTCTTCTAAGGAAAATACACCATAAACTGGGGAACACAAAGCAAAGAAGGATAGCAAAGAAAGGAAACTCAAGAGAGGAGATGATCAGGCAGCAGCTTGCTTGAGTTCCACTTGCCAGGCCCAAACAACCTACATCTTAGGATACTGAAAAACCTGGTAGATGTTCCTATTGAGTCAATCTAAGTGATATATGAAAGATTGTAGAATGGTTAAAATAGTAGAAAGCTATGGGGTTGAAAAGGATGAATAAATGTTGCCTAAATTTTCTGGAAATGGAGTGTAATGAAGTCAGCAAACTATAGACCAGTGATCTTGACTTCTGGTTCTGACAAAATTCTAAAACACACTCCTAAGGAGATGGTTTGTGAGCAATTAAAGGGATCTTGAAATGATGGATACCCAGAATAACTTAACCAAGAACAGGCCGTGCTGGCCCTCTTTCCTTTTTTTGGACTGGGCAATTAGCAGCATAAGTAGATAAATCAGGGGGAAGGGATACAAATGCAATAGTTGAGTTAGATTTTTAGCAAAGCATTTTACAAGGTCTCTCATGTTATGCTGTGAAAGAACTAGATGACAGTAGGATCAGGTGGATTTGGAACTAGTTGATGGACTGGTCCCAAAGAATAAGTTCATGATTGGCAACTTGAAAAGATTTCCTCTAATAGAATGTCCCAGGTGTCATTCTTTGACCATGTACTGTTCACCATTTTTGTCAGTGACCTAAATAAAGACAGAAATGGCCTGACTGTCAAATTTGCACATGACACAAAGCTTAGAAAGATAGCTAACAGGACGAGTGACAAATCAGGACACCAAAAGAATTCAATAAGCTATATAGCAAGGGGAAGGGAAAAGAACATGCATTCATGGGGAAAGAACATGCATGCCTACTGTGTGCCAAGTCTTTTGCTAAGTACCCTACAAATATATCATTTCAGCAAGATACAAAATTGAATAAAATTAAAGTTAGTAGGAAAAATAAAGATAAAAATCCATACTTGGACTTTAAAAAAAGAGCTTCTTAAATGCGGGATTGAGGAGACTTCGATAAATAACAGTTCTTGCAAAAGAACTAAGGGGATTTAGTGGGTTGCAAACTCAATAGTGTGATAAGATAACTTAAGAAGCTAATACTACCTCAGACTACATTAAGAGAGATACAGTGTCCAAAATGAGGGATGTAGTACCTCTGCTACAGTGGCATATAAATTAAGTGGGATGAAGGAAAAGTATCATATTTACTGACCTTCAATAAACCTTACAACATTTATATCCTTAAAAAAATTTTCAATATGTAATTATGTCTTCCTTTTGCTGACATCACTTTTTTACACAGTTTGTCACTGACTTCACAAGATTTTGATACATTCTATTCTTCATAAATTCTTTATCATGAAAACATACATTACATTGGCTATTAAGCACACATTTGACAAACAACTAACCTTTATTATATTCCATAGCTTTTGAATATATTTAAATCAGTAGAGTTCCCAGTGTTCTGAAGAATGGTTATGGCCATATTTGGGATAAATTTCTTATCCCAACCCTGTAAATTAGTCATTCAATAAAAAAATGTATTAAGCAGCAATATGGCAGGCACTGTGCTAAATGCTGAGGATACAAAAAGAGGCAAAAAATAGTCAGTGCCCTCAAGGAGCTTACAATCTAACGAAGGAGCTCACAATCTATGGTAGATCTGAAATGAGACTTTTGAGGTGGAATACTGACTACAACAGGAAGTGCCAGATCATAGCCTGCTATTGAGTGATGAAGAAAGAAAACTATAAAAAAATCAACAATGCATCAGTGCGAGGACATTTAGTATCGCTGCAATGTCTCTCAGGCAGTTGGAAATGTGGAATGCGATCAGGAAGGAGATTAGGAGTCATGCAAGTAGAGGTGGAAAGAAAAAATGTGGAAATACATGTTATTATGGAGAAAAAGACTATAATGAGAATAGAAGTAGACTGAGAGGAAGAACCTTGGGGAAAACCCATGTTTAAGATATGAGATAATAAAAAGGAGCCAAAAAAGAGATATAGGGGAACAACTTAAAAGGCACAAGAATTGTGAGAGAGTAAATAGCTTGGTAGAAGCCAAAGGAGGAGAAGTGGAAAAAAGGGTTGGGGAATGGAAGGGGGTAGTCAATGGTTTCAAGGAGTCATTAGATAGGGTACTTAAGAAGTGAAATCTGAGAGAGCAGTTTCATCAGAGCAGGAGGCATGGAAACCAGATGTAAGTGACTAAGGAGAAGTAACAAAATGGAAGTGATCCCCTGCAATTACTCTTCCAAGAAGTTTAGCCTTGATAGGGATAGTATCTGGCACTGTGATGGTTTCATTGGAATGAGGAACTCCCAAGTAAGTAACTTCCCTCTATAAATACAGGATGTCACCATCTCCGAAAATTATATTCCTAAGAGAGTTGCTTAGCACATTGAGAGGTCAACTGAGTTACCCAGGGTCATACAGCATCAGAGACAGGACTTAAACCCAGGTCTTCCCTGATTTCAGGTCAAGATTTCTAACCACTATGCCATGTTAGCTATCTTGGCAATTGTTATATATAGGGAAGAAATCAGGGAATCAAGAAGAAAGTAGTATTGAGGGAAGGTTTTTGGTTTTGGTTTGTTTGTTTGTTTTTGGGATGGGGAGATCTTAGAATGTATCAAATAAAAAAGAAAGCCTGTGACAAGGGAGAACTTAAAGATACAGGAGAAAAAGGGCATCATTGATGAAGCAAAGTCCCAGAGCAAATAGTAGGGGATAAAACGAAGAGCTCAAACAGAGGGTTTGCCTTGGAAATGAAGGACATTTCTTTCTTTTAGACAAGAGGGAAAGAGAGAACGGGCAAAAGTACAAAACAGTCTTGAGGTGGAAAAGGAGAATATTGAATAGTCTCATGCCAGGTGATTGTGAGCCTAGTGAAATTGGAGACAAGTACATTTGCTGAAAGTGATTGGGGCAGAACTGGGATGAAAAGCTTGAGGTCTATGGAAAAGGTCTGAATAGTTAAAGCAACAAGTTCTGTAGGGAGGCAATCAGAGATGAATAAAAGAATTGCCAGGCAGCAGTGAGGACCCAGTTGAAATCAACCAGAATTTGTCATGGGCTCAGTGAACATTATTTAATGACCTTATCCAGGAACATTCAGCTGACTGGGAACAAGAGAGCAGAAAATAAATAATGGGATTTAGCCAGGACTGGAAATTTACAAGGTAGGTCCATCAGAAGACCAGGGTCTTTAGAAATGTTAGAATACTAGCAAAAGTAGAATGAAGATAGATGGCAGTGGGGTCTAGCTTGGGTAGCGAGACAAGCTAAGCAAGTAATTCCACAGTGCAAAACCAGAAGGGATCATGGGACATTGTCTGGGGCTGACTCTATTAGTGGTCGAGGTCAGATCAGGGCACCATTTCCTCTTAATTCTTGCACAATTCTAACAAGCTTGTGTCTTTGATTTCCCAACCACAGCAAATTAGACATGAGGTAGACTGTCAGAGGCAGACACACTGACAACAACAGGAACTAAAAGATCATAGACTGACTTCAAGAGAAGAGATAGAAAAACCTATTAAAAATAAACACTAAAAGTCCAGAAATGAAGCATTTGGTATGGGGTAAATTGGAAACATTTAGTATGGGGTAAATAGCTTCAATTGTCCCTGAGGATATGACAATATCACAGAAAGGATGATAGAAAAATAATTGAAGCTTATAATGATGACTGAGTCATCAAGAACAGAATAAACACTATTCAGTATCCTCTATTTAAGAAGTCTATGAAATCAATGGATAATTGGTCAAAGGATATGAAAAAAGGAGCTTTCAGACTAAGAATTGTAAATTATTGACAATAGCATGAAAGATTATTCCAAATCTCTAACAGTAAGATAAATGCAAATCAAAACAACTCTGATGTTTCACTTCACCTCTAATAAATTAGGAAAACTGACAAAAGATGGGAATATCAGTGTTGGAGATGTAATAAGACAGGGAAGAAACAAACGTATTAAGTTCCCTCTACACACAAGATATTATACTAAGCACTTTACAAATGTTTTCTTGTCTGATCCTCAAACCAACGCTAGAAGGTAGATTGCTTTTATTATCCCCATTTTACAGATGAGGAAATGGGGGCAGACAGAGGACAAGTGACTTGCCCAGGGTCAAGCAGTTAGTAAATGTCTGAAGCCAGATCTGAACTATAGACTCAGTGCTCTATCCACTGTATCGCCTCTGGCAGTCATACTTACACTCTGTTGATAGAGTTATGAATCAGTCCACTCTGGAAAGCAATTTGGAATTGTGCTAAGTAAGTGCCCATGCTCTTTGGTCCAGAAATGTAACTGTTAGCTATAGATCTTTAAGGAAGTTAAAGGTAGAAAGGTCATACATATTCCCAGTGAGGAAGCACGAAAGTCCAGAGTGAGGAGTGAAGGCAGGCATAAAATGATCATGGCCTGAGTGGCTCTTGGGAAAGGCTCCCCAACAAAGTGAGGGGGACATAGTTTGGCGGGCAGCTCCAAGGTGAGAAGGCTGCTGCTGATGGGAAGATAGAGTTATCAAGAGAGTGAAGGAGACAAGGAATGAAAAGTAAATGGAAAAAAACACAAAAATCAAAACCGAATGCAGGATAACTTTCATAACAAAGTTTGGTCCCAAAGCAGAGATAGGAGACTGCACCGTCTTTGAGAGGTGGGGGATTATGGCTGTGGAGCACTATATAAACCGTCAGACTTGGCCGATGTGTTGGTTAGTTTGCTGAACTGCCTTTTTTCCCCTCTCACTTTCTTCCCCTTTTCAGAAGGCCTTCTGGGTAGGTGAGAGAGAGGAGTATGTTGGGATATTGAGTGAATGAAATGTAGCAAAGCACAGGAATCCCCCCGAAAATTAAAGAAAAAGTCAAGAAAATGTGTGATATATTTTAGAAAGAGTTCGTTCCCAGAGGTTTAGCTTTTAAAAAAAAGTGTTGGTGGTTTAAACCAGTTTTGCAGGGAATTCACTTACCATAGCTAGAACACCTCATTCTCCCAGGATTGTCATGGCCAAAGAATTCATCACTTCATAGCCAGCCTCCTGGTGCTGAGCCTCTCTGGACTTAGGGAAGCTGACCCTCAAGCAATAAGCACAACCTGTCCCCCAGGACCTACAGAAGCCTTTCTACTTCAGCAGTACCTGACAGAGCCTGCACTTAGCTGGTATGGCCATCAAGAACCCAGGGTCACTTAACACAACTGGATGAGGCACCAGGATCCTAAATAAATGAACTGTTAGTCTTCCCTTGTGAGAAGTAGCACATTAAGCCTCATTGGTTCACCTTGGTACATACTACTAAGGAATTTAGTGTGAAATGAGTTAATCAGATCCTTTCCTGAGAGCAGCTTTGGAGGAAGGAATGGAGGAAGGAATATGGACAAAACTTGTGGGCACTGATTGGAGTTTGGGAGGGATGGCAAAAAAAAAAACCAAACAAAAAACAGCAAAAGGCCTGCTATAGAATCAGGAGAAGGTCCCAAAACAAGGAAGTGGTGAGTCATCAAAGACAAATTTTGCCTACATCACAATGTTGTCAGAGGCCTGCTAGACTATGGATCATGTTCCCAGGGCACTAAGAGCAAGAAAATAGCAAATTCAGCTACCTACTCTAAATTCACATGACTAGGTCTATGTGGAGAGGTGAATAGAGGCAGAGCAGAGAAAAAGAAAACAGACCTTGCTCCAAGGAAATCTTATTTGGATCAAGTAAAAATCTGTAATGCCACAGTCACCATCCAGCTGTAAGTCCTCAGCTCCTGTGACCCCGATATGGGTTAAGTTTTGGGAAGAAGCTCATTGCAATCAAGGGAAGTGTTAATGCTGATCTTTTGACTTAAAACATTTCTATTTCTGAAAAATTGTAACTTTGCTAAGCTGACTGTCCTTGACGTGATACTGTAGACAATGACGTGGTCAGATTTATTCCTCTAAGGGGGAAAATATACCAAAGTGGCCCCAGCTGTGTCTTCACTTTGACCAGCCCAGACTGGATTTTACAGCTGTTTGGCTTCTGAAAGGCCATAGGCCTCCTTCTGTGTTTAGGGGAATAGATGGACCAAGAATGAGTTTATAAGAGAGAATTATTGCTCACTCAGGGGGGTTTTCCAAGTCTTCCTGCAGCCTGAGAGATAATGGGACAGGAGCAGAACATGGTTCTGCCACCTACTAGCTTTGCTGATCTTAGCAAGTCACTTCCTTCTCTGGGCCTTAGTTTATTCATCTGTAAAACTAGGGGAAGGAGGCTGGCTTAGATGCCCTCTTAGTTGCCCTTCAAGCAACAGACCTGAGGTTTTTATGATTTTCAGAAATAATACAGTGAAGCCATCTCAAACTCTATAGAGTCAACATCAGAACTTAGTGCAGAAGGAACAACTATGTGGTTATGCAATTAACTTCCTGGATCAGCCATCCCTAGAGGGACTTCAGATCCCAGGCAAGACTTTATTCCATGTTCAGTCACAGCCCTCTCCTGTAATCTTTTAATAAAGCTTCATAGCCAGAGAGGGCAGCTAGGTGGTGCTGTTGATGGAATGCCAACCCTGAAGTAGGCAGGACCTAAGTTCAAATCTGGCCTCACCCACAGACTAGCCGTGTGACCCTCGGTAAGTCACTTAACCCTCTTTGCCTCAGTTTCCCCATCTGTAAAATGAGCTGGAGAAGGAAATGCAAACCACTCTAGTATCTTTGCCAAGAAAACCCCCACTGGGGTCACAGAGAGTCAGACACGACTGAAACAACTCAACAGTAACAATATCCAGAGAAGCCTTGAAAGAATAAGAAAGGGGAACAGATGTCACAAAGGTCAATCTACCGCCTGAGAAATGAGCTTGAAAGGGGACACAGAGATCAAACAGCCAGCCCCTTGGGGTGCAAGTCTTTCTTTTTTTTTTTTTTTGAGGACATCTAGGAGTTGCAACCTTCTTCTCGCCTGCGTGAAACATCTCAGAGTTTGATAGCAGGATTTCTACTATTCTATGCCTGGGGCCACTCTGTCTCTGGAGAAGGTGATTAGCACACTGTGTAGGAAAATGATCAAGCAGTTGGGTTTGAGGACTGGACAGCAAACTAGGAGCAGCATATAATGGGTTGGGTAAAAAGCCACCACCAGGTTTGGGATTTCCACTTAGAAGCAATGAAAGGGGGTAATAATAACAATCGTTTTAATAATGATGATGATAACAATGATACTTGTTTTTTGGAGGCAGTCAGGATTAAATGACCTGCCCCTCAGGGTAACCCAGCTAGTAAGTGTCTGAGGCTGAACTTTGAACTCAAGTCCTCCTGACTCCAGGGTGGGTGCTCTATCCACTGTACCACCTAGCTGCCCTTCTAATAGTGATGCTAAAAGGCAGTGGGTTATTGGTTAGAAGGCTATTCTAGAAGTCAGAATTCCTTAACTTAAAGCTTGGGTATAAGTTTCCCTTCTGGCCCATTTTGATTGTGTGACTTCAAGCAAATCCCTTAACTTCTCCATGTTCTAGGGTCTAGGAAACTCTGTAAGACTATAAATTGGTGCAGGTGCCAACCAACATTGGTAGAAGCTGCTTCCTCACCAGAGAATTTTCCATGCCAGTGAAATCATAGATCTAGTGCCTTTTCTTAAAATAACTACTATTTGTGTGGCAATTTATGTGGCAGTACAAAGAACTTTCATCTTATTTCATCCTCAAAACACCCCAGTAAGAAAAAATCTCAAATACCTCCAGATTCACAGAACATTTTCCACATAACAATTCTACAAAATAAGTAGAACTGGTTTTCCTATCTTATTTTACAGATGAAGAGACTGAAGGTCAGAGTGGTAAAGAAAATCATCCATTAAAGTAACTGTAGACAATATAAAATATTTGGGAGTCTACCTGCCAAGACCAACTGAGGAACTGTATGTATACAACTACAATATACTTTTCATACCAATAAAATCAGATCTAAATCATTGAAAAAAATCAGTTGCTCATGGATAGGCTGAGCTAATATAATAAAAATTATAATTCTACACAAATTTATTTACTTATTCAGTGCCATATCAATCAAACTACAAAAGCATTATTTTATAGAGTCAGAAAAAATATCAAAATTCATCTGGAAGAACAAAATATCCAGAATATTAAGGGAATTAATTAGAAGAAATGCAAGAGAAAGTGGCCTAGCCATACCAGATCTAAAACTGTATTATAAAGCAGTAATCATCAAAACTACTGGCTATGAAATAGAGTGGTGGATCAGCGGAATAGGTTAGGTAAAAAAGATGTGCTAGTCAAAACCTATAGTAATCTACTGTTTGATAAACCCAAAGACTCCAGCTTCTGAGATGAGAATTCACTATTTAACAAAAACTGCTGGGAAATCTAGAAAGTAGTATGGCAGAAAGTAGGCAAAGACCAACATCTCACACTGTATACCAAGATAGGGTTAAAATGGGTACATGATTTAGCTATAAAGAGTGAAACTATAAGCAAATTAGGAGAGCAAAGAATAGTTTATTTGTCAAATCTATGGAGAAGGGAGGAACTTATGACTAAATAAGAGACAGAGAGCATTATGAAAAGCAAAATGGATAATTTTGATTACATTCAATTAAAAAGGTTTTACACAGACAAAGCCAATGCAACCAAGATTAGAAGGGAAACAGAAAGCTGTGAAATAATTTTTACAGTCAGTATCTCTAATAAAGGCCTCATTTCTAAAATATACAAAGAACTGAGTCAAATTTATAAGAATGCAAGTCATCCCCTGATTGATAAATGGTCAAAGGATATGAATAGGCAGTTTTCAGATGAAGAAATTAGAGCTATCTATAGTCATATGAAAAAAATGTTCTGCATCACTATTGATTAGGGAAGTGTAAATTAAAACATCTCTGAGGTACCACCTCACACCTATTAGACTGGCTAACATGACAAAACAGGAAAATTATAAATGTTGGAGAAGATATGGGAGAATTGGAACACTAATGTGTTGTTGGTAGAGTTGTGAACTGATTCACATATTCTGGAAAGCAATTTTTAACCATACCTAAAGGGCTATAAAATTGTTCATACCCTTTGGTCCAGCACTACCACTACTAGGTCTGTATCCCAAATAGATCATAAAATGAGGGAAAGGACCCACAGTACAAGGATATTTATAGCAGCTCTTTTTTTGGTGGCAAAGAATAGGAAATTGAAGGGATGGATGTCCATCAATTGGGGAATGACTGAACAGGTTGTGGCATATGAATGTAATGGAATAGTATCATTCCATAAGAAAAGGTGAGCAGGCAGATTTTAGAAAAACTTGGATAGACTTACATGAACTGATGCTGAGTAAAGTGAGAAGAACCAGGAGAATATTGTACCCAGTAACAGAAACATTGTGAGATGATGGGCTTTGTTAAAATTAGCTCTTTTCAGAAATGCAATGATCTAAGATAATTCCAAAAGACTCATGAAGGAAAATACTTCACACATCCAGAGAAATAACTGATGGAGTCTGAATGCAGACTGAAGCATACTATTTTCTCTCTTTTTTTCTTTTTTGTGGTTTTTCCGTTTTGTTCTGATTCTTCTTTCATAACATGATTAATGTGGAAATATGATGTACATGATTGTACATGTATAACCTATATAAGACTGAATGCTACCTTGGGAAGGGGAGGGGGGAAATTTGGAACTCAAAATTCTATATAATTGAATGTTGAAAACTAAAAATAAATAAATGAATAAATTCAAGAGACAGAGAGAGAGAAAGAGAGAGAGAGAGAATCATCCAGCTGGTGATTGTCAGAGGTCTTCTAACTCCAAACTCAGTGCTTTTTGCTTTCCACTATGCTTGGAAGAGGAAGGTGATTAGTTAATTATGCTTCCCTGTGCATGGTGAAGGGTTTGTCTTTCTGAGGTAAGTGACCTCTTTCCTGAGAGGGACCAGCTTTGAGAATCCAAGTTCCCTAGGAAGACATGAGTCTTCCTTTTTACTTCTGGGAGGTAATGTATTCCATTGCCCTTCCTCCATCATGTGATCAATATTGATTTCCATACTTTAATTGCACTTAGAGCTTTTTTTTTTTCATGGACTTCAGCACCCTGGTGAAAGCTGACCCCAGCGTGGTCTGGATAGTTGGGAAGATGTCAGAGTACAGTGTTTGCCATGAATGAGTCTCAGACCCTGATCCACATGAGGGCCTATCAAGAGCCCACATGGTATCCATGGTAACCAACTCAGGAGCATATTAGTGATAAGCAAAAAACAATTGGCAGCTTTCCTGGATAGCTTTTAGGAGTATTAGCTTCTGAAAGTGATGGCTGCCAATAGGGAATGAGGCTTTCTGCCTAAGGAGAATTCTAGAAGAGCCCACAGACATCTTATCACCTTTTCCTTGAGAGAACTCCCTCATGAGTCCTTCAAGGCTGACATTTGCACAGATGTAGACTGCAGGGTATAGAAACATAAACATTTCAGGAGATCAGTGGACATGGCCCATCATAATGACTGATGTAGTCATCTAGGGAACTTTATACCCCCTTTCTTCCAAATATGCTTTCCCTGAATTTGTGTCCTATTTCCCCAGAGGGCCTTCTTCACCAATCAGCTATGGAGGAGGTGGAGAAACATCTAACTCTAACCTGTCCTATGTTAACCCATAGATGAGCATACGGGGTTGTGCCAGGCAGGTCTAGGCACACTCTAATGTCTTGGAGGGAAAAGTGGCTTTTCATTTAAATTCAATTGCATGATATGATCTTTTAGTTTTAAAAATCATTGTTTGGACAATAATCAGTGAACTAAATAACAGAAGTGTCGTAGATCACACAAAAAGTTTACATTTTCTCCCTACGTGTCACCATGATTACAATGCCACATCACCACTGGTTCCCCTTCCCCAGCAGTTCTCAAAGTATGGTCTGAGGACCCTGGGGGTTCCTTGGACCCTTTCAGAGGGTTTAAGAGATCAAAACAATTTTCATAACAGTACTGACACTATTTGCCTATTAAAATACCCTTCCTATTTCCAACTGCATATCTGTGTGAAGCTGGATTTTCTTCCTATATTTAACCAAAACAACACATCGCGACAGATTGAATACAGAGCAGATATGAAAATCCAGCTGTCTTTTGTTAAGGCAGACATTAAAGGGATTTGCAAAAATAAATAAAATGACCACTCTTCTCACTCATTTTTTTGTTTCAGAAAATATAGTTGTTTTTCATTAAAGTGTCATTTGTTAACATGTCGTAGGCTTATTATAGTTATTTTAAATGAATTAATAAATATTTCTAAAATTTGTCAGTTTTAATTTTAGTAAAGTAAATGCTGATAACTAGAACCCACACAAATCAAAACTCTTTGGGATTCTCGATAATTTCTAAGAGTATAAAGGGTTCCTAAGACCCCAAAATTTAGAAACACTAGCCTACCTTGTTTTGGTCAATGTTAGCTTGATTCATTAGCTGGTGAAAGATAAAGATCACAAAAACTGACTTTATCTTTTTATCCATCTGGTTATCACTGCAGCAAAAATCTTGTATCATATGCCACATTTTTGCATTTCAAAAATAAAGTTTAGTTCTTCATTTAATAAATGTCTTTCTGTTTAAATAAAAATAATGTACTCTATGACTGTATTCAATAAATATTCTCCATTTAAAAAAATAAAATTTCCTGGGTGCATAACCTTAATAAAATGTGCCTATGTACTAATCAATAGAAAAGCCAGGGCCTAAGTCAAACACCTTATAATAATAGGTACGGGTGAAGTTTGATCTGGGAGCCCCAAAACAAGTTAAGTCCCCCAATCAACTTAATGGAATTATAAGGTATGGGCCTTTTTCTGAAGAACAAGCCCCATGAAAGTAGACATTTGGCCCTAGCACCTTGCTAAGAAGACAGAGTGAACCACTCTGCTCGGGACCTAGTGACTGTGGCCGCCTCCAAGGTGATCTAAATGTTGCATCTGCTGCCCTGCCTGGTTTCAGCTCCATGGAAGAAGATGCCCCAGACTGGGTACCCCTTGATATATGCTGTACCCACCTACCTCCTTTTGGGTATTGTCTCTTCCTTTAGATTGTAAGCTTACGGGCAGGTTCTCTTTCTTTTTATTAATTGTATCCATAGTATCTAGTATCTTGTCTTGGTGCTTAATAAATGTTGATTGGACTGGGTTAGATTAGATTGGATTGAATTGAATCTGTACCTCACTAAGACAAACAATAAAGAGAAGCAAAGGCAAGGCTTAGAAGATCAAAGCATAAATTCTAGGATTTGGGAATCCACTGGGATCATAGATTTATTTATATTTAATTTTTTTTGTTACATTTTAAGTTTCAATCTGTCTCCCTCCCTCCCCACCCCTCACAAAAGAAGGCTACCATTTGACACAGATTTATAAATATATATATATGTAAAACCAATTATGCATACTTTTACTTATCAGTTTTTTCTCTGAAGGTAGGTAGCATCTTCATAGGTCTTTTATAAATGGTTTGAGCACTTGTAATATTCAGAATAACTTGGTTGCTTATAATTATTCTTTGAGCAATGTTGCTATAACTGTATACAATATTCTCTTGGTTCTGTTCTTTTAACTCTTCATCATTTCATGTAAGTCTTTCCATGTTTTTCTTTTTCGGAATCAATCAGGGTTAAGTGATTTGCCTAGGGTCACACAGTTAGTAAGTGTCTGAGACCAGATTTGAACTCAGGTTCTCCTGACTCCAGGGTCATTGCTCTATCCACTGCACCACCTAGCTGCCCCTTTCCATGTTTTTCTAAGATCAAACAGCTCATCATTTCTTATAGTATAGTAGTATTCCATCACAATTATATCCCACAATTTGTTTAGCCATTCCCCAATTGATGTACTAATGTCTTAATTCTTCCACATTCCCTCCAACATTTGTAATTTTCCCCCTCTATTATTTTAACCAATCTGATAGGTGGGGATGATATCTCAAAGCTGTTTAATTTGCATTTCTCTAATCAATAATGATTTAGAGCATTCTTTCATATAACTATATACAGTTTTGATTTCATCATTGAAAAGCTGCCTGTTGTCATCCTTTGATCATTTACCAAATGGGGAATGAGTCGTATTCTCATAAATATGACAAAGTTCTCTATATATTTGAAGGAAAGCAGAACATAGAATCATAGACTTAGAACTGGGAGGAACCTCAAAGACCATAGACTCCAACCCCTTCCTTTTAGTAGGTGATAAAATGAAAAATCAAAGAGATTAGCTGATACCACAGTGTCTGTGCTAAGGTAACTATGGCAGCTAGGGGCACACTAGATAGAGGTCGGGGCCTAGAGTCAGGAAGTCTCATCTTTCTGAGTTCAAATCTGACCTCAGACACTTCCTAGCTGTGTGATCCTAGACAAGTCACTTAACTCTGTTTGCCTCAGTTCCTCATTTATAAAATGAGCTGGAGAAGGAAATGCCAAAACTCTCTAGTATTTTTGCCAAGAAAACTCTCAAATGAGATCACGAAGAATAAAACAAGATAGAAAAATGACTGGACAACAATAGCACAGTGCCTGGCCTATAGAAGATACTTAAGAAATGCCTATTGAATTGTGCAAATTTACACAGATAGTAAATAGAAGATTTGAACTCGGGGCTTGTCACTCCAAATTCAGAGCACTTTCCTCAGTACCATTCATTAGCTGTGATCTTGAGCCAGGCACATAGCTTCTCTGAGACTCAGTTTCTGTATCTATAAAACAGGGATGATAGTAATTTTAAAACTCTACATCATAATTTTTTTAGTGAAGATCAATGATATCAGTATTGTCATAGGGTCATACATAGATCTGGAGCTGGAAGAAACCTCAGAGACCATTTAGTCCCACTCCCCCATTTTGTAGATGAAGAGACAGAAGGCCAGGAAGGTAAAGACATAGAGGTTATAATCATTGGATGGAAGGTTTGAACTCAGGTCATCTGACTCCAGTGGTAGCACTCTTGACACTATTGTACCACTATGGTTATCTTGGTCTTCACTATGAGTGGTGCAATTTCCAACTTGGTTTATTTCATTTCACTATGCACTTCTGGGTGTATCAATGAATGAGTCCAACAGAGGTGAGTTAGTGGGTAGTCATAATGGTTTTTTTTTTTAAAGCAGAAATCATTTCTTAAAAAAAAGATGGCTCTCAGAGGGGGAAGGAGAGATGTAGGGGGAAATATCTAGGTTATGAGAAAACAAAACATAGCAACAAAAGTTTTTAAAATTTTTAAAATAAAATAAAAGCATTAACAAAACTTTGTTTTAAATACATAGGAAAAACAGAAAGTGCCAAAGGGGACACAAACAGAGTGATTTTGTTACTACCTTGTTCAATTGAATATATACTTAAATAGAAGTTCTTGTTTTCTCACACATTCCTCTTTCTTGTTCCTTTTGGCTATCGACATGTTTGTGTTTGCTGATAGTTGTTACTTTCATAATAAAAAATATTTCATAAAAAATATTGTAAAAATTTTTTTAAAAAAATTAAACAAATTAAGTAAGGAAGACAAAATGCTTTATAAACTTAAAGTGTAAAGAAGTCATGTCCACTATTTTTATCTGCTTCTTCACTACCAGGAAAAACAGAACTCTAATGATCTAGAGTAGAAGCCATTTTTAGAGGCAGGGGGAGGGATAACTTGGCATTTTTCTAAAGACAAGATGTAGCATATAAGCCTCCTACTTGAAATTATATTTGGAGGACACCAATCACTGAATAATAGTGCCCCTCTAGACTCCACAAACCAGGTTGTCATTGATCATGGCAGACGAACTAATTTCGTGGCAAATGCTCCAGACTGCTTAGTGTGGGGAGGAAAGAGAGAGGATGGAGAGTCACATTACTTGTTCATCAATTGTCACATAACCTGTCTTGGTCAAAAGTCTGACTTAATTTAGGGGGAAAAAATGTGGTATGGCTTTAGTCATTAAATTTCTTTAAAGAAAATAAAAACCAATGACTTTAACTTGTAGACAGATTTGGATTCCTCTCACAAGCTGCCCCCACTCCATCCCACCCCAGCTGCTATGTCTAGCTCAGGAATGCCTGGGCTGAGTCAAGGCCACTCATGATCACCCCACAGCACCAGACCACAGCTGAACTGCCCCATCATCGGCCTCTTCTTTTCCTTCCCTCATACCTACATTGATCTTGGCCACAGAAAAAATCTAAAACAAGTTCCTCCAGATTGTTAGACACTCTTGACATTGCCATTGTGGGAGTTTCAATTGCTACTTGTGGTCATTTCTCCTCTGACTGGAGTCGCTCCAGGGAAACAGAGACCCTGATTGACAGAGCACTCTGCATAGTTTCCAGCTCCTCCAAAGGGGACACATGCATCAGGAAAGGCTATGTGGTACCATGGAAGGAATGATGGAATTGTTAGTCCTAAATTCAAATCTAGACCCTGCCACTTAGTAGGTGTGAGACCTTGGATAATTTGCTAAACCTAAGTCTCACTTCTCTCATCTGTAAAATGGGCATAATAAGAGCCTCACAGAACTATGAGGAGGAATGCCTCATAGGCCTCAAAATATTGTTTTAATGGGTGCTATTATTGAGTAAGGATATTGAATCTTATGAGACAAAATATTAGTGAATTCAATCTTCAAAATCAATGTCTAACACCCCCCCCAAAAAAAAGATATGGGGAGAACAATAACAGATAATCAGAAAATCCCATTGAAACAAATGGTCTCAACATTCTCATCATTTTTTAGACTAGACCTAAATTCATTTAAATAAGAAACCTCCGGTACAGAGATTCTTTCTACCAATGCAAATCACCAACTGTTCTGCAATGTGTAAGTTTTAGAAAGTTGCCTGGGGCATTAAGCAGTAAATTGACTTTTCCTGGGTCACAGAGAAGTTATGTATGTGTCATAGGCAAGACTTGAACTTCCAGATTCTGAGAGGGCTATTTATTTCCCATCTATCTCTACAATGCTTCCCTTCCTGTCATCTTTCTATTGTTCAAATGTTTCAATTGTGTCTGACTTTTTGTGACCCATTTGAGGTTTACTTTCCTTCTTCAGCTCATTTTACAGAAAACTGAAGCAAACAGGGTTAAGTGACTTGCCCAGGGTCTCATAGCTAGTGTCTAAGGCCAGAACTCAGATGAGTCTTCCTTACTCCAAGCCTGACATTCTATCCATAGTGCCAACTAACTGCCCCATCTTATCTACACCCAAATGAATAGATTAGAATTTCATCCCCATAGCTTTTTTCCTACCTAAGTTCAAGTAGAGATATAAATGAACAATCAAATATCCAAGAGTCAGAGAATCAGAGGGAGGAGAAAAAATGAAGAGAATAAATGTAGCAATGCATATAATGGTCAGCAAAGACCCCCAAACAGGCAGTACTTAAAGAAATGAATTCAGGTTATTCATCGGAAGGTCTACTAAGCTGAGGCTTAAATACTTTGGCCACATAATGAGAAGATAGGACTCATCGGAAAAAACTCTGATAGTGGGAAAGATTGAAATCAAAAGGAAAAGGGGAGAGCATGGGGTGAAATAGATAATGTCATGGAAGTAATGAACATGAACTTGGACAGACGTAGAAAGATAGTGGCTGATGGAAGAGCTTGGTATGCTATGGTTCATGGGATCACGCAGAGTTGGACATACCTGGACAATTGAATAACAACAACAACATAATGAACTTGAAACATGGAAAGACTTAGATAAACTGATGAAAAGCGTAGTAAGCAAAACCAAGAAGACAAGGGATACAATGAACACAACAATACAAAGGAAAGCAACGGGAGGAAGCAATTGAATTCTGATGAATTACAATGACCCTTCTCAGTCCTAGGTAACACAACAGAATGGAGTGAGGGAGGGAAGAACCCTGCTGGTACAGAATATATATAATTCTACAAACACAATTCTGCTTAACTGTTTTTCTTTGTTGCAAGAGAAGATTCGAGATTCATTGGAGGAATGTAAAAAGAAATGACTGTGAAGTTTTAAAAAGATATGAATAAATTCTTTTTTTTTAAAGGGAGAAACCAAGTAATTTTGGAAATGGACAATCAGCCTCTGTATCATTGAACATCCCATTTAATTTAACAAATATTTATTTCATGCATACTATCAGCCTAACCCCTTACTATGTCCTAAAAAGATACATGATCCCTGGCCTTGAGGAGTTCACAGTGTTGCTGTTCAGATAAGACTTACACATAAGAAACAATTAAAATAAAATAGTATAAATATAGATAAAGTGCCAAATGTGGCACATAGATAAAATATGCAGCAAAAAAAAAAATTCAGAGATGAGACTGATCCAATGATCAAAAGAGTAGAGAAAGATTTCATGGAGCTAGGGCTTGAGGTAAGCCTCAAAGGATAAATAGGACTTAGGTAGAGAGAAGGCAGATGGAAATCATCTTTGGCAGGAGAACCTGCCAAGGCAAAGACAAAGAAGTAGGAATAAATGGGGGAACAAGTTCAATGTGACGGGGACCACAAGGAGACTGAGCACAATAGAGCAAAAAGAATGGGGAGGAGTATAAAACAAAGTGGGATAGGTGAATTGATGATATTTCAATTAATCTCTTGGGCTTCTAAGGGCTTTGACTTATTGAGTATGGTTCAGTGTAGGCCTTGGCATCCAATCAATTATCTGCTATCAATTCATACAGCAAACCTCTCAGATCATCTCCTTGCCAGCTGCCTACCTACAAGGACAAGAGGCTGGCCCTGGAGGACTTTACCTTTTATCTCTAGATCTTCTACCCCATGGCCCCAGTGACCCGATGGGTCAGTGCCTCATGTGGCCCACAATATCAAGCCAGGGAAATTCCAACTATGTTTATTCTAACTCCCTAGCCATCCTATCATCAACTGCTTTGATGCTCCATTCATACTCTCCTTGCTACTCTTCCTCTACCCTTTCCAATTCTGGTATTATAATAAAATTATAATATAAAAATATATTATAATATATATATAATTATATATATTATATATTATATATAAATAATATATAAAATATAAATATATATCATATATAAATATAGTATAAAAATATAAAATAAAATAATGCCATTGCTACAGAAGGAGGTGTGCTAATTTGCTTCCATTTGGTTCCATTTGATTCTGCTTATCCCCCCTGTAACATTCCAAACCTGGACATTCCCTGGCCAATACCACCCTTTATAGGCTGCTGCCTATTAGGACATAATGTGCTTTAGGGCAGGGACAGCCTGCATTTTTGTATTTGTATTTCTAACACAGTGCTTGGCACATATTACATGCATCATAAGTGCATTTTCACTCAATCACTCACGTATGCATATTCTCATTGTGCATTCATGCATACGTGTGTGTATAATAGGAGCCTAGAATTGAAAAGGACTTTGAGGAATTACCTTTTCAACTTCTGTCCTAATACAGGGATTCCCTCCAAAATATCCTTAGAAATCATCATCCAGGGGGGGGCGGAGCCAAGATGGCGGCATAGCAGCAGCAACATATCGCAGCTCTCACATAACCACCCCAAAATACCCATAAAATAGGACTCTAAACCAATCCTAGAACTCCAAAACACACACAAAGATACTTCCCACTAAAGTCAGCTCGGCTACGAGGAACCACATCAGCACTGTGAACCGAAACCAGCCTGGCCTGAA
>CM053582.1:169551920-169616891 GCA_028627135.1 Pseudochirops cupreus
GGAGGATGATGGAGGGGAGGGCAGGTTGCAGGGGAGGGTTGTTAGAAGCGCACAGTTCTGCAAAGGGACAGGGACAAGGTAGAGAACAGAACAAGGGGAGGGCAGGACAGAAAGGAGGGAAATATCGTCAGTGTTACATAATATGTCCATTGTGGAGATGTTCTGCGTAAGTACACATGTACAGCCTGTATTGAATTGCTTGTCTTTCCACTGGGGGTGGGTAACAAGGGAGGAAGGGAAAGAATGTAGAATTTAAAGTTCTAAAGTCATATATTAAAATATATACTATTATTATTATTATTATTATTATTATTATTTACTTGCAACTGGAAAATAAGATATACAGGCACTGGGGTAGGGAGATCCATCTTGCTCTACCAGGAAGTCAGAATAGTGATGGGGGAGGATATAGGAGAGAGCAGATTGGGGGAGGGGGCATACAGTGGGATCACTGTTTGGGGGGGGATAGGGGAAAGATGGGGAGAAAATTTGTAACTCAAAATCTTGTGGAAATGAATGATGTAAACTAAAAATAAACAAAAGTTAATTTAAAATAAATTTAATTTAATTTAATTTGAAAAAAGAAAATGAATAAAAAGATTAAGTGACTTGCCTAAGGTCACATAGCTAATAAGTGTCCAAAATCAGATTAGGTCTGAGGTCTAGCTCTGCATCCACTGCACCACCTGGCTGCTTGGGGTAGGTAAGTAAAATAGCTGTCTTCAAAGAACTAAATGACTGACCCAGAAGAGGGAACAGACTTGCTCAGATTGTCCTCAGAGGGTAGAACTAGGAGTAACAGCTGGAAGTTTCAGAGAGGAAATGTAAACCTCTAGCCCTGCAGTTCTTTACCTGGGGTCTTTGGATCGCATCCCCATCCCCAAGGGTCCGTAGATTTCAAGGAGTCTGTGAACTTGGGTGAGAAACATTTATTTTAACACTATTGATTTTCTTTGTAATCTTATGTATATTTTTTATGTATTTAAAAACACAATTTTGAAAAGAGGTTGACAGGCTTGACCAGAGTGACAAAGAGGTTCATGACAAACACAAAAAGTTAAAAATTCCTGTTCTGGTCCAATTGATACCCAAGATTCCCCTTTGCAACACACCTGGCAAGTAGCCCTCCCATATTCAGTTAAAGATTTCTACTGAAGGGAAAACTACTATTTTCTGAAACCCATCCATTTCACTTTTGGACAGTTCTAATTGTTAGCAAGGAGAGCTAGGTGAGTGCTGGGTCTGGAGTCAGGAAGACTCCTCATCCTGAGTTCAAATCTGGCCTCGGATCCTTACTAGCCATGTGACCCTTCACAAGTCACATAACCCTGCCTTCCTCAGTTTCCTCATCTGTAAAATGAGCTGGAGAAGGCAATGGCAAACTACTCTGGTGTCTTTGCCAAGAAAACCCCAAATAGGGTTACAGAGTCAGACATGACTGAAACGATTTGACAGCATCAACAACAATGATTATTAGCAAAAATTTTCCTTACATGGAGCCTAAATCTGCCTCTCTGAAACTTCCAGCTATTAATACCTCCTGGGGTCCAGTGAAAAGTACACATAACAAGACTCCAAATACTTAAAGACAGCTTCTATATCATCCTTAAGTCTTTTCTAAGCTAACTATCCATAGTTTCAGGGTATCTAGGTGGCTCAGTGAATAGAGCACTAGCCCTGGGGTCAGGAGGATCTGAGTTCAAATCCGGCCTCACATGCTCAACACTTACTAGCTGTGTGACCTTGGGCAAGTCACTTGACCCCAATTTCCCTGCCCTCCCCCCTGCAAAAAAAGCAAAAAAATAAACCCCCAAAAAGTAAAACAAAAAATAAATATCCATAGTTTCCTTCAACTAATTCTTATTTGGAATGGTACTCATCCTTCTAGTTGCCCTACTCCATGCATACTCCAAAATGCCAATTTCTTTCCTCAGATATGGCACTCAGAATTCAACACAATACTCTTGATTTGGTTGACCAAAGCAAGGTCTGGCAGAGCTACAACTTCCTTCGTTCTTGACAATTTGCCTCTCTTAAAGAGCCTAAAATTCTATTACCCATTTTGCCACTTCAAGATTATAAGGACCTTAAAGTTTTTCTGGGTTGGCCCCTTCATTTCATAGTTGGGGAAAATGATCCCCAGGGAAGTTAAGTAATTTGTCCAGTCTAACACAAGTAGTTAATAGCAGAGCTGGAATTCTAATCCAGGGACTCCAGCTCCAAAGCTAATTCTCTTTCCTCTATAGCAGTGGTTTTCAACCTTCCTAATGCCGTGACTCTTTAATACAGTTCCTCATGTTGTGGTGATCCCCAACCATAAAATTATTTTTGTTGCTACTTTATAACTGTAATTTTGCTACTGCTATGAACCATAATGTAAATATCTGATATGCAGGATGTATTTTCATTGTTACAAATTTAACATAACCCACAGGTTGAGAACTGCTTCTCTATAGGACGTTCTATTCCCATCCTACAATATTGACTCATATTTCCTTTATAGTCCACTAAAAATTCTGAATCTTTATCATAAGGACTACTAATTGGTCACATTTTCTCCAGCCTGCATTTGGGAAACTGAGGGCTTTTTAAATCCAAATGTAAAATTTTATATTTGTTTGCATTAAATTTCATTTGATTAGATTCAACCCAACTTCTTACCTGTCTAAATTTTTGGAACCAGACTCAGTTATGCAATATATTATTATTCCTCCCAATTTTATAAAATCCAAAAAGTTGACAAGAGATAGAATTGACAGGACTTGGCAACTGATCAAATATGTAGAATGAAAGCGAGGAGCCAAAGGCAACATCGGATCATAGGAAGCTGGGTCATGGGAATGATGGTTATACCCCTGATAGCAAGAGGGACATTCAAGAGAGGGGTGCATTTGGAGGAAAAGATAATGAAATGAGAGTCATGATAGTAACTACAATCCACTGAAGGCTATTCACCATATGGGACTCAGTAGGTCCTATCAAAATGAAAAGGGAAGAGGAAGTTACTCATCAGTCATTGTCCCCAAGCACAAGCTCATCCCCTGAGAGTAACTACCACAGCAGCTATTGGATCTGAGGGGAAAGAATAGAGACAAAATTTCCAAATGGCACCCAAAACATTCCTGCTGTGGGTGCTTGGGGGCCCAGAGGGATCAAATCTTGGCTCAAAATGGTAGTAAATTTAGAGCTTGCACAGCATAGTCAGGGGGCAAAACAGAGGAGTCTGGGGGATTAGGGTAGGTATGTCTGTGTTAGAAAAAAATCATGAAATCCATCTTCTTACTCTCCAGTACTTGTTCACAGACTCCTTGGGGTCAGGGCATGGATCCCCTGGGGTAAGGCCAGGGTTCTCCAGGAGACTCCAACTTCCCCTTGGGAAACACAAAGATGGCATCAGACATTTTGTTAAATGCCTTGCCACAATCTAAGTTCTCTCAGTTGATATACAAAAGTGTACTGGTAAAACAATCGGAAAAAATGTAGCTTTTTAGTTTAATCTGCATTATTGACATTTTTTCCATAACTTTCTTAGGTCAACGATCAACAAAACCTTAAATCATACCCTGATCTATATCATTGGCTAATTTCTAAGGTGAAAATTCTCACACTGAATATTTAACAACCAGCTCTTCTGAGCCAGTTCAGCCAATTCTAGCATTTTTAAAATTTATATTTATAACATTCATTTCTTTTTTGTAAAAAAGAAAAAGGAAATTAAATGAGAATGACATCACCTGTTCTTTTTTTAAAAAATACACTTTTATTGATACTTCTGTTTTGTACATCATCATTTCCACCAGACTCCCTCCCCTTTCCCAAAGAGCCATCCCATATAACAATTAGAAGAATGAAAGAGACAAAGAAAAAAGAAAGGAGGGAGGAAAGAGGGAAGGAAGGAAAAAGGGAAGATAGAAAGAAGGAAGGGGGGTAGGAGAATCAGCACAGTCTCTACATCAAAATGGCCTGACTGTTCTTGATAAGGTCAGGTGGATACTTTCTGATCACAGGTTCCCTTTCTAGATGCTCACCAACCACCCCTTTAATAATACATTCTGAGACTTTGCCAGGAATCAAAGTCAAGTTCATTGGATTCAATTCTGTTCTCTTTTTAAAATTCAGGACAAATGGTGACATTGCTCCCAGTGGTGTCAAGCCCAAATAGAAATACATCCCTGCTGTGGTATATTGCCTTAGAAAACCACAAATTAACATTATCTAAGTTGTATTTATGTTTATTTTGTTAAATATTTCCTAATTACATTTTAATCTGATTGAGTCAGGCTCCAGAATTTTGTTGGCTGCTGGCAGCCTTGTGGGGCTGTGGTTGACATTTCAGCTGCAATATATTTCCTCTTTTGCACGATCTTTCAAAAAGTATTGACAGTGACTCAACAATCACTTCTGCTTCTTCTTTCAGTAGACAGGGATGATGTTTCTATGGGTCTGTCTGGCACATGGTAGGTGCTTAATAAATGCTTTTTGCCTGACTGGTGGCTTGAATTAATTAAGGCAGCTAGATGTTCTTTTACGCTCTTCCTGCTAGTCTTAGGGTCATTTCCTTCTTGGTTATTTTTATTCTGTCATGTCCAGTGGAAAGATTACTCTCCTTGAGCATGTCTTCTCTCCCTCTATCTCCCTCCTCCTCCTTCTCTCTCTCTCTCTCTCTCTCTCTCTCTTCCCCCCACTTCCCTCTCTCTCTCCCCTCCCACTCTTTCATCCATTGTCACAGAGGCAGCTAGGATACACAGTGGATAGAGCACTGACTCAGGAAGACCTGGGTTCAAATCTTAATTTAGATACTTACTAACTGTGTGACCCTAGGCTACTTCCTTAGTTTCTGTTTGCTTCTGCATCTTGCTCTATAAAATGGACATAATAATAGCACCTATTGCTCTAGTTTGTGTTGAGGATCAAATGTGATATTTGTAAAGTACTTTGCAAATCTTAAAGTGTTCCTTTAACAATAGCTATTGTTGGTAGTATCAGAGTCCCCGTCCATCCCCAGCCACAGACCTGTCCTTTCTTGGATCTTCCTTTCATCTCCAATATAACTAAAAATTGCCCTTTCCAGGTTTTTTGTTATTCCTAGCTTTCCTTGACAGACAGTTCATTCTGAAGACCAACACCACACTTTTGTGTTTATTCTGTTAACTGAATTTGCTTCTATTTTCTGTACCTATCTTTTAAAAATCGAAGTTGGATGATGAGTATCATTTGCATCCACATTGTACTCTTTAGACAATATTCCTTTCTTTCCCTAACTTATTAAAAAAAATTTTTTTCTCATTGCATCTTTAGAATTTCATTTAAAATCTGGGATCCTAAACTATAAGTTTATGTGGACTGAGTTTGATCTTGGGAGATGCTTCTCACAAATCATTCTTTGACAATATGCTCCTACCCAAGATCCCCCTGGGTATATCAGATTTTTGTATTTAGGTCACAACAGATATGGGAGAAAAGAGTCTTTTGTTCCCGCTGGCTGCTAGGTGGCCCAGTGGATAAGGTACTAGGTTTGAGAGTCAGGAAGATTTAAGGTTCAAATCCAGTCTTATTCATTTATTAGCTATTTGACCTTGGGCAAGTCACTTAACCCCTTCCTGATTCAGTTTCCTCACTTGTTGGGGATAATAATAGCCCTTGCCTCCAAGATTGTCATGAGAATCAAATGAGATAATATTTGTAAAGTGCCTGGCATCTAGTAAGTGCTTAACTAATGCTTGTTCCTCCTTATGGAAGTATTCAAGTTAATTATTATATCAATCAAATACTAAGAGCTTTTTCACTATAAAGAAAATAAATCAAAGGACTCATAGGAGTCTATACACTCTTCTTCCCTCTCTGGTGAGTTCCATCTTCCTCTGGGGACCTATATAATTCTGCAGACTTATTGTACCTTATAATTGTGACTCTTCTGGAAGGGGAACACATTTAAGGATGATAGAAAAACAGCCCTCCATTCTCCATTGAGCCCTATCTTTCCCATCCTCCAGATTAAAATTGCTTCCATTTCGGGTTTCCGTCAAAACACTTTAGGTTCATAGAGAAAAATGTCTCCTCATTCATCCTTTGGTGAGCCCCACATCTACCAGGAACCTATATATCTTCCAGACGTATAAGGTTAACCTTAATTAGGGTTTCCTTGAAAGGGAAATTTTCCTATAGAGTAAGCCCTCTTCCCTTTGGAATGCACAATCTCAAAATCTCAAAATAGTAGTGAAGTCCAGGGGAGCTCCTTACACATTATGGCTTCAAGTACAAAGTCAAGAGGAGCTTCTCATATGTAGCTTTGTCCCTTTTTTAGGGATCCACTGGACTGAGGGTCAAATCTTATTCTTGTTCTTTCTAGAAAGTGTGGCTCAGTTCAAAAAGTTGGTGTTATTCAGGACAAATCCCATTTTTCTCTCCAGAAAGATCATTCCAAAAGTGCCCACTACTGCCTTCAGCAGGGCCTTTCTAAAATGAAACAATGCCCTGGTGAAGGTTGTTCAAATAAACTGACTTAACTACCCTCAGAGAACAAAGTCAGTCAGTCAGTGGGGCAGTCGGTCAGTCAAGGAGCATTTATTATGTGCCAGGCACTATGCAAATGCCTAAAGATACAAAGAAAGGCAAAAACAGTCCCTGCTCTTCTTCTCCTTCTTTTTTGTTGCTTTTTGGAGGGGGGAAGGCAGGGCAATTGGGGTTAAGTGACTTGGCCAAGGTCACACAGCTAGTAAGTGTTAAGTATCTGAGGCTGGATTTGAACTCAGGTCCTCCTGCCTCCAGGGCCAGTGCTCTATTCACTGCACCACCAAGCTGTCCAGTCCCTGTTGTTAAAGGACTCACATTCCAATGGCAGAAACAACATGAAAATAATTAAGTACCTACAAGATTCAAATAGAGTAGATGAAAAGAATATATCAAAGGAAAAAGGCACTAAGATCTAAAGGGACCTGGAAAGGCCTCCTACAAAAGATTTGATCTGAGGCTTGAAGGAAGCTAGAGAATTTAGGAAGTAAAGGGAAGGAAGGAGAGCAGTCTGAACATGGCCAAGACACAGGAGATGGAGTGTCATGTGTGAAGAACATTTCTCAAGTACGCCAGTGTAACTGAAATATTCAGTAGTAGAGGGGAGTCAAGTGTAAGGAGGTTGGAAAGGTGGGCCAAATTGTTAAAAGCTTTAAGTGCCAACAGATTGGATGTGGGATCGATGAAAGTGAGGAGTCAAAAATGACACCAAGATTGAAAGCCTGAGTGATTGGGATAGTGGTTTTGCCCTCAAAAGTAATAAAGTAGTTGAGGAGAAGGGGAGATTTGGAGAGGACTGATTCTGCTTTGGAAACATTGAGTTTGAACTCTTATGGGAATTCTGGTTCAAGATATACAAAAGATAGTTGGTGATGAAGGACTGAAGGTCAAGGGAGATGTGGAATCATCTGCAAAAATATGATCATTGAATTCATGGTAACAGAAATCACTAAATGAGATATTACAGCAGGAAAAACAAAGCAAAGCCTAGGCCAGAGCCTTGGAGGACATCCACAGTGAGTGGGCATGAGATGAGTGAAGATCCAGCCAGAGAGACCCAGGAGTAGTCAGGCAGGTGTGAGAAGAAACAAGAGAGGCAGTTACAGAAAACAGAAGCAAAAACCTAGAGGGGAGAGGACATAGAAGAGGAGAGGGTGATCAGCTGTGTCAAATAATACAGAGACGGCAAGAAAGATAAGGCCATTAGATTCAGCATGAATAGATCGACTGGTAACTTTAGACAGGTTTGTCGCAATCATATAATAAGGTTACAAGTCAAGCTGCTGAGGTTTCTGTAAAAGAGTGAGAGAGGAAAGGGAGGCATCTAGTACAGCTGCCTTTCTCAGGGAATTTGGTTGAGAAGAGCATGAAGGCTAGAGGTTATAACAGGAGAGATTTGGGATGAAAGGTATGCCCTCTCCCACCCCCCCAACTGGGGGCAGTGGGATCAAGTGAAGGTTTTTGTTTTTAAGGTGGGGCAGATGTGGGCCAATTTGCAGGCATCAGAGAAGGAGCCAATAAACAGGGAAAGATTGAAGATTAAAGTGAGATTAGGCATGATAGTGTGGGCGACCTTGTATGTTTCTACTTTCAGTTCTCATGCCCAGCTCTACCCAGATTCTCTGAATGCAGAGCCAGGGTCCACTGTTCTGTATCAAGCTGCCCTACTTATATTATTATATCTAGTTCGTCTTACTGATTCCCTATACTTTGTGTGTCAGTTGTAATGAACAACTCATTAAACTTGGAGTCAAGAGGACTTGGGTTCAAATGTCACCTCAGACACTAGCTGTGTGATCCTGGGAAAATCACTTAATTTTTTTTATGTTGTGCCTCAGTTTACTTATCTATAAACTGAGGAGCTAGACTCACTGGTCTTTATGGTCTCTTACAGCTGTAAGTCTTTGGTAAAGATCTTGCATGCGTCCATCTCCTCATTGCATCATGCCGTTTCAGTCCTAACCTTCAGTAGCAATTTCCTAGACTATTATGATAGCCTCCTAATCAGTCTCCCTGCTTCCAGAGTCTCCCTTCACACAGCTACCAAATTAATATCCCTAATGCATAGGTCTGACCATATTGCTCCTGCGGTCAAGAAGTTCCCATGCCTCCTTATTACCTTTAAAATAAAATGCAAAACACAGTTATCACTTCTGCATGGCAGGGTTAGGGGCGTGGTGCCCCCCACAATCTGGAAAAGCCTTGTAAAATTTTTTAGCCCTACCTTCATACTGGAGAAGATTGATTTTTTTTTCTTTTTCTTTTATAGGGTGTTTACAGTACCTTAATGTAAAATTTGAGTTAAGTGTTTGGTTTTAGGCAATATTAAAAAATACTATACATGATAGACAGACAGACAGAGACAGACAGATAGATAGATAGATAGATAGATAGATAGATAGATAGACAGATGATAGATATAGATATGTTTGATGCGTTTCTGAGTTTCTAAACTTTTTCTGTATCATCTGCTGGCCTTTGCAGGTCATCTATAGCTTCCTCAAAACTCCCCCAAAATGACCATTTAATTTCTTATACCAACTTTCAATATACCAAAACCATGATGGGAAGAATCTTGATATGGAAGGGATATTCTGTTCTGCATTTAAAGCACTTCTTACTCTGACTCCAGCCTAGATTTTGAGACTTAGTAAACATGACTCCTCCTTATTCACTCTAGTTAGACTGGCCTATTTGCTCTCTTGTACACAATATAACATCTTCCTTTTCTATGACTTTGCATACAGGCTGTCCCTATCCCTGGAATGTTTTCCCACCTCACTACCAGCTCTTGGAACTCTAAGCTCAATACAAGCACTCCTTCCTTCAGAGTTATTAATGCTCCTTCCCCATCATCCCTTTCTACCCTCCTAGCCCCAGATATGTATACAATCATTGAATATTTGATTTGTCTATATTTATTTGTTTTTATTCCTTCGTTTTTCGGTCATGTCCAACTCTTCATGACTCCATTTGGGGTTTTCTTGCCAAAGATACTGCAGGGGGTTGCCATCTCCTTCTCCAGCTTGTTTCACAGATGTGGAAATGGAGGTGAACAGAGTTAAATGACCTGCCCAGAGTCACACAGTCAGTAAATATCTGAGACCACATTTGAACTCAGAAAGATGAGTCTTTTGGACTCCAGGTCTGGTGCTCTCTCCACCTACTTGCTTATGTACAAATGTTTTGAACATAAGCTGCAACAAAATATAAACTCCTTCAAGGCAAGGACTTTATCACTTTTGCATTAGTATCCCCAGTATCTAGCACAGTGTTTGGCATGAAGTAACATTTACTAACTTAATAAATACTTGTCCATTGATTGACTTGTGTCTAGACATGGGTTTTTACTACCAGTTCCTTCTTCTGGATTTATTCTCCTCATTACTGAGTATCTCTACTGCTATTTTACATTACAACTACTTTTAAAAGGTGTCTAGATTGATAAATAGGCAGTTTTTTCCTTCTCTTTTTCTTTTCTGTTTAAAACCCTTTTGATTAGATTTTCAGGACTTGAGGTTAATTATATTTTTGTCATCCAAGGCCCCACTTTGATATTTTATGCTGAATTCTAGAAATACAAATCATGTTCCAAGACTCTATCTTCGGTATCACCTATTCACTTCCCAAATCTACTTTTCTTTTCCTAAGCTACCTTCTCATAATAGAGTTGTTGCTACTGTTGTGGTCTCTTCCTTGGATTGGTAAATTCCTCCTGGAACCTTCAATAGAGGAAGTTCCCACATTATCCATGCTCTCATCTAGTCTAATTCAGCTTCTGACTCTCTAGCACCCCACTCCTTTTCAGATTCTTTTTATGTGTTGTCTTCTCCCATTAGAATGTAAGCTCCTTGAGGGAAAGGGACTATATTTCTTTTTGCTTACATTTATATTCCCAGGGCTTGGCACATAGTAAGTACTTAATAAATGCTTGATTTAATTTATAAATATTTTTGTACATATGCAACCTTTTCTTCTTTCTTTGATCTCTTTGGAGTATGGGTCTACTAATGATATTGCTAAGTCCAAGGCATACAGGGTTCAGAAATTTTTTAGTATGGTTCCAAATTATTTTCCAAAATGGCTGCACCAAATCATGGCTTCATTTACATTGCATCAGTGTATCTGTTTTCTTACAAGCCTTCCAAATATTTGTCAATTTTTCTTTTGTCACCTTTTGCCAATATGGCAAGTGTGAGACAGAGTCTCAGTTGCTTCAATTTGTATTTCTCTAATTAGTTGTTTCTTAAATTTTGACTATTCTGCCTTTCTTGTGCCTATTGAATTCCCACCTATCCTTAAAAACCCACCCAATACCACATCACACCTATCAGATTAGCTAACATGACAAGACGAGAAAATGATAAATGCCGGAAATGTGGGAAAATTGAAACACTAATGCAATGTTGGTGGAGCTGTGAACTGGTCCAACCATTCTGGAGAGCAATTTGGAAGTATGCCCAAAGGGCTATAAAACTGTGCATGACCTTTGATCCAGTAATACCATTTCTAGATCTGTATCCCAAAGAGATCCTAAAAATGGAAAAAAGGACCCATGTGTACAAAAATATTTGTAGTAGCACTTTTTGTGGTGGCAAAGAACTGGAAATTGAGGGGATACTTATCAATGGGGGAATGGCTGAACAAGCTGTGGTATGTGAATATAATGGAATACTATTGTTCCATAAGACATGATGAGCAGGTGAACTTCAGAAAAACCTGGAAAGATTTACATGAACTGATGCTGAGTGAAGTGAGCAGAACTAGGAGAGCATTGTACACAGTAACAGAAACATTGTAAGATGACCAACTTTGATAGACTTAGCTCATCTCAGCAATGCAAGGATCTAAGACAATTCTAAAAGACTCATGATGGAAAATGCTATCCACAAGCATAGTATTCTCTCTCTCTCTCTCTCTCTCTCTCTCTCTCTCTCTCTCTCTCTCTCTCTTTCTCTCTCTTCCTTTTTTTCTTCCAGTTTTTCCTTTTGGTTCTAGTCCTTCTTTAGTATATGACTAATGTGGAAATGTTTAATATGAATGTATATGTACAACCTCTATCAGTTTGTATGCTGTCTTGGGGAGGGAGGAGGAGAGGGAGGTGGAGAAAATTTAGAACTCAAAATCTTACAGAAGTGAATGTTGAAAACTAAAAAATAAATAAATAGATTGACTAATTAAAAAAACAAACACCTCAAATGTTATTTTCCCATGGGGTAATGTCTTTTCATCCTATTATAATTCACATAATACCTTGCTTGAACCATTCTTATGCATTTACTCTTCTGTATTATAATTGTCATTATGTGCATTATATTCCACTACTAGACTACACATATATTTCATCTACATTTTGTACATCTTCCAAGTCTAGTACCATAAGCTATAAATAGCAGGTACTTAACAGATGTTTTTTGAACCTCTTTCTCCTTTCTTTCTCTGGTCCAGTTGCCTCAAGAAAATTTTCTTCTATTTACAAACCATAAAGTAATCCTAACCATGACTAGTAAATGTAAGGCAACTGTGTCTGGACCAAGGAAAAGGAAAGAGGTCAGTTTTGAAGTAACATTAGATATAATTTTTAAAGGAGTGTCATAAACTTCTAACACTCTTAGAATAGTCCTCAACATTTAGAATAGTCTTTCAACATTAAAAAAAAGTCTATCCCTATTTTTTAACCTCTTTTCATTAAACCATTAGGCACTAGCATATAAGGTAGATATAAAAATAATATTTTTATTTAATGTTTTTATCCTTTTCAGCTTAATTCCAGGCAACTAGGTGGCATGATGAATAGAGTACTAGGCCTAGAGTCAGGAAGATCTGAATTTAAATCATACCTCAGCCATGTGCTAGTTGTGTGACCCTGGGCAAGTCATTTAATCCTGTTTGCCTCAGTTTCCCTAGCTGTAAATGTATATAATAATAGCATATTAGAGGGTTGTTATAATGAGATTGTGTTTGTAAAGTGCTTAGCATGGCACCTGGCAGGCAGTAGATAATATATAAATGCATACTCCCTAACTTAGTATCGCAATAGTATCGTTTTTTATTTCATAAAAATTGCAAATTGTAATTTTGTAAAAACATTGCTTTCATTATATGATAGACTAAACATAATTACAATAACAGCTAACATTTCTATAGCAGCTGCTGGACAAGCATGTTAACATAGATTCAGAAAATTCAAAGATTCCTGGAACTCAGTGCAAAGAAACATGGACCTTACAATATGATGGTGAAGCAAGTTGGCATTATTGAATAGTTTAAACAAAATAGGGTTCATTATTGAATAGAGTAACAAATAGTTAGCATTTATATAGTGCATTAAGGTTTTCAGTGTGAAAACTTCCCCCGGCAGAATGGGCAGATGAGAATAATTTGTTCCGATAGCAAAGAAAGCAGCTGAAGCAGGTGCTGTGGAACACCTAGAGTAGTGGTTCTCAACCTGTGGGTTGCGACCCCTTTGGGGTCAAATGATCCTTTCACAGGGGTCACAAGGGTTGCCTAAGACCATTGGAAAACACATATTTCCAATGGTCTTAGGAACCAAGACATGGCTCCTCTATCCGTCTCCAGGAGGGTCCACCCACATACAGATACGCCCACATAGGAGTATTAAAGGGTCGCAGCATTAGGAAGGTTGAGAACCACTGACCTAGAGGTTGGTCAGACATGGAAGACAGCAAGGTCACACACTGCATCCTAGACTATCACCAATCATCTTGACTTTGGTCCTGCCACTAGACTTCAATGATTCTGAAAGAGAGAGTGAGGCTGATAACTGCAATTCTGCCTCACTTAAATCTAATTCACACAGAGACCAAGCCATCACCCTCCTGATGTTATTGGTCCTCTTGGAGAATGAAGGATAAATAACAACAAAGATCACAAAGTGCTTTAAAAATATTATCTCACTTTATTTGCACAACAACCCTGGGGAGGTAGGTACTTCTGTTGTCTTCATTTCACCAATGAAGGAGCAGAGGCAGAAAGGTTAAGGGGTCCATACAGCTAGTAAGTATCTATAGGTGATCTGAACTCGGGTCTTCCGCTTCAGGTCTGGCACTCTATCTACTGTGGCACATAGCTGCCCTATGAAAAGATCAGTCAGGGAGAATGATGGAAACAAGTCCACTCAGTCCCAGTTGAAATTGGGAATTCCACTGGAATCATCTGGCAATAGGAGTACCTTTTTTCCCAACCAGTAAAATTTGTTGGGTTTTTATATGGTTCTTATCTGGGTGTAGGGCAGGGGTGAGGAATCTGTGGCCTTCTAGATCCTTGGGTGCTGCTTTTTGACTGAGCCCAGATTTTAAGGAACAAATCCCTTTATTAAGGTGATTTGTTCTGTGAAGTTTGAATTTAGTCAAAGGGCCAAACTTGAAGACCTAGAGGATCACACATGGCCATGAGGCCCTCTTGATCTAGGTATTGGGAGAATCGAGCAAGGACCCTGGACCTAAGGACTGGTGATGATTTATGTTAGCAGAGGGAGGAAAGATTACAAGCAAATTAGTGGTTAGTTTACATTCAAATTCCTCAATATCAGTGGAAAAGGGTGGCTATAAATGCTGGTCTTGCTCTAATACATACACACACACACACACACACACACACATATATATATGTGTATATTGTCTGATCCTTCCTCCCTTATTTTACTGATAGGGAAACTGAGGCATGTAAAGTTCAAGTAACTTTACTGAGTATGAGACTTGTTAGTCAGTCATGTCTGACTCTTTGTGACCCCATGGACCATACTGTCCATGGAATTTTCTTAGCAAAGATGCTGAAGTGGTTTTCTATTTCCTTCTCCTGAATTAGAGCCAACAGAGGTTAAATGACTTGCCCAGAATCACACAGCCAGGAAGTATCTGAGGCCAGATTTAAACTCAGGTCTTCCTGACCCAGGCCCAGTGCACTATCCACTGTGTCACCTAGATGTCTCCTAAGTATAAGACGAGGTCACCTGTTAACCCCTGAATCTACCATTCATTAATTTATTCTGTAAGTATAGGTTATAGGTGATAATCACCACAGAGTGAAAAAAGAACAAAAATTTACAGGGTTTTTTTTTTTAACGTGATTTCATCAGATTGGGAAATTGTAGGTATGGATTTACAGAGCTGCCTTGGGCACCAAGTGGCTGAATGACTTACCCATAGTCAAAGTTAATAAGCACATCAGCGGAGGACTTAACTAAGGTGGGCCCTCTAAGCCAGCTGCCTCTTCTAGGAATAGCTACTAGATTCTAAGGCCTCTTCAAGATCTATCACTAGAGTTATCTTTTCTTTTTCCTCAATGAGGGAGTGGTGGTAGAGAGAGGAAATAGATTTTTCTTTTTCTTTTTCTTTTTTTGCTTTTTGGAGGGGGGAAAATTGGGGTTAAGTGACTTGCCCAAGGTCACACATCTAGTAAGTGATAAGTGTCTGAGGTCAAATTTGAACTCAGGTCCTCCTGATTCCAGGGCTGGTGTTCTACTCACTGTACCACATAGCTGCCCCCAAATAGATTTTTCTTAATTGAAAAAAAATCAAATTTAACAATTTTAAGGAGGCAACAGGTTGGCATCATTCAATAAAGATTTTTTAGAGGAAAAAGTTTAATGAGACCAACTATATGATGTCTAGAAAAAAACATAAAGTCAAGTGAAAATTGTTTTCCCCCAAGACAGAGAACTAACAGTACATCTTTAAAGCCATAGGAGAAACAATGTCCTGGGTAGTAAAGGGATCTGGGCTTCAGGGCTTGGGCTTAGAACTTGTTGCCAACAATCTGGTTTCTGGTGCATGCCACAGGCCTGAAAAGACTGTGTGGTCTGTGGTCCCTTCTTGGTTGACTGGACAGGGGTCTTTTGGGGAGTTGCTGGTTTTTTCCTTGTTACACTTCAAGGAAAGCACAACTTTCTGTCTCCGACCAAACTTTGCTCTATCTTTGATTGCTTCCTGCCTGAAGTCTGCTACTTGTGTTTCCTAGTTGTAAATGTTGCTATTCCAGGACTTTACTTTCAATTTTGTTTCAAAATGTTCCTGATGCGTCCTGCCTATGTCCCACTTTGAGCATCAACTCCCTTGACTGACCATGCTGCATTCCTCTTCTGGTATGACCCATCTCTCATATAATCAGTACTCTAGGGAACGTCTTCACCATCTGTGAAAGGAGAGAATAGTTGTTCATCCATGACACTGCTGTTTTTATGCTGTCAGCTGTGACTTGGGAGGTAGGGGAAAAAACCCCTAATGCCACAACTCAAGGCAATTCAATTCCACAAACATTTAATGTACTCTTACTGTGTGCAAAGGGCAAAGTGTCACACACTGAATAAATTCAAGGTTTAGATAAGATGTGGTCTCTGTTTTCACTGTATTAGTAGAGTTAAAGTTACATTCACTGCTAATTATCATACAGAGTTATATATGATAGCTGATTTGTTTTTGTTGTTGTTATTATCCAGTTGTTTCAGTCATGTCCGACTTCACAACCCCATCTGGGGTTTTCTAGGCAAAGATACTAGAGTGGTTTGCCATTTCCTTCTTCAGCTCATTTTGCAGATGAGGAAACCGAGGCACACAGGGTTAAGTGACTGTCCCAGGGTCACATAGTAAGTATCTGAGACTAGATTTGAATTCAGGAAGATGAGTCTTCCTAACTCCAGGCCTAGCATTTGTCCTCTGTGCCACCTAACTACCCGATAACTGATTTAGAGATAAACAAAACAACATGCTATACAACAGCCAAGGAAGAGAAAGTTTCAAAGCACAGAATACAACATTTATCTTCATAACAACTTTCTTCAGGAATAGTCTTACTTTCAAATTTCCTATGGGGGCTGTAGTCTGAAGAATTCAAACAAAAAACATTGGAAATTAAAGTCTTTCTGGTCTCCAAGAGTACGTTATTGGCACTTACCATTTACTTATTATATCACTTTAAAAATTCTAGATATTTCTATCTGTGTACACTTCCATCTTGATTAGACTCTAAGGTCCATGAGAGCAGGAACTTGTCTTATTTAATCACTGTATTTCCCCCAGGCCTACCATCATTCTCTTCAGATGGTGAGAGTTTAATGAATGGTTGTTGAAACTGCTCAAAAACAAAGATCATGAAGAAAGTTGAAATTTTTTGGATTTATAGGACAGAAAAAGTTGACTTTGACAATAAGATATTCTATATTCTGATGAAAAGTTCAGAACTTAAGAATAAATTCTCCACTGGAATGGTTTCACCTCTAAAATAAACATTTGAAGGGTTGGGTGGCTTAAGAATCAAAATGTCTCCTGTGCCTTTAGAATCCTGAACTTCTTTCAAATCTCACCTCATATGACACCTCCAATTCAATGCCACTGGGGTCTCTCTATGTGCTAGATCAACTTCTCATGTTATTTTGGATTTATTATTTATAATGCCTATATTTTGTATTTATCTGTGTTCATATTTCCTCCCAGTACTGATCAACAAGCATCTATTAATTGTCCACTCTGTTCCAGGAACAAAGGCAAAAAAACAGAAAGGTCCCTATCTTCTGGGAGTTTATATTCTATTGGGGGAAACAAAATACTTTATAGAAAGAGCTTGAGATTTCCTTGGTGTGGAGATCACATAGTTTGAGAGGCTAGACTTGAACTCAGGTCGTATTAACTGTGAGATCAACTCTCTATTTACTATATCAGATTATCTTGATGCTTACTAGCTGTGTGACCCTAGGCATCACTTCACCCAGTTCACCCACTTCCCAGTTTCTTCATCTGTAAAATGAACTGGAGAAGGAAATGGCAAGCTGCTCCAGTATCTTGGGGTCCTGAAGAGTTGAAAACAGAACAACAGCCACTGAGTAGGGCCTCTAACCAAAAAGAAAAGTGACTGCAAAAACATTTTGCAATTCGAGATCAAAAGATTCTAATGCCCATAACTAGATAGGCAAGTGTCTGAAATCTGACTAGGCACTAGCTGTAAAGCAGAGACAGAGGAGCAGAGAAAACTACTGAAGGCTAAATAATGTATAGGTTTGTGAAGCTCACATAAGCCTACTTTAAACAATGTAGTGTGGACCAGGCTTAAAATGGGCTGGAACATTTTCTCCTCATTATTTCCACAATAAACAGTTTGAGGTGCGGTGTTTTTGTGTGTTTTCTTTTGTGCACCAACTCACAGTTTGGCATAGGGCCAGCATAGACCTATTCTTATGAAACCTGGACTGGTAACTTTATTAGCCCAAGGCTGCAGGAACCTGGGTTTCTTTCTTTCGTACAACCAGAAAAGACAGTCACCCAACAACCTGTTACCGTCATATGCCCTTCCTCACCACTGGCAAACAGTGATTGTGCGATTCTGTCTCAAAGAATGCCACTTTCCAAATGACCAGATCGAGTCGGCCAGCTCTTACAGAAAGCAGTGACTCAAACTGCAGTGGGTCTCCGCCCTAATCCCAAGATCCCCTCCTCTCTTTTTTGCTCCTTCCCTTCCCTATGGTTCTGTTGTGACCTTGAAAAAATATGCCAGAATTTAGGTTGGCAGGAAGTTGTGATTTCGGACCTGATATCTGATAAAGGCTGCCACATATTGTAGCTTTCTCAATAGCTAAGCCACATTTCAAAGAGCCATCTCTGTTAGAATTTTCCTAAATGCCCTCTGGCTTTTGGATGCCCACGTGTTGGTACCCTCCAGTAAGCACGCCTCCTCTATGTAAATTGTGCAGAGGCGCGGATAGATGTGTACAAATGCCAGTAAGATTTGCCAGGGCAAGTAACATTTTTGATTGCACAAGAAATTGGATGATCCCATAGCCTTCCCAAATTTGTTCAATGATCGGCAGTTTGCAAAGTACAAATGCTAGGGGAAGGGAGGGAACTCTAAAAATGTCTCTTGTCTTTGCATAGAACCAGAACTAGCTGAGAATTCAATTCTAGCAGAATTCCACCCAGCTCCATCGAGTGGGTGTACTGGGTGGTTTCTTTTTTCGTAAGGAAGCTTCTCAGGAGGGGAGCTGGTCCATTCGCGGAAGAGGGGGTGGCAGCGGGACCGCCTTCCCTGGCACCATAAGCCCCTGCTTGAGTCACAAAGCATCCAATCCTTGGGAGATGGACGAGATCAGTTAGGTGCTTAATAGAGAGAAGCAGGTCCGTGGCTTGCGCCCGGAGAGTAGATGCCAGGCAAGCGCGTGCGGGGTCGCGCTCCCAAACCTCAGAAGCTGGAGGCTGAGGCAGGAAGGGGCCAGGCTGGGGGGGGGGGGAGGGGACGGGTTCTGGGGAGGGGGCGGGCCCAGGGGCGGGGCTTGGCTCCGCGGCGGCGCTGGTCCGCTCCTGCAGCGTTTTAATCCCTTCTAGCAAGCCGCGGAGCTGAGTGCAGTTTTCTTTACATGGCCCCGACGGGAGGAACGCTAGCTGGGGTGGCTGCCCCCCGGCATGTGCCCTCACTGAGCCTCGAGTCCTAGGTGTGGGCTCCTCTCCAACCTTATCTTCCATTTCCCTCCGACTGCTTTTCCCGAAAAGATATGACCGAGTAGCTCCCCGCGCAAGGGCGGGATTTGCTTGGGATTTTCTTCATGGAAGCGATGTCCCCCCAGCAGGAGACTCTGGGGGGGCAGCCAGGGCGCTCGTCTTCTCTGACTGGGGAGTCCAGGATCGTAGGTGACACGGAGAGCAAAAAGGTGAGGACCTTGACCCTCTCCCCCTGCTCTGTGCGTCTTCTCCGAGCCCCACAAGAAAAGCACCCACTGAAGCCTTGTGCGTGAGCTGGGTGCCCGGGACTTTTTATCGATAAGGATGACGACCCCAGTCTTCCGGCATGGGGGACTCTCTGTCTCCTGTTCTGTGTTTCTAGCTGCCTGGGTCCGAGCCCATTTTCTTCTTTTTATCGTGGTGTCACCTCCTTTTCCCCCTTGCATCCTTTAGCAAAGATCCCCATTCCTTACCCCACCCCCCAATATTCCGAGTCCCTTTTTCCATCTTAGCCTACTACTCCTCTTCCGATCCCCACCTCCCTCCTCCATCCGCTGCTAGGATCAGAGTTCCAGCTCCGATCCCTATATTCAGGTGTATAAGCTCCTGAGATTGGGGTAGGGGGAGGTGTCATTTCTCCCAGAGACCCCCTCCTCCCCTCCCATTTGCCGGCAAGATTCCATACTCCCTGGGGTCACCCTTCCAGAGCCCGACTCTTTAATTGCGGTCTGCTTCTAGGTTAGCCAGTCTACTAATCTGCTTCTCCGCAGCTCCCCGCCCTCTTCCCCAGCTAAACAATGCGTTTCCTCCCAAAACTGCCGCTTGGGCTAAAGAGACTTGGCTTTGGTATTTGATCCCGTCTCCAGTACTTCACCTTGCCTGGGTTGGATGTCTTTTGTAATGTATTATTATTACCTTCTACCACCTCCTTCTGACCTCCCTCCACCACCACTCTCGTACCCAGGGTTCGGGTCAGTACTGAGCTATATGGTGTCTTAACTAGGAAGTGGGGTTCGTGGGCTGGCTAAATTGCTTTGAGTTAACCCTGCGAGCGCATCAACTGAGGTTTGGTGGTTGTTTCTCTGGTCTGCGGTTGGGTGTTGTAGATGACCCGGGGCAAGAGCCGGGCCCCCTTCTTAATTGAGGGCGGCTTCCGCTGCCCTTCACCTTGTCCTCTCCAGCCTCCAGCCCCCTAGCCCCTCTGACAGAGAAAGTTGTCGTCTGGTGAAGACGCTTCCTCCTGCTGGTCTGGCGAGGAAGGCGCGTGAGTGCCAGGGCCGGGGGCAATGTGAGTGTCAAGGCTCACTGCAGAGGACGGGAGGAGAAAGGTAGAACAAGTTGTAGCTTTTCATTCCGATAAACACAGTTACGGTGCAGCCGGATCTTTTCTGATCTGTCATATTCACCTGGAACAGTTCCCAAAAGCAAGTGCATTTTAGCCCTACCTGCCTCGCTAGACTTTCTAGGAGATTGATTATTGAGTTCTTAGCAGCCCCTGTTTTTCAAACATACAGAACTATCCCACTGCTCGGGCATTCTAATTTTAGACGTAGGGGTACCAATCCAGCTTCTCTGGGGACCAATCGAGGTACTGATCATTTTAGTAACCATAACTTACAGTGATAGTAATAATAGTTCACATTTACGTAGGCTTTTAAGGGCCAGAGGTGAGGAACCATCTACTTAAAAAAATCCTTGAAGAACTGTATGAAGACGGACAAGCCTGCGGGTCCTGATTTTGCTTCCCTTCATAAATCTTCTCGACCAGGTTCGCTTAGGTGGTCGAAGGAACTCCTTAGGAAAGGAGTGAATTAGTTTTCTTTCTTGACTGGTTGTAGAGGTAATCTGTGACCCCTTCTCTGCCCGTTGGAATAAGAAGACTGTGGTGCAAAGGCATTTGCTAAGCCCCTTAAGAACTGGCTGTCTAGATTCCAGGGTACTCTAAGTCTGGGATTGTATGACTGCAGTAAGGGACTTTGGCTCACTGTCAAAGAGCATTTCATGAAGATGATGATGTATCTCTTGTAAAGCTTGTTCATCCCTAGTGGTGTGTGCTTTTTGTTGGGGGATGGGGAGGGACTGTGCGCTAATATGTGACTTGAATGTCCTGGTCTTCCCACAAGGAATGCCCCCAGCTTTGGTGTAGGGTCAGGAACACTGGAATTGGTGGCAGAGGACCTGAGCTGAGAATCCTAGGTCTCTAATTGAACTGCATGACCTTGGGGAAATTATTTCACCCTTCTAGACCTCAGTTTCCTCATCTTTGAAATGAGGGGGTGGGACTTCAAGGTCCAGGACTACTGCCAATGTCTCTTCCAGCTCTAAATCCTGTGATTATATGAGATAAGTAAACAACAGACTTTCATCAAGTGGGGCCTGGGAATAACTTTGCCAAATGTAGAGTTGGCTAGTCATTTGGTAATCGGGTGTCTCGGTTCAAGAAATAAGATAATGAGAAATTCTGGCGGCGGCATGGTACTGTGGAGTGAGTACTGTCTCTGGATGGAGAGAACCGGGATTCAAATACCACCTCTAATGCTTTCTACCTGTGTGACCTTGGGCAAATCACACCTGGCTAGCTTCCCTGGCTTCCTCACCCATAAAATGAGGCAAATCAGGTCGCTTCCAGCTCCATGATCCTGTATTCAATTTTTTTCCCCTTCTGCGATAATGGATTAATGAGTGTTTATGCATCAAACAAACTATTAAAGACTATCTTTTAAATTTGTCAAATGATGGAAAGTCTCACTTTACCATCTTCTATATTCTTTTAAAATCTGCCTTGCCTTTTTCCTTTAAGGCATTGACCCTGCTTCCTTTACAAACCTTTAATGGGCTGCTAGATCCCAGAACTTTTATTTGCTTCTCACTCCCACCTTTCTCTCTCTCTCTTTTTTTTCTTATCCTTACAGGGAAGTAATTTTGAATGACTGGGCCATTTCTGATAATAACTGACTTACTTGTCCTAACTTTGTATTTGAAAGAGAACTGTTTTAATTTAATTTAATTTCTGCATAGTTCTACTCTGATGAATAATGGTAAGAATGATCATCTGGATATTTCTGAGGGTTGAAATCTTAGCTATTGAGGACTGGGAAAGGGATGGAATAAAGACAGGTGTCATAGGAAAATACTGAACTGGGAGTCAGAAAGCTTGAGTCCTTTGTCTGCCACTGGCTAGTTGTATTACCTTAGGTCACTAACATCTGGACTTGAGTTTCTTCATCTCTAAAAGGAAGATTTTTGAATTGGAAATTTATGGTTTCAAAAATAGTCTGAGTCTAAATCAGATCATTTAGTGCAACTTTCAAAATGTCTGCATGGTCCTTAGATGTGACCTTGGGCACCATTGAGAATAGTGACACAGATAGATCTCAGATGAAAAGTCCAAAGTGTTTTTAGGCAAATGACTGTTGGAATAGTACAGTGCCTGTCGCCAAGAATGAAAAATGCTTGTAGAATAGTCTTCCAAGGGGACTCTTTAGAACACAGCATTATTATGCATATACAAGTTCATAGGATAATAGGTCATAGAATCATAGTTTTATAAAGGGAAGGGACCTTAGAAATCATCTAATTGTATCCTCTCATTTTACAGTTTAGAGAACTAAGGTTATAAGAAGTTGACTTGCTCAATGTCACACAGACAGCAGTAGAATCAGAATTTGAACCCTGTTACTCTGACAACAATCTTAGCACTTCTACTCAGAGCCATAGAGCCTCTCTGAGTTGTGATGTTTGTTTCAAATCTCATTATATTTTAGTTATACCTCATATACTGAGAATGATAGCTAGCATTGATATAGGGTATTAAGGTTTGCAAATCACTTTACATATATACTTCACACATTATATATGTGCAAGACATCATTCTGAGGCAGCTAGATGGTTCAGTGGGTAGAATGCTGGGCCTGGAATCAGGAAGACCTGAGTTCAAATCCAGTCTCAGGCACTTGCTAGTTGTGTGACCCTGCACACAGTCCAGTATCTTTGCCAAGAAAATCCCATATGCATAGGGTCTCGAAGAGTTGGGTGCAACTGAACGACAGCAACAATACATCTTATTACATATTAGCTAATTTGATCTTCACAACAACCCTGTTAATTAGGTGCCATTATTATCTCTACTTTACAGATGAGAAAACGGAACCTTTTCCAGGCTTACAAAGCTAGTGTTTGAGGAAGGTTTTGAACTCTAGTCTGACTGCAAGTCCAACATTCGATCCATTGTACCATCTATCAGTGGTTCTTAACCTGTGGGTTATGTTCAGTTTGTAAAAATGAAAATACATCCTGCATATCAGATAGATTCATAACAGTAGCAAAATTATAGTTATGAAGTAGCAATGAAAATAATTTTATGCTTGGGGTCACCACAACATGAGGAACTGTATTAAAGGGTTGCGGCATTAGGAAGGTTGAGAACCACTGAGTCCTAGTTGCTTATGTCACATCCAGTGACTTGAAAGGAAACCTGAAATTTAGAGTCAAGAGTCAGAAGATTTGGGTTTGAATCCCAACTCTGTCACTAGCTTTGTCCATTTGGGCTGGTGATGTAGTCTAACTGGGCTTCATTGACCTAATCTCAAAAACAACATAAGAATACATGCAAGCACCTGCCTTCCTTGTAGATTTGTTGTGAGGAAAGTGCTTTGTGAGCTTTAGTTGTTGAGAGTACCTGGGGAAGTCCCCAAGTCTTGACTCTTCAGTTAATGCTCTGAAATTATATGGAGAAGCCAATTAGAACCAGTGCCTTCCGAGAAGCCTTTGTGTTCTGCTCCAAAACAATCTGAATCCTGACCTGTCAGTGTTGATTGAAAGCTACTCATTTTTCTTTTCTTTTTTTTTTAAAGGAGGTGAGGGAAGACAGCCAAGCCAAAAATGATGCTAAAATAGCTCTTAACATTTTGAAAACTGAATAAATCTACTAGCAGCAAGGAGTCTAAATGTAGCAGCTGCAATTGCACCCTTTATTTCTGATTTTTCTGCCCACGCTTTCCAAATCAAAATATGTCTGGAGGCATGTACTGCTGGAACTCTCCTAGATCCAGGTTTGACCTTGTGTGCCTCTTTTTCACTTGGCATGGACAATCTAGGAAGGTTAGAGTAGAATTTGTTATTCACTGGACTCTGAGAAAGGCTGTGCTTATGGCATTGATGGAACTATACCAAATAATGTAAATAAACCATTTAGGCTGCTGTCTCCTTGCTTGACTATAGGCAAACTACTTGTTTCCTTAACTATAAAATGGAGATAATTATAGCACCTCCCTCCCAGGGCTGTTGAGAGGGACAAATGGGAGAATATAAGCATCCAGCACATAGTAGGTAATATTTGGGACACCTTCTATTTATCTTGTCTAGACTGCATGGGTGAACACTACATTGACTACCATTCTTTACCCTGAATGCAGTGAGCTTTGTTCTATAGAAAGCTCTCCAGGGATAACGGAAGAAGTACTAAACAAATTTGTGGCTTTTGCGTAGGACAGTTGGGTTGCAGCCTATTATTCAATAGAAGGGACACTTTACCCTCTCCTCAGGGTAAGTTTAAATAGCTTAAAATTGCGCTAAGACTTTTGGGATATCCTGTATATGTCTAAGTCCAGGAGACTGACTCTGTGGCCATGTGTGTATTTCTATATATTCTCATCTTGTGTATGGATAATCTGGACAATAAATAAATAAATGCCCATTAATTGATGACATTTAATAATTACTTGACTGTGTTTGAATTCTTTTGATTGTGTTACAAAATACAGGGAAAATAGATTTTTGTAGGGATAGAAAACAATTACATATAAAAAATATATCAAATCAACTGTAAGATGGTTGGATTTGGAAGGAGATGATCTCCAACCTGATGTGTCACTAATTATTTCTCTGATTTTTAGCAAAGTATTTCCCTTCCTTGGGGCTCAATTTCCTCATTCATAAAATAGAGGATTGAGTTGACTAAAAAATCTCTGAGGGTCTTCTAAGTGCTAACATTCCATGACTCTGCCTTTAAACATATATGCAAATGAACAAAAATTAATTTCTTGTAAACAAAGGTGAAGTCTGAAGGGGAGACAAGTTGTGAGGTAAGCAGGATGTATGGGGGGAAGAGAATAAGCATTTATATAACATCTACTATGTGCCAGATGCAACGCAAAGTGCTTTTTACAATTCTTATCTAATTCAGGCCCTGCACTAAGTGCTTTTTATAAACATTATCTAATCTGCTCCTCACAACAACAAAGGTTCAGTGACTTGCCCTGGGTCACACAAAACTACAGTGTTTTTAAGTCAGGTCTTCCGAACTCCAGGGCCAGTATTCTATCTACAATGCCACTTAAGGAAATACTCCTGCCTATAAATAGTAAGAGATTCTAAGGCAGAACTTTACTTATTAAGGTAATTGTGGGTCTTGGGGCATGGATCCCGAGGCCATCTAGACCATCTCCTTTATTTTACAGATGAGGAACTTGAGTCTTAGAGAATTAAGCAAGCACCTTGCTCACTAGTCGTCCAGAAAATACATGTTGGAGTTGGGACTCCCGCTTATGCTCTCACAGGTCCCCTGATTACTTGTTTCTGGATTCTTGAGTACTGTCTGATGTTATTGCCATAAATGCTGATTTTTTTTTATTAATTCATTTAACACTGAGCAGCATGGGTATAATGAACGGAGAGGGGGCCTCTGAGCCAGGAAGATGAGGTAAATATCCCACACATGGGTAGCTGGGTGACCCTTGGCAAATCATTTAACTCTGATTGCTCTGGGTAACTCTCTAAGACTGCTATAAATTGCAGAGAACGTGCTAACCTATATTGGTGGAAGGAAATTCTTTACCCAGGAGTTCTGAATTCCATTAAAATGACAGGGTGGGGGCCTTACTCCTCACAGTAATGCTAGCTGCACTCTAATCTCTCCTTATCTTTTCCTTTTGGAATTACAGGCTCATATATTTAGAGGTGGAGAAGGTTCTTAGAGATGACAAGCCCCTCATTTGGCAGATGGGGAAACTGAGGCCTAGAGGAACAAAATGACTTGCTTAAGAGAAGCAACAAAATTCACACCCAGATCCTATGCCTTCAAACCCAGTGTTCTTTTCACTGCTATACCATATTGACTGTCTTTACTTATCCTTTAAGGCTCTACCAAGATGTCACCTTCCCTGAGTTCATCAAGTGAAAATATTCTTTCCTTTTCAGATTTTCCTAGAGTACTTTGCCTGAATCTTTCCTTTGACCTCAAGATACCACAACTCTTTATTATCTGTGCATGCCTCATACTTCCCTAAACTAGATTGGAAGATTATTGATGGAAAGGATGACATTACTTTTCATCTTTGTCTCCCTAGCAACCAGCACCCTTTTTGTTCCTGATGTGTTTCAAGTATCTTTCCCTCGAATTAGTATATTAGTAGCAAATACTATTGAGAAGGCTGGGTGATATAGGTCAGCCAGGGGAGACCTGAGTTCAAATCCCCACTCTGACATCTACTACTTATTTTGCTAGATTCTTGTGAGCATCTAATGAAGTGATGTATGGAAAATTGCTTTGACACCTTTAAAGTCTTATATAAATATCAGGTATTATTTTTGGCCTCCTTTTTGTGATTGATTTGTATCTGTCTGTCTCACATGTTTTAGTAAAGCAATTCCTTTTGGGGTGGCTGGCTAGCTTGGTTTTGTTACTGATAATGCCATCTTGTTTGCTACCAGAATGCTTTACACATTCTCCAAATTTATCACAGTAGGCTCAAAATGCACAAACTCATGGGGCTGTTTTTGACCATTATGTGTGTGGGCACATGGAATCACACGTTTCTGAGAAATCTGCTATGGTGCATGCACATGGGAAACAGTTCTACATTTTTCTGCCCTTGTAAGATCTTTTACTGACTCTAGGTAGAAGCTCTTGTTGCCAGGATTGTTATGGCTTTTAATAAGAGCACAATGGTGATTTATTTATTAGCTAAAGGAAGAGGAAATAATTTATTGTTCTCAAAAGGTTGTGGGTAGTGGAACAGAGAAATTTGTGGGTTTTTTCCATGGTGATAGTTAAAGGAAGTATCTGTTATACATTTGTGCAATTAGACAAGACAGTGTGGTATAGTAGGAGAGAGCTGATGCTCTAAGTCTGGGAAGCAGGCCTTAGGACAAGGACTGACCTTTGTATCCTTGGCCATCCCAACCTTTCTGGTCCTCAATATATGAGTCTTCAGAATGGTAGTGGTAATATCTGTGCTACTACTAAGTGGTGCAATGGATAGAGCCCTGGGCTTGGAATCTTCTTGAGTTCAAATCAGGCTCTGACACTTACTAGATGCCTGACCCATGGCAGGTCATTTAACCCTGTTTGCCTCAGTTCTTCATTTGTAAAATGAGCTGGAGAAGGAGATAGCAAACTAGTCTAGTATCTTTGCCAAGAAAACCCCAAATGGGATCATGAAGAGTCGAACACGACTGAATAACAACAAGCTACTGCAATATTTTATTGAGTTGTTAAACATTAAATGAAATTCCCTCTTTCCCTGTGGCAGAAGAGCTTTAGTGGTATAAATATTGGATGTGAGGTTAAAGGGCTGTAAAGCCAAGCATGAGAAGCTTTCTAGAACAGTGGTTCTCAACCTTCCTGATGCCCTGACCCTTTAATACTTGTATGTGGGCATATCTGTATGTGGGCGGACTCGCCTGGAGATGGATAGAAGAGCGGTGTCTCAGTTCCTAAGACCATCGGAAATGTGTTTTCTGATGGTCTTAGGTGACCCCTGTGAAAGAGTCATTTGACCCCCAAAGGGGTCGCGACCCACAGGTTGAGAACTGCTGTTCTAGAAGAATGCTAATGTGAACAGCTTTTCAAGGTTCTGATTACACAGTATAGTGAACGCTCTATTTATTCAATAACAAATCAGAGCAAAACATTCACGGAAAATCAAAATACAGCATTCACAATCTTACAACTTATCAGTAAAATGGCCACATAGTTTTCACCAGAGTGGTCACATAGTTTTGAACAAAGTACATTCATTTAGTCACTCAATCATTTGTCTCTTTGAGGGACATAAAATACAAAAGTCAAAGTACTCCACCCCTGGATAGTATATTCATTTAGTCAATCACAGAGTCCTTAATTCAATCAAAAGTACAATCACAAATAAATTACAATTCCATCAATCACTATTCAATAGAAAATAACCCAATTCAGCAGACATGGTTTCCAGCTGTCTGACCATTACATCCATACTTAGTTACCAGAGAGGGAAGCACCAACATCTGGGTTTTCAAAGCCAATGGGGCTCAGCAGCTGCCCAGAGTGTCATCTGGCCAAATCACACAACTCTTCCCAAAGTGAGTCCCAAAGCAAAACCTCACATCAGGGTCAGTCACTACTCAATATTCACAGAGAGGTCTTTTCATCTTGATTTAGGGCAGGTTTTCAGTTTTCATGGTTTCCCTTCCATGGTCCCTTCTCCTACCTGAATTCACCAAACTGTCACCTGGGTTCAAAGGCAAACAGCTCCCGCTCCTTGTCCAGCTCTCCATGCATTTCCTGTTCCACGCTGAAGCTCACAGTGTCCAGTCTACCTTAAATCCTTCATAGTCTCTATTCCTGGAAAGTCAAAGCTTAACAAAGCCACAAACAGACACAGTATTGACACCACAGTCATGCTTCCTCTGGCAGCTCCAGCTAGCCCTCGGAAGTCTTCAGCAGCTTGACTGGCCCTTAGAAGTCCTCAGCAGGTCCAGCTGGCCCTCGGGATATCCTCAGCAATTTGGCTGGCCCTCAGAAGAAGCTCTGCCACCACAAGTTACCAGGAAATTCTGACGTTCCCAGCTGGGGTTTTTTCTTACATACAGTATTGCTCCTCCCTATTCATCCCCATCCTGTCAGGTCAGCAACAGGGGTTTCCTGTTCAGTCCCTTCCTGTTGCATTAGCCACAGGGGTTCCTACCTTCTTTTTGTTTAACAGAGGCTTAATTTGAAATTAGGTGCTAAGTACCTCTTAGCTTAGCAATGCAAAGGGAGCCTCAAATTTCATTCCTGTTACAAGGGCTTGTCTTCAGATTTTGGCTTTGCTATTAGCTGTGGGCTTTAAATCAAGTCACTTAATCACTGTGCCTCAGTTTCCTTATCTCTAAAATAAGGGTGATAGTATTCATACTGTTTGTATGTGTATGTGTGTATATCACTTGGTAAATATAAAACTCCTTTACCCAAAACTGAGGCTGCCACCTAGATTAATTTTGAGGGACAGTAGTAGCCAGAGGTTTTAGTTTTAAAGTATTATTGTGGGTATTTTGTCCTAGGATCATTTTACAGGTAAGGAAACTGAGTCCCAGAGAAGGATTATTTCACAGGTAAAGAAACTGAGTCCCAGAGAAATGAACTGCCAGAGGTCACAGCTTTTAGAAGCAGGATTTGACTAAGGTGTAATCTTATGTAGGACCGTGAGGAAATACCATTGGATCTGGCTGTGTTAACTGAATGGGTGGTTTGTGTTTTTGCTGCTGCCATTAATTACCTGTGGTCAAGATCCTTTACTTCTCTCTGAGTTAGTTTCCTCTTCTGAAAAGTGAGGCAGTTGTACTACCTCACCTAAGGATCACTTCCAGCTGCAAGGCCTGTGATTTCCTAAAAACCCTAGGAGAAACTGTAATCGGCATGCTAGGTTTGGCATCAGAAGATTGGGTTATTCCAGTTCTCCCACTTAGTACCTTTGTGACCTTAAGCTGGTCATTCACCCTTTTTGGACTGCAACTTGTCATTTGTAAAATGTCAAGGTTGCACTAGTTGGCCTCTGAGGTCACTTTGAACCTTCAATCTATGATCTTGAGAAATTTGTCTGGGGTAATTTTGTATTCCCTTCCTCCCTACTCCACCCTTCCAATAGATGATGAAAGTGGGTCTTGATTCAGAACCAGTAGGAATCTTTTTTCTAAAAACTTATTGCTTTGCTCACAAATGAAGCCTGGAGCAAATACCATATATGGTAGCCATTGTGATAGAGCTTTTTGGACTAATTTAGAATGGAGGAGGTCTTCATTGTTTACTTTATGGTAGAATTGGCTGTGCAGTGTCAGAGTGTGGGGTGTGAGGGCTTAACTTTTGTGGAATGTTGAGGGGGCCAAAAGGCTGGAATGTGACCTGACAGAAGGAGCAGAGGTTATAGTTCTATTTCTGCAACCAGCAATAGTTCTGGTTGGAGGACAGAACCCAATCCATTGATGATTTTTGTTTTAGTCTTCTCTAATCTTAGTGCAGACAAAGAAAACAAGTGACCTCCCAGCAGCAGAAATAGCCCTAGTAGCTAGCTCTGTGTACCAGTCAGTGGTACTCTAATCTAATGATGACAGAAATCTGTCATGTGGGCTATCCAAGGCAAGTGAACAAGTGTTTATTAAGTCCTTACTGCTTTCCAAGCACTTTGCTAAATGTCAAGGTTGCAAAAAAAAAAGCAAAAGTGGGGTGCCTTCCCTAAAGGAGCTAAACATCCTAAAGGGGGAGACAACATGCAAATAATTATGCACATTCAGATTATGTATATATATATATATATATATATATATATACATTCATATATGTGTGTGTGTATATATATATACATATATATGCATATATATGTATACACACACACACACATATAAAGAGAGAGAGAGAGAGAGTGTAAATTGGGAGGTAAATCTCAGAAGGAAAGCATTCGCATGGAAGGGGACCAGGAAAGGCCTGTTTCAGAAGATGGGATTGTAGTTGAGACTTGAAAGAAGACAAGGAAGTCAACCTGTTTCCTGTCTGGATACAATTGTGGTTCTCAGAAATGGAACATGAGAGCAGACTTCAACTTAGGTCTTTTAAAAGTCTGCTTAAGTTACTCATTCTGTGGCCTAGACACACTTCCCCGACACTTACAACCCCCTTGTAATTCAGGAGAGTATCTGCCTTCTGTTTCTCCTCTGCCTCTCCAGCTTCTCACCCTTTTGCTTAACAGGTATAGGCAGTAGATAACAGGCTGTATTACATCCAAGTTCAGCTATTATTGACTTATTTTATTCCAGTTAGAGCCAGTTAAAAATGTAACAGGCTATTGTTCAGTTGTGTCCAAAATGACTTGTTGGGACAGGACTGGAATGACTTAACACGAAGAACTGACCAATTCTTTTTTTTCCCACTTATTCAGTCATTTTCAACTGTGTCCTACTCTTCATGGCCCTGTTTGGAGTTTTTTTGGTAAAGATGCTGGAGTGGTTTGATATTTCCTTCTCCAGATCATTTGACAGAGGCAAACAGGGTTAATGACTTGCCCAGGGTCACATAACTAGTAAGTATCTGAGGTCAGATATAAACTCAGGAAGGTGAGTCTTCCTGATTCCCAGTCGAGTGCTCTAGACACTTCACCACCTAGCTTTCCCAATGGGCTATCTCTGGATATATTGAGTTCATTGGAGTTCTTCAAAGAGGCTGAATAATCACACCTGCTGGGGTGATTTCACAGAGAGCATTCTTGGTCATTTGAAGTGATAGCCTCTGTGGCCCCTTCCAGTTCTTGGATTCTGTGTTTCTATGATTCTAATAAGAACAAAAACTTTTTGAGGGCAGAGAGTGTTTCTTTTCTGTCTTTGTGTCCCTAGTACCTAAAGCATTGAGTGCCATACTCACACTAAATGCAAGCAATATAAATCTTTGTTGATTTTTACCTTTGTTAATATGTGACAGGAAACATATGCATTTTCACAATTCCATCTAAAATTTGCAATTGCTTACTTATAGTCTTTTCCTCTTACATTCAAGAAAAGTAAGTTATGAAGTATAATCTTATGAAGACTTTAAAGAGGAAAGGGAGAAGGAAGCATCATGTTGGTCAGGAGAATTTAACTGTATAGTTTAATTTAATACCTGTTTATATAATGTATAGTAAAGTACGAGGTGATACCTTTGACAGTACCTTATATAGAAGAAAAAAAGATAATATTCCAAGAAGATGTCCTCATTGTCCCATGGAAAGAGGGCATTGGTAAAGTCATTGGTAGAGCTTTGAGAGTATTTTAACCCCAGAAGGGAGCATGTACCCTGTACTCTGGCCTTTAACTCTATGCAGACAGCATTTGCTTTACCTGGATTGGCTAAGTAACCCTGGGTAGGACATGATCACAAATAAAAAGAAGCTAGCTACCCACTAATCACTCACTAATCTGCTCAGAATCTGAAGTGTTAATTTAGCTAGAAGTCAAAATCTTGTTGAGATAATTGAGCTAGAATCAGGGAGCAGGGTTTAAAAGAATCCTATTACCTTCTTACAAATCCAGTGGCTTACTATTTGCCAGCCTTTACAAATAGTATACAGGCTTGTTGTCTTTGAAAAATGGAAGAAACCCACAGTTTGTTTATTATCCACTAAATTATATGCTTTAGTCACAGATGGATGTGTAGGATGGGGCTGGTGGATAGAGTAATTTGGACTTGGGGTCAGAAAGTTATTGGTTGGCATCTGACTTCAGGTCCTTCTTACTATCTCTGGACAAAATAGGAGACTTCTCTGACTCTCAGTTTACTTATCTGGTAAATGGGGATAACACTAGCACCTACCTTAGAGGGTTGTTGTGAAAATAGCATATGGGAATATACAAGATGTCCCAAAAGTCTTAGTGCACTTTTAAGCTTTAAGTAAATAAATAGCTTTTGTGTTAAAGCTTAAAACTGCACTAAGACTTTTGGGATACTATGTATTTGCTCACCTTGAAAGCTCTATATAAATGTCAAGTTATTACCAGCATTAATATCAATGAGCCACTTTTTTCAAACCTGATTGATTAACAACAAAGGAAAAAGTGGATTTGTTTGTTAAAGGAAAATCTTCTTTGTAGTATTGTTTCAGTTTCATGATGTGTTGTGGCAGAACCATCTCAAATTCCGAGTCAGACTACCTCAAATCCAACCATAGGCATTTATTAAGATTGATGCCTCCTCTCACTGAGTGGGATAGGTTCCAAGAGGAACCAGTAACTTCCAGTATTTTTATAGGATAAAGATGCAATTACATAACAGAAATTGTGAATATTAAAAAGGCTGGAGGGGCTTGTTAAGGGATTAGGTAACAGGGGAGTTACCAGTCACAGTGAAACTACACATGTGATTACCCACACTGCATACAAAAAAACCCATGGGGGGGTATGTATGTATGTATGTATGTATGATAAAGATATTATAGTAAGCCTCTCTGTGTCATAAATTCACCTAAAGGACAGCTTTTACTATTACTGAACAGGTGCCTACTTAGGGAAAGTCCTTTCTATCGTTTTGAGGTCTGGTCCACATCCTGCTTGGGCATCTTGGTGGTTCTGCTTTCTGATTCGCTGAGTATTGTGGTCCTGTCTGAGACTAGATGAATGTGGTTGTGATTGAGTGCATGGACACACCTGCTGTTTCTGTGGGAAATATGAGGAATGGGTCTGGGGGCAGTGGCTAGCTAAAGGCAGTAACTGGGATCCCATCATATGGACATGCCTGCTGTTCTGTGAGAAATATGAATTCATAGACACTCCTGTTGTTCCAGTGAGCAATGAAGCATATATGAAGAAGTTAGGATATTGAGGGTGGGGAGGTGTGAGTGGCTAGGTAGGGGCAGTAGGCCTGATGTTCAGTGGGACCTATAAGTACGTTAGAGTATTGGGGCTAGGGGCAGCTTTATTAGGATTCCATCAGTATGAAAATATCTTTAGATCTTGGGAGACTGTCACAGTGGGATAGGTGGTTCATGCACCTACCACTATCATTCTCTAATATTATTCTGAATATTTCTAGTGTTTATTGATTTTTAGTAGGACATCATCATAAAAAGGCTATGAATCCTGCTCTTGAATTCCTCTGACTGGAAGCTGGCCATGTAGTTTTACAACAGAGTAAACTGAGGCCCAGGGAGATTAAGTTGACTCGCCCAAAGACTCTGAGGTGCAATAATTAATTGTCAGTGATCAGATTCTATTGGATGTTCAACTATGGAACCAAGAAGAAAGCTGAGAATCAGCAAGTGTTCTGGTTATGCTGCCAGTTTATTTAGTTTATTTACAAACAGGATGGTTAAGATCTAATTCTAGTCTTTCCCCTCTCTCAAGTGAAACACTGTGAGCCAAGGGTTGCCAATAAAAGTATATCCTCAACCTGTTCTGACATGTTTCCTTATAGTCAGTGTTATATAAGTCAGTCTGGGAATCAGTAATCTCCATCTATTTCCATGTATCACATTTCTAGTAGTTGTCACAAACAAGAAAATCCTGACTTGTCACTGGCTGTAGACAAGGAACAGACTGAATCATTAATATTGTTTTGGAGATGCTCTTAGTACCCTAACTTCCTATACTTTGTGCAACTTTTTTGTAAATAATTAGTATCAATTCTATTTACTGAGCATTCCATGGTAGGCCACACTTTGTTGAGACTTGGTCCCTAGAGGTACTTATAGACTAAAGAAATATTTTGCATTTTGAATATTGTGAATTGTCCAAAGAGAAATCACTTATTTTAGTCTTGTCTGACTCTCTGTGACCCCTGTTGGGGTTTTCTTGGCAAAGATGCTGAAATGGCCATTTTCTTCTCCCGCTCATTTTACAGATGATAAAACTGAGGCAAACAGGGTTAAGTTATTGTACTAGGGTCACACAGCTAGTAAGTGTCTGAGGCCAGATTTGAACTCAGGAAGATGAGTCTTCCTGACTCCTAGCCTAGCACTATCCAGCACTATCCATTGAGCCACCAAGCTGCCTCCAATTCATTTATTTATTATAGTTATCAGGAGTCAGCCTCATGCGGTAGCTACAGAGCTGGGTCTTGATGTTGGGGTGACCTGGATTCTACAGTCTCTACTGCCATGCTACCTGAGTGACCAGGCAAATCATTTAAAACCATAGGGCTCCCAGCAGTTCTTTTAATGCAATTAATCAAAGAGCATTTGCCTGTACAGGAAGTTTCCTCATTCAGAATATTCCTATAACCATAGAAATCACAGGACTAAGAAAATAATATATTATATCCACATGATCACATATATTAATTACATATATATTTATCCCACATGAAATTATATATTTATCCCATATATTATTTAACTATTTCAAGTATTTAAATATTTTAGTCATTTTGTAAATTAGACTGTGTTTTGAGGGCAAGGGCAAAATCAAGAATAAATAAAATTGACCTTGGAGGGAATAGGGTTGAGAAATGTGGGCCTATTGATAAATGGTGGCACACTTCATGGTTTGAGAGTGTAAGCAGACATCTGAGATCAGAAGAACAATTAGATGAGACAGGGCTCAAAACGTAGATAATAAATCCAGAATCCAGGTCAGAGGAAATCAGGGTTTGCAGCAAGTCATTTAACCTCTAGAAGCTTGAGTGTCCTCATCTATAAAATGGGAATCATACTTGCACTAACCACCTAACAGGGGTGTTATGAGAAAGCCACTTTCTTTGTTCAGGTGTTACACAAATGTTAGTTGTTGCTGTTACTGATTGGTATTACGAATTGTGTTATGGGTGCCAAATGAGTGGAAAAGACCTAACCGTAGTACTAACTGTAGTACTATGTACTATGTTACTATGTCACTGTGTTACATAGTACTAACCGTAAGCAGTAGAATAGCTGATCAGAGGAACAAGAAATTAGGAGGACTCAAGCTGGGTCCTGAAAAGTTGATACAGATAGGTCAAATGGAGAAGAGAGGAATGGATGCGAGAACAAGTGGGGGAGGGGATAATATGAGCACAAGTGTGGAGGTTGGACTTTCTGACATAATTATTGCTTCTCTTTAAAAAAATAATTTTTTTTGGAGCAGCAGGGATCAGGAACCCAGGCAGCAGCAGTCCACCCAGAGAAATGAGTATGGGCAGCCAGAAATCAAACGATCAATATACCAGCAAGCATTTATTCAGTGTCAACTATATGCTGGTAATCAAGCAGGATCTTGGTACAGAGCTAAACCATTGCCTTAGCCAGAGGACTGGGGTTGGTTTTTTTTCTTCCTCTTTAGGGTAGAAGCCAATTCCCTAATTGTGGCTAGAATAGGAGGAATTAAATGGGAGCACCTGGAGGGAGTAAGGTGTTAGTTGTGAGGGAGTGGAGAAAGAACTGGAGTACCCACAATGCTTAGCTCTACTGGGCTGGTAAAACCCATTAACTGTCTCAGAATCTTGCTTGCTGTTGGCTCCCCATGCTCACTGGCCATCTTTTTACTTGGGATCTGACTCCTGGTACCCATACCTTTTACTTGGTAACCCAGGGTTTTATTTTTATTTTTGAAAGAGGATCAAAAAGGTATTATAAGAATCCAGCCTCCATGTTTTACTCATGGTTCCCAGCTCCTGTGATGTCTTTTTTTTTCCTTTTTCCCTCTTTACTCTATCTACCCTACATTAGTACTCAGCTCTGTTCTTTTGACCCTTTGTAATACTTGACATCTTTTGCCTTTGTCCCTATCAAGTAATGTTCCCCATCTACCCTCAGCTCCCCACCCCCCAGCTAGTTTGTGATTTTTGTTAGTTTTTTGAAGTCTCAGCTAGACTATAAGCTATATGTGTGTATACGTATATACACATCTTCGGTTAAAAAGCATTTATTTTTCTACTACTGCGTCCCATTAAAAAAATTCTTGTGGCAAATATGTGTAGGCAATTAAAACAAATTTCCACTCTGGCTCTGTTTAAAAAAAAAAATGATTTCATTTAGCATCCTGAGTCCATCACCTTTCAGTCAGCAGGCAGGAAGCTTACTTGGTCCTTGGGGGTCATGGTTGGTTTTTGTTAGACTGTAAGCTCTTAAGGGCCTCCACTCTCTTGTAACCTCTGGTCCAGTTATGAGAACATTCGTTGTTCAGTTGTTTTTCACTTGTGTTCAACTCTTTATGACTTCATTTGTTTTCTTGGCAAAGCTATTGGAATAGTTTGCTTTTTCCTTCTCTAGCTCATTTTACAGATGAGGAAACTGAGGCAAACGGGGTTAAGTGACTTGCCCAGAGTCATATACCTCAGGCTTGATTTGAACTCAGGAAGATAAATCTTCCTAACTCCAGGCCTGGCACTCTGTCCACTGAGCCCCCTGGCCGGCCTGTGAGCACACAGTACGGGTCACTAAAATCGTGCTTAATTAAATTGCAAAGGCATATGTACTTGCTTGTTTATTCTCTCTATGGTATTCACTTTGTTTTTGTTTCTCTCTAGAAAATGAAAACGCTAGCAGAGAGGAGAAGGAGTGCTCCGTCCCTCATCCTTGACAAAGCCCTGCAGAAACGGCCCAGTAGCAAGTGAGTCAAGACTATTTCTACTTGGTTTTAAGTATTTTTGGAATTTTGATTTTCTTTTTTAAAGAGGATCAAGAATTTGGATGAAGAATTTGGTTCTAGTGGGATTCATAGTGATTTCTGTACGTAACTAGGCTTTTCTGGACAATAGAATTCTCTGCGTCATAATACTGAAAAATTTGATTCTGTTTTGAGTTATGATAAAAGATGTGCCTCTATATGTACCAGATGAGATAAGATGGTTATACTGAGGCAGCTAAGTGGTACAGTGGAGAGAGAACTGGACCTGGAATCAGGAAGACCCAGGTTCCAATCCAGCCTCAGACACTTACTAATTATGACTCTCATCAAGTCGTCCAACCCCTCTGTGCTTTAGTGTCTTTTATTGTGAAATGATTACATTGGTCTAGATTCTGCCTAAGGTCTCTTCTAGCTTGAGAAGTGAAGGATGAACAATGAGTCAGGCATTTTGACCCCGTATAGTTTCAATTAAGCAGCTTACCTTGGTCAATGGGTGTCATCAATAAGGTTAAAATGCTCATTTTAGCCATGTGCCAGAGAGCCACTGGGGTGTATTTAGGTTGCTTTTGGAATGGGGTTTACTGATAACTAGACAGATTACCTTCCAGAAAGTTAAATGTAAAGATGTTTTGGCAAAATTGAATAAATGATGGGGAAAAATCTATAGAATGGTGAAACATGAATACTTCTCATACTTTTGAAAAGTTGTATAGAAAACAAATTTTTGTAAATTGAATTGAGCTTTGAAAATAGTAGAGCACTTTGGTGTTCAGAGAACACTATGGTGAATTCTTTTGAAAAGAGGCTCTTTGCCCCATAATTTTTCCATCTTTTGAGTTCCAATCTTAATTTGCCAGGTGTGCTTAAAATGACTTTTTCTACAGTTGAAATTTTGAGACAGTGTACCCTAGATTATAAGTGGAGTTTTAAGTGCTGAGCAGTGCTGCTTGTCCTTGTGCTGACATTGACAGAATCTTCCCTGCTTTGCTACTGTGATTGATTTTGTTGGGGTATGCAGCCCCTCCAAGGCAGGTTGAAACCCCCTTAATATCTTTTCATCACATGCAGTTCTTGTCCAAGCCTTTCCGTAAAAACTCCATAGAGGAGTCAACAGGTGGGTTAAAGAATCTCTTCTCATTTTTTTTTTTTAATTCCAGTACACAGTGATTAAGTGCTCACCATACCAAGGCACTAGATCTCAGGTGAACCAGAAAACCATTCAGGTAGTCATCTGATATCTCTTGTTCTCACTGACCAGCTGACCTCCTGTTCTTACGTACGTACCCGTAGGAATGTCTTTTCGACCACTTTTTGTACATCTTAGCAGTGTGATTCAGCCTCTTTTGTTATACCATGTGTCTTTCTCTTGCCCCCTGAGTTATATAATTTTGATTCTTCTGAGATCATAGAGTTCCATCACCCATCATGACTGGGAGAATATTAGTGCTGAAAGGAAGGACTTTGGGGACAGTTTTGGGTCATTGAAAGCACTACACAAGTTTTCAACTAGGGTCCAAGGTGAATTCTTCTTTCTGGTCTATTCTGGCACTAGCTTACTGTCCATAAACATATATTGATAGACTGAGTTGATGGACTATCTGCCAGGCTTTAGGCTTTTCCAACCACTCTCTTCTTTAAAATAATATTTTATTTTTTCCTAATTATATATAAAGATAATTTTTAACATTCATTTTTTAAAATTTTGAGTTCCAAATTCTTTCCCTCCTTCTCCTCCCCCCTCCCTGAGATGGTAAGGAGTTTGATATAAGTCATACTTGTGCAGTCATATAAAACTTATTTCCATATTAGTCATGTTGTGAAAGAAGACACAGACCAAAAAAAAAGGAAACAAAAATTTTTTTTTAAGTGAAAAGCAGTATACTTTGAACTGTATTCAGAATCCATCAGTTCTTAGGTAGTGAATAGCATTTTTCATCGCGAGTCCTTTGGAGTTATCTTGGATCATCATATTGCTGAGAATAGCCAAGTCATTCAAAATTGATCATTGTATAATATTACTATTGCTGAGCCACTCTGTTTTTAAGTGTAAATGGGTAGACTAGTTCCTTTGCCATTATCATGTACTTCACATCTCTGAGGAAGCTTTGTAGCATTTCAGGGTTTGATGCCCATTTATATGAAAACATTGGGTGAATGTTGTAATTAATAGAGATTCCTCTTCTTTGAGAGTCTGTATAAGTCTGCTTGCATGACTCTGACAGACACCTTAGGTATATCTGTACAGTTTCTAACTTGCTTGATGTCAATCCTTAATGTCACTTACTGAACAGTTTTGAACCTAGCTAGAGATTAGAATGGGGCAGAGAGATGGTGCAGTTGATAGATTATTGAACCTAGAGTCAGGAAGACTCATCTTTCTGAGCTCAAATCTGACCTCAGATACTTCTAGCTGGGCAGATCACTTAATAATATTTGTTTCAGTTTCCTCATCTGTAAAAATGAGCTGGAAAAGGAAATGGCAAAAAAACCTGAAATGGGATCACAAAGAGTCTAACATGACTGAAAAATGACCAAATAGCAAAAAGAGATTAGTGTAAGACACAGCTAGTGAAATCATCTGGAGAACAATTGTAGGTAAGGGGAATATCAAACAGATGTGGAATATAAAAGGTCTGCCGGTCTTTTTTGTAGGGCTCCGTTCTTCTCCATATCATAGTGGAACCACCACACTTGGGCACTAACTGCCTAATGCCCAAATAAGTATGAAGAAGTCTTGGTGTCACCATACCTGCCAGCTGGACTTGCTGAAACACATGGAATGGAATCTCTTTTGGTAGCAACACAATTTTAAAGGCATTTAGGGATTGATTCTTAACTGTTCTTTGAGAAGATTCCTAACGAAAGGAAAGGATCACAGATAATGCTTTTATTCAAAAAGTAAAAGACATCCATGCCTACTTAGAGCGCTGCTTTTCTCATGTCTACAAAATCTTTGAGAATGCTCTGTATGCTTGGAAGTTTTCCTTGATCACAGCATGAGAAGCTAATGTTCTCTTGAATTTTTCTATAGCAGATCCCATCTTTCTGGTCACGTGACTAGCTAAGTTAGAGACAATGTAAGATCTCATTGTTTCTATTGTTTATTGATATGTAAAAAAGCATTTGACTAGGTAGATCAATATATAACCTTGAAGAAACACTCATATAATTTGTTTCCTATGCATACATTAAAATTAGATGTGACTCTGTGATAGATATAATTACAGAAATTACACTGCTCTACTAGTGCTAAAGTTAGCTCAATTACAAAGCTGCAAATAATCTATTTGTGGCTTTTTCAGTGTGTGTGTGTGTGTGTGTGTGTGTGTGTGTGTATGTGTGTATATGTGTATATGTGTACACACAGGCACAGATATACACACACCAGACAATGCAGTGAAACAGTGAACAGAGTGCTGGACTTAGAGTCAGGAAGACCTCAGTTCAAATGTGACCTCATATATTTATTAGCTCTGTGATCGCTTAACCTCTGTTTGCCTCAGTTTCCTCATATGTAAAATGAAGATAATAATAGTACCTACCTTTCAGGGTTGTTGTGAGAATCAAATAAGATGATAACCATAATACTTGGCAATGTCTGGCATATAGTAAACACTGTATAAATGTTAGCTCTTATTATTACTATATCACGTGTATGTCAGTTTCCGTCAACCATTCAGCATGCTTTGAGGCTGGTGAGTGGATGACTTAAGGGAATAAGGACTAGTTCTGTGTCATCTTAAGAACAACATAATGAGGAAGATAATCCTGCTAGCAAATTATATGATGCATTTTCAAAGCTAAATAGAAATTATTTTTTGCTTATCTACTGAATTATCTGCATTAATGGTTTCCCATTATTCATGATGGCGAATGAGAATTAATTGTATCTGTGATGTTTGGGCACCATCTGGGCATTTAGGGTAAGAGTATTTGAGGGACTTAATTTAAATAACAGCATAGAATTAGAATCTTTGTGTCAGATTTAGAGCTGACAGAGGAGACCTTAAACGTCACCTAGGCCAACCCCCTTGTTTTACAGATGAAGAAACTGAGGCCCAAAGAGATTAGGTTGACTTGCCCAAGTTCCTACAAGTATCAAGTGGCAGAGCCAGGAATAGAACCCAGGTTCTATGATTACAGCATATCAAATTCTAGATTGGCAGACAAATGAAAATATGAAAGGTGACTTTGAATCTCCTTAGTGACTAGGAGAATGATCATAGAAATCAATAGAAATAGAGATAAAGGGACAGCTTTGAGGGAGAAAAAAAATTTTAATTTTGGACATGTTGAGTTTGAGGCAGTGTTCATGTGAATATCTAACTGGCAGATGGAAATATGGAGCTAGAATTGGGGGGGGAGAGGATGGGGTGGCCATATCCATTTGGGAGTCTTCTATATAAAGTCGAAAACTAAAGTCATGAGAGTAGATAAAACTACAAAGGAATAGAACCTAGACAACACAGGACAGAACTTGGAAACATCTTTGATTTAAGGAATTTCAGTAAGATGAAGTCAACACAGCAGACAGATGGAGCAACCAGAAAGGTATGATGAGAACAGGAGTGTTTATTTCACAGAAGCTGATGGAAAAGAAGATGTTCCTAAATATGGAGGATGGTCAAAGGGTCAAAAGCTCCATAAAATCCCGGAAGTTAAGGATAGAGTATATTTCAGTAGAGTGGTGAGAAGTGAACCTCATAGCTTGATCAATATTTGAATTGAAATGAATTGAGTTGCTTAACGAATATTTGTTGAATTGAAGAAATTTAATTAATGGAACAATGATTCAGAAAGTCACAATAGAAGGGTGAGTAGGACTTTAGATGAAAGTACAGATGGGGTTTATGCCTATGAGTCTGTGTGTCTGTGTGTCTGTGTGAGGAGTAGGAAGTTGAGGGTCAACTTGAAGAGAACATTAGTAATAGGGAAAGAAAGATTAATGAGCAAGCAGATATGGTTAATGGAAAAGTAGTGTTTCCCTTTAGAATGTTTCTTTTGACGGTGATTCTGCAGTCTAAGTCCCTTGTAGGCATTATTTCTTCATCTATAAAATTGACATACCATTGTCATCAGCCTAGTCCCTTCTCCTATGTTGAGAATATTATGCATATGAAAGTATCATGATTTGAACTTGATTCCTCTAATTTCAAGTCCAGTAACTCTTTTTGAGTCACGTTCTTGAGCCCTCCCTTTCATTATAGTACTGGATTTATTTTCCCATTTTTGGTACATTTCTGCTAAGGAGATCCCTATGGGGATGGCCTCTGAAATGAGCTTTACAGATATCCCTTATTCTATGGAAAAATTACATTCCAACTCATTTGATTATGAAATCTTGCAAATGAAACTATCTTTTCCCCTGAAAATGGGAGTGGGCTAATTAGTATAATTCTATTTCCTCCAATGATTCTGTTCTGCATAAGGAATAGGGGCTCTTTTTGATTCTTTCTGGAAGGGTTTGTATCTGAAAGTATGGATAGAAGTTGCAAATAAGAAAAAATATTGTATCATATATCATAATATCAAAGTATCACAAATTATAGCTAACTAATAGCTCCAGGCTAGAGAGCTGTTGGGAGAAAAAACATATCACTTCTTAAAATTACAGAGGCAAACTTGAAGGTTACTTCTTTCTTTTCCAGAGAACCTAGTCAAGGAGTCATTGTATACTTCCCATTTAGAGATGTAGCTGCGGGCCCTAATTTTTTTCCCTCGACTGTGTAGGAGAAAGCAAGTAGGAACTCAGGGTTTGTGGGATTTATCTGGCTTGGAAGAGCAGCAACTTAGCACTCTCTCTTTGACTAGTTTGGAAGCAGTCAGAGAACTCCTATTCAATAATAGTCAAAGCTCTGGGTGCTGAGAGACAGATAAGCTTCCTGGTAATGCCCAGTCATACATGGATCCTAGGAAGCTATCAGATTATACTTACGTATTTCTTTCTTTCTTTTTTTAAAATTATTTCTTTCTTTGATAAGTACGTTTGGTAAGGATTTTCTCTTTTACTGTTTAGTGACTGCTATATTTAGCTACTTTAATAGTTTATTATTGATAAAAAACGATAGCTTGAAGGAGCAGAAAACTGATTATAAATCTGGTAAGCCAGAGTAGAGAGCCTTCATAGCACACCCTGGTAAAACTGGCTTGGCAGATGGGCTAAACCAGGCTGAGGGTAACCAGCAGGTCTCAAACCCATCTGTGAGTTAGGGGCATGTTACCCCAAGCATGTGAAGACTTCCTCTGGCAGAATGGGTAGATGAGAACAATTTGTTCCAATGGCCATGAAGGTGGCTGAAGCAGCTGCTGTGGAGTGCTTAGAGCTTGGTCAGATAATGGTCTGAAAAATTGGTCAGAAAAATGCCAAGATCATCTACTGCATCCAGGGTCATGGACAGGTATGCTGACTTTGTCTTGTCACTGGACTTTGATGAAGAGAGGGTAAGGCGGATGCTTTTGTACTACTCTGCCTCACTTAAATCCAATTCAAGTTAAAATGTTACTCAATGATGTCATTGGTTCTCTTTGAAAACAAAGGACAAACAACTACGTACTAGGTACCAGGAGTGCAAATACAAAATAAAACAATCTCTTTCCTTGAGAAGCTTCCATTTTACTAGGAGAATTAAAATGTTTTTTGTTTCTTTAGTACCAGAGGAAAAATCAGGCTTCCTCAGAGATAGCTACCCTTTCTGCTTGGGTCCCTTTGCCTTCTCTCTAGGAGGATGCAACTAAGGCATTCCCACGGCAGGAACAATAGGAGATGACATAGCCACCTTTGTCATCTCTAAAATGAACGTTGGTCTAGCTGTCATTTAAGGTCTCCACCCACCATTAAGTCTCCGACACAATGATTTTAAATCTGTGCTTCTATAATCTAAGTCCCCCAAATACTCTTACTCTAAATGTCTAGATTCAGTTGGTTGCTATGGCAGCTTCCCTTCTAGGGTCATAGCTTTCCATCTTTGGTATGTTTAGGTGCTGAATGATATGGATCTGAGTACATATGAAAGGGCCACAGTTCTGTCATGGGGGATAGAGGTGAGGTTTTTACACAGTTATCTGACTTATAGACTTTATTGAAAAGAGGAATCTCCAGCATTGGCTTCTACCTATCCTGCATTAAAGCATTTGTTAGAAAGAAAAGCAAGAACAAGATCTTGCCCTCCAGGAGTTTACATTCCAATGGGAGGCAGGGAAAAGCATACAAATGACTATGTGCATAAAAGATTTGTACTGTGTAAAGGAAGGGTGATCTCAGAAGGAAGGCCTTGAGTCTTGAAGGGAAGAGGTGAGGAGGAAGAGCATCCCGGGCATTGTGGACTATCAGTGAAAAGGCGTGGAATAGGAAGATGGGGTGTCATGTGAGAGATGCAATACAAAGGCCAGTGTGGTGGATCACTGAGTATGTGGAGATATGGAGTCAAGTACAAGAAGACTGGGAAGATAGGAAAGGAAAAGGTTGTGAAGGGCTTTTAAAAGCCAAGTAGAACTGTATATTTGAATTATATATTTAAGCCTGGTGGTAGTAGGGAACTAGTAGAGTTTATTGAGTAGGCAGGATAATACAGTCTGAACTCAGGAATATCATTTTAGCAACTGACTGGAGGATGGATTGGTATAGGGAAAAGCTTGCAGCAAGGAAACCATCTAATTCAGGGATGGGGAACCTGCGGCCTCGGGGCTCAAAGGGCCACCCTCCCACCCTCAAGGACCTAGAGGACCACATGTGACCTCGAAGCTGCAGGTTCCCTACCCCGATCTAGTTTCTACTGGGGTCATTCTGAGTAGGAGGATGAATTCAATGACTTGCCATCCCATCCTCCTACTCCTGTCTTTCTCATGGTGGCACACATTGCTATTACAATACTACAGATCCAGTGAAATGTAGGGTAATTTCAGTGAGAGGAATATTCCAGAGCATTATAGCAAGGATCTATATATACTTTTGGGTTTTCTGAGAAGCATAATACAGACAGCTTAGGGGTTAAAAAAAAAAGTCATTGTCCTGAAATCTCATTTCTGTGTACTGACTTCTTTGTAAATCTTTGTACTTATTTATATCCCTGTGTTCGTCCTAGAGCCTTTGGGGTTTTCCCCCAAGGTGCTAACATGGGCTAAGTGCTTTCTTACCATGTTGTCCCTGAGCCTTGCTTCAGTCTGCATAATGTAATTCTCCAGCCTGATCTCCCCCTAGGATCAGTCTCTTAGCTGAAAGGCTTCCTGGTTATGGCTCAGATCACAGCACAGAGGTCTAGGTGCCAAGAAAGGATGAAAAGTGTCAAGAGCATGAAATTAGGAGTCAGAAAACCTGAGTATGAGTCCTGGTGCTGCCATTTATTAGCTGTGTGACTTTGAGAGTCATATAACCTCTCAACTTTAGGGGATATTAAGAATACTTGTATTAGAATATAGGTTCTTGATTAAATCAGGATTGTTTCATTCTTTACACTTGTATCCCCAACTCCTAGCTCAGTACTGTACATATAATAGACCCCAACTAAATACTTGGTATGGACTGATAGCTTTTAATGCTCTTCTAAGGAAAGATATTGTATATAAAAATGCTTTGTAATCATAAAACACATAGGAACTTTAAGTGATCAGTTTCATTAGGTAATGGTGGTGGTAGTGATGGCAGCAGTAAAAATAGTTTTAATCTTTTAGAACTGATAAGGAAGGAGCTGTAAATTCAAATCTTAATGTAATAATGTTCTGAGTTTATGCTGTCATTTATCAATATCATAGTTGGAAATTCTGCTACATGAATTTCTGTGCAGTATGGTCTGTTTTGGTTTACTTTTCTTCCATTTTAATGAGCTCTCTGCCATCTTTAGCCGCATAGCCAAGCAAAGTTTCCTCTGAAATACCCAGAAAGAATATGCGCATTTGGTGGTGAAGGGGGCAGGAAGGGGGCTGGGGGCTTAGGTTACTCAGTGATGAAACTTCACAAAGTGCTTCCTGATCCTTGGAGGAATAATTGGCAAGCCTCTGTCCTCCCCTATGGAATGAGAGCCCAAGAATGGCCTTCTTACCCACAATGAATTGGCTGGTGGGAGGGAGAGACTAGAACTGCATCTTTCTTCTTAACCTCAGATTTAATCTTTTAGCTAATGAATATGTAGGAAACTTCTAAAGTGTATGGTCTTTTTCACATCAACAAACAGCCCTGACCTTGAGGAATTTCAACATTATTAGAGAGTGGAATGCAGTGAAATTCTGAAAGACAGTATTGAACAGCTACCTTGCAGACTGGTCAGCCTACTTCTTGCTGTTTCTGTGTGTTATTTTAATGTGTGTGTGTGTGTGTGTGTGTGTCTGTGTGTATGTTTATGTGTGTGTCTGTGTGTGTGTGAATGTGTGTGTGTGTGTGTGTGTGTTAGGGGGTAATGAAATTTGAGGCAGGATATAAATGTGAGTCTATATAAATAAAAGACTTTTTGAAAAAGTATTTTCAATTGCATTTCCTTGAGATATAGCAAGGATTAACTATTAAAATTAAGTCAGGGGAAGGCTAGGTGGTACAGTGAATAGAGCATCAGCCCTGGAGTCAAGAGGACCTGAGTTCAAATGTGACCTCAGACACTCAACACTTACTAGCTATGTGACCTTGGGCAAGTCACTTAACCCTAACTGCCCTGCATTCCCCCCTCCAAAAAGCAAAAAAAAAAAAAAAAAATTAAGTCAGGAAGACTCGGTTTTAAATTCTACCTCCAGGACTTAATAGATGTGTGACCATGGACAAATCACTAAGCCTTTCCTGAATGTCAGTTTCCTTCATCTACAAAATGGTGCTCATTGGATCAGAAATTTAGAATTGGAATTGACTTTTGAGGTCATTTAGTCCTAGATCTAGGGGTGGGAGACCTCAGAAGCCATCTGGTCCCACCCCCTCATTCTACAGATGAGGACACTGAAACCTTCCACCTAACTTACAGGTTTTTTGTGAAGATGAAATTACATGTGTGTGTGTGTGTGTGCGCGCGCACATGTGTGTATATGTACATATGCATGTGTATATACACACAAGTGTGTGTTTATATATGTGTATATATTTATGTGACTTTGCAAAATTTAAAAGTGTTATATAATTGCCAGCTATAATAATGATTATTCTTTAATCATTTCAAAAAAAACACAGGCCCAGCATTGTTTTTCTTCTCATTTACCTTTCACCTTAATATGGATTTCTTCCCTTCTCTGTTCTACGTATTAAACTTCAGTAAATCAATAAACTTTTGGATGTCAGAGCCTCAGCCTCTTCCACATTTATTACAGATCCAATCCTGTTATAACGTCAAAACTCAGAAAAACTCTGTGCAGGGTACCTGTCTTTCCCTAGTTGATGTGTTCCTGAAGAATTGTGTGTAAATCAAATGCTTTTCAGTACATTACAGTAGTTTGCTGTATAGGAGCTATCTCAAAGGAAATTCGTTTTAGCCAAGAGCAATTTGTGTTTGGACAATCTGGATATCTATAATTTGAATTTGCTTTCTACTAGATTGCAACTACATAACTTTTCATATATCACGGGACCCTATTACAAGATGCTCAAGTCCCAACTGATGACCAATTTATTTCAAGTGGTATTTGAGACCTGGTGACTAGAATGACCTCCAGCAGGATTCTGGAAGACCTGAAGAGTCTTTATTTCTCACCTTGGGGAAGACTTATAACCCTAGTACAGTGGTTCTCAATCTTCCTAACACCATGACCCTTTAATACAGTTCCTCATGTTGTCGTGACCCCCAACCATAAAATTATTTTTATTGCTACTTCATAACTGTAATTTTGCTACAGTTATGAATCGTAATGTAAATATCTGATATGCAGGGTGTATTTTCATTGTTACAAATTGAACATAACCCACAGGTTGAGAACTGCTGCCCTAGTACCACAAGTAAACTCTGACTAAAGCAGTTAAAGACATGCATGGGTAGAGGCAGTTTCCTTACAAGGAATGCCCCACACCAAAGAAATTACAGGCTCTGACTCCCCTTCCTCTTCTTGACTCCTCCTTCCACCCAGATGGAAGTGATATATTATCACCATTGAAGCTCTTGGAGTTTCCGGTAATGGAATTTGACCTGTTTTTATTCAGTATGAGAAAAATACACAGAATTGGGGTGAGGGAGGATTGAAGCATCATCAGAGAATCATCTCAGCGTTTTTTACTTCCTTGTATTAAATGCATCATTCTGCTCTAGCTTTGGCGAGGAAGCCCTAAGGTTGCTACCAATGTCCCCTAGTTACTTGTTAATGGGTAATTAATGACTTGTAGATAATAAAGTTCTTATCCAAAGTTAGCAAACATCTGCAGGGGATTTCCAAGGATCCTCTCATTCAACAGCTGCTGCACCTCCATTTTTACCGAATTGAGTGAGCAAATGCAATTTAAAAAGCAGAAAGCACTTCGACTTCACTAGTTTATGTTTGGACCCAGAATTTTATCTCAGGTGTCTCCTAGTCAGCCCACAGAGAGGCAGCCAGGCAGCAGCACGGATCTTGGGGAACTGGAAGAGATTATTCACGATATTTGTACATGGATGCCTTTCTGACAGCTGGAGGTGGTAGCTATTAGCAATCCCGGAACGTGTGGCAGCTGCCAGCAATCTTGAGCACTAAGCAGGGCAGAGGTTTTCTGAGGTGAGTGGTTGGTGTAGGTCGGAGCACAGACAGGGACTGTTACTTTTAAACAGTACTGCATTCAGTCCTACACTGTACTGGTACTTCCCTCCAAAGCGATTTACCAGCCTTTGGGAATATTCCCACCAAATTCTTGCTGAGCGAACAGTGAATATCATGCCAGAGCATGATGTTAGAAGACTGCTACCAATCTATGGCAAAAACTTACACTCTCCCATCAGTATTAGAATGGGATGAGATAGAACAGTAACTTCTGGTGTCTCTATCCTGTTCTCAGACCACTGACCAACATGCATTTTGTCTCCAAGCGACTTCTCTGGTTATGCATTTGTGGTTCTGGTTGTAAGAGGTGGGGGAAGACTCCCTTTTAGGAAGGGAGGAAACACACATGAATTAAGCATTTATTATGTGCCAAATGTCCTAAATCCTTATAAATATTATCCCACTTAAACCTCACAACAAGCCCGGTAGGTAAGTGCTGTTATGAATTCCGTGTTACAGATGAGGAAACTGAGGCAAATGTAGATGAAGGGACTTGCCCAGGGTCTCACAGCCAGCAAATGTCTAAGACTAAATTTGAACTCAGGTCTTCATTACTCCAGGGCCAGCACTCTGATCATTACACTCCTGCCTTCTTCTAGTTGAAAATGTAATGAATCACAATAATTGGTGGGAAATGGTTTTATACTGTAAGAATTCTTTCACTACTATAGGAACACTGCATAAATTTGGTCTTAATCACTTTCTTCCACTTCATGTTCAGGAACAGAAATAGGACAAACTCTTTCCCTCTAGAAGACTACTGAAAATGCCAGAAAAAGGTTGTGTTAATTAATATTTGTTATTAGGTATAATGTTCAGCTCATTTCCTGACATTTGTACAAAACATGTATTATTATTGGGTCATTTAAAAATTATAGCACATTTATGGAAACTTAAAATCCTTTTATACTGCTCCTCCTTCTGTATTTTCCTTCTACCAATCATAAGGGGAAGGGAAGAGAAAAAGCATTTTTTTAAGTACCTGCCATGTTCCAAGCTCTGTAATAAGCACTGGGGATTCAGACACCTCCCCAAGGTCTCTTCCAGCTCTAAATCGACAGTCTTAGAATCCTATGACCTGTTTTGCCAGAGAGATTTTGAGCTGGAACAAATTAAGGGTTCATACCAATTCAAATCCATAGTTTCAGTGTTGGATCCCAAACTGCCCAGAGAGAACTGAATTAGCTGGGGAGAGAGCATTAGGAGAAGAAACTTGAGCACTAGGCAACTATTTACCAATTGAATCATACTTCCTTATGGTCTGCTCACTCCTTCCCTGTGTGACTATGCTTCCTTTACTTATTCTGGATTCCAGGAGTGGGGAACCTGTAGCCTTTTAAGTCCTCCAGTGCGGCCCTTTGACTGAATCCAAACTTCTCAGAACAAATTCTCTTAATAAAAGGGGTTGTTCTGTAAGAGTTGGACTCATTCAAAAGGCTGAACCCAAGGACCTAGAAGGCCACATGTGGCCTTGAGGCTGCAGGCTCCCCACCCCTGTTAGACTATTGCCCCATTCAGCCAAGCAAGCTGGTGCCTTTGAATTCTGCTGATTTCACAATCTCGTTTCCTCTTTTTCCCATTAATGCTTGTATGCATCTTAATTTTGATGTTAGCTGATGGCAGCACACTCACAAATGAAGGGTTCATAGTTCAACTCTGGAATGCCTGAGTGAAATGAACTTTCCATCTTGAGGTGTCTTTCAAAAATGGCACATCCTTCCCTCTGGTTCAGTTTAGAGATTGGTCTATCCAAAGACAAGGCGATGAGGTTGAGTGATTTCATGAGGTCCCTTCTCGCCCTATTATTATTATTGGATAGGTCAGCTTAAGAAAAGGTGTGATTTTGGTAGGGAATATTTTATAAAAGTTATAGATTTCAGTTTTGTAGGTAAAAGATTTAAAGGTTTTGTAGGTACAACCTTTAAAAACAAGCTTTTCTATTTTGGCAGATAGAGACTTCTATAATGCTCCTAAGAGGGAAAAAATTCTTCATTAGATCCCTATTGTATTTTATTTCCAAAGTAACTGTTTAAGAAAATTCTTTTCATTGTTTAGATTTTGACATTTCTGTTTGTGTTTGTTAAATAGAAAACCATGGACTTAAGGAATGCCGTGTTCTCAGACTAGTTGTTGGGTGCTTGCTAGCGCTTCCTTTCCACAATGGCAGTAAACTGCACTGATGTGTTTTCTTGGGGACGGCTGGTGCCCAAACACTATCCCTAATGTTGTCTTATACCATGGGCCATTTGGTTCTTCGTGAAATCTCTTCCTGTGGTTTTGGACAGTGTGTTCTGGGTTATTAATTGAGAGATATGGGGATAGTCCAAGATGAAGAGATAAATACCAAAATAAAGAGATGAATGAAAATTTCTGGAAAAGACCCTATGTAGAGTTATAAACTATTCTTGGGCAAATACATGAGACCGTCCTGGAAATTTTAAAAATACTTTATCAGTTGATGGAATCAGTAGCTATCATTAAGCAAGAAGTTACATGGAAACCAATTAAAACCTTCCTCTTTTTTAATATAGAGTGCTCTATACTTTTAAAAACAGTTTCAGGAACATTCACAATGATTGTGTGGATTGGTTCTTGGTATATTGTTCCACTTCTGTTATTTTGTTGTGAAATCTTTAGAAAATAATTCCAAGACTCCCTGATGTTTTAGTAGTCACTGCCAGGGCATAATTGATGGTAGTATAGTTCTATCCACTTGTAGACAAATTAATATTATACTGTAATCACAAGAAGAAAAAGGGCAAGGGAGGATGGATGATTCAGTTCAAACCCATTACTGCTGTTGCAAAACAACTCCAGGACTTTGAACAGCTAAAGAGAGTAAGTTATACTGTCTTTATGTCCTAGAAGAAAATACATTCTTGTTTAAGTAAATGTTTTATTGATGTTGTTTAAAAAAAAAATTTTGCTGTTTCTTCCCAAAGACTCTTCCCTAACCACTTCCTTCTAATCCTCTACTAACCCCACCCAGTGGAACCATCCCTCACAACAAAACACAAAAAACACATTAGCTATGTCTAACAAAGTATGCCTCAGTCTTTACCTATAGTCTTCACTTCTCTACCAAAAGGAGGAAAGCAAACACGTTCTTTAACATGACTGTCCTTGCTGTGTTTATTTTTTTTAATGCTACCTATAATTTCAATTTTACCATTAAACAGAGAAGAATATTTCACCCAGATGTTCTAATTATTCACCCTAGTAGGATGGAAATGAATACTTCAATCCTTCGATGAATTTGTGATGTGGATAGATTGCAACCCATCCATGCCTTTTAATCATGTGTGGTTCTTATCCATGGCTTCTCATAAATCCTCCATCTGTTCAGTATGGTAGAGACCTCCTTTTGGGTCCTTTGAACATTTTTGAGGGTACCAGTGGGGTACTTGAATCTGTCCGTTTGTTATCCTTTGCTCATGACATGACCAACCCACCATCTTTTCCAACCAAATTTTCTGGTTGATTTCCCTTTTCCTATTTCTTTCATGCACATCATCTTTGGTAGCATTTGGCAGCCTATGTGTCCCCACCATCCATCTCCTCCATTGTCCTTTGGGCCACTTGGGATTTGTGTTGTTTGGTAATTCATGACTGATATTTCATGATTTGTAGTCATACGGTATCCCTAGGAGAATTTTGGTGTTTAACAATAGGATTTTTGTTTCAGAGAATAGCTTGGGGTCATTGAAAACACTGTATAGTCTTCCATTATATAAATGGGGACAGCAGTTTCCTTGGGTCTTGTAGTTTTGTCAGCTATAGGATCAAGCTTAAGTTTTTAATATCCCAACTCTCAAAGAAGTAAAGGGAAAAACTGAGGCTGTTAAAAAATTAATTCAAAACCCCCTCCCTCTCCAAAGAATTTTAACACTTAGATAATTATCATTATAAGTCTTTTTGGTTTAATAATTCACAGTTCCCTACTTTAGTCTAGGTTTCTACTGGCACAGACATACCTTTTCACTAATGTCTTAGTGATGTTGTTGAGACAGACGCTGACTTCTTGCTTTTAGAAAAACTCATGCAAAATATAGCTTTTCCTAAGTTCAGTCCATTTAGATTGTTTTAGTATTTTAAAAAAGGAGTAAATTCTAAAAATATTAGGTTTGTAGATGAGATCTAAGAATTTTGGTTTGATCACTGTTAAGAGTGACGCAATCATTTATCTTAACGATCTTTTAGTATTGGAGTTCCATCGCACAAAGCTGATTCACTCTGGTTGAATCATCAAAACCATGATCATACACAATACACATGGTAGTAGGCAATGTGTTGCCCCATATAACTCTAGGCAGTGTGCAATTGTTGATGTAACAGGACTGACAATAAATGAAAACATTGGCTGTGACCTACGTTAGTTAAAGCCAAGTACAGAATGCTGAGTGGGCAGAGTTTTGAACTTTTTTTGAGTTGTGGCATTTTTATTTTTTGTTTTGTAATAGCCCTTAAAATTGCCCTCTCCCTCCTAAAAAAGTACCCAAGCATCTTAAACAGCCAGAGACCTCCCCAAAGTCTTTAAGTGAATTTAATAAATTTTAGTTAAAGCTTTTTTTTTAAGAATTCTGTGATCTCTTGAGGTAGTTGAGAACTTGGAAACTGAGAAATACTGATCTCCACACCGAGAAGGATGGTGGCTCCAAGAGCTGGTTCAGAGGTGACTTCAGACCAAATTAAGCAGCAGGCTCTTTTCCCCACCGAGGCATTATCAAAATGCCATTCACTCCTGGAAATCTCTGACAATTTTGTTTCCCCATGGATTGACCGCAGCAAACGACAGTAGCAATCAGAATGAATCTGGAATGATTCTGCCGCCCAGCATCTAAAATCAGCCCTTGGCATCTTGTCCCCAATTCCAGAAATGTAAAAATATTTTTTATTGCGTGGTGTGCCCTTTGGATGACCTGGCTTGGCATTGACTAGTATTAACCCAGTTACAACAGTAAAGATAATTTTGTGATGATGCCGAAGTCCTGTCTATCACTAATAACCTTGAGAGCAGGGTCTGTCTCACTTCTGTATTTGTATCCCCCCAGTGCTTAGCATAGTGCCCGGCGCAGCTGGTAGGCACTTAATCCTTGTTGATTTATTATTTTGTGAAGAATATATAGTGCTGTACTGAGAAAGAGTAACTTGGGCTTTCATCACGCATTGTAAAAGTGTACTATGGAAATTCTATGACCTAACCACCACCCCCAACCCCTATAATATAATAAAGCACAATATATCAAACACAAATGGCCTTTCCATTAAAATGATTATTGGAATACCCATTGGTCAGTTTTTCAGAGTCATTTTAATGGTCAGTTCCATCTGAATTAAGAATGAGAGCAACACTAGAATTTTGTTGTTGTTGTTTTGTAAATCATTGCCTTGAACCCTGAAGTTATTTTTATAATGACATGGTAGTGTAGGTAAAATTTCAGCAAAACTGCAAATAAAGACAAAGTTAGTTCTTTGGTTTTAAAGGGGCCTTTTCAATTAACTCCTGGATTTGAATTCCCTGTTCTCCTGCTGGGTTTTTTTTCCTGTGTTTTGGTTTAACACATAAGTTCTTCATTTGCTACATAAAAATGAGCTTATGGTGATGTTTATGCACCTGGGCACTGAAATGAATTGATTCTTTTGGACTTCAGGATCTGCTGCTTCTTATTAAAAGAAAAAGAAGATGAAGACAGGGGAACAGAGCTCAGAAGGGGTTGCCCACTCCCTTCCTTCCTTCCCCCCACCTCCCCATTTCCAGGAAACATTCAAATTCAGGTAGAAGGTATAAGAATACTTTCACCAACATAACAATAGTCCTCTGATTCCCTCTTCATTAGTTGTAATTCTGTATGTCTTCACATCAAAAGCAATTCTTTTTTAGAAATGACACATTGGTAGTCTTCATTGAAACATTTATTTTGTAGTCATGAAGCCCTTTGAACTGAATTTAAAATTTTTTTGGTGTAAAAATATGGGCCTCAAGTCCCAGACAGTTTATGGTACTGGGATATTTGGTTCTGAATATTTAAATACTTCAAAGAATTATAGAATTTTGAAGCTAGAAGAGACTTTAGAAATTATTGAGTCTCATTACTATCCTCATTCTACATATGAAGAAACTAAGGCCCAGAGAGATTAAAACCAGGTCAAATGATTTTCTAGCTAGTGATCTTTCTGTTATACCATGCCTATAAATATGTGCTTTAAGGAGTACTGATTTTTTGGGAGCTGGAGGTGGGGATATCCTTCCGTTGATCCAGATGCCCATCCGAAGTAGCCTAATGGACTTGAAGCCAGGGAGATTCCCCTTTGGATATTTTAATAGTCCTATGACCTTGGACAAATCACTTACTTTGAATCTCTTTTCTCATAAAATGGGGGTAATAATAACTCATACCCTCATGGTTCAGTTGTAAGAACCAAATAAGATAACCTACATAAAATGCTTTTCAAGCCTTAAAATTCTGTATAAATTTGAATGATGATGCTGATGATAAATTCAGCGGTTCTCAACCTGTGGGTTATGTTCAATTTGTAACAATGAAAATACATCCTGCATATCAGATAGATTCATAACAGTAGCAAAATTACAGTCATGAAGTAGCAATGAAAATAATTTTATGATTGGGGGTCCCCACAACATGAGGAACTGTATTAAAGGGTCGCAGCATTAGGAAGGTTGAGAACCACTGATGATGCTGCCTTAGTAGGCAAATTCATGAGTTGCTATGGCTAGGAAAAAGCCATCATCTCAAGGTGAACTTTCTGGTGCGTAGCATCTTCCCTACTCAGCAGGGCTAGAAGTCAGACAAAGGCCACACTCATATTTAAAGCCTTTCCAACTTGGTAGAACTGATTGGAGTTCCTAGCCCCTCCCTGAACATAGCCCTAGAGAGTTCACATTCATTGCACCCCTTAAAGAATCATTCAGAATAGGCCTTTACTGGAGAAATGTAAATTAGTTTAAGATAATGGGTGATCTTAGAAAAGGCATTGATCCAAAGGATCACCAAGATCACCAAGAAAAAAAGGATGGTTTGAAAATCGAATTGAGTGTCTATGTAACCTAAAATTTCAGCTTTCTGTTTAGTTAGAGCCCCCAAGAATCTAGGGCTAGCTTTGGAATTCCTAAAAAGGGTAAAAAAAAAAAGCCTCTTAACTAAATGAATCATCAAGCAAAGTAAGTATTTAAGAAGTTATCCAATCTCATCCTGGTGTGTTACATCAGAATCAAAGCCTATATCAGGGGTCCTTAACCCCTTTTGTCTGTCTGTCTGATGAATCCTTTCTCAGAGTAATTTTTTAAATGTATAAAATAATACATAGGATTACAAAGGAAGACAGTTATATGAAAATGATGTTCTTTCTTTCTCTCAATTCATGGACCCCCAGAAAGTTTCTGGTTAAGAATGTCTGGCCTGACCCATAACTAACAAATCTAGAATAAGATATTGGTATATTCTCAGTATGTTTTGAATTTATCCTTCTTCTGTATTGCTTGGCACAAAATATGACTTGAATATCACAAAACAGGACTATAGAAATTAGAGCTAAAAGATTCCTTAGAGATTATCTGATACCTCTCAGAGATGGGGAAACTAAGGCCCAGAGAGTGGCAGTGACTTGTCCAAGATCACACAGGTAGTTGCAGAGCTGAGGTATGATCCCAAGTGTTATTGGTCTTCCATATCTCGTATACTTTGCATAATACAATCTAATAAGACCCTAGGTGGGATGACCATTCAGAAGGTCTAGAGAAAAAGACACAAGGGCTTAAAGCTAACTGAGGATCAGAGAAGTTATTGATTACCTGAGACCACATAGGTAGTAAATATCAGGGCCAAGATTTGAACCCAGGTGCTGTTATTCCAAGTTCTGCACTCCAAAAATGATAAGAAGAGGGAAGAATCAAAGGTGACTTTGAAGCTGTAAGCCAAGGTGATTAAGCTAATGGTGATGCTAAGAATGAATGAATAAAAACTTGGTAGCCACTAAAGATTCGATATTAACACCTAGCTGGCACAATGACTAGAGCATCAGGACCTGGAGTCAGGAAGACCTGAGTTCAAATCCAGTCTCAGACACTAGCTGTGTGACTCAGTTCTTCATCCATAAAATGAGCTAGAGAAGGAAATGGCAAACAACTCTAACATCTTTGCCAAGAAGACCCCAAATGGGGTCTAACAGGGCTCTACACTTATTGCCCCCCATATACTAAAACCAATCAAATTCCTACTCTGAAGGAGTTTAACATTCTAATTAAGAGTGAACTCACTTAGGGGAATGGTGGTGAGGGATGGATACTTTACTCCGAAAAGAGATTGGCACACCCAATCCTGCAAAAATGTTGATCCAAAATTGGAGAAGATGGGGTGGGAGAAGGGGTACTAGTGAAACAATTGGAAACACTGTCCATCATCAAATATAACTAAGCCTTTCACAAACCTGACCCTTCCTACCTTTTCATCCTCTTTCACTTTACGCCACATATTTTGTGACCCAGTGACACTGTCTTCCTTCCTCTTCCTGTTTTTTAAATGAAATTTCATTGATATATTTTGATTTTATATTTCCAAAATTTCTGCCACTTTCTCTCCCTTTCTTCTCCCCCAGCCATCCTATATAGTTTTAAAGAGGAATAAGAGAAAACACCCACAAAAATATTCAATACATTAAAAAGTCTGAAAATATATATAATAACCCATACCTGTGGAGTGGAGTACAGCTGTCTTCTCATGTCTTCTTTGGGGCCGTGCTTGTTCTTTGTAATTTTGCAGCATTAACTTTTGATTGCTTTGTGGTGGTTGTAGTCACTGCATATATTATTTGCTTGCCTCTTGCTACTCTTTATTTTTTTTAAATTTTTTTAATTTTTTGCTTTATGGAGGGGGGAAGGTAGGGCAATTGGGATTAAGTGACTTGCCCAAGGTCACACAGCTAGTTTTGTGTTAAATGTCTGAGGTCAGATTTGAACTCAGGTCCTCCTGACTCCAGGGCCAGTGCTCTATTCACTGCTCCACCTAGCCTCCCCCTTACTACTCTTTACATGAACTGATGTTCATGTGAATACATTAGATTGTAAACTCTTGAAGGAGCTGAACTAGTTAATTTTTCACATCGAAATCTGTGACTTTATTTAATTCCCTGCCCCCCCCATCCTTTTACAGACTAGGAAACTGAGGCCTAGAGATCATTAATGACTTGCCTGAGGTCACATTTGGGATTGCAGCCTAGGGATCCTTACTCTTAGGCTACCTATTGCTCACACCACTCTGGAACTGATTCCAAATCTTTGTATCATTATTTCAAGCATTAAGGAAAGTGGAGATAACTGGTAGAAAAGATTGCCTTAATAGGCATGATTGCTTCCAGAAAAAAGGCAATAGGACATGTGTTTTTATTGTCAGTCATGGCTATTTGGGCAACTTTATTTAAGGGAGGTATGATATCTAAGACTTCTGAATTTCCCCCAAATCTCACTCCTGGTGGGAGAGATAAAGAGCTTGGTCCTCAGGGCATGTTCTTAGAAATGACCATAGACTACGGACCCTTGAACAAAAAATGGGGTCTATCACTGAGCAGGTATCTTTGATAGTCCTAGTGCTTCCCTGTTTTTGATGGCCATGGGATGGGAGTAGATTGAATTAATTGTCCAGGACAGTGACTTATCCCAGGTTCCTAGCCAAAAACTGGGAACTAGAGCTCAAATGAAGTTGCAGGCCCAAACTCAAAGTACTTATCTCTTCATTCTACTAGTGTTTCTGTGTAACAGCAATAAGCACGGTGATTGTTATGTAGTAGGTGCTTTATAAATGCTTGTGGACCGAATAATTCAGCTTAACAAACATTTATTAAGTAGTCTGTGAACTGAGTTCTGTGCTAGGCACTAGAGTAGATAGAAAGTTTAGGCAAGGTATACTCCCTACTTTTATAAAGCTTATAATCCATAATCAAGTAACTATGAAGAATTGGGAGTATTACTTATTTTTTTTTTGGAGGGGGAGAAGGCAAGGCAATTGGGGTTAAGTGACTTAGCCAAGGTCGCATAGCTAGTATCAAGTGTCTGAGACCAAATTTGAACTCAGGTTCTCCTGACTTCAGGGGCAGTGCCCTATTCACTGCACCACCTAACTGCCCCTATGTTAGTTATTCTTAAAGTGAAAAGAAAATTAATGTGATGTAGGAGTAGGGGGGAAAAAGCACTTATATTACACTTACTGTGTGCCAGGCATTTTACCAAGGGCCTCCACCCCAAAAAATATTATCTCATTTGTGACTTGTCCAGGGTCATACATCCAGTAAATTTTTGACGTAAACTCAGGTCTTCTTGGCTCCAGTCCCAGTGCCCTTTCCACAATGCCACCGGCTTTGTTATTTTTGTTGTTTAGCTAGTTTAGGCATGTGATTCTCCATTTTCTTGGCAAAGATACTAGAGTGGTTTTACATTTCCTCCTCCAACTCATTTTACAAGTGAGGAAACTGAGGCAAAAAGGATTAAGTACTTAAAGTCATATAGCTACTAAGTGTTTGAGACTGAATTTGAATTCAGGTCCTCCTGACTCCCGGACTAGCAGTCACCACCTAGCTACACTAGTTTCTCTATGTCTTCTATGCATATAGCCTCTTTTTTTTTCTTTTAGATTGTTGGGAACTGCAGAGTTGGTCAGCTTTTTAGGAGACAACTTTGCAAGCTGAACCATTCACTGACCCACCATGAGAAAAGGCATATATACTCTGGGGTTGTTCTTCCTGGAGTGATGATTAATTTGAATTTATCCATCCACACTCTGTAGCTTAACCCTCACTTATCTTCTGGTACCCATTAGTGAGAATGCTGGCTGAGGTTTAGGATGAATCCCTGGATGTGGAGGAGAATCCATCTAACTAACCCCCTCGGGGACCTGGGCCTCATTTGTTGTTGGTCCTTTATTTTTGAAGAGGACCAATGACACCATGGGGTGACGTTGTGTCTTTGTGGGTGAGTTGGGCATAAGTGAGGCAGAGTTATGCCCAGTCATCAGCCTCAGTCTCTCTTCCAGAGGCTTCAAAGTTCAGTGGCAGGACAAAAGTCAAGATAACTGGCTTCATTTAAATCCTAAGCAACTGAGCTAAGTAGCCCAGAGGCTTTAACATGGGACTCATGGACCTGGACCCCAAGGACACGTGGTGTTTGTTGAATCCCGTGTTACAAGAAGCTCTAGCTAGCCTTGCTGTTTGTCATTCTAGATTTCTGCTCAACAATATAGTCCTGCTCCACTGTACTTCCCTTATACAAACCTGGCTTTAAATCTGCCTTGCCTGTAAGTAAAATGAATGATCTAATCCACACATTTATGTTATCTGCTCCCATTCTCATTCAGAGTTACTGAAATAAATGAAGCTGTTTAACAGCTAGACTCTCTAAAAATCCATGTTGGATACATTTTCAGAGTTTAATGGACATTATTAACATTTTCTCCATCACCTACTTAAATATAGACAAAGGGCAAACTGTAACTCCAGTCTTGACTTGGAGTATTTGCTGATTTCCAAAACACTGGAAATTTAACAATGGAGTCCTCCCAAATGATTCTGGCACACCACTGGATGGAAAGGTCTGTAGCAATCCACAATCTAGTCCGTCCTCCCATTTTCCAAGTAAGGAAACTGTGACTAGAAGACTGTAGATCTAGAGCTGGTTGTTAGACTTCAGAAGCCTTCTGATCTAACTTCCTCATTTTATGGATGAAGACACTGAGGCCCAAACAGACTAAGCCACTCGTTTCAAAGTTGCACAGGTAGGAAGTAGCAGAGCCAGAATGTTGAACCTAGGTTCTCTGACTCTGAAATGATAACATCATGACAATGGAAAGGTAGCTTGGCATGGTGGGGAGAGAGCTGACCTTGGTACCAGGAAGAACTGAATTCAAATTCAACTTCTGTCACATCCTGGCTTTGTGAACCTGGGCGAGTCATTTAAGCTCTCATTTTTCTAGGTCAGTGGATCCCAAACATTTTTGATCATGCATCTCTATCAGTAAAAAAGAAAAAAAACATTTACATGTTCCTGGTATGTGTATATATATATATATATATAATTATGAAAATTTCATTGTGCTATTATGTGACTCATAAAACTTCAATGAAACAGAAATTTTGAAAGGAGACAAAGATGAGATATTTGATTGACAATTGACTATCTAGGGATGGTGGGATTTGCACCCCTGGGATTAGACCACAGGCCTCTCCTGGGGTAAAACCATGGGCCCCCAAGCAGTCTCAATTGCTACTCAGGAGCCCATTAGTCTAGTCTAGTCAGCAAGCATTTCTTAATTATTTTCTGTTTACCTTGCACAATGGTAGGTGCTAAGAATAGAAAGGAAGTAAAAAACAGCTGCTGTCCTCAAGGATCTCACAGTCTAATGCAAACATGTTGTATGACAAACTATATACAGGCAATAATATTTGGAGGGATCTAGAAAGTGTTCCTGGAGAAGGTGGCATTTTATCTGATACCTGCAGGAAGCCAGGGAAGCTGCCAGGCATCTCTCTGAGACTGTAGGTGCCATCTTGCACTGGTAGCAACATTCTCATCTGGGGGTTCCTTACATCAGATCACAGGTCCAGGCCTCTCTCCATATGACAATGATAGTAGGTAAAATTAACTGAGTGTTTTAAGCTTTGCAAAAGAATTTGCAAAAGAATATACTACTTCATTTGCTTCTTACAGAAGTTTTTTTTAAAAAACAATTTTATTTAAGGTTTTGAGTTCCAAATTCTGTCCCTTCCTCCCTCCTCTCCCTTGTCCCTGAGATGATAAGCAATCCTGTATAGGTTATATATGTGCAATTATGTAAAACATTTCCATGTTAGTCATTTTGTACAAGAAGACTCAAATAAAAGAAAAAGAAAGTGAAAAATAGTATGCTTCAGTCTGTATTCAAACAATATTAATTATCCTTTGGGGTTGTCTCGGATCATTGTATTGCTGAGAATAGCTAAGTCATTCACAGTTCTTCACTGAACAGTATTGCTAGTATTGTGTACAGTGTTCTCCTGGTTCTGTTTGCTTCACTATACGTGCTCATGTAAGTCTTTCCAGGTTTTTCTGAAATCATCTTCCTTGTCATTTCTTATAGTACAATAATATTCCCTCAAACTCATATACTACAGCTTGTTTAGCCATTCTCAAATTGAAGGGCATCCCTTTGATTTCCAACTCTTAGCCATCACAGAAAGAGCTGCTATTAATATTTTTGTACAAATAGGTCCTTTCCCCCCTTTTTGGATATCTTTGGGATATAGACCTAGTAGTGATATTGCTGGGTCAAAGGATATGCACAGTTTTATAGCCCTTTGGCCATAGTTTCAAACTGCTCTCCAGAATGGTTGGATCAGTTCACAACTCCATCAGTAGCACATTAGTGTCTCAGTTTTCCCATATCCCTGCCAATATTAATAATGTTCTTTTTTTGTCATGTTAGCCAATCTGATAGATATGAGGTGATATTTAGAGCATTTTTTTTTTCAGGACTATGGATAGCTTTGATTTCTTTGTCTAAAAACTGCCTGTTCATATCCTTTGACCATTTATCAATTGAAGAATACTTGTATTTCTTTATAAATTAGACTCAGTTCTGTATATATTTGAGAAGTGAGGCCTTTACTGGAGATAATTCTTGTGAAAAAATTTTCCCCACTTTCCTGCTTTCCTTATAATTTTTGTTGCATTGGTTTTGTTTGTGTAAAATCTTTTTAATTTTATTTAATCAAAATTATCTATTTTACATTTTGTAGTGCTCTCTATATCTTCTTTGATCCTAAATTTTTTCCTATAACCATAATTCTGAGAAATAAACTATTCTATGGTCTCTTAATTTGTTTGTGGTATCACCCTTTATGTGTAAATCATATACCCATTTTGACCTTTGACTCAGTTTGACAGTGTAAGATGTTGGTCAATTCCTAGTTTCTGTCATATTGTTTTCCATTTTTCCCAGCAGTTTTTGTCAAATAATGAGTTTTGTTCCAAAACCTTCGGTCTTTGCGTTTATCATGTACTAGATTGCTATGGTCATATACTATAATGTAATTTGTACCTAATCTACTCCACTGATCCATCACTCTATTTCTAGGTCAGTAGCAGATTGTTTTGAGAATATGGCTAGACCACCTTCTTTTGTTTTTTGTTTTTTTAAAATTGATTCCTTTAATAATTTACAGTTATTTAGATCTGGCTTTATTTGTGTGAAAAGTATTTTATCACTGCATTTATATATTTTCTGGGTTTGTCTTGGCAGGTAGACTCCCAAATATTTCATATTGTCTGTCTGTAGTTATTGTAAATGGAGTTTCTCTTTCTATCTTTTGCTACTGGACTAGGTTGCTGATGATTTATGTGGGTTTATTTTGTATCCTGCAACTTTGCTAAAGTTGTTAATAATTTCAAGTAGGTTTTTAATTGATTCCCTAGGATTGTCTAAGTATAACATTATATCATCTGCAAAGAGTGATAGTTTTGTTTCCTTGTTGCCAATTCTAACTCCTTTAATTTCTTTTTCTTCTCTTTTTGCTATAACTGACATTTGTAGTACAATATTAAATAATAGAGGTGATAATGGGCATCCTTACTTCACCCTTGATTGTATTGGGAAGGTTTTAAGTTTATTCCCATTACAGCTGATGCTTCCTGATGGTTTTAGATAAATATTACTTACCATTTTAAGGTAGGCTCTATTTATTCATGTGCTCTCTAGTGCTTTTTTTAAAAATAGGAAGGGTGCTATATTGTCAAAGGTTTTTTTTTTGGCATCTATTGAGAAAAGCATATAATTTCTGTTGGTTTTGTTATTGATATGGTCAGTTATGCTGATAGTTTTCCTAATATTGAACCAGCCCTGCATTCCTGACATGAATCCCACTTGGTCACAGTGTATGATCATTGTGATATATGCTGTAATCTTTTAGTTAGTATTTTATTTAAAGTTTTTGCATCAATATGTGTTAGGGAAATTGGTCTGTAATTTTCCTTCTCAGTTTTGGCCCTTCCTGGTTTAGGTATCAGCACCATATTTGTGTCATAGAAGGAATTTGATAGGGCTCCTTTGCTTATTTTTCCAGATAGTTTGCATAGTATTGAGATTAAATGTGCTCTACGTGTTTAGTAGAATTTTCTTGTGAATCCATCTGGTCCTAGGGATTTTTTATTAGGAAGTTCATTGATAATTTGTTCAATTTCTTTTTCTAAGATTAGGTTGTTTAAGTATTTTATTTCTTCTCTCAATCTGGGTAATTTATATTTTTGTAAATATTCATACATTTCATTTAGATTGTCAAATTTATTGGCATATAATTGTGCAAAATAGCTCCTAACAATTGTCTTAATTTCTTCACTGGTGGTGAATTCACACCTTTCATTTTTGATACTAGAAATTTAATTTTCCCTTTTACCTTTTTTAAAAAAAAATTAGACAATGGTTTATCTATTTTATTGGTTTTTTTTTAAAATAAAACCATCTTCTAGTTTTATTTATTAGTTTAATAGTTCTGTTTCAGTTTTATTAATCTCTTCTTTGATTTTCAAGGTTTCCAATTCGTTGTTTAATTGGGCATTTTTAATTTATTCTTTTTCTAGTTTTGTTAGTTGCATGTCCAAGTCATCAGTCTGTTATTTCTTCATTTTATGTGCGCAATTAGAGAGATAAATTTCCTCCTAAGTACCACTTTGGTTGCATCCCATAATTCTGATATGTTGTATCATTGATGTCATTTTTTTTTGTATTCCAATCCCCTTAGTTTTATTTTTATTTTTTTTTAGTTGTTTTAGATTTTTTTTATTTATTTATTTTTTTTTTATTATTAAATTCTTTATTAAATTTTTTTGAGTTACATCTTTTCTCCCCGTCTTTCCCCCGCCCACCACCCCAAAACAGCCATCCCAGTATTTCCCCTCTCCCCCAGTCTATTCTCTCCTATGTCACTTTTTGGTAGGGCAGGATGGATCTCCCAACTGCAGTGCCTGTGTATCTCAAGTTCCAGTTGGATGTAGTCAATA
>CM053582.1:169617391-169696178 GCA_028627135.1 Pseudochirops cupreus
GCAGTGCTGATATGGTTCCTCGTAGCCGAGCTGACTTTAGTGGGAAGTATCTTTGTGTGCGTTTTGGAGTTCCAGGATTGGTTTAGAGTCCTATTTTATGGGTATTTTGGGGTGGCTATGTGAGAGCTGCGATGTGTTGCTGCTTCTACGCCGCCATCTTGGCTCCGCCCCTGATGTCATTTTTTAAATGAAATTATTGTTTCCATAATTTGTTCTTTAACCCACTGATTTTTTAGGATTAGGTGATTTAATTTACCATTAACTTTTGATTTCTCTTTCCACTATCCATTATTAAGTGTAATTTTTATTACATTATGACCTGAAAAGGATGCATTTACTACTTTTTGTTTTTCTGCATTTGGTTGTGAGGTTTTTTTGTCCTGGTACATGGTCTGTTTTGTAGGTGCCATGTCCTGTGAGAAAAGGGTATATTCCTTTCCATTCCCATTCAATTTTCTTCAGAGATCTATCATATCTAACTTTTCCAGAATTTTATTCACCCCTTTTACTTCTTTTTTGTTTAGTTATTTTTTTTTTTGGTTAGTTTTATCTAGTTTCGAAAGGGGAAAGTTAAGTTCCCTTACTAGTGCAGTTTTATTATCTATTTCCTTCTGTAACTCAACTTCTTCAGAAATTTAGATGCTATAACATTTAGTGCATTTATATTTAGTATTGATGTGACTTTACTGTGTATGGTACCTCTCAGCAACATGTAGTTTCCTTCCTTATCTCTTTTAATTAATCTACTTTTACTTTTGTTTTTTCTGACATCATGATTGCTACCCCTCTTTCTTTGCTTCAGCCGAAGCATGATAGATTCTGTTCTAGCCCATTACTTCTACCTGTATGTGTCTTTCTGCTTCAGATGTTTTTCTTGTAAAAAAAATAAAATATTGTAGGATTCTGTTTTTTAATTTATTCTGCTATCTGTTTTCATTTTACGGCTGAGTTCATCACATTCACATTTATAGTTACGATACCTAAGTATATATTTCCTTCCATGTTATTTTTCCCTTGTTTATCCCCTTCTTTTTCTTACCACCCCCCAGCCTTTTCCTCCTCACAAGTATTTTACTTCTGATCCCCAATCTATCCTCCCTTTTATCAGTCTCTCCCCACCTTCCGTTGTCCCCATCCTTTTTTACTTTGTTATTAGGGTAAGATAGGTTTTAATATACAACTGAGTATGCATGTTATTCCCTCTTTGAGCCAATTTTGTTTAGAGTAAGGTCTAAGCTTTGTCTGCCACCCCACATCTTTCCCTCCATTATAATAGCTCTGTCATGCCTCTTTTATGTGGAATAATTTACCCCATTCAATTTCTCCCCTCTTTCCAGTGCAGTTTTCTTTCTCAACCTTTTATTTTGTCTTTTGGGTATCATCCTATCTAAGTCACCATATATATCCACACCCTCTATCTATATATATTTGTAATTGCTCTTATAAAATTGTTAAGAGTTACAAATATTGTCTTGCTTTATAGAAATATAAACAGTTTAACCTTATTGAATTTCTGATGTTTTTCTTACTTATTTCATTTTTGCCTTTTTATGTTTTTCTTGAGTCTTGTATTTGGAGGTCACATTTTTTGTTTGGTTCTGGTCAAAGCCTCTATTTTGTTAAATGTCCATTTTTTTCCCCTGAAAGATTGTGTTGAATTTTTCTGGGTAGGTAATTTTTGGTTGTAATCCTAACTCCTTTGCCTTCTGGTATATCATATTAAGTCCTCCTGTTCTTTAATGAGGAACCTGCCAAATCCTGTGTAATCCTTATTGTAACTCCAAGAGATTTGAATTGTTTCTTTTTGACTGCTTATATAGTCCTTTCTCCTCAATAGGTGAGAGGTGGAATTTGGTTATGATACTTCCAGGAGTTTTCATTTTGGGATTTCTTTCAGGCAGTGAAGGGTGGGTTCTTTCAATTTCTATTTTGCCCTCTGGTTCTAATGTATCAGAGCAGTTTTCTTTGATAATTTCTTGAAAGATGTTGTCCAAGTTTGTTTTTCTTTTTTTTGATCATGGCTTTCAGGTAGTCCAATAATTCTTATATTTTCTGTCTTGGATCTGTTTTCTAGGTCAGTTGTTTTTCCAATGAGAAGTTTCACAGTTTTGCCTTTTTTTAAGCATTTTTAAATTTTGTTTTATCATTTCTTGATGTCTCATACGGTCATTAGCTTCCACTTGCTCAATTCTAATTTTTAAGGAATCATTTTCTTCAGTGAGCTTTTGTACTTCCTTTCCCATATGGCCGATTCAAGTTTTTAGGGACTTGTTTTCCATGATAAATTTTTGTATATCTTTTCCTATGCCATTGACTCTTTTTTTTTTATGATTCTCTTGAGTTACTCTCATTTATTTTCCCAATTTTTTTTTATACTTCTCTAATTTTCTTTTTAAAATCCTTTTAAAGATCTTCCAGAAATACTTTTTGGGCCTACAACCAAATTACATTTTTCCTGGAGGCTTCACATGTAGTCATTTTGACACCATTTCCCTTTTCTAAGTTTATGCCTTGATCCTTCCTCTCTGTCTGCATAGTAGCTTTCTATAGTCAAGTTCTTTTTTTTGTTGGTTTTTTTTTTCCTCATTTTTATGCCTTTTTTTGTGACTTGGTGTTTTTATATGAGAGTTGGGCTGTGATCCTGTACTGTCCCAAGCTCTCCATCTTACAGATTGCTTTTACTGGGCTTCAGGGCTTAGCTCCTTGTTTTCCCTGGGGAGTAGGCTTCCCTTCTGGCTTGTATGGGGTGGGGGTGGCATGATGGGGTGAGACCTCCCTGTTAGGCTGCCCTATGTAGGGTTTGGTGCTGCTGGCCTACCCCAGGTGTAGGGGCCTTGCTCCTGGGTTGCTTTGGTAGGACAGTCTTTCTGGTGGCTGGCCCTGGAGGAGGGATCTTGATGCTGATCTGTCCCAGGGGTGGGCTGCTTCTGCTGGATTACTATGGAAATAGGGTCTCTCTGCTGTTAGGCCCTAGGGGCAGAGGGCAGGGTTTCACTATTGGGGGTAGGGATGGGGACTTTACTACTGGTCAGCAATGGGGTAAAGGCCTTGCTGGTGGCTTGTGCACAGGGTGGGGTCATGGGGGGAGAGCCTTGCTGATTGCCTGAGGCTTGGAGCCTTGCTGCAGGCCCCCTTGCTCTGAGATGAGCTGCTGCTGCGGCCACTGCCCTAGGACCTCACTCACTCTCTTCCCACCCCAGTGAGACTGAGCTTTTCTGCTGGGCTAGTAAGCTATTTCTGAGGGGGTTTTCCAGTGGTTTGGAGGGGCATTTGGGAGGACTTCAGAATTTCCTTCCTCACTCTGCCATCTTGGCACCTGAAGTCTCATAGCAGGTTTTTGAAGTAGTCACTATTGTTCTCCATTTTATAATAAAAGGAAACTGTTTATTAGTGAGGTTAAAGCAAGTTAGTTAGCTCAGCCTATGCAGCTAGTAAATGCTGCTAGAATTTTAACTCATGTCTTCCTCACTTCAGGTGATCTTGTCACTTCATTTGGGGAGACAACCACATTTATATCATCTATCTATGCACAGAAACATCTGTGCCCCATGTTCTCCCTCCCCCCACACAGATGAAGTGTGTGAGTCTATTTTTGGAGGATCTGAGTCCTAGTTCCAACATGTGTTAGCTGTCTGTGATGGTGATGTGCTGAGATTTTTCTTAGCCTTCATTTGGTCATTTTAAAATATGGATGTGGTAACACTTGTGCTATCTACTTCACTTGTGAGGAAACTGCTTGATAGATTTTAAAGTCTTAAGCAGATATGAGTTCTTATTGGTACTTACCATATAATAGTTTATGTCATGTAGATAGGAAAAACCAGAGGCTAAATGATATGGTAGAAAATATCTCTGAAGCTGGTTTAAACCTCACTAGCTGTGTTGTCCGTGGGTAAGTCACACTTAAATTCTTTTCTTCTATCTGAAATCTGGAAATACTTCATGTATATATTCTAGTTCCTCAGATCTTAGGTCCATAGGGTCAAAGATCTTCAGCTACAAAGGACTTTAGAGGTCATTGAGTCCAGAGTTGTCAAACTCTAGCTTGAAGAGTTTAAAACAATTGGGAATTGTTTAGCAAAATTAGTAAAATACAATACAACGTAGAAGATGTTGTTTTGTGGTTTTCTAAGTCTGCATATGGCCCTCAGGCATCCATTTCTCTTTGAGCTTGGCCTCATTGAATTAGGCTACAGTCTACCCTCTTTGTCTTACAGATAGGGCCAATGTGGTGAGGGAGAGATTGAATAGCTTGCCAAGGGTGACACAACTCAGTGTCAGAATCAAAACTGGAACCTAGGTGTTGTGAAGCCTCATCCCAATGCTATTTCCACCGTTCCATGCTGATTCTCCTATTAAACTTAGAGGCAGTACAACCAGGTTTAGCAGTTCATTGTCCTCTTACTTCATGTATGTTGGTCTTGTCATTCTAATCAGCGGTTCTCAACCTGTGGGTTATGTTCAATTTGTAACAATGAAAATACATCCTGCATATCAGATAGGTTCATAACAGTAGCAAAATTACAGTTATGAAGTAGCAACGAAAATAATTTTATGGTTGGGAGTCACCACAACATGAGGAACTATATTAAAGGGTCGCAGCATTAGGAAGGTTGAGAACCACTGTATTTGATTTTAAGCAACCAAAAGGCATATCTTACAATTTTCTTGAGTTTCCTATGTTCATTCATTTGATAGGCATTGTATTAAGCACTTATCATGTACTAGGATGTATGAGTGTTCAGGGAGGACTAGCGTCTCTGTTGTGAGGGCTTACTAAGCCCTTTTCAGGAACGCTCATCCACTTTAGGTGTCTACCTGGCAAATCAACTCTCACCTGTGGTGGCAAGAAGCTGTAGCATGCTCAGCTGCCACACCCTGGTTAGGAGTCTGTAAGGTCGGCAGATGGGCGAAACCACTTTGAGGGTAACTGACAGGCCTCAAACCCATCATCAAGTTAGGAGGATGTCTACCCCAAGCGTGTGAAGACTTCCTCTGGCAGAACAGCAAATTGTCTCAACAGCTCTGAAGGCAGCTGAAGCAGGCCCCTAGGTAGTGCTTAGAGCTTGGTCAGACATCAAAGATGGCCAAGGTCACCCCCTGCATTCTGAGCCATCACCAATCACCCTGACTTTTAACTTGCCACTGGACTTAAGTGATTCTGGAAGAGAGTGAGACTGACATCTTTGCCCATCTCTGCCTCCCCTAAATACAATTCACATACCAGTCAGGGCATCACCTTGTGAGGTCATTGGTCCTCTTTGAAAACAAAAGACAACAACTGGGTACTAGATACCAGGGGTACAAATACAAAATAAAACAATTCCTGCCCATGAGAAACTTACATTTTATTGGGAGAACCAAAATAAACACAGATAAATAAATAAAAAACACACAGAAAGTAATTTTAGGGGTGATGAAACCAGCTATGGAGAGCAAGGAATATTAGAATAGGACCCAAAGCCTTAAAGGATTCTAAGAGACAAAAATAAGGAGGGCAGTCCAGTCCAGGCATGGGAGACAGGAGCCAGAATGCCAGGTACAGGGCACACCAAGCTGGCCAGTTTGTCTGGAAGGAAAAGTTTTCGAGGGAGAGTAATGTAACAGTGAACCCGGAGAAGCAAGCAGGCTAAGGACAGATTATGGAAGGCTTTAAAAAACTGAGGGGAAGAGAACCGAAGAGGGGAAACAAAAGAAGGGGAGGGGAAGTAACATGGAGGAGTCAGTATTTCATCTTAGAAGGAAGAGGGGGTCATGGGAGTTTTTATACAGAACAGTAACAGGAGCTGACCCGTGCTTTAAGAATATCAACCTGGAAGCAGTGTGAAAAATGAATTAGAGAAGGGGGAGACTGGAGGGAGGGAGTCCGGTTAGGAGGCTTGGGCGCGTAGTTATGGTTCAGTGCATGTATTTGTTGGCTGGGTAAGTGGCTTTGCTTGGTTGCCCTACAGCAACTAGAGCAGCTGCTGAGAATTTCCTGGAGAGTTAAATTAGAATAAACATGCAGGTATACAGTAGGCATTTAATAGATGTTTATTGACTAGGCAGCTAAACTGTGTACTCAGAGATGCCCTCAAAGGCCTTATAGTCTGGGTGCATATTAGAAATAACTACAATAAATGTGAGATTATGGTAACATACGTAAGAGAGATTCACGGAGGAGAGGATCATCATGCACTGGGGGAACGAGGGAAGACGTGACTCTTGGAACTGACACTTGAAAGAGAAGAATTTCAAAAGGGCTAGTTGTTGGGGAGTCATTTCTAGGCATGAGGAGTTGGGGAGAACATGGGCAGATTTCAGGAGGTTGGAGGATGCAGCCTGAGATTCTAAAAACAGCAAGGATGCAGTAAAGTCCAGTTGTCCAGGGAAACAAAACTAAGAAAGACAAGTTTGTTCTCCCTTCTGGGTTCCGGAGGAGACTATATGCTTAGCTCTCTCCCTCTTCAAAAGGGAGAATTGGGTCCAATCAACTCATTTAAGTGAACAAGAATGTTATTAAGTTGCTCTGTTACCTGGCTTTGAGGTCTATACATTATTATGTACATATGTAAGTATATACATGGTAAAATGTATGTCCCCCAGACAAAATGTAAGCTCCTTGAGGGCAGGGCCTCTTTAATTTTTGCCTTTTTATCTCCAGCGTGCCTGGCACACATAGTAGATACTGAATAAATGCCATTGATTGTAAAACCTCCAGTCATTTATGAAGTCATCTTTTTTAAAGAACAAAATTTTGCTTGGAATTCAACTTTTACATCTGGTAACTGTCCATTCTTGAGGTTTCTCCCTTCCCATGAAGAAGCTCCCAGACTTTATCTTCTTTAACATTGTTTATAGAGACTGGTGGAACTATTAGAGAACCTTTCTTCAGTTACTGTCCTTACTTGCTTCCCCTTCCATAGAGGATTTTTCAAGACTTAGAATTTTTTTTTTTTAACACTTTGTGTTGAGAGATCAGGGCAAACACCTTATAGCTGTGCATTAAAACTTTCAAACTCAGAAATAAATCAGACCACATGTGTGTTTGCTCAGCTCCACCAACACAGATGCGGTGCATGCTTTCCACCCTGCAAAGAATATGATGTCATTTCAGCTATGTGAAAAATGACTTAAAATGTGGTTTGGTTTCAGTTGAGCTGTCAAGTTTTATTTCATTTAGATTTTAATATGTGGACTTCACATTTTTAACATGCATCGGCAGTTCTTTATAAGCATTCCATTACAACTAAGGTTTTTCTAAAGGCCTTAGAGAAAAGCAGAGAAGTAAGACATTTGTTATTTAGCTTGAATTTATGGTCTTCATAATGACTCTCCTGATAATTTGAGTTTGAGTGAAAAGTTGTAAGGCAGATGAAAGGGCTTTAACATGTGATGGGCCTCCCGATAGTTCCCCTATCCCTTGGTGTCTAGTAGAACGTCTTACCTTTTTTGTTCTGTTTTCTTTGTGAATTAATTAAACGAGCTCAGTAAAGATTGGAATTAAAAGATTTGCCCTCATATGTGAGGGTTTGTTAACCCCAGAGTTTTCTGAGTGTTGGCATACCCCTTTTTTACATGCACATATATAGCATATTGCTTGAGGGGGATTAGTATGAACCAGAGTTGGTTAATGTGGCTTGATGAGATGTTGGCTCACACTCTTTCAATGTCTGTTAGCTTTCTCTCACTTTGGGAGAATGTTTTGATCACTTGGAAAAACTGCCACTATGAACCAAATTATGTGAAGGAAAATACTCATCATTCTGGAATTCCCTTCTTCACTTGCCTAATTTTATTTTTTCACTTAAAAGTACTGATGTCAACTTATTCTAGAAATGGCATTGCATAAAAAGATAAACTTTTAAGAGCTAAATCCTTTTCACAACTTTAAAAGAATTAAATGTGAAGTTGTATGGCTACAACCATAAACTAAAGGGAAGAATGGAGTTCCCAAGATTCAACCTAAGCTAGGCTTTTTCCTGAGTGATGGTGGTGTTCATTTTCTGCAATACAGTTCTAGAATCAAAAACTTTTTCCTCTTTTCTCCAACAATTAAAGAGTTAGAATCACAGCCCAAGTGATTAGTGGGGGAGATGAGGGGGAGCATGTGGAAACTCTCATTTTCCCTCAAGAGGTGCCCTGATAGGACTTCATGGTAAGTAATGAAGATTACTACCAGACAATAGTGTTGATGTCACCATTTCTCCAGACTAAAGTACTGACCTCAGGACACCAGGTGATTGCTTGGGTTCTTCTGATCCATTGTGAAGGTCTGGGCATTTTTGAAGTCTCCAGAGAGGATGCTGAGGATAATTAGCTAGTGTGTGATTGGTCTATATTGGTCTTTCCTCCCCAAATTTAGCTTAGAATTGTATGCAAGAGAAAAACAATGAAAGCAACAAAGAGGAGATGGTGGTAATAAAGATAAATTGTGGTAATAAAAATAAATGAAATAGCTTATTTTAATGAAAAAAGATGTTTAAAACAAAAACATGTCATGGTGAATATCTTCCTGCAGTCATTTTCTTTGGAGGTAGCAAGGCTTCCAGGAATCAAACAATTAGAGGAAAAACATAGTGACAGCATGTAATTCAGTACCAATCTGTGTAGTACAGATTATAGGTAATTTGATGAGGATCAAAGACTGAGGGCTGGAAGGGATCTTAGAAGTCATTTAGTCTAAACCCCTCAATTTACAGCTGAAGAAACAAGCTTCTTGAGGACAGGAACATCTTCGTTTTTTTGTCTTTTCATCCTCAGTACCTAACATAGTGCCTAGAATATAGTAGATCTTAGATAAATGGTTTTTGAGTTGAATATTTTAGAGAGAAGAGGACTCAGTAACATGGAAATTTGAACTGTGGGGGGATATCATGGATTCTTTCCTAATGGCTCTGATATTTGAGGTGGGCATCTGGATGGTACAATGGATAGAGCTCTGGACCTGGGATCTGGAAGACCCAAGTTCAAGTCTTGCTTCGAACATGCTCGTTGTATGACCTTGGGCAAGTCATTTAACCTCCTTCTGCCTCAGTTTCCTCATCTGTAAAATAGGAGTGGTCAACTAGGTGGTATAGTGGATAGAGTGCCAAGCCTGGAGTCAGGAAGATTCCTCTTCCTTAGTTTAAATTGGGCCTTAGGTACTTCTTAGCTATTTGACTTTGGGCCAGTCGCTTAAACCTATTTTCCTCAGTTTCTCCTCTGTAAGAATGAGCTAAAGAAGGAAATGGCAAACCACTCCAGTATCTTTGCCAAGAAAACCCCAAATGGGTCACGGACGTGACTGAAAAGTGACTCAACAACAACAACAAGAATAAGAGTAATCGTGGCACCTACTTCAGAAAACCGTTTTCAGGATTAAATGATTAACACGCATAAAACACTTCGAAAACCTTAAGGCGCTGTTTCAATGCTAGTTTTTATCATCATTATTATTATTAATGTATATTATTATATATATAAACCTAGCTAGATTTGTGTGTTTGGAACATATTAAATGTACAAAGTGAATGGCCTCCTTCCTCCCTGCATGGAACTGGTCAGTCACCTGTTCGAAAAGCTTCAGGGGTTCCTTGCTGCCTATAGAATAAATGTACAGATTTTTAAGCCTGGCATTTAGGCCTTCCACAATCTAGCCCCAACATGCCCTACACATTACTCTTCTTCATCTACCCTAAGTTCCAATTCAGCAGCCTATAGACCACTAGCTATTGACTGAACTCAAAATCACCCGACTATTTCTTGTGTCTCCATTTGGGCAGCCCCTCCTGCCATCCTGAAAAGCTTTCCTTTCTCATCTCCGTGGAATCCTTAGACTGTGTCTAGGCTCAGTTCAGGTGTCATCTCTTCTGTATTCCCTGACCCATCCTAGCCAACCCTGCTCCCTCCCTCCTGAAACCCTTCTGAAATCCTACTTCATTTTTTCTTCACTGTCATCACTCCTTACCTTTTATAGTAATTATATTTGTGTAGGTATCCTATGTTCCTTGCCCTCACTAGAATATAAGACCCTTGAGGGCAGTGATTGTTTAGTTTCCTTCTGTCTTGTATGCTCAGTGCTTTATATATGTAATAGATGGTTGATAAATATATATGTAGCAGATGCTTGATAAATTTTTAATTAAAATGAATTGCTTTCTAGAAGGGAGGAGGCTATGAAACACACAAGTACCTGCAGTAGAAATCCATACAAAATTAACATTTAAAAAAGAGCTAGACTAGTCTGAAGGTAGTGAGTAAATCTCAATTGATTGTTCTTGTTCTCTTTCCCTCCCTTCATTGCAGTAATAGTAAGTATAGTATATATATAGTATATATATAGTATATATATAGTGTGTATATATATATATATATATATACTATATATACTATAGTATATAGTAAATATACTATTTTAAAAAAAAAGAAAAAAACTAAAGTATCTGAAGTTGGGATGGGGATGGGGGTAGGGACAGCAGGGAGGTTATACTTGGAGTTAATAACCAGGCCTATCCAGGGAGATGGATGAAAAAGCATGCAGATGAAGTTTAAAACAAAGCAGAAAAAGGTCCAGCTTCCAACTAGATTTCATGCCTTTTCTGCCTGTTACACTAGGATCCAGGAGAAGAAGCTGGTGTCACAGTTCCACTTGGCTGCTAAGGGGCCCTGTGACTTCTGGCAAATCAACTTTCCCTGGGCCTGTTTCATCATCTTTACACTGGGGACAAGTTCCCTCTGGGTTGTCTTATCAGATTTGCTGGGAGGATAAAATAAAGTAAGAAATCGTAGTTTGCTTCAATTAAAAGAGTTCCCCTTGAATACTTGGCATCACTATTAGGTCTTGTAGTTTGGTGAAACATTTCATTGAGATACTGGTGGTGAGAGCCACAGTTGAAAGTGATTAGTGAGAGGAAAACTGCCAACTTCACCTTAAATGTTAAAAAAAAACCTCTTTGGCTCCACGTTTGTCAGCGACTTGTCTGCAGGTCCTTAAGACTTTTGACTTTTGTTTGAAATGAGAACTTTTTAAAAAATATTTTTAAGGGTTTAAAGATTTGGCATTTATTTTCATGAAGCACTTTATGTCCTTTTTAAATAATACAGGTTATAAGAAACTCCTGTAATGCATAATCTTCTTTTTTTTTAACCTTACCTGTTGTTTCATCAGTCTGGTGAGGAACTTCTACCTAGGCAGGACAGGCATCTGCTCTGAGATTCATGTTTTTGTTGTTTGATGATGATGGTAATGGTAGCACTCTAAGGTTTAAAAAGCACTTTGCAAATATCCTGTTTTATTCTCACAAAAATACTGGGAGATAGATGCTATTATTATCCCTGTTTTATAGATGAGGAAATTGAGGGAAATCAATGTTAAGTCACTTGTCCAGGGTCATACAGCCAGTGTCTGAGGCAGGATTTGAACTTGGCTCTGGATCTGGTGTCAGCAGGGTCTGAATTTGAATCATGTACTCTAACCACTAAGCCATCTAGCTGCTTCACTATAGTCTCGGAACTTTACTTGTAAACAGAACCAGGAAATAACATGTACTGTGTATCCAGTATAAATGGAAAGAAGAACAAGAAAGCAATCCAAACTGAATGCTGTAAAACTATAATGACCAAGGTGGGCCCAGAAAGGTACAAGAAGGTATCTCCTTACATTCTTTGTGGAGAGGAGGGATATATGGGTCTAGAACACTTCGTGTAATGTTAGACTTTGTCCATGACCCAGTTAAATCCTTGTTATTAAAGGATTGCTTGAGTGGTGAGGGAGAGGTGGCATATTGGAAAAGATGCATATAAAAACGATATAATGAAACTTTATTTTTTAAAACAAGTCTACAAGATTGACTGTCAAAAAATCTTGTAATTGGGACGGCTAGGTAGCACAGTGAAAAGAGCACCCGTTCTGGAGTCAGGAGGACCTGAGTTCAAATCCGACCTCAGATACTTAACACTTACTAGCTGTGTGACCTTGGGCAAGTCACTTAACCCCAATTGTCCTGCCTTCCCCCCTCCAAAAAAACAGTTTTAAAAAAATCTTGTAATTTTCATCCTCTCTGATACTCGCTGGTTTCTGAACTTCAGCACTGATTTGGTGAAAAGCTACTCTTAAGATTTACTGCTTCTGAGTGCATGAGAGCAAGCTCTGTATTCTCAGGGGAAGTTGCTTTCTTGGCACAGTTGGAGAGAAGCTTGCTGTAAGCCTATGAAAATGTCTGCCCTCATTATGAAATCGCTTTTGTGCTCTGTTAAGTTGAATTGTCTTATCTGTTATAGTTAGTGAGCACTGTTTGAGCTCTGTAGTAACACTCCAAGAACCGCAAAGACAACTTCATTAGCATTTCCTGGGATTTAGGATTTCTATGCCTGTTTGCAGTTCCAGCGAAGCGTGCTTGATTTCTGTTTGGCTGATGTTCTAACTGTGTGCCGACATCGTGTGAGATGGTGTCAGGCAGTGGAAAGGGCACTGAGTTTTTCATCAGATGATCTGAGTTTTGAACCTTTTTTTTAAATTTTTGTGATCTTGGCCCAAGTAGTTCCTATCTAAGTAGGAAGTACATACCTCTCCCTCATTTGTAAAAAAAATTAAAAAATTAAAAATTTTAAAAAATTAAAAAAAAGATTTTAAAAATTAAATGAGAAGACGGCAAGAAACAAAGTCGTCTTCTCATCCTCTCATGAAGATTCATGGATTATTACTGAGTGGTGACTTCACTTTCCTCATCTGTAAAGTATTTTCATTTTCTGAGTCATAGGGTTATTGTGAGGATTAAAAGACATAACTGGTACTTTCTAAACATTAAAGTTGTTGTGTCATGTTCAGTTCTTTGTGACCCTGTGGGCCATAAGCACTCCAATGCTGTCCATGGGGTTTTCTTGGCAAAGATATTAGAATGGTTTGCTATTTCCTTCTCCAGTGGATTAAGGTAAACAGAAGTTAAATTACTTGACCCAGGTCACACAGCTAGCAAATGCTCGATTTGAATTCAGGTCTTCCTGATCCCAGCCCTAGCACCCTCTCTACTGAGACACCTAGCTGCCTCAAAATGATATTTAAATGGGAGCTATTATTAGTAGTACTATGATTATACCTCTCATTCACTCATGACATTCTAAACTGTTTAGTAGTTAACGCTGTTTGTTTTATTACTTACACTAGACTGACTAATCTTGAGGGCAGGAACTGTATCTAATTTTTCATTGTATCCCTAGTAACTGACTTTTTATAGTACTTTAAGGTAGGATGTTCACAGTGCCAATGCTGGTGAAGCAAACGTGTTTAAACCACAGGGGATAACTGTCCTGTCCCTCTTCATTTTTAGCAGGTGATTTCTGAATGTCAGAATGATATTTAAAGGGTCATAGAACTTGTAACGGTGAGGGCCCTTAGAAATATCTAGTCTGGCCCCTTCATTTTTACCATTTTGTATTATTAATTATTATAAATGCTTATATTCACTACATCCTCCATTTAAGAGATGTTTACTATTTGCAAGCAACTGTGCCTGATGCTGCAAACAAAAGTTAAAAACTGACACCGTTCTTGAAAATATGATAGAGGAGATAGATGGCATGTGGGTACTTACCATATTGTTCTGTTTGGCTAAAACAAGTTTATGTCTTCTGGGATCTTTTCCTCAGTAATGGTAAGATAAGTACTAAACCAGGAGTCGGGAGATTTGCATTCCACTCCCAAGGCCATCCTTATTACCTTTGACCCATCTCTCAACCTCAAGCCTGGTATCTCATCCACAAAATCTAGAAGATCTCTAAGATTTATTCGAATTATAAAATTTTGTGATGTGTCTGTGTGTGTATGTATGTGTATACAAAATCAGTATATCGTTATAAAAGTAAAATGTGCTTTTGTCTTTGAAGTCAGAAAGCAAAAACAAAATGTCAGCCAGTCAGCCAGTCAAAAGCAATGTGAAAAACAAATATTCCAACCAGATCAGTGTGGGAATCTCAATATATCATCAGGCTATATAGGTCTCTCACCTCAGGCTTCATCTTTTCTCTCCTTGTTTATGACTACACTGGAGAAAATTCTGGACTTTCTTTTTCTTTCATTTCCCAAATAATTTCTCAATTTTGAATTAATTCAAGGGAAGCAAATGTTCCCATTATGTTTTCAAAGAAAGTTAGTGCTGTTAAGAGCTACTGTGTTCCTGCAGAAGTTTCTAAATCATGTGATTTCCGGCGTGCCTTTCGAGTGAGTGACTGAAAGGCTTACCAACATGCGCTTACTGATACCTGGTTTCCTTTTAACCCTGAAATCCATTCTTTTGTATTTTGGAGACATGGTTTCTGTGTCATATCTAACTCTTCATTATTTGAAGATTAATTCTAGTTAATTTAAAGATTAATTCTAAGTTTTGACTACTGGAAAGAGAATAAGCAAACATTATTATTACACGACTTGTTTATAAGTAAATTGCATATAGAAATACTTCAGATAGTGCGTTAGACATTGTAGTACTTAACCTCAAGGAGAGGCAGTGTAGAAAGATCCCTGACTTTGGAGTTAGAGGACCCACCTCTGATCCTGCCTATGTAATCTTGAGCAAATCACTTCACTTCCCAGGCCTCAGTTTCCTTAAGTATAAAATGAAAATATTAAACTTGATGGACTCTAAGGTCTCTTTACAGCTGTCAGTCTTCTCTCTGTGCTATATATAATCTATCTTAGGCTGAGAGGCAATATGGTGTGGTAGATAAAGAGCCACCTTGACACCAAGAAGACCTCTGACACACAGTGGCTCAGTGATTCTGGGCAAGTCACTTCACTTTCTACTTCTCTAGGCAGTTCTCTAAGTCTGTAACTCAGAGAAGGTACTGACCTTCATGGATAGATATGTGGTGAAGTAGATAAAGTGCCTGGGGCTAGAGTCAGGAAGACTCATCTTCATGAGTCCAAATCTGTCTTCAGACTCTTACTAGCTGTGTGACCCTGGGCAAGTCATTTAACCCTATCTGCCTCAGCCTCCTCATCTGCAAAATGGGCTGGAGAAAGAAATGGCGAGCCACTCAGGAAAACCCCGAAAGGGGTCACGAAAAGTTGGATGTAATTGAAATGACTGAACAACAACAATATACCTGCATCAGTAAGGGGAGTTTCCTGCTGAGCAGCTCCCCCAATCCATGGACTCACAAGTCCAGTCCCTCTCCTTAATTATATACCTGAAATTATATGTAGAGTTGTAGGTGTTTTCTGCCAAAAGCAGTTTTTAAAAGAGTATGGTATGGTTTAAAGCAAGAGAAATCACTTTATTCCCTTTTAAATCAAATGATTACTATCTAAGCAGGCTATATTTTGCCTCACTTCTTCCCTAGCCTTAAACTGCTGAATCATGGAATGGGTGTTGCCTCGGACAAACTGAGACCTGGGGAAAGACCTTAGTTTAAAAAGGCCACGTTCTCCCTACTGCATCTGGGACCATCCCCAGTTGTCCTGACCTGTGTCTGGCCACTGGACTCGGATGACTCTGGAGGGGAGAGTGAGACTGATGACTGTGCACTGTTCCATCTGACTTAAATCCAATTCCAGACATCACCTTCCTTGAGAATGAAGGACAAACAAACAGCAATAGCAGCTACCTGACAAATCTAAACCTAAAGCAGTGATTCTTAACCTGTGGGTTGTGACCCCTTTGGGAGTCCGACCACCCTTTCACAGGGATCACAGGGGTTGCCTGAGACCATCAGAAAACACATAACGGCTCCTCTATCCGTCTCTAGGAGGCTCCACCCACATATGAGTATTAAAGGGTCACTGCATTGGGAAGGTTGAGAACCACTGACTAAAGCTAGGATCTCTATTCGTAGATCCCAAAGACCTCACTTGCTAAATGATTCTCTTAACTTAATTCCATCGATGGTACCACCATGCTTTATCTTCCATGTTTGCAATTCTAGAGCTCTCCTTTGTTCCTTACTCTCTTTACTCCCTGCACCCCCTTCCCTAACTAAGCTGAATATTTCATCACTTGTCAGGTTTTGTCAGGTCTATTTGCCCGTCTCTGGCACTTTCACATCGCCTGCATCCCTCTCTCTATTTATGTGGCCACTACCCTACACTACCCTGGCCTTCATCATCTCTAGCCAGGACTCTCAAACGGTTATTGAAACAGGCTCTTATTTGACCTCTCTGCTTCCAGTCTCTCTATTATATTTCCTGCAGAAATAATCTTAATCTTCCTAAAGCATAGGTCTGATGGTGTCATTCTACTGCTTAAGCGTCTTTAGCAGCTCCCTATTCCTTTGAGTATAAAGTGCCCACTCCTCCATTTGTCCCTTAAAACCCTTCCTAGGCTGGTCCCAGCCTTCCTTTCTGGATTTATTTCATATCACTCCCTTTTACTTCTTATTTCCTGAACTCAGCATTCCATCTCCTGCTCTCATGCTTGTCTACATGTCAGGCATGCAAAACACCTGCTTAACCAGTGTCTCTTAAAACCTTTGGCTTCCTTCCTTCCAGGCCCAGTTCTAGCACCAACTCCAGTGGGAAACCTTTCCTGATCCACCTAGCAACGCTCTTTCCCCCTCCTTAAGTTATTATCCAATTCTAAGTGATCACATATAGGGTTTTCTTAGCAGAGATACTAGAGTAGTTTGCCATTTCCTTCTCCAGCTCATTTTACAGATGAGGAAACTGAGGCAAACAGAGTCACACAGCTAGTAAGTGTCTGAGGTTAGATTTGAACTCAGATCTTTCTGACCCCAGGCCTTGCACCCTATCCATTGAGTCCCTTATCTGCTTCTATTATATTGTTTTATATTTACTTATTTGTGTACATGTGACCCCTCTCCCTTGCCCTTAGAAAAAAAAGTAAGCTCTTTGAGGACAGGTCTTGTTTTTTGTTATGTCCAGCACCTAGTACAGTATCTTCTTCCACCCAGTAGTAGATACTTGATAAATAGGGTTGAATTGAATGTCAGAATATATTACTGCTGTTTGATCCCCTACCTGCTCAGCCCCATTTTTTTTAGGAGCACACCAGCAATGTTGACCCTTTCCTTTTCCTCTTCCCATCTATTTGTTACCCCTGTAATACACTTCTCCCAGAAGTAGCCTCACCCCCACCTGTACTCTGTAATCTCAAGGCTTTAGGAACAGAAAAAGTAGCTACTCGCAAAAGCCTCATACCCCCTGTCTGTGCCTTAAGAAGATGGAGAGGTCTGTATTTTGTATCCCAGGAGATATTACTGGCTTCTGGAAATTGGTTGTGTGCCATTCAGCCACAACTCAGAGCCCGCACATGTTGAATGCCCTTCCTACCACCTCACTTTTCACTTACTGGGAGACCTGAGAAAGACACATGGCTTAAAATGAGCTTTAGTAATTAGGCAGCTGTTCTTAAAATATACCATTCCCTGTTGAAAAGCCTCTGAAATAGTTCTGTTCTATGAAACTGGTTCACATTCCTTTTGTCCTTTTTAATTTAATGTAGAAGCCTTCTTACCACATTTACCTATCTTGGGAACATTGTTAAGAAGAGCATGTTCTGTTTCCAGCTGGATATCAGCCACATGCCTACCAGAATCTAGTTGTATTGCTTATAGAAGTTTGAAGCTGTGATAAACCCCACCTTACTCACTATTTATACATTCTGTCATTCATTCACTAGATCTCTGTTAAGTACCTACTATGTTCAAGACATAGTAGGTTCAAAATTTGAGCACAAGGGTGCTGACCTAATTTTTATTCCTTTGTTGCTATTGTGTTTAAAAGTAAAATTGTATCAATGTCTTTTTTTAATCACCAAAATTTCCCCTAGTAATCCTTCACCCACTTTCTCCTAGAGAGGAAACCCATATAACAAGCAATATTTTTAAAGACAAAAAGAAAAGAGGGGAAAAAATCAATAGAGCCCATGAATGCATCAGAAAATTCTGAAAATTTGTGCAACATATGTGTGCAAATTTGTACAACTCATGGGCCTCCCACCTTTGCTCTGCAAAAGAGTGGGCTGGAAGGTATCTTCTCATATGTCATCTTTCAAGTCATGCTTGTTCTTTGTGATTTTATAGCATTCACTTTTAAATTTTTTGTGGTCATTTTCATTTATATTGTTGCAATATTATATATGTGTATATATAATTCTTTCACACTTCATATAGATCTTTCCATACTTCTCTGTATGCCTAACATTCATCATTTTTAACAGAACAGTAATAATCCATTAAACATATATATACCCAAGTTTGTTCAGCCATTCCCTAGTCAACGGGATGCCTTCATTTTTAATTGCATCATTGGAATGTTCAGATACCATAAATACATTTCTCTCCTAACTTTGGTTCACACCAAAACTTATTTTAACAGTTGATGAACATTTATTTAAAATATGTAGTTCATTTCCCCACCTCAATAAGCAGAACATATTTAATGAAAATTGGTCTTTTTTTCCTTCCTTTTTGGTGGCTCGGCATTGATTAACACTACTTTGTAATGCTTTAATACAATAATGCCACCAGAGCCTACTAAGGTCAGTTTTTTAAAATCTTTTTTGGAGGGGGGAAGGCTAGGGCAATGGGGGTTAAGTGACTCACCCAAGGTCACACAACTAGTAAGTGTTAAGTGTCTGAGGTCACATTTGAACTCAGGTCCTCCTGACTCCAGGGTTGGTACTCTATTCACTGTGCCATCTAGCTACCCCCAGAAGTCAGCTTTTAAAAGTTCTTTCTCTCACCTTTATTTCCAGCTATAAATTCTCCCTCTGTCATTGTGAATTTAAATCTGTTCTCTTTTTTTTAATGTCCTTATTTTTTTATGTCCTTATGTACTTGAGGATAGTTCCAGTCTAACCTATAGACCAAAGTGCATGGCCTTTGTGGCAACTCTTTTTCTTGGATGCTAGTTGTCATTTTCCTTCTAAATTCATATTTATGCTGTGGTTGGTTATGATTGTCGAGAGACCTATTTTCCAAAAAGTGGGATGTCATTGTATGTACTTTTTGCTATATGTATACTTGTTTTTCGATGTTTCTGTTTAGTGTTGTTACAATTTTGTGCCTATCAAGTGACCCCAGTTAAAATTTTAGTTTCTCAAGGACTTCCAGTTCTTTTGTAACTTTCCATAGTATCTACTATTAAAGTTTCTTAATAATTACACTGTTAACCAAGAAATGCCAAGTCTCTCCAGAAGTTGTGATGTACTCCCTTTTTCCAGTCATCATATTTTTTTTTTACATCCAGCACTTAGTGCCTGACACATTTGCTGTTCAGTCGCTTAGTCACATCTGACTCTTTGTGACCTCATTTGGAGTTTTCTTGTCCAAGATACTAGAGTGGTTAGCCCTTTCCTTCTGCAGCTCATTTTACAGATGAGGAAGCTGAGGCAAACAGGGTTAAGTTGCCCAGGGTCTCATAGCTAGTAAGTGTCTGAGACTGGATTGGAACTTACGAAGATTAGTCTTCCTGACTACAGGGCCAGCTGTCTATCCACAGTACCACCTAGCTGCCAAACAGGTTTAAGTGACTTGCCTAGGGTCACACAGATAGGAAGTGTCTGAGGTTGGATTTGAACTCGGGTTTCCTTGCTCAGGCCTGGTGCTCTTATCCATTATGCCACCTAGCTGCCCCTGCCTAGCTTGTAGCAAGTGCTTAATAAATACTTCTTGAAGGCTTGTAGAGTTCTCTGAGGTTTTTCTCTGAGTCCCTCTCTCATCCATTCCTCTCTTTTGTCTTTCTTCATTATAGTAAGGGTATCTTCTTTTTGTCAGTAAATCAAGGGACAGAACGCTACCCCTCTGTGAGGTATCGTCAAAGAACGGTTGAAGTTCAGAGAGGTCACGTGACATGCTCATAATCACACAACTAGAAAACATCAGAAGTGTGATTTGAACCCTCGTCTTCCTTCAAGCCTGATGTTCTAGTCACCACACCACTCTGCTTCCCTTCGACTCTTGTAAATGTTTCATTGTTACAGGAAGAACTTGTTCAAGAACTCTGTCCCCCTTTCTTCTTGGAAAAATCCTTGTTTCCTTTTCCCCTGGTTCATTATCTTCTCTTTTTTGTTGTTGTTATTATCGTAATCATTAACAAACATTCAAAAACACAAAACAAAGATCGTGTATGAAATCGTGAACTTCTGTTACATACAGTTTATTTTCTAAAAGACTCTGTTAAATTTTAGTAGCGAGTAACAGAATTGTCCGGTGTGTTTCTGTGTTTTGAAGTTTTTGTTCTTGCTTATTCATTAACTCTCCCCTCCCTCTCTCCCTTCTTTCCTTTCTTCCTACTATTTATCTCTTCTCACTTGCCCAAGAAGAGACCTCCTTTTTAAATATGCATATGTTATAAAAAACATACCACTGTACCACCTTTAATGATTATAGTCAGGAGTTTATTATCTTTTAATGATGCTTGACCACAGAAAAAAGACTTTCATGGCTCTTGCTGACCTCTCCAGCATCTAATTTACTTGTTTATTTGGCTGACAGTAATAATTACCTTTATACAGCTATGTGAGCTTAGGATAATTGCCTAACATATCCAAGTCTTAGTTTCTTCATCTTAAAAAAAAAAAGGAGTTAGACTGAAAGGCTCCTTACAGTTTTTTTATTCTAAGATTTCAAAAATGCTGTCCTCACAACAATTTTGTTTAAACAACAGTTTAACAATTCTCTCTATTTTACAGATTTACCCCCAAAGGTTACAAAGCTAGTAAGATTCAAACTGAAACTCAGGTCCCTTGACTCCAAGAATAGTGTTCATCCTTTCTACTAAACCATTTACTGCTTTGTTAATATCGTGATTTTTAATCTAATGCAAATGTGATCATTTCTTGATCCAAAACCCTGAATGATCACTGGGAGTTGGTTCTGCATAGAGACTACAAGGTTTTTCATTAATCCCTATAAAGTTATAAAGCTAACTTGGGGATAGAATAGCATTCGTGGCAAATATATATTTAAAGTAATATACGATCCCCATAGAAATGAAAGTTTCATACTTAATGTATGATTCTAAGAGCTTAATAAGATGACTGTTGAAATACAACGATACATTTCCTTGTCTCATCCAAACATATCATCTACAGATTTAAAGATGCTAGAAATATGTACATTTCACAGAATCACATAAACAGGATCGGAAGTGGCCTCATAAGTCTTGTAGTTCATATTTTTTTCTGAACAGGAATCTTACAACGTCCCTGAGAAATGGGCATCTCAGATTTAACATGAAGGCCTACAAGTGAAAGGAAAGGAGGAAAAAAACATTTATCAAGTACCTACTTAACAAGGTGATAGATACTGTGCTAAGCACTTCACAAATATTGTCTCATTTGATCTTCAGAATAACTCTGGAAGGTGCTGTTATTATCCCTATTTTACAGGTGGTTGCATTGAGCTTTGGGGTTAAGTGACTTGCCCAGCGCTACATAGCTAATAAATGTTTAAGATTATATTTAAACTCAGATCTTCCTGACTATAGACCCGGTGCTCTATTCACTGTGCTGCCTACGTGCCTAAATATGGGATTATGTTGTTAGCATCTGGGGGTTTTAGTGTAATCTACAAACTCAATATATCCACAGTCTTAAAGGCTGCCAAAAAAAAAAGCTTATATGTTATCTTGTGATATTACGAGGGGTAGTGTTCACCACAAAAGAGTTATACTCTTACTGTACATTGTTCTCATCAGACCACATCTCAGGTATTGGAAACTCTTTGAAAAGTACTTTGTGTCTCAGCCTTGATCATGCTGTATAGGCATTGGGTTAAGGTAGCTTGTTGTGGAAGTCACTTTGAGAGCTAATCTCATTTAGTTCTGAGCGCCATGTTTTGGGAGAGCAAACAGGGTGGCTAAAGGCTTTGAGGCTGTGTCTTGTAAGACTAGGTGGAAATAAATGAGTAGGTTTAACCTGGAAGGCATATGATGGTTGTTTTCAAGTTTTGGAGGAAGAGGGAATAGATTTAGGGAAAGCAGGATTAGCCCCAGGGGGTAGAACTAAGAAACAGTAGTTGTGATTTGTAGTGAGGCAGATTGAATTGAGATGTAAGGAAAAATTTGCTAATTTTTATAGCTGCCTTGACATCTTGGAGCATGGACTACCACTTGTCAGATATATTGCTTTTTAGTTAGGTACACATGGATTTGAGGGGCCACTGGGGCTCCTTCCCTGTAATTCTTTGAGCTTTCAACTGGGAATGACTTTAGGGTTCATTCAATCCAACTGATTTTATCTTCTATCTATATCATGGACTTTGGCAGTCTGGTGAAACTTTTCAGCTCTTCTCAGAATGTTTTTAAATGCATAGGATTATAAAGGGATCCAATTGTGTTGCAACATAGTTATCAAAATATGAAAACAAACAAGTCCATGTGTTCCAGATTAGGAGCCTAGATCTAGCCCAGTCTCCTTTCTTGACAGATGAGGAAACTTAGACCTAAAGTATGGTGTGTCTTACTCAAGGTCCCACAGTTAGTGGTTTAATATCAAAGGCAGGACTTTGTCAAATGAGTGGTAAAAAAAACCAAAACAAAAAAACTCCTGACATTGAATGGAGTGGACAAAGCCTCTGAGGTGAGACAAATCTGTAGGAATATTTCATTTTAGAAACATATAAATTATCATTAAGACTGTTGAGTCATTCCTATAAGCTACCATCTTTTCCTGTCCTCTTTTATCCTATCCCTGGTCTCTTAGCCTCTGGTTTCTTATTTAAACTGTGTGTGACAAAAAGAACACTAGCCTGGGAATCAATTCTAGTCTTGTCATTACCACTGAGTCACTGTGTCACCTTAGGTCATTAGCACTTAGATATGGGAAAAAATCAATATCACAAGTATAAGATGGAGAAAGCATTGTTAGTCAGCAGTTGTTCCAAAGAGGATCTGGGGATTCTAGTGGACTGCAAGCTCAAAGAAGCATCAATGTGATGTGGTCACCAAGAAGACTCTTAGAGTCTTATGCTGCATTGATAGGGAGGTAATGGTCCCACCCTACTCTGCCGTCATCAAACTTCATCAGGAGTATCATATGCCGTTCTGGATACCATAGTTTAAGGAGGTTGTTGGTAAGCTAGAGAATATCCAGAGAAAAGCAACCAGGATAGTGAAGCCCACATTCTGTGAGGATCGGTTGAAAGAATCAGGCATGTTTAAGCGGGAGAAAATGAAACTTGGCTCAGAATGGAAGAGTTGATAGCTGGCTTCAAATATAGTCCCAAAAGTCTTAGTGTAGTTTTAAGCTGTTGAAGACTTTTGAGACATTCTGTATTTAAAGACTTGTCACGTGGAGGAGCAATTAGACTCGTTTATCTTTGGCTTCAGATTTGTTCCCAGTGCAATAATGGCATCAGACAGACATAACTCTGAGCAGTTATAGCTCTTGAGTACGGCTGAGTGAGGAAGTTGGGAGAGTGGTGTGGGCCAAAGTAAAGGGTGATATGTGGTTATAAGGGGGGGAATCCCATTGTGTGAGATGAAAGAGTTCAGAGTCTGAATCTAAGGTCAGAAAAGGTCTTTATTCTTTCTCATGAGAAAGGACTCTACCCCCTGTCGCTCAACATGGCATCTGCAGGGAGAGAGCGCCAGGTAGAAGGCAGCCCGTGATTATATAATCTTCTAAGGCAGAAATCCAACCCCCCCAGCTGGCCTTCACTAGGGGGACTGTCCCACAACCTAAGCGCGGGAATCTCTCTGAGACAAAGGACCCGGAAGCATGTGGGTGTCCAATAAAAACAGTCTTAACCTTATTTGGCATATCTTCTGCTGTGTTGGCTCTGGGGGAGGGTCTCCACTGCTCTAATGCTTGAAGGTCAGGTGACTTGACCTTAGGCCTAGTGAGTACTGAAGCCATTCTAGATTTGATTTTTCAGAATGGGGAAACTTCACTATAAATTATCCCTCACACCATCACAGTTGTGGAGGAGAGAGGAGGATTTTGTGGAAGACCTAGAGCAGTGGTTTTCAACCTGTGGGTCGTGACCCCTTTGGGGGTCCAACAACCCTTCTTCACAGGGCTCACAGGGGTCGCCTAAGACCATCAGAAAACACATATTTCTGATGGTCTTAGGAACCGAGACACCGCTCCTCTATCCGTCTCCAGGCAGTCCACCCACATGCAGATACACCAACATATGAGTATTAAAGGGTCGCAGCATTAGAAAGGTTGAGAACCACTGACCTAGAGGATTGCTCTTGAAAGAGTCAGCTGGGCTAGTCTCTGAAGTGACTCATTGGGCTTCCAGAAAGTATCTCTTTATACTAGACTTCTGGGTGGTATCTGTAGACATGGATAAGGTAGCTTGAACTCAGGGGATCCTGAGAATTTACAGGAATTTTCACCTAGTCCTGGCTTAGGTAAACTTGAGGTAATGGTTTGTGGTTTAACCATTTCTAAGGGAGAGAGGCATGTGTAGGGGACTGTGTAGACTCAGGGACACTAGGACCATTCTGTAAGGGTCCCTAGGGGTTTCTTCTTTCTCTGTCTTAAGTTGCTGGCTGAGCTTAGCAAAACTAGGAATAAAATTTTCAAATAATTAAACTGCCCCAAAGTGACATGGGCTGCTTTAAGAGAATTAGTGGGCTCCTCTTCCCTGGATATATTCAAGCAAACCCTAGATGACCACTTTGGGGGTATATTATTTATAGTGGGGATTCCTTTGGTGTATGGGCTACTCTAGATGTCCACTGTGACTAAATACATTTTCCCTAATTTCCTTTTGAGCTCTACAAGGTATAATTCTAGTCCTTTCAGAGGAATGATAAACATGACTCTGTTTCTTGAAGATATTTCCATCAATAAATGAAGTACAGAGTGTCCCAAAAAATCTTAGTGTAGTTTTTTTAAAACTATTAAAGCTCAAAACTGCACTAAGACTCTTGATAGCCAACCACAGGTCCAAGGCCAAACTCTACTTGGTTGTTGTTTGGGCCCTGATTGGCTCAAAGTGAATATTTTGACCAGAAACCCTGAGAGTCTTCTCCTTCCAAATTGATTTTTTTTTAATTTAAATTTTATTTTACTTGACTAGGTAAAGAGGCCATGCTCTGCCTCATTTCTTATTAAGCCTTAATCACTGAATGGGCTTTGCCTCAGTCAAATTGAGATGGTTAAAGACCTTAGTTTGAAAAGGCCAAGGTCATCCCTTGCATCCTGGGCCATCTTCAGTTGTCCTGATCTATATCTGGCCACTGGACCCAGATGGCTGTGAAAGAAAAAATGAGGCTGGTAACTTTACAAAGCTCTCCCTCACTTAAATCCAATTCAGTTGCATGTCACAGCATCACCTCCCTGATGTCATGGTCCTCTTCCAGTGTAAAGGACACACAGCAAGGAAGTGCCTATTATTTGCTAGGTATTGTACTAAGCACTTGTAGAAAATTCAACAATGAAAACTTTGTCACCTTTGCCCAGCCCTTCCTTACTAAGGAGAGGTGAGCATTCTCTGAGCATCTAGTAAGTACTGATAAGTGATGACTGGCTAATCAGACACTTAAAATGAGACAATGAGAGTTGGGTAGGTGTTATACCTATGGGGACTATCCCTGGACCAGACCATCCTTGAAGTTCCAGTTTGAGCGCCTTGGGCATGCTGCACAGAGGATCATCGGATCAGAGATTTAGACTTGAAATGAACCTTAGGGATCATAAAGTCCAATGAAGATAGCCTTCTTTGTTATTGGGTGGTTCGAGTCCTGTTTAACTCTTTGTGAATCTTTTGGAGTTTTTCTTGGGAAAGATACTGGAATGGTTTTGCCATTTTCTTCTCCAGCTCATTTTTGTAGATAAGGAAACTGAGGCAAACAGAGTTAAGTGACTTGCCCAAATGAGAGAAATAACTATTAGAAACCAATAATTTTTGGGAGACCCCGAGTTCTCCCCTTCTTTCTAAAATCCTGATTTTAAAGCTCCGTCCCTTAAAGGACATTGTTGGTATTGAGAGTGATTTAACTTTCTTGTTTCCTGGTTTGGGTGGGGCATACATTTTTTGAATAGCTCTCCCTAGGCTGGAGGTGGTCTGGGTGTTGAGATAGTTTCTCTGTCCTAGGGTGTGACTTGATGTGACCTTCAGCCACTCATTTTAAAATAGCTTACCTCTCTTTGTGTTAACCCATTAGAATTGATTGCCACTCCTCTTTCAAAAGAAGATCTAAACTCTGAGCCTGCCTCCAGAATTGCCTTTGATCTAAGAGAGATGGTCAAATGATTATCTTTTTATTAATAAGTTATTAATACTTTATTAATCAAATGATTAAATTGCCCAGAAACTATGTCTCTTGAACCTTTTTAATCGTTTCAGTTATGGCTAGTCATGAAGGGATTAGAACTGTGCACTCTAGATTCTTGACAAATTCCCTTCTGTTGGGCCTACGTGCAGAGTTCTCCACAAAGAGAGTATCTGGCTGTGATCTGACTCTCCCTTTTACCAGTAATTCAGTTTTATCTGGGTAAGTTCATATGTCTGTTTTCGGTGCTCCAACTCTAATTTTTACTCTTACCAGCAGAGGAATCATCAGTAGAATTTGGTAAGGTCTACCAATAAGACGCTCTCAAACCAGGCTGAAAGAGGCATATTGGATAAATTGAGGTACCCACAAATTTTGGGTTTCCTCTGCCTAAGATCTGGCAGGGATGTGGCTGCCTAGGGAGTCCAGAGTTCATTGGTCTGGACACCCCAGCCCTATTTCTTAAGGAAGGAAGGAAGGAAGGAAGCTTCTTGCAGGTAAAAGTTTCATTAAGATAAAACAGGCAGGTTGTGAGAGTGACAATTCTTGTAAAAGCTACAGTATCTTGGGGAGCAAATTAGGTTAAAATTCTGCCCCAGAGAGAGAAACCCGTCTTAGGGTTTTCAGGCAGAGGTGTGTTGAAGAAATTTGGCTAAAGGTAGGATGGGGTGTGTCGCTGAAAAAAATCTCTGAGCAGAAGAAGCAGGAGGCAGACAGGTAAGTAAAAACTAGAAAGTTCTCCCAAGCAAGAAATTTTCATCTGAACTCTGATTTCTGGATGTTTTTGTCTGTGTGGGTTTACTTTCTATCTTAGCTCTTTCTTTCTATCACAGTTTTGAAGGTGGAAGCAGAGAAGGGTGTTTTACTTTGGTAGGACAATTACTGTAGCTTCAAACTGATGACATCTCAGACCAAGAAGCCCATAGATAGTTTGGCTATAGCCTGCAAGCTTCAGCCTTCTTTCTCCAGTTCATTTTACAGATGAGGAAACTGAGGCGAACAGGGTTAAATGATTTGCCCAAGGTCAAATAGCTAGTTAGTATTTAAGACCAGATTTGGATTCAGGAAAATTAGGTTTCCTGCTTCCAACACAGTGCTACCCATTGTGCCATCTAGCTGTCCAGCCTTCTGTGGGCAAGCCCTTATAGAGCTAATCTAATTTTGATTTCATAAAAAGTGTTAAGGTCCTAAAATTGCACTTCCTGTTCTTCTTCCACTAACCAAATAAAAATGACCCGGCTATTTAAACTGAATTGAAATAGAATATTTCATTTATAATTCAGTTTAAACTGGAGCAAAGTTAATTCTCAATCTTCTTCTATTTGGAACATCATTTTAAGTCTCCGTTAATTATAACTTGGGTTTTTTAAAATCATGTGATATTAAGATGCTAAATTAGAAGGTTATAATTTTTTTTCTCTGATTCCTATACTCTAATAAACCAAAATAAACACATCTACATTGCACTCAGAATAAAAGTAAACATTTTGAGACACACATAATTGGGAAATCTTCTTTACTAGGAAATCCTGATTAGGGCTGCAGGCAAAAAACAAAACAAAGCTTGTTTGTGTGTTTGTGTCTCCTTGGATGAAAGTTTTTTCAAACTACGTGAGTGCTGAAATGTTTATTTTTTTACTCTGAGTACTGCATGGTTGTTTTCTTGTTTTTAACTCGTTCTTAGCTTTTTCCAAGAAGAGTTGTAAAGGTATGCTTTGATATATTTGGAGCCCTGCCACTTAGCAGCTATGTGATTATGGAGTAGGGATTTCAGCCTTCTGAGCCTCAGTTTCCTTATCTGCAAGATGTACATGATATTTGCACTACCTATCCCATAGTGTTGTTTCAAGGAAGCACTTTATAAACCCTAAACCATTAAACTCTAAAACTGCAGTAAGACTTCAGGACACCCTGTATTAATTAAATGATTACCTACTGTTTGCCAGGACCTGCTTGGAGGCACAGTAGATAGAATACTGGGTCCAGAATCAGTAAGACACTTCCTGTGTTCAAATCTGGCCTCAGCCACTTACTTGCAATGTGATCCTGGGCAAGTCACTTAACCCTGTTTGCTTCAGTTTCCTCATCTGTAAAATGAGCTGGAGAAGAAAATGGCAAAACTGCTCCCCCAAGAAAACCCCCAGAAGTGTCATGAAGAGTCAGAAATGACTGAACCACAACAACAGACTGCTTGCCAGGTACCCTACTAGACATTTGGCTGGGGTGGGGGTGGGGAGGAATGTAAAAATGAAAACTGTACGATACCCAGTCTTTCGCCAGTCACAGGACATGAACATACTCTAAGCACTTACTAGGGTAAGTATTTAATGAATATATCTGACTGACTAATCAGTCACTTAAGATGAGACAAAACCACCTCTCCATCGATCCCTGGACCAGAAAGCACGTGCAATAGAATACTGTAGAAATGTTTATCATTGCTGCTGCTGCTGATATGAAGACATATCATTTTATAAGTTAATATGTTGAAAAAATGACTCCTTGATTTATATTAAGTTCCAGATTATACTCTTGCCTCATTTAAAACAATATTTGACCTACATACCTCACAGGATTGTGAGGCTCTGCCAAAGTAATATATATGGATACATGCTTTTAAAAACATTGTTGTTATCGTTGTTTTTTTAAAAGAAAAGGGACATGGGATTGGGGAAGTCATCTTTGGTCCTGAGCTGCCACCAAACAAGAAAAGTGTAAGTCTAATAATTTCCTTAGATTAGAATAAACTTCTTACATAGGCATATGAAAATAAAGATTCAGAAAGGAAGCCCCATTTAAACCTAACTAATGTGACTATCATCATTATCCTCATCATTTATTGAGTCTTTATTGTAGGTAGGGAAGTATTAGAAATCAGGATGCAAAGGATGTTTTCCTTCCCCTTTGGACAATTATCTTGAATTTACATAATGATGTGGCAGTTAATTTTTTTTAACCATTTATTGCTTCTGTTTTGTTTTTTCTTTGTTCTGATGTTCATTCCATAGACAAATATATTATTAGATACCTATGTATTAGATACTTTGGGGGATATAAAATATCCTATCATGATATGTCAATGGCCTAGCCCTACGCCGAGGCCGAGGAAGCACAGGAAACTGCAATCAAAGACAAAAGCTAAAAATGTACTATGGAATTCAGGAAAGAAGAGATCACTTGCAGCTAACAGAATCAGAGAGAAGCTTCCTTTCAGAAAGTATTTCAGTTGCATCTCAATCAATGGATAAGATTTTAAAAGGGGGAGTGGGAACTTGGAGAGGCAGTATGCTTACTGGATAGGACAATAGATTCCAAGTCAAGAAGACCTGGGCTGAAATCTAACCTCAGACGCTTACTATCTGTGTAACACTGGGCAAGTGTAAACACCCCTGTGAGTGGGGGTGGGAAGATGAGAGAAGCTTTCCAAGTTTTGGGTACATCATGAACTGAGGATATGACAAAGCTTAATACATTTAGGGGTGCATCAAGTGGGTCACTGCCTGTAGTTGGGATGTTTACAGGTTTGTTTGAGGGGTTTTTTCAGAGAACTTAGATGAAATGAGGCTGAAGAGATTGCTTGAGGCCAGGTTGTAGAGGGTTTTGAGTAATAAATTAAGGAGTTCATCTTTTATTTGACTGGCATGGAGACCATGGAGATTTTTTGAGCTGAGGAGTGATGTGAAGATTACCTGAGCAATAATAGAAAAGATTGGGGAGAGAAGAGATGGGAGGTATGGACATCAATTTGGTCACTGGTGTTTCAATATTACTGGCATGAATTTATGTAGTCTGAATTAAGGATGGTGGCAGTGAAGATGGAAAACAGAGGAGAGATGTGCGCGAGAGATTGTGGGGGTAGAATCAACAGAATTTGTCAACTGATTGGAATGAGAGACAAACAGAGAAGAATCAAAGATGACTTCAAGGTTTTATAAGGATGGTGACAAAAAAGGAAGGCAGGGACTTGAGCCTTTTTTGGGGAGGAGGATAGGGAGGAAATTAGTTTAGATTGGCGCACATTCAGTTTGAAGTCAGCAGGAGGACAGCCCACTTCGAACTACCTATTCAGCCATGAGAAAAGTCTGTGGCTTCAGAGAGAAATCTGGGCTGTAGAAAGAAATCTGGGAATCCTCCACATAGAAGTTTAAATTAAAATCATGGGAACAAATGAGATACTCATGGGAGAAAACTGAAGGAGAAAAGAAGCAAAAGACAGAGCCTTTGGGAAAAAGGTTGGGAAAAACAGGACTTGAGGTAGTGGGAGAAGGAAGAAAAACCAGCAAAGGAGTTGGAAAAGCAAAAGTTGGAAAAGGGAAAGAACTAGGAGAATACCCTGGAAACCAAACGGAAGTAGTTTTCCAGATCAGGGACTGGTCAACATTATCAATTGCTTCAGACTGCAAAGACAGATTTCATGATTAAAAGAGCTAAAATTGGATTTGGGGAGAATGCTCTAATTTTACAGATAAGAAAACTGAGTCACATAGGTTAATGATTTATTGAGGCAGTAAGTACCATTCCAGATTTGAACCCAGGTCATCTGACTCTATGGTTTTTTTTTCATCTCACCCAGTTGTTTATCAGTGAGACTTGAAATTTTAAGGAAAGTGGAAATGAGCTGACAGAAACCAGATTACCAAAGGTTGAGAAGTGAGTAGGTAAGTGGTAAGGAAGGAAAGGTAGCTCATGAAAGCTACTGTTTGACAGTGATAGGAAAGGAAGAGATAGAAACTGTCTCTCTCTCTCTCTCTCTCTCTCTCTCTCTCTCTCTCTCTCTCTCTCTCTTTCTCTCTCTCTCTTTCTCTCTCTCTCTCTCTCCCCCTCCCCCTCCCTCTCACTGTCTCTCTCTCTTTCTCTGGAATTCTTGCTTATATACCTGTCTCAGCCAATCCCCTTCTTCCAACAAGGGCTCAGCCAATCCCCTTCTTCGACATCAACAAAGGAGTTGTGCCTTCTTAACAGTGGGACAGAGTTTGCACCTTTCACACTTAGCCCCAAGGGACTAAGTGCTAGGTATCTGCTAAACTGATTGCTATTTACAGCAAGTAGAAAAGAAGCTTTTAATTGTCGTTATCAATGGCCAGACTACAGTCATTTAGGAAGGTCCTGAATGACCTAACTAATGTCTGCATCTGTGGGAACTACTTATCAAGTGATGTGACAAGTGCTGAGAGGTAAGTGTAGATAGAAAGGGTGAACTTTGGAGTAGGGAAGACCTGGGCTCAAATCCTTACCCTTGACACAGTAACAACAATACTATACAATGAACAACTGTGAATGATTTCTCAGTGATACATTAATCTGAGACAATTCCAAAGGACTCATGATGAAAAATGCTCTCTCTCTCCATAGAAAGGACCAATGGAGTCTGAATGAAGATCAAAACATATTTTTTTTTCCACTTTCTATGTTTTTTCCTGTTTTTTTTTATTTTCCATTTGGATCTGTGTCTTCTTTCACAACATGACTAATATGGTCATATGTGTTACACGATTGTACATGTATGACCAATATAAAATTGCTTACTGTCTCAGGGAAAGGGGAAATGAGGGAGGGAGAAAGAGAAAATTTCAAATTCAAAATGTGTTTAAATTGAGTATTAAAAGTTGTCCTTCCATGCAACTGGGGGGAAATATTATTTTTTCAAAAGTCCCTATCTTTGATTGGTGTCAGTCTAAATTGTTCTCCTGATTCTGCTTATTTCACTTTGCATCAAGTCATACAAGTCTTCCTGGGTTTCTCTAAAGCCATCTCTTTCATCATTTCTTATAGCACAATAGTATTTCATTACATTCATATGTTATAATGTTTTCAGGTATTTTTCATTTGAAGGCTACCCCATCAGTTTCCTATTTCTTACCACTTTAAAAAGAGCTGCTATAACCTTTTGGTAATTATGAGATTTTTTTCCTTCTTCTTTGATCCCGTTGGGATATAGACCCTGTAGTGTTATAGGGGTACTTTCTGGGTAGAATCCAGGGAGGGGCCCATGGCAGTAACTTTGACATTGCCCTTTCCCTGAGGAAAATGTTAGCAATAAGTGGAAAAGACGGGGTTAATACACACTTCACGAGTAGAACCTATGTAGAGAGAAAATTCTTCTATTGAAGAATCATTTTATTTAGAGTAACACTGCTTCTGGAAAGTGGTGGCAATCATCCTTACCAACCTTTACCTACACTTCATTTCCTTCCACCCTCTTGGGACTTAATCTTTAAGGGAGAAAATCAGGGTCAGCATCTCAAAGTAGTCACTACCAGAATGAGCTACAGATTTTCAAGCTCTTACCTTTTTATTTCTGTTTTTTGCCCCAGGCAATTGAATAAACTAAATTGTTTGAATCTCTCTCCTATCCCATGCTTTGCCCCATTTGGACAGGAATAAGGGTCAAAGTTTATGAGGCTAGATATGGATATTGAAAATTAATCTATTGGTGGCTGTTTGCTGTCTTGAGGCTAGTGGATATTGCACTTCTGATCATCTCAGCACCAGCTGTGGAGATATCCTAGCTCAGCAACCCCCTCACAAACCAAGCTTTAATCTAGCCAGAGTTTGGCCATCTGTACAGATTCATTTGTTTTATGTTTTTGTTTCTGGTGTTTGTTTATTTGTTTTAAGATACAAAGACAAGAATGACAGCTTGTGCCAGCCACTGCTAGGGTGGTCCCAGTTCAGACGTTTATATCTTTCGAGATTTCTTAGACTTGGTAGATTAACCTGCCAGTTCCCTGATTGAACAGAAGCCAGTATTTCCAAGTTAGATGTGTGTTCTGGGTAATTGTATCCTCTGTATTAAACCTGCAGAAAAGCAGCTTTTAAATATTCTGGCATGAGATTAGATTGTGTAGTGTTAGCCTACATCCCTATCGCCATATAGAGTTGGATTTAGGTTGATTAGTATAGTTCTGACTATCTTTATCATCAGTAAGCCTCTGTTATGTGCCTGTTATATTCTGGGCACTGTGCTAAAACACTGGGGGTTACCTAGAAAGGCAAAATTATGGTTCTTGTCTTCAAAATTCTTACATTCTAGTAGGGGAAATAATACACACATGATTGTGTCCGTACAAAATATATGTAAAATATATAGGGTAAATAGGAAGGAGATGGTGTGGTAGAGGAACAAGGAGGGGAGCAGGACAGGGAAAGACCTGCAAAATGTGGAATTTGAGTTTTGTTTTGAGGAAGTAAAAATGAGGAGGGGAGAGGCAAGAGAGAACCAGTAAAAGGAAGACCGAAGAGGCAGGAAGAAGTCAGAGCTCTGGCCCTGGAGTCAAGAACACAGGAGTTCAGTTCCTTTCTAGGATGCTTACTGACTGTGACTTAACCTCTGTTTGCCTCAGTTTTCTCATCTGTGAAATGGGGATAATAATAACACCTATCTACCAGGGTTCTTATGAGAACAAAATGGAATGATTGTCGTAAAGCACTTTGCAAACCTTAAATACTATATGATTGCTAGCTCTTCTTGTGAAAGGATTTGAAAGACTAAGAAAGGATTTTCTATTTGACCCTGGAAGTAATAGGGAACAATTAGAGTTTGGAGGGGGGAGGGGAAAGGATATAACATGGTCAGACTTGCACTTTAGATAAGAGCACTTTGACACCTGAGTGAAGGAGGGACTAGAGTGGAGAAACAGGGATCAGCAAGCTGTTGGAATAGTCCAGCAGTGAGGGGACGAGGTCCTGCACAGGGTGGCAACTTCTGTGGATGTTGTTTGGGCTATTATTAATTGACTACAAATTTTCTGAGCCTTAGATTCCTCATCTCTAAAAGGAAAACAAGAGCACCTGCTCCTTCTTATCTCCCATGGATGCTGAGGATAATTGCAGTGATATGCTGTGATTCAGCATAAGCAGTGAGCTGTATAAATGTCATGTTTGTGGGCTCTTCCTGCACTGGAGGCCTCTGTGAGCATGGAGTTGACCTTAGGTTTTTGAAACTATACCCACATAACACAAGCCATCAAGGCTTCCAAGATGGTATTCATGGCACTCTCCATATCAAAGGCCAACCTAGCTAAATTCATAGAGATTTATCACCTTATAGATAGAGCTAGATACTAGGTGATGAATTATTTGAGGGAACAGCATTCATTAAAGCATCTTCTCCAGAGTAGAAAGATTGACATCTGCATTGATGATATGAGTACTTAGGAGGGCAGACAGTGTGAGACAGTGGAAAGAGTTAAAATTCCTACATTTGGGTCCTGCCTCTGATTCTTACTCTCTGTGCAACCTCGGGCAAATCACTTCAGTTCTCTGGGCCTCAGTTTCCTAATCTCTAAATTGGGGTCATTGAATAAGACCCTTCTAGCTCTAAAGCTACAAGTCAAACTTACAGCTTCTTTGATATAATCAATTCTTATGGAGTCCAATCCTTTGTAGGCTTAGTGGTGAGTTCAAGTATATCTTGGTCTCTGCTTTTAAAAATTAATGGTTGGAGTTTGTAAGATGTAAAGATCTACTGAAGCAGTGGGCTTTGATTCTGTAGTACAAAATGACTTTGTATTTAGTTTTTGCATCTTTTAGTTGACATATACATGAAGGAAAAGTTACTTTGTATTTTCTTTTCCCCTATTTTAAAAACATTTACTAGAACCGTAAGCCTCTTGAGGGCAGTGACTATTTCCTCTTTGTCTTCATATCCCTAACACCTGGCACAACAACTTGCACATGGGAGGTCAGCAGTCATTGGTCATTGAATTGATTTGAAGCAAACTGTCAGTCCTTTGGAAAGTATGGGTAAAGTTCCATTGTAGCATGTAACATAACAAGGATTACAAAATTATGACCATGTTCGCATGATTGATTTATAATATTATGTCACTTTGTTCATTAGATTGTAAGCTCCTTGAGGTCAGTGATTGTCTTTTTCTTATTTTATATCCCAAGCATTTAGCATGGGGCCTGGCACATTGTTTATAAATAATGACTTAATAAATGGTCATTGATTAATGATCAGTGGAACCAAGAATTCTCATAATCAATGATGCTGCATAATATGTACTAGCTCAGTGGTTCTCCACCTGTGGGTTATGTATGTTCAATTTGTAACAATGAAAATACATCCTGCATATCAGATATTTACATTACGATTCACAACAGTAGCAAAATCACGGTTATGAAGTAGCAACGAAAATAATTTTATGGTTGGGGGTCACGACAACATGAGGAACTGTATTAAAGGGTCCTGGCATTAGGAAGGTTGAGAACCACTGTGTAACTAGCTCACAGTCCCATTCTTTAAGCGGCCTCCATGATAAAAACAGTAGATTGTGACATTCTTTACCATATTTTGATTCTACCATCATGCGGTATCAGTCCCTTATGATTCCCCTGCCATCTTCACCAGAAAAACTTTCACAAATTCCTAACCCATGGTACCAAACAAAATGGCACATGATCCAAAAGGTTTAAGTGATTGTAAGAGGACAAAGGGATCAGTATGAGAAGGATTAGAAGCTTATTGAGATGAAATTCTGCCTTTGAGACAACTGGTTACCTGGGTGGAATTTGTTGGATAGGAGCCAACCTCTATTTCTTAGACAACCACAGGATCTATGGCAGTGTTTCAAGGACTGGGTCAAGAGATACTCAGCTAATATTGGCAGCCGGATTTGGCTTGGTTTGTGTTATAAAATTCCATCCTACTTTGGACCATTTTGCTAAATATTACAACATTGTTTCTTCTTTTACAGGGAGAGTCCATCTGCCAACTTGGACCCATGTATATTTCTCAATTCTTTTACTGGTTCCAGCAGGACTCTGCTGATTGAGGGTCGTGTTGAACTCAAAAGGGGCCTGCAGCGTCAGGAACGACACATCTTTCTTTTTAATGATTTGTTCGTTGTGACTAAGGTCAAGTAAGTATCCGAGGAAATGTCTTTATTAAAATGCAATGGAATCTTCTTGGCAAATGGCCATTGTGACCTGAAGGAAGACTCTTTCACTAATCAGCCCTTATTTACCATGGTCCAGCCACTTTGGTGAAGAGGGGTGTTGGTGTTTTGTTTTATTTTCATACATTTCTTTTCTTCATGTGTGCTCATTTTAAAGTATAGTTAAGTCAAATTGTGTTCATTCATGTTAGACCTTTTTCTGCAATTAACTTGCTTTGTTACCTTGAACAGGCCACTTACCTTCTTGGATCTTGGTTTCCTTATCTATAAAATGAGGGCACTGGACTAAGTGACCTATAACGTCCCTTCTAAGTCTCAAAGGGGTTTTTAATTTATCATGACCTTTCGTTTTAGTCCTGACCTCGCAGGGTTGTTATAAGAACAATGCTTCATAAATCCTTAAAGCATTATTATTTGTCAGTAGCATTATACCTGAAAATTGTCATTGGAAACCTCCTAAAAAGACAAGTCCCTTCAGTAAAGGGATTACACTGAACATAATTAAATTTTTCTCTGATGATTCCTCACTTTTGCAGTGAATGTCCCTCAAGGTCATTACTTGGAGCATCAATTTTAATTGTATCATGTGTGTCTGTGGATAAATAATATATGTGTGTGAGAGATTGGGCTACATCTTTGCCAACACCAGGATATTTCCTGGGATTTTATTGTTTAAAAAAATCCTTGATAACTTCCCCATTTTTGTCTTTTCTCTCCAAGTTGAGTACACTAGACACCTACTCCCCAAATTACATTAATTAAAGATTTGTGATCAGTAAAGGCTTTACTGGAGATGGCTCTAAACCAGGATTGTCAAGGAATCAGACAAGTGAACTGTGAATATAATTATTCTTGATGTCCAATTATTCAGCCTTTGACTCCAACTTAAATCACTTTTATTATTAACTGAAGCTTCAATGCCAGTGTCCTGCAGGAGATATAGCTTCATAAAGCCATCCTTGTTATAAATGACTACACACGAGGAAGACCTTTTTGTTCCTTCCCCCTAGCCTCCCCCTCCAAACAAACAAAACAACAGTTCATGTACTCTCTGTGTTAGGAAGCAGAAATATGTGGTTGGAAACTAGGGAAGGAAAAGACTGTCCAGTCTTAACCCTAATAATAGAAATCATAGAAATGAAATGTTTTACCTTTTCCTAGAAACAAGTGATACTTCTTTCTTCTCTAAACTTCAGAGAAATTGTTAGGATTATAGAGTATATTTTAAAAAAAAACAAGAAGAAGATAAAGGTATAAGTTTTTCATTTATAATGTATGTCTTCAAGACATTTCATAGCATAGTAAAATCTGAGATTTCTGGAAAAAATTCATCCAGTACAAACCATGCTGAAGAAAGATTCCTTTCCTCAACTGCCCATAAAATCCCCAAGAGTCATGGAGCCTCCCCTTGAAAACTTCCAGAGACAGAAACCTCACTATTTCCCAAGGCAGGACATTATACTCTTGGATGGCTTGAATAATTTAATAGAAAGCTTTTTCTTACAGAAAACTAAAATCTACTTTTCTGTAATCTCTACCTATTCCTTTTAGTTCTGCCCTCTGATGCCAAGGAAAATTAAGTCTAATTCTTATATATAAAGAGTCAAATATTTTAAAATAATCATCATATTGCCCATTAGTCTTGCCTTCTTCAGATTAATCTGGTCCTGTTCCTTCAGTGAAGCTACTTTCAGAATTCTTTTGCATCCCCTTATCACCCGGCCTGGACTTGAACTTTTCAGTGGCCAGTACTGTACCTGTACAGTTGGGTTTTTATACCAAAAATACACAATTTTATGGTAATCTCTATTAGATTTTATTTTATTAGCTTTAATTAATTGTTTTAGGCTTTGATGGTCTTTTGGGGATAATGATTCCGTTGCAGAACATACGCTTTGTGGGTTTTTTTTTTTTATTTTTACAGTTTTATTATTTTTTTTAATTTTAAATAAAAAATTTCATAAACATTCATTAATGTTATTGTTAAGAATATTACATTGACAAGTGTTTTTTAAGTGTCTGCTGTGGGCCAGGCACTCTGCTAAGCCTTGGGCATAAAAAGAAAGGCCAAAGATGGTCTCCATTATCAATGACCTTACAGTCTAATAGGGGAGCCAACATGCAAACAGCCATGTACAAGCAAGACCTACATGGGCTAAATTGGAGATAACCTCAGAGGGAACTGAGTGACCTTAAAGATGTACTGGAAAGGCTTCCTGTAGAAAGTAGGACTTTAGCTGAGACTTGCAAAAAGTCAGAAGCCAAGAGGCCCAGTTGAGAATGGAGAGAGATCAGACATGGGGGATAGATAGCCTGGCACTGGGAGATGGTGTGTCCTGTAGCCAAAGAGAGAGCTTTTGGTGACTGAATAACTTAAACCTTTCTCTGCCTCCTAATGCCTTTTATTCTCATGTCATATTTGAGTAAGCAAGATTAAGCATTTTTGTGATACAGTATTAACCAAAAGGTCTTGTTTTTACCATGATATCTCATAAAATCTTTCTACTATGACATTTAGCATCCTGGTATCCCTTATGCCCATAAATACCTATAGTTGTCACTCTGTGGCCAGAGGGTTATCCCTTCCCCCTCCCTGTCGGTTGGAACTGAGTAAAAAGGTACAGTGAGTGATGTGAAGAGTATCTGTACCTTTTCCAGAGGAACTGTGTTGAACCAGTGCCCCAGAGGAGTCAGAGGACCTAGATTTAAATCCCAGCTCTTCCATTTACTATCTGTTTGACGTTGGGATAAATTATTTAGCTCTTTTGGTCCTCAATTTCCTCATCTGTAAAATGAGGGAGTTGGACTCATTGGCCTCTGAGGGCACCATTCCAGCTCTAAGCTCATGATTTTATAATCTTTGTGAAGCTGCCAGAAAGAAGATCACATGTTGCAGCATTTAGTTTGGACAAGATTAGAATGCCTACAGATGTGGATGCAGATGCTGTTATGATGTCAGTAGGAATGCAGAGGCAGAGAAGAGTTTATCCCTGGAGGTTTTCCATTATGTCCGGTTGAGACTGTAGAGTACACATACATTCTTTAAACTGGAATTTGTCAAGAATATGAGTGTCAGTGGGAATAGCATTTATGCATAACGAAGGATAAAGGAATAAATATCAGTTCTTTAAGTTATTCATTCAGCAAACATTTGTTGCTATTTGCATAAGTTGTTCATTATGTCTGTCAGTATCAGAGAGATATAATAGGGCACTAAGAGGGGATTCAAAAGAAACAGAGCAAAATCCTGGTTCTTCAGGAGCCTTCAATCTAATTGTAACACATTCATTTTTAATTCTTACAAAAGAACATTTTCCTTCACTCTTCTGGTTTTTCTTTCTCTGTAATTACCAGGATAGTTAGAGAAAGTGGATAGTTGTTTACTGGACCTCTAATTACTTGTTTTTCCTTCATATTGCTGCTACCCAAATGGTGCTCACATATTATAGACTGACCTTTTATGTAAAGATCAAGTTCTTTTCCTACTGGAAAAATTGCTGTTTTTAAGAAAGGTAGGTAGGATCTGGGCCCTTTTCTTTCCACATATCTCTATAGCTGATCTTTTGTATTGCTGAGGTTTTTTTTTTTTCCCTTCAGGATCTGAACCAGACTGAGACTTCCAAAGCAATGCTCACATTTTGCCTCTTTACCTTATTAATAAGTCATGTTGTCTGCTATACATCTTTGTAGGTTCACCCCAAGTGTAATTGTGAAATCACAGAATAAATATTTCTCAATCCGAAGTAGAATATTTCAGTTTTAACTGAATCTTTTTTAAAGTACGACTTATTTTCATGCACTTATGGAAACCTTTAAAGCAACGGTTTTCAACCTGTGAGTTGCAACCCTTTTGGTGGTCAAACGACCCTTTCATAGGTGTCACAGGAGTTACCTAAGACCATTGGAAAACGCATATTTCCAATGATCTTAGGAACCGAGATGCTGCCCCTCTATCCATCTCCAGGCAAGTCTGCCCACATGCAGATATGCCCACATAGAGTATTAAAGGGTCGCAGCATTAGGAAGGTTGAGAACCACTGCTTTCAAGTGAAAGACAGCGCAATGTAGGAGAAAATATATTCTTAGAATCAGGGAAGACCTTCATTTGAATTTTGGCCTCACTACTTCCCATCTATAAGCATAAGCAAATTATTTATCCTCCCTAGACCTTAACTACTGTTACCCTTACCACTACCACTAGTACTAGTACTACTAATGCTTCTACTATTACCACCACTACTACTGCTAGTACTACTATTACCACTACAACTACATAGCTAACTAGCATTTGTGTCACATTTAAAGATTTGCAAAGAATTTATACATGTAATTTCCTTTGATCCTCATAATAACCTGTCAGGTAGGTAAGTGCTATTATTATTATAATATCCATTTTTATGTCTAAGGAAACTAAAGCTTTGAAAGGTTAAATATCTTACGTGGGGCTCACAGAGCTCGTAAGTACCTGAAGCAAGATTCTGACTCCCAAGTCTAGCACTCTGTCCACTGCATGACCTAGACAACACAGGTAAAGTGGGAATAATATGTACGGATTAGAGGAAATAATGTATGAAACTACTTTGTAAATGGGAACATTAAATTATTATTACTTAAGTCAGTAATTTCCTGGCTTATGAGCTGTTTATTAGAACCTAAGACTGTCCAGGTATCAGGATCATTTGATTTAAAGCAAAAAGGAACTTTAGATATTATCTGTTCTAACCCTTTTATGCTATAGATGAGAAAATGGGAGACCTAGAGATGTTGAGTGACTTACCAGTCAGTCCCACACACTATCTGGGTGACCCTGAGCAGGACACTTATACTTTCTGGCCTACGATGTTAGGATTGTACTTGATGGCCCGTAAGAGTTCCTTCCAGCTCCACATCTGCGATCCTAAAAAGACTTAGGTTTCTCTATTGACAAAAACAAGTAGAACTTTGATTTACTAGTTACATCACCAATACCTGTGGTCTTGTAGATATATTGTATCTGCTATGTTGGGGATGGCAGCTAGGTGGGCCGTGGATAGAGCCCTGGGCTTGGAATCAGAAAGACGTCTTCATGAGTTCAGATCTGTCCTAAGATGCTTACTAGGTGTGTGACCCTGGGTAAGTCACTTCACCCCTTTTCCTCAGTTCCTCATTTATAAAATGAGAAGGACATGGCAAACCATTCTTTACCAAGAAAACCCCAAAATGGGGTCACAGAGAGTTGGACACAACTCAGCAATAACAAAATGTTGGAGACTCACACACCTAATGATGTTATCATCAAATATCTAGCACATTCTTAGAACATTCTTCCTGGTTGAGAAGAACTTTGTAACAGAAACAATGCTCTGTGTTCTTACTCAAACCCGTACTGTCTGCTCTCAGTCCATATCTCCTCTTAGATTCACAATTGTATTGTAACAGAGAGTAAATAATTTGTGGAATTAATAGTTTGAGTTTTTTGAGTTCTTACTTGTTTTTTAAATTTTGTTTTGTTTTTTACTTCTAGACTGTTTGGGAAGTAGTGGTTTAACTCTGGTTTTCTTTATACAAACCAGAGTTACTGGAATTTACCAACTGGCCGGTTCATTCATATAGTTGAACCAATCTATGTATGTCCACAACCTTAAATGATTGGGGGAAAGGAAATATTAAGTTAAAATTTTAGTCATTCTCTTCTTCTATTGAGAACTAAAGGAGAAGAGATTAGAAGGGATTAGAAGCAGGGACCTTTTCTATTCAAACTTTGTATCTCCCCTCATGCATAGGGTGAGGACGGAGCAAGTACAATGAATGTTTCTGGAATGAAGGAATTGAAAATTATTTGATTTCCCAGCAAATACATTGGAATAATTAGGTGGGTTTTTTTAAACCTATTAAAGTTACTATAGAAAAATGTGTCAGCTACCATTAAAAAATTTTTAAAGAGTAATAATTACATTCCTTTTGGTTTTGGTTTTTAACTAAGGCACTAATTAAGAGTTACTAGAGAAATTTTCATATGCTAGCTGTTTTTAAAAAAATAGGATACCCATTTGGCATTTACTAGAAGGAAATAACTCTTGTTGTCACTGGTCCCCTAGTTCATGCAGTGCCAATTACAGAAATAAATTTGGGAATAATTTATATGCCATTATACTTTGGTCAAAAAGTTGAAAAGTGACAAAATATGGGTAATTGATCTGTTTAGTTGTTATAGGTTGTACAGTAAATTATATGTAGACCTAGGAAAAATTCTTTAAAGTCTTACAGATTTCTACCATCTACTGGAGAATTCTGCCTTCACAAAGAAGACACATAATGATGGTTAGAAGTGAAAGAATGAGGTCAAATTTGAGGACAAGAATATTTGTCTCCGTGGAACAAATTTACTCCTATTGGTTTGCTGTGGTTAATATTGCAGCAATAGATTTAAAGCTGGAAAAGAACCAGCCTGGTCCAAGCCCCTCTCAGAGATGAGGAAACTGAGGCCAGAGAAGCTAATTGACTTTTCCAGACTATTAATATTAATAATATGTATTAATAGAATCATGATTTGAATATCTTCTGAATCCCAATCTTTTCATTAAACCATATGGCCTCATCTCAAGGCAGTTTCATTTTATAGTCATTTATGTCCAATTGCTAGTCTTCTTGACCTCAATATTAAACTCAAGCACTTCAAAGTACATGAGTGTCAGCAATTAAGCAAGTTGAAAGAGTGCTTGGCGCATATGTTTTCTCTCTTTATAGTTTTGTTTTTATAGTAGAGCTAGACTAATTTATACTAAATCACTGGAAGACCCATTGCAGTTTTTAGACTTTGAGTTTGGAGGTAAACAAATGAGCAGTGGAAATGAAGGATGATTTTTTTTAAAGGTACTGCTTAAATGGATTTGCACAAGTGCAATTTGTTTTTTGGGGTTTTTGTTTTTTGCTTTTTGGAGAGAGGAGGGCAGGGCAGTTGGGGTTAAGGTGCAATTAATTTTTAAAACTTTTTGCTAAGATGACATTAAGGAATTTTCTGTGGCCATATGATGAAAAACACTCAGCCTCAGACTAATAGTCTCTTCTAGTGAATTGGGCCAGGAAAGAAAAGGGGACTCTGCTTCTTACCAACCATGTAGGAATACTAGTGGCTGAGGGAAATGCTGAGAGGAACTGGCATTATTCTTGTCCTCGGAGCTTTACCTTTTCATTGCACAGATAATAAATGTCCAGGAATTGCAATTATGCAAATTAGAATGCGACAAATACTCAAGATATGTACACACTAAGGGCTATAGAAACATGAAATAAAGACATTACTTTGAGCTAGGTGCTGAGCAAGGAGGGCCAGGGTGTATGGGGGACTTACAAGTGGGGTGGCTAGGTGGCGCAGTGAATGGAGCACCCGCCCTGGCATCAGGAGGACCTGAGTTCAAATCCTACCTCAGATACTTAACACAAAAACTAGCCATGTTACCTTGGGCAAGTCACTTAACCCCAATTGCCCTCCAAAAAAAAAGCAAAAAAAACAACAACAAAAAAAAAAACGAAGTCACACAGAGAGAGTCAAAAGAGTCAAAGGCAGAATTGTACTCCAGATCCTCTAGGAATTTATAGCTAATATTTTTCCCGCTACACCAGTTTGACTTTCTTATTTTAAAGGAAACTGAGGTCCAGAGAGGTTAAGTTACTTGTCCAGGGTTACTGCCCAAGATGATAAGCATCATATGCCAGTTCTTGAGTGGTGGAATAGTTTGATAGATGGAAACAATAAGGAAAACCTTTCCTTGCTTAGGCAACAACATAATTACAGACGCAAAAAAGCTCAAAGGGGGCAGGGATGAGGGTGTGGGTTGGTTTTGTTTTGAACATTTAGTTTGTGAAGATTTTCAGCTTGAGATAAGCCTGAGAAGATGAGTCTGGGGTTAGCATCTGAGAGATGTGAATGGCACTTGAATTTTACTAGGTAGATAGTGAGGAGATTGAGGAGCCCTTTGAAGGGTTTTGAGCAATGGTGTTCTATGACCCAGTGTTTTTAGGTGGATTCTCTGGCTGCTTTATATAGGATTGGGAAAGGGGAAAACTCTGAGAAACCAGAAGACTCATTAGCAAATCATTGCAGGAGTTAGTTCAGTTAAGAGACAACAAAGCTAAGAACAAGGGTCATGGCAATGGAATGGAAAGGAGAAATTGGATATGAGACATGGTAGAAAACACTACGGTGAAATGATCAGAGCAATGAACTGAGAGTCAGGAGACCTGGGTCCTGTTCCAGGCTCTGCCACTTAGGGACTGTGTATCTGTAAAAACTAAAGAAAAGACTTTAATCTCCCTGCGCCTCACTTTAATCATTCCTGTGTTATGAACAGTGTTGGATTAGGTGGTTTCTCAGGTGTGATTCGCCTAAGATTCTGTCATATTGCTTCTTCCTTATGATGGTAGAATTTGTAAGACTTGTTGGACGATCAAGCAAGAAGTAGAACACACTTTGTGGTTTGCACCTGGATGACTTTGAGGGTTGTGATGACATTAACAAAGAAAAGGACTGGATCCAGAAAAACCAAGAACTTTGGGTTTTATGACCCCAACAATTGTTGGCAGTCAAGACTTTGCTTGATAATTCAACCTACTTAATGAAAAATCTGAAGAAATGCCATTAATGGAAAATGTTGAAATAAAAGAGGGAGAGAAGCTACATTGTATCACAGGGCATGTTATAGTTACATTTTTATTCAGAATACCTGAGAGAATCTAGAGGAGGTTAACCTTTGGATCTCAATTATTTTTGAAATATGATGCTTGAATAATCCTATTTCATAAATCCCGTTGAAGAACATTACCTTGTAAATGTCTCACGAAGCAGAAGAATCATAGGGACGTTTGAAATGTGAAATGCCTTTGGTCTCATTGGGCTTTCTCTTTATCCTTTACCTTGTCCCACTTATTATTTTGTCTCAGGCCCCTCTTGAGCTTTTAAACTGCCAATTAGGCCAAATGATGACGACTATGGTGGTTTTGAGATCAGATGTCTATGGGGGATTATGTCGAAACTATCAAAAAAGCCATTTAACTTGTGGCTTAAACTGGATATTTCCTTGGGTCTCAAGAGGCAAATGGTAAGTGTGTCAACTCATTGCTTAGCCAGATGTGATCCATCTGGCCTTAGGCCTGAATCCAGCTCATTTGGGTTGGGTTGGGTTTTCAAGTATTACCCAGAACCATGGAGAAGGTGATGTGATCGCAATTTCAGCCAGCAAAGGGGACAGAGAGGTGAAAGATTTGGATAGGACCCAGGAGGGAACCTTGTTATAACTCTATTAATCATTGATGAAAACTTACTTAGGGTGAAGGCACATTCCAAAGCTGTACAGTAAGGACATGGCTATATATTTAAGTCTGTCTCTGCAGAGATGGAAAAAAAAAGAGTGAAGTTTTTTGTTTTTGTTTGTTTTTTGAAGATGGCAAGTCCTTTTCAGTTGTGTTCATTACCCAGAGATCTTCAGGAATGTGGTGCTTCATGAGATCAAATGAGAAAATATTTTTAAAGCACTTAGTGCAGTGTTTGGCACATAGTAGGCAATGTACAAATGCTAGATACCATTATTACTGTATTATTAAAATGAATTAATGTTTTATTTACATATGATGCTCATTGTCTAACACATTAGTGTTTGTTCTTAGAATTTTTCTTTCTATTCAATAGTGATAGTAGGCTGGCCTGAAAAAATGCCTGACACCTTCCTGCTGTATATACTTCAGCTCCTTTAATTGCACATTTAATTTAAGGGTTTACTTTCTAGCCCTTCTCTTAAGCTGTCTATCTTTTGACCTGCTCGTTAACACATTGACCACAGACTCCTCCGGGGAAGAAAATGCCAGCCTGGTCCAGGGGTCTAGTGGATACTTTGGCGACCCTTGTAAAGGGATTGAATGGAAAAAGGGGTTAAATCTATCAGTTATAATTATAATTTTTCCAGTTATCTTTGAATTTGTGTTATTTATGCTAAGTTTGTCTTTCATGAGTAATTGAACTCAACCAGTGATTGAATATACCACTAAATGCACTGAGAATCCAACAGTGAATAATAAAGTACTGATTGCTGAAGTGAGAAACTGAGACATGGCCAATCAGTTCAACTCAGAAAACCCCAAAACATTTTTTAAATGCCCACAACATGCAAATCACTGCACTGGGTACCAGGGTTTAAAAAAATTAGACAGAGCACATCTTTGCCTTGGGGAGCTTGTAGCCTTTGGGGTGGAGGGAGGCACTGGTGGTAGTACTGGGTGGTGTGTGTTACATGAGATAGTCAAATAAAGAAACAATGCAAGATAGGATGTGAAAGGTCAATGGAGAGATACAACAGTTTTAGAAATGCTTCAAGACAGGCCTCATTTGCTTCAGCAGGGACTTTGGGTGGGGCGTGGAGATCCAGGGAGATTTTATAAAAGACTTGGCACCTATTTTGGCCCATAATGGAAGAGAAGGATTTCAATAGTCAAAGATGGTGGAAGAAATGTGTTTCAGACATAAGAGACACCTTGCATGAATGCATAGAGGAAAGAGAATATAAGATGTGGTTGAGCAATAACTAGCATTTTCATATTTAGCTAAAATGTAGAGAATATGATGAACAGGTGTAATTAAGAAGTAAACCCTGGAAAGAAGACTGGAACCGGTGATTCTGGAAAAGAGAATTGTCTCAATCTGAAGTACTTAGGCACAGGGGGAATTACAGTAAGGAACAGATCCCAGCTGCCTTTAACCACTGCTCCCAGGGCCCACAGGCAGGGTTATACTGAATTCCCACTAGGTAGCCTAAGTTACCATTTACTATGCCTGAAGTCAGTAACCTGGCCTCCCAAGCTGACCAGGGTCCTAAACTGTCTCAAAGGCCTCGATGGCTGTGAGTCCCCACCTGTACTAGGAAATGTCCCACCTACCTAATCTGCCATATATTAGTTGAACTCCTTCCCTGGGCTTAACAAAACACTTAACCTGTGTGTGTGTGTTTTTGTCTTTCTAGGTATAACAACAATCTTAAGATAAAAAATAAAATAAAATTAAGTGATATGTGGACAGCAAGCTGTGTGGACGAAGTGGGTGAAGGGAATACCAGTACCATGAAATCATTTGTTTTAGGATGGCCTATTGTCAACTTCGTTGCCACTTTCAGGTAGGAACTAAAATGTGACCCGTGATGATGGTATTTCTATTCATTTTCCTTTAGGAACTTACTCTTCATTGCTCAGCTATGGCATTCACAAAGGATTCATAGAGCAGAGAAATAATTCTTGTTCTGTTTGGCTTCAGAAGACAAAATTAGAGTAGATTGTGTGGGGTGGCAAATTTTGGCTACAATGTAAGAAAATAATAATTTCCTAACAAAAAATAGAACTGTCCAAAGTGAATGAGCTGCCATTGGAGATAGTGAGACCCCTACTCAGTTACTCACAGGCTCAAAGATGGAGAACTAGAGGGTACCTTCAAGGCTGTCTAGTCCAACCTTCTCATTTTACAGATGAGGAAATGAGATCCATGGAGATGAAGTGGCTTGCTCGAGGTCACATAGGCAGCAAGGCAGCAGAAGCAGGATTTGAAACCAGGTCTTCCGACTCTCTATGTCCTCTTTGTTAAGAATAGTGCCTTTTACCCATGGTAGGAACTAGAGGTATGACCACTTATCTGGGCTCTTCTAGGTGGGATTTATGTCTTGGCAAAGAATTTGGCTCTGCCCCATAAGATCTCTTTTTTTGAATATTTCACTATTTAGAGAGGTTTTTCCCTATTTGTCCCCAAAGGATGGCTTCCAGGTAGAAAGCACTGGCCAATGGGTTACCTAAATGAATACCTTCGGGAAGAGAATCTTCTGATAAAGGGATAATAGAAGGGAAGGATGAACATCTATCTAAGGAGAAAATGGAGCGTTTGTGAGAGTGACAGTTCCATCATCAGAAATTAACAAATGGAAGTCCAATAATCACTTGTCAGGGATGTATAGAAAAGATTCTTGCATTTGGTAGAATATTGTATGCCCAGAATTCTTTCACATTTAATAGGAGAGAGTAAAATATAAACAAGCAAATAGTGTCCAGTTTGACTGCCATGGAAAACTCAAATAACATTAGATTATAGTTTCAACCTGAGTCCATATTAATTAAACTCTTTGAGGTCTCTAAAGACACTAACAAAGGCTTATATTTTCCTGTATGAGTTTTTCATTAGTGTGTTTGAAGAACTGACAAAAGAGCATTCCTCAGTCAACCTTGTCATATATAGGTTTCCACAGTTGTAGATTTTTACCTTTGGTGAAGTCATGAATAATGGTCCTTTGGGACTGGGTCACACAGAGCAATTTAATATAGAGGTATATGGTGGGAATGAGTAAGTTGTAACTTATTACCAATGGAATTGTGGAAAGCATAAAAAGTGTAAAAGAGCTGTGTGACCCAAAAAAGAGGATGGATGTTGATCATGAAGTGAGAGTGAGGTTAACCAATGGGCAGTCTGCATTCTGCATTGGTACCCCCATGTGATGATGAGATACCTAGAGGAAGACCCCACATCACATCTGGTTCTTCTTCAGTACAGAATGTATATCAGGACGAGAGGTCAATGAGGTATGCTCTGTAAAATGACCTGGAGGGGTGGCTAGGTGGTGCAGTGAATGGAGCACAGGAGTCAGGAGGACCTGAGTTCAAATCCAGCCTCAGACACTTAGCACAAAAACTAGCCCTGTGACCTTGGGCAAATTACTTAACCCCAATTGCCCTACCTTCCCCCCTCCAAAAAGCAAAAATAAAATGAGCTGGAGAAGGAAATTACAAACCACTCCAATATCTTTGGCTAGAGAATCCTAAACAGGGTCACAAAGAGACACAACTGAAAAGGCTGAACAACAATAATGAGCAGATGATTAATATTACTATAAAGTAATACCCAAATGTTACTAAGAACACATACCCAATTTGCTCAAAGCAATAAATATGTTGTTAAAATTGCAAAATCCTACCATTTCACTTATACCAAAGAACAGCAGTGGGGCACCAGATGATTAGACCTGGTGGTTAGATGGTTTGATATGGTATCTCCAGCCCATGTCACAGAAATCCAGATTTGTGACTGTTGTGTAGAAAGGTTGGGAATTATGTCTCGGGGCTTAGTCTTAAGTTGCAGTGGGAATTGATAGGAATTCCATCAACAACATCCCTGACCAGGTGATCATCTGGCCTCTGTTTGAATACTTTCATTGATGGGGAACTCACTATTTCACAAGGCACTCCATTTCTGTTATTGAACAGTTCTAATTATTAAGAGGCTCTTCCATATATTCAAATATAAGCTGCCTCCCTCTTAACTCCTAATAATTGGTCCTAGTTCTTTGAGGCCAAATTAAGCACAAAATGTCCTGGCTATCTGTGTCCTCCTGGCAAAAATTAGTCCCCACTCAATTTTCTCTCCCTCCTTTATACTAGCTCTATCCTCTTCTTCATCCATCAGTGTTAAGTAACTGATGGTGACAGGCTCTTCTTAAGAGAGTGATTTGAATGTCAAATGATTAAGGGAGACCTTGGGAAAACTTGATGAAGAAATGGAATATTTGCAACAATTTCTTTATGACTTTAATGTAAAAGTCAATGTAAAATTGTTTTATAGGGCTATCCTAAAATTTTTTTGGAAAAATTATGCCCCCCAAAAGTTAGCATTTGATTCATTCTGATTATTAGTGAAAAGGCACAATTATAACCCACATTTTGTTTTTTAAAAATCCTCTTATTTTCATAATTTTTGCTTTCATTTTTCAAGATAACGTCCCAGTGGAACTTTTGTCCCAATATTCAGTCCCCATTGTAAGTAAATTGATTTTTAGAGGCTTCTTCTGGTACTAATCATACTTAGACAATGACGTTTTGCATAATGGGAAGTCTATTTCCTCCATTTCTTGTTAACCCACTTAATGTTTCAGAAATCCCTTTCTCTTCCAATTCAGAATTTAGACGTTTTTTCTTTTTTTTTTCAGAATTTAGATCTTAAAAAATGATCAGCTGTTAAAGGCTTATCTGTTACTTAACTTACCTCCTCTCTGACAGCATTTCCCTTGAATGTTTACTGCTTTTTTAACTACCACTTTGACCCTGTTTGCCCCAAGCTATACCAAACTACCAAAGAGTACTTAGTATGTATGCCCTCCCAGAAACAATTTGTGTAAGATCTGCTGACCACTGATGCCCTTCTAACAAAAATTCCAACTAATAAATCAGTAAATTAATTAAAATCAATGAAATTGACTATTTTTCAAAGTTTATTTGGAAAAAATGTATATGTTACTATTTCTCTTAAGGTGAAAATGATTGGGAAAAAAGTTTAGAGAATTAGCTGCATAAATCTATGGTGCCTTTAATAATTCCATGCCATTATTTATTTTCACTAGGGAAAAAGGTGATGAGGAAGCCTATTGTTTCATACAGTGCTGGCATGACAATGAAATCTGAACTAGATTGTCTTTCACAGTGAAGGGCAGGGAACATTGATATGAATGGTGGAAAACTGTGGATGATGTCCCAGCAAGGGCTTCTGGGAAATTCTTTTGTCTATTTGAAGAGTATGAGGTTGCACCAGGACTTTGGTCTTGACCCAATAGGTCAAAGTATTTATTGAATGGGTATCAGAAAATACAAATTAGTAATAAGAAATTTTTTTAAAACTATATAAAGAACAATTTTAATTGAATAAAGACTCATTGAGATTTCTTTTCAAGTAAAGTAATGTGTGAAACTGACTTGTTTTTTGACTGAGGTCTTGCCTAATAAATACTAAGACTTGATCTAAAGGCTGCATTCATTCCATCTTTTAAACCTGGTAAATCTTCTGTTGAGTAAAAAAAGTGTCAAAAGACTATAAGGAATTATGAAAGAGGAAAAGTATATTTATGAAGGTAAAAAAAAGATAGAGTGCTTTATGACAGGCAATGTAGGGAAATTATTTAGAAGAAAACTTGCTAAGCAACACTGATACAAACAAATTATAAGTATTTACTAAAAGCTTTTTCCTGGAAGATGAAAAATAAGAAGAGTTTTCAGTTCCTCTAACTGATTTTTCCTTAAAAAACGAACAACTGATTGAAAGTGCCAATGAAATAGTGGTATAACCCTGTAAGGCCAAATATTTATCGGATTCTTTCATCTTCACCTGTGTCCTCGGCTTAGGGATGCCTAAGATGGAGATTATTAAGCAATAGTAATTAAGCTGCAAATGTGCACAATGAGAGGATTGTGAGAGTAAAAGGAATCATGAGTTTTCAAGATTCTAGGAAATGAGTGAATGGGAAGGGGTTAATATGTACAATTGAAATTGTCAACAATAACAACCAAAAAAGAGAACTGGGCTTTTTCCCTCAATTACTGTTTAAGTTATCTATGCAAAGATTTTCATTCAGATTTTAAATCTGTTACTATATCAGAATCTCACCATAATACCCTTCACTGTGGAGCAGAAGACAGGAAAAGATGGGTCCGTCTTGAATGCTGGATAAGTGACTCTAGATTAGGCAAAATACTAGATTAATGATGACCATACCTTACATATATATATGGGGCTTTAGAGGTTTTCAAAGCATTTTTTCATCTCATGTTATATAGGGTTTCCCTAAAAGTCTTGGTTCGTTTTCAAGCTTAAAATTTAAACCTGCACTTAGACTTATGGAATATGCTTATAATGTTAATGGGATATAAGATCTTCCCTACCCATTAATAGATCCACATGGGCTTCACATGGAGCCCCGTTAAGGGAAGCTTGCTTAGGGGAGGCTTGCTTGTAGGAAGGCTTTCACACCTTTTGTTAATTTCTTAATTAGACACTAAATCTGGAGGGTTGTGATGCCCTCTGTCTCTAAAAAGGGTATATATATTCTGAGGTTAGCATTTTGCTTTGGGGCTTACTCATTGGAAGAGTGTTCTTGTGATTTGGCCAGATGAGACTCTGGGTAGCCATTAAGGAGCCTCCCAGGTTTGAAAAACCCAGATGTTAGTGCTTCTCTCTCTGGTAACTATATATGTATTGCCTTGGTCAGATAGTTCGATCTGTGCTAATTTCTCAGACGTTTAGAAGCCCTGTCTGTTGATCTTTATTTCTCTGCTTATATTTTCTCTGAAGTTCAGGGTGCTAACTTTTCCCTCGAACTAGTGAATGTACTTAAAAAGACTGTTGACCCCTATCTTTCCTCATAAAGCAGATCTAAGAACCTGTGCTAGCAGCCATCCTGGGTATGCCATTGTGGTTGCTGCTACGATGTTAGATTTGGGCACTAAATTTTAATTCTTCCGTCTTGAACAAGAACTCAGCTGAAGAAGGTTTACACCAGGATCACTGTTCATCACTGTATATTTGAACACTTGAGGGGATTTTATTGATGTGGTTATTCTAATAGTGCAAATCATTGCCCATCCATACTTTCTTATTTTACAGGACTCTTGCCCATGAAGACTTCCTATAAGTTGCTAAACATTTCTTGGTTATTGGTGCAGTGCTAAGGCTTTTCATCTGTTAATTCTCACTCTGGCCACGTAACTGACCTGCCTCCTTTCCTAGTCATGTTTTTCATATTTGAGGATTTTTTTGCTACTTCCTATCCATGAGTTGGTAGCCTACTTTCCCCCATATATCTTTCCATTGCCCATTGGGATATCTGATTAGCTAAACTGGTGTTATAAGATTTCTCAACCATGTACCATCTCCAAAAGAACTTTATTACTATCAGTGATAAAATTATGACTTGATTCAAATAAATGATCAGATTTATAGGGCCTAGTCTATGAGATTTTTATAAGGGAATTTCACCTGTCAGGGAGTAGGAATCCCTCTCTCAGACACTGAAATCAGAGATATTTTAGCTTATTTATATTGAATTGTGTGTCAGAATTGACTGACTTGGTGGTGTTTTCCAGTACATTGGGGATTACAGATATGTAAAAAGGAACATTTGATTTCATTTGACTTTTGTTTCTGTTTTCTTTTATTATAGCTCTCCGGAACAAAAGGAAAAGTGGTTATCTCTTCTCCAGAGGTATTTTAACAATATCTTGATTTGGATCTGAAGCTTCATTTTTCTTAACTGGTAATGATAGAATAAATTGTCCCCCCCAAAGATTGCCTTAAATCAGTATCTTTTTCTTCAGTGGAAATGGTAAGACTCTTGACTGTAGGAAGCTACTATCTACATTTTATGCTAGGAATAATAATGTACAGTTAGTTTATGGTCTCATTTTATGTACATACATACATACATACATACATAAATATATACATAAGCTTTCTTGGAAGAATGTCAATTTTTTTAGAGAGAAACAATTGACTTAGATCTCTTGTTGCCCACCAATGAATTTAAATGTTTGCCACATTCTCATTAATACAAATCATTATTATCTTGAGGTAAACTTTATTGATTTCCCACAAAAACCCAACACTGAACTTTGTCTCATCCAAATCAAGTTAAGTCAAGATTATCCCTAGTCTCAAGGAGCTTACAGTCTAATTTTTTCTTCTCTTTACTTTAAAATACTTGTCATAGACCCACCTATTATCTTCAAAAAAGGATTCCTAAAAACTGATCTGCTAGAAAGTTGCAAAACACAAAAATGTAAATGATGGCATTGCTTCTTACTTAGCAATGTTATGCTAGATCCAAGTCGGAATATAGAGTATTGCAGAAGTCCGGGAGAGTGGAAAACAGACCATAAATCAGCACTTCAGGATGATAGACTTCACTTGATCACAACCATGCCTAGGCCCACGTTTATGTCTTAAGATTTCCTATTTACTCTTTTGCCTTATGATTGATTTGGCTTTTGCATAATGTCAGTGTTTCTAAATGTTAAAAATTAGATAGTTTCACTAAAAATAGGCCATTACCCAAATCCATCTGATTCATTGGTGTGTTTATTCGTGTTTGCATTTGATAAGATATATTGACGAAGAGAAGGAGAAGGATCATCCAAAGAGCATTCCCCTCAAAATCTTCGCAAAGGACATTGGGAATTGTGCTTATGTAAGTGTTTTTCTAAGTCAACAAATTTAATTCCAAGTAATATGATACGAAAGAAACAAGAAACACTAGGGGTTGGGAGAGGAAGGTAGAAGGCATTCAGAAATCACTATGTGGGTAGAAACCTCTCTCTATATCTAAAATGCAAATTCTGGGGCACGCGGAGTAGGGAGAAATCCATGTTAATTACAATCTTTGACATCTTTAGAGAGTATATTTCAGAATATCCAAGGAAATACTTGTCATGTGTCTCTCTCCTCTCTTCCTCCCTCTGGCCTAAATGCCTCACTGGCCTCTTTCAGAAGCAGCTGCAGGGTCATACTACTGTCTTGACTAAAGAAAGTCATTTCCCCAAAGAGGGATTTCCTATTAATAATAAACAGTGTCCATTTTCTGAATTGTCATTTCTTAAAAAGGGGACACTTCAGTTTGCAAAAGATAAGCCTTCATTCTGTGGAGTTGAAAAACGGCAACCTCTTCCTCCCCTCTTTGCCAAGCCTCCCTCACTCCCAACCCCCATTCCCCCAACCCCTCTCTTTGGCATATAAATGGATAGTCAATTTTCATAGGAGAACAATATATTTCCATCCTCCTTTCCCTTTCCTCCAAAAGGATACTTTTGTCTTATATTGGTCAAACTAGGAGAGTTTTAGGTGTCCATCATTGAGTGTAACTCAGTGTCCTAGAATCATGGGGCAGTGGCAAAGATGTTATTGGTTGTCAAAGATAAAAAACTTCATTTTCTGAGTTTTTAAAAATGACACTGTGATCTCTCATAGGCTACAGCAGCTCTAGATCATTGGAACTATGCCATGTTTATGTGAAAAAGATGTGTAGTGCAAGTCAATTATGTTCTAGCCAAATGTTCTGACCTATTCCTAAGTGTCAGATGTCACTGCTTGAAAGAAATGCTTGATTTTTTAATGGTACAAGAACTCAGTGATCCCCTATGGCATATTCCTCTCATCTTCCTCCTTTGTTTTAGTGGCAGTGAAAATTGGTTATTTTCATGGTTTTTGTGGAAGATCACTTGGTTCTTTCTTTAAAAAAAAAGTGAGTGTGTGTGTGTGTGTGTGTGTGTGTGTGTGCGTGCGCATGCACTCATATGTACACATATTTCTTCAGCTTTTTACTATAGGAAAAATTGGTGGCCAATAAAGATGTGAAATAGAGGAGAGGAAAGTGGAAACACAGGCAAGGCTGCTTTCCTGTGGAAGCAAGAATGACCTGCAGATTTTGGGTGCCAAAATGGTAGAGTGAGAAAGGAACCTGCTGAAACCCTCCCAAATTCCCCTCCAAACAATTAGGAAACCACCTCAGGAAAACAACTTACAGCCAGGCAGGGAAAATCTATCTATCTGGGATGGGAGAAGAGTGAGATCCAAGGGCAGCAGCAGCAGCTAGCCTCATGGCAGGAGGCCTGCAGCTCCAAGCCTGGGGCAATCCACCAGCAAGGACCTGCCCTCGTGCATATCAGCAGCCCACTAGGAAAGTAAGCAGTCTGTGCAGCACAGCAAGAACCCAAGCCCAATTCTCACGTGAAAACACCAAGTCACCAAAAAGACAGAAAAAAATGAGTAAAAAACAATAAAAAAAGTCCAGCCTCAGACAATTAAGACTTACTAGCCATGTGACCTTGGGCAAGTCACTTAACCCTAGCTGCCCTGCTTTCCCCCCAAAAAAAAGCAAAAGAAAAGACAAAAAAACAACAACAAAAAAGAAGAACTTGACTATAGAAAGCTCCTGTGGTTACAGGGAAGATCAAGGCATAAACTTAGAAGAGGACAATAGTGTCAAAATGGCTGCATGTGAAGCCTCAAAGAAAAATGAAATTTAGTCTCAGGTTGAAAAAGAATTCCTGCAAGAGCTTTAAAAGGATCTTTTTTAATTGGAGAAGTAAAAGAAATAACTGAGAAAATAAATGGGAGTAAATCAAGAAAATCATGAAAAAAAGAGTCAAGAGCACAGGAAAAGATATTTAAAAATTTAGTGATGAAAATAGCTCCCTAAAAAATAGAATTGGCCAAATGGAGAAGTACAAAAGTTCACTAAAGAAAATAATTCCTTAAAAATTAAAATTGAGCAAGTGGAAGCTAATGATGACTCTCTAAGACATCAAGATACAATAAAACAAAATCAAAAATGTGAAAAAAAATAGGAGAAAATGTGAACTTTCTCACTGGAAAAGTAATTGGCCTAGAAAATAGATCCAGGAGAGACAATATAAGAATTATTGAACTACCTGAAAGCCATGACACACACAAAAAAAGTCTGGACAATATCTTTCAAGAAATTATCAAAGAAAACTGATCTGATATATTGGAACTAGAGGGGAAAATAGAAATTGATAGAATCCACACATTAACACCTTAAAGAGATCCTAAAATGAAAACTTTCAGAAGAATCATGGCTAAATTCCTAAGCTCACAGATCAAGGAGAAAGTACAGCAAGGATCCAAAAAGAAACAATTCAGATAACATGGAACTATAGTCAGGATTACACAGGTTTGGCAGCTTCCACATTAAAGAATGGGAGGGTTTGGAATGTGATATACTGGAAGGCAAAGGACTTAGGAATTCAATCAAGAATCACCTACCTAGAAAAACTGAATATAGTCTTTCAAGGAAAAAAATTGACATTTATTGAAGTAGTAGACTTTTGAGCTTTTCAAATTAATAGAGCAGAGTGAAATAAAAAAAAATTGGACCTCCCTTCAAGGGAAACATAAAAAGGTAAAAACAAAAAACAAACCAAGAAAGGGAAAACATAAGAAATTATGTTTATAATTATATTTCTTCTTATATTCTGCTTATATTTCTATATGGCAAGATAATGTTTGTAACTCTTAATACAAGAGCAATTAGAAGGACCATATGTAGACAGAGGGTATGGATATACACTGACTTTAATGGGATGATACTCAAAACAAAATAAAGGGGCGAGAATGAAAATTACACTGAAGGAAAAGGAGGGGGGAGACTGAATGGGGTAAATTATGAAACAGAAATCTATCTTATCTATAAGTAAATAAAAAGGGATGAAAGTAATAGAAGGAGAAGGAGGGACTGATAAAAGGAATGGTAGATTAGGGAAGGTGGTGATCAGAAGTAAAACATTTGTGACAAGGGAAAGGGGCAGGGGGGAAGAGAGAGGCAGGGATAAATAAGGTAAAAATAGTATGGAAGGACATGGACAGTTAAGTTATAACTATAAGTGTTAATGGTATGAATTCACCCATAAAATGAAAATAGGAAGCAGAGTGGATTAAAAACCAGAATCTTGCCATATTATGGTTGCCAGAAATAAATTTGAAGCAGAGAGATACACAAAGGGTAAAGATAAGGGGTTTGAGTAGAATCTATTATGCTTTAGCTGAAGCAAAGAAAGTAGAGGTAGCTATCATGACCTCAGGAAAAAAAAATGTAAAATTAGATCTAATTAAAAGAGATAAGGAAGGAAACTATGCCGAAAGTTGCAATAGATAATGAAGTCATATCAGTACTAAACATATGTGCACCAAATGGTATAGCATCTAAATTTTTGATAGAAAAGCTGAATAGGTAACAGAAGGAAATAAGTAATAAAACTATACTAGTGGGGGACTTTGACTTTTCCCTTCTCAAAACTACATAAATCTAGCCAAAAAATAAATAAGAAAGAAGTTAAGGAGGTGAATAAACTTCTGAAACACATATGGTAGATCTCTGGAGAAAATTGAATGGGAATAGAAAGGAATATACCTTTTTTCTCAGCAGTACATGACATCTACACAAAAACTGACCATGTATTAGAACATAAAAGCCTCATAAACAAATGCAGAATAGCAGAAGTAGTAAACACATCCTTTTCAGATCATAAAGCAATAAAAGTTACATTCAATAATGGACAATGGAAAGAGAGATTAAAAATTTATTGGAAATTAAGTAATCTAATCCTAAATAATAAATGGGTCAAAGAACAAATCATAGAAACAATTAATAATTTCATTAAAGAAAATGACATCAATGATACAACATACCAGCATTTATGGTGGTATGTTGTATCATTGCAGCCAAAGTAGTGCTTAGGAGAAAACTTATATCTCTAATTACTTACATCAGTAAAAGAGAAAACATGGATTAATGAATTGGACATGCAACTAACAAAACTTGAAAAAGAACAAATTAAAAATGTCCAATTAAACACAAAATTGAAAATCAAAGGGGAGCTTAGTAAAATTGAAAGTAAGAAAAACATTGAAGTAATAAATAAAACTAAAAGCTGGTTTTGGGGGGGGAAACAATGAAATTAGATAAACCATTGTTCAATTTGATTTTTAAAAGGAAAGAAGGAAACCAAATTATTGGTATCAAAAATGAGAGGGGTGAATTCACTACCAGTGAAGAGGAAATTAAGACGATTGTTAGAAGCCATTTTGCCCAATTATATGCCAATAAATTTGACAAGCTAAATGAAATGGTTGAATATCTACAAAAATATAAATTGTCCATTTTAACAGAAAAGGAAATAAAATACTTAACCTGATCTTAGAAAAAGAAATTGAACAAGCCATCAATGAACTTCCTAAGAAAAAATTCCCAGGACCAGATGGATCCTACCAAATTCTACCAAACACTTAAAGCACAATTAATCCCAATGCTATACAGAATATTTGGAAAAATAAGCAAAGAAGGAGATCTACCAAATTCCTTTTATTACACACAAGCAAAAGGAGGTGGTCTAAAAATACCAGATCTCAAACTATATTATAATGTAGTAATTATCAAAACAGTTTGGTACTGGCTAAGAAATAGAGTGCTGCATCAGTGGAATTGATTAGGTACACATTATATTATAACAGATAAACCCAAAGATCCAAGCTTTTGGAATAAAAACTCACTACTTGACAAAAACTGCTGGGAAAAAGATAACCAGTATGGCAGAAGCTAGGTATAGACCTACATCTCACACAGTCTACCAAGATAAGATGAAAATGCTACATGATTTTCACATAGTGATGCCATAAGCAAATTAAGAAAGCATGGAATAGTTTATCTGTCAGATTTATGGATAAGGGAAGAATTTAGGACCAACAAAAATATAGGGAGCATTACAAAATGTATAGTAAATAATTTTGATTATATAAAATTTTAAAACCAATGTAACCAAGATTATAAGGAAAGCAGAAAACTAGAAAAAATTTGCAACAACTATCTCTGATAAAGGTCTCATTTCTCAAATATGTAGAGAACTGAGTCAAATTTATAAAAATAACAGATCATCCCTCAACTGATAAATGGTCAGATTATATGAGCAGGCAGTTTTCAGACAAAGAAAGCAAAATTAGCTACAGTCATATGAAAAATGCTCTAAATCACTATTGAATAAAGAAATGAAAATTAAAGTAACTGTTGTACCATTTCATACCTATCAGACTGGGTAACATGACAAAAAAAGGAAAATGATGGATATTGGTAGAGATGTGGGAAAACTAGGACACTAATGCACAGTTGGTGGAGTTGTGAACTGATCCAACCATTCTGGAAAGCAATTTGGAACTATGCTCAAAGGACTATAAAACTGTGCATACCCTGTGATCCAATAATACCACTCCTAAGTTTGTATAGTAAAGAGATACCAAAAAAAGGGAAAAGGACCAAATGTACAAAAAAATTTTATAGCAGCTCTTTTTGTGGTAGCAGATTTGGAAATCAAAGGGATACTCATCTATTGTGGAATGGCTAAACAAGCTGTGGTATATGATTTTGATGAAATATTATTGTGCCATAAGAAATTACAAGCAGGATGATTTCAGAAAAACTTGGAAAGATTTACGTGAACTGTTGCAAAGTGAAGTGAATAGAACCAGGAGAACATTTTATACACAAACAGCAATATTGTTTGATGAAAGCTCTGAATGACTTTGGGGCTTTTCTCAGTAATACAATGATCCAAGACACTCCAGAAGGACTAATGATGAAGCATATTTTTCACCTTCAGAAAAAGAACTAATGTTGTTTGAATACAGACTGGTGTGCTATTTTTCACTTTCCTTTTTTTCGAGTCTTCTTTTACAAAATAACTAATATGGAAGTATTTTTACACAACTGCACCCAGGATGGCTGCTAGCACAGGTTCTTAGATCTGCTTTTCTAAAGGAAAGCAACTCAAAATGGGTTAACATTCTTACTTTAATCAGTCAAACATATATCATTTACCTAGTTCAGGGGAAAAAGTCAGCACCCTGAACTTCAGAGAATGCAAACAGAATACAAGCAGAAGTTACAAGCAGACAAAGAAACAGATCAGCAGACGGGCTTCCAGTCATCTGACCATTACATTCATACCTAGTCAGTTACCAGAGAGGGAAGCACCAACATCTGGGTTTTTAAAGCCGGGGGCCTCAATGGCTTCCCCGAGTCTCATCCGGCCAAATCACACAACTCATTCCAAAGTGAGCCCCAAAGCAAAAACTCACAGCAGGGTATATATAGCCTTCTCCTGGATCAGAGAATGTCACAACCCTCTTGATCCACTGCCCAGTCACAAAGTAATAAGGTGTGGGCATTCTTGAAGAACAAGCCTCCCACCACAGGCTCCATGTGACCACATTCAGCCTATTAGGGGGCAGAGTATACTTTCAAATCAGGGAAGGTTCTCAGAGCCACTTAAGCCATGGGCCTAGGGGCAGGGAAGATCTTCAGATTCCCGTAACACCTTCTCAGGGAGGGCTAAGGGAAGGGAGAGAGAAAAGGATAGAATTTGGAACTCAAAACTTTAAATTAAAATGTTTAAAAAAAAAGAATGGACTCTCTTTGGCTATATCATGAGCTTCTGAAAGGCATGTTTCTGAGAATGGTCACCCCCAGAATAGAACTATGAGTGAATGTGAGAAATAGATATTAATTGACACCAAGAGGAATGCATTGGTGAGACCTTTGGTCTTAACTGCCTTTGCTGTGGGTCCCCTGAATTATAACCATTCCAGTAACTGATTCAGTTGAAGTTGTGATAAAATAAAAAATCACATCAAGAATTTTAAAAGATTGGAGCAGCTAGGTGGTGCAGTGAATAGAGCACCCGCCCTGGAATCAGGAGGACCCGAGTTCAAATCTGGTCACAGACACTTGATACAATTACTAGCCGTGTGACTTTGGGCAAGTCACTTAACCCCAATTGCCCTCCAAAAAGCAAAAAAAAAAAAAAGAATTTTAAAAGATTGTCAGAATTAACAATATGTTAGGTGACTTCTCCAGGGTCACACAGCTGTAAGTGTCTGAGGCCAGATTTGAGCTCAGGTCCTCCTCATTCCAGGGCTGGTACTCTATCCACTGCTCCACCTAGATGACTGGTGTTTCCTTTTTCAAATTGTTCATTCTGTGCATACTTAAATGATCTTGGGAAAGTAATTTTTTAATAATTGCATTTCAGTATATGTGGTTTCCTTTCCAATCCCTATTATTTTACTTTACGCATTTAAAAACATTCTGAGAAGTGTGGTTTATGACATAGAAGATGTTAAAAAGTTCAAGTCTTGGTGATCTTTTAAGATTGGTCCTTTCTAGTTCTAATCTTAGGACAATTATGTTATAAAAGGGTTCTTTTTAAATACTTTTATTTATAAAAAATTACTGCTATTCAGAAGACAAAATATTTTGGTCAAATAAGATACCTACAACACAAAAACCTGCAGCATTAAAAAAAAAACCACATAGGTTATGAAAGGGACCTTAAAGGTCTGATAGTAAATTATCACAGAGCTTGAAGTGTCAGAGGCAGGATTTGAATTCAGCTCTTCATTCAGCACCTTATCCACTAAATATCTGGGAGCCAGATGGTTAAATTGTAGAATCACAGACCAGTGTGTTTCCAATTGATCTTTTTCCCCCTCACAATTTATTTATGCTTTAAAGCCTATTCCAGTTAATCTCAATGGTCCTATTTAAATACCTTATGTTATTTAAACTGTTGTCCTTGGGATTGCAGATAGAGTACTTACTAATGACTGATTTGGTCCAAAGACTGTATCATAGCAAATCTACAGATATTTATAACAGTCATATTTATATAACACTTAAAGATTTGCAAAACAAATATTATTTTATCCTTATAACAATTTTAGGAATTAAATGCTCTGATTATCTCAATTTTAAAGATGAAGTAACTGAAGCAACCAGAGATTAAGTGACTTACTTGTCCAACCAGTAGCCAGATTTAAATTCAGATCTTTCTGGTTTTAAGACCAATGCTATTTCTTTCTTGGTATAGCATCAAAGGCAGTTAGGTAACACAGTGGATAAAGTGCTAGGTCTGGAGTTAGGAAGACTCATCTTAATGAGTTCAAATCTGGCCTCAGACACTTACTGGCTGTGTGACCCTGGACAAGTCACTTAACCCTATTTGTCTCAGTTTTCTCATCTGTACAATGAGTTGGAGAAGGAAATGGCAAACCACTCCAATATGTTTACCCAAGAAAAGCTCAGATGGAGTCACAAAGAGTCAGACATGACTAAAACTATACAACAGTAGTAGTACTTATTCTGGGAAGGAAAGACTCAGGCCTGTGATTTCACCAGTGTAGACAACTCAGTAAGTTTCCTCCACTGATACAGATTGATGACTGGCCTGGGCCACTCTGAAATTACATACCTAGAGTCACATACCTATCACCAGAGGGTAAGATTTGAACACTGCTCTCACGCCCTTGAAGACCGGCATTCCATCCTGAGTCATGCCACCTTTCACCATAAATACCATTCTACTTGAATAATGTCTCCTGGAATCCAGAGAACTATCCATATGTCACATTTTTTCCTAACTCTTTTGGTTTGTAATCCTTTTTTGTGTGTTTTTGACAGAATTATGCAGAATTGAAGTAAAGAAGTAAACTCCCTTTCCCAAAGTTATACTAAGCCTATATATAGCACCAGAAGTAGCTTCTCCTTCCAAATGTTCTATCCTCTGATTTCTAGACCAACTCTGTTAGTACTGGGTTTTCTTTCCTTCTTCCCCCTCGCCATAGTTTTGAATGTGAACAAGCTTGGTATTGCTCAGAAACAAAACAAGTCTTTTATAGCCAGTTCTTAATTATGCATACCAGTGGGGGATGTGATTAATTGGAAAGGGTAAGGTTGGTTTTTTGTTTGTTTGTTTTAATTTGTGCTGGGCTTTGAAACATGTGCATTCATACTTAAATTTGAATGTGGTTAGGTTTTCCTGTGAGTCTTACCACCTGAAAGAAAACAATATAGCTGTGCCATGGAAGCTCGGCTCACTCTCGAGGGAAATGAAAAGCTGTCTAGCTTTTCCCATCCTTATCACAGCCCCCTGAGCTCTTCCTTGCTGCCTAAGTTTCTTGTTCCTGTGATTGCCTTGAGGATGCAGCCATAATTCCTCTCTCACTCTGTGATTCACACCTCTGTATTAGGAGAGATAAATGTTTTCATCTATGTGGGCGGTGTCAAATTCAAATAGAAATAGGGGCCATTATACCCTATATAAGCATCCCTGCTGGCTGCATATAAACTTAGAAAACTACTTATTAACTTTTTTAACTTTTCTGTTGTATTTTTATTTGTTTTGCCAAATATGTCCCAATTACATTTTCATCTTTGATTTGGGCTTTACTTGGTGGTTTTTGACACTCGTGGTCTAGATGACCACCCTACCTACCTTACTCCCAGTTAGGCTACAGGCCACCATATAACGGAGGAAGACTGGATGAAAAATAATGATGTCAAAGAATTTTTGTCACATACTCTGTTTATAATGATGTCAGTGCCTTCAGAAGCAAGTTGTGGGTGATCTAGTGTTGACTATAATTGGTTTATCTTCTTTAAAGTCCTTCATCCTCATGATCTTTTTTGTTATTTCTCTTTCTCTTCTGCAGTCCAAAACAATAACAATCACGAATTCTGATACAGTGAATAAAGTCATCACCATGGCCCTGCCAATGCTAGGGATAAATGTAAGTTACTTGGGCTTTCTTGTGGTTAAGTGTCATTTTCATGCCTGTCTGTATAGGATCTCTAAATCTACCCAGAGTACAATCTCATTATCAAGCAGTTCATTATTTGGTGCAAATTCAGGTCAAATTATGCTCCTTAATATAGAAAACTAAAAAAGAATGAGAGCTGAAATATCAAGATTATTCTATAACTTGAGTGTTGATTTAGTCACTGATACCAGTGTTACAAAAAGATAGTAGATTTAGAGTTGTTAGAGACCTCAGAGGTCAGAGGTCATCTCACCCACCAACCATCCTCAATTTAGAAGGGAAGAAGCAGTTGAAGGACTTGTCCAAAGTCACAGACCTAATAGAAGATTCTGGTGACTTTAAATATAAATTGTAGTCTAATGAGACTGAATTAAAAGCAGGGCTTGCTAATAAAATTATGCCTTCCTTAATCTGTATATTTCATATTTTATAACTTAACTTCTAATTTGAGAGTCTCAATGTTGTTCTAGTATACTTCGATCCATAAATCTTGATTTCATGCCCATTTTCCAGATTGGGAAATTTAAATGGAATGATAAATGAGGAGGACAGTTTCAAATAGAATTCAGATTTCTGCATTCTGAATCCTTTACTCTAGCCGGTAAACATTTTACTGTCTATATGTTCATAGCATTAGAATTTATTTTTTGCCTCAAGTTAGAACAATCTACGTCTAATAAATTAGTCTTTGCATCCTGACATTTAAAAGTATGCCTTGGGTTTGTTAGGTCAGGTGTTTTGAGATTTTGTATCCAGGAAAGTGTGAAAAATGTGACATCTCAGGCAGTGTGGGCAGGCCATTCTTCCTCTTACAATCTACCCCATGCATCTCCCTCTGGCCTGCTGCCATCTGGTTCTTCAGTGAGAGTTCAATCAAGTCAGCGCTTCCCTCCAGATTTCGTTTGTTTCCTCCCACAGAGATTTCTTCCTTAGGAGATTGTGCTTTTTTTCAGCTCTAGGAAAACGAGGAGCTTCCTCCTGACTTTCACAATTCCAGATGTTTTTCTGGAATGCTCAGTCCTTTACTTAAGCAGACCAGTACCCAAGAAAGCACTGTATCAAAAAAGCATCGCAACAGCATATGGTTGAGAAATAGGATGACCATTCGGAAAGTGGGGAAGGGGAACAGAATAAGCATTTATATATCAGACAATGTGCTTTACAAGTATTATCTTATTTGATCCTTACAACAACCCTCAGAGATTTTGTATACATTTTACAATTGGGGAAACCAAGGTAGACAGAGATTAAGTTACTTGCCCAGGGTGACACAGCTAGTAAGTAGCTAAGGTTGGATTTGAACTCAGTTCCCCTGACTCCAGCCCCAACACTATCTAGTGTGCCACCTAGCTGTCACTTGGATGAACTGGCCCAGCAAAAAAGAAGGCATAAACATGAGAAAATATAAGCAAGTTCTGTAAAAAGAGCTTTAGTCTATGTATTTGACTGCTACCTCAGAAGGCAGTCTGTTCCAAAACAGACCTTTGGACATACCACTGAGCACAGCCAAGCTAATTAGTGATGTACAGACAGCCCAGCCATGCCATCCTTCATTCAGCCTGGACTCTGGGAAATACTGTGAAATGTTTGCCATTCCAATGGTTGATAGACTCAAGCTCTTTATAAAGCTAGCACAGTCCTAATGCTCTGCCTCATAAACCACCATTGCTCAGCTGCTCTCTGATCACAGCAGTTATTGTGAGCCCAGACACCAACACTAAGTGATCAGAGACCACACTGGTTTTTAGCAGTGGGCACAGATCGTGAACCAAAGGAAAAATGGGATGTTCTCAGGAGCAGGAGCTCCTTCAGGGATGGCTCTTCAGCCCAACTGTTCACATGATGACACTAGATGACTGCCCTGTGATTACTGCTGCTTTGGGCTTAATGCTAAGAAGCATTTCTGTAAAACCTACAAGGGAACTAGACTTCTTCCTTTCCCCTTAGGGACATTCTGTACCTTGTTATTCCTTGTAACATCCCTTCTTAGTCATCTTGGACATCTTAGGCATTACTTAAAGACAATCACAGCCATTACAGAGCATAATAAAAGACTGCTTCTTGTAGGGAGGCATTTAAAAGTAGTAGTCCTCGATGGGCTGTGCGGAATGGAGTTTGATCTGTATTCTATTAACCCAAGATCACTGAAATGTTAGAGGGGTAGGGAGATAGTTCCCTTCTATTTTAGACCATAGGTCCCCTTGTATTTTCCAGAGATATTAATTAACTTTGAACACTCGTTGGAACAGCACTGAGCACTGATCAGCTGTGAGAGCCCAGGAACACCAATGCACACACACAGAGTAAAAGTTCAGTCATTCGCCTTTTGGCCTTGAGTGCTAGCGTATAAAGGTTATCTTGACTTTTTTTTTTAAAACAAATAGGTACAGTGCAGTAAAATCTGAGGTCAGAGAACTTGGGTTTAGATTTCATCTCTTGATCTCACCAGCTCTGTAATCTCTTTGGGCCTCAGTGTCATTTGTAAAAATAAGTGGCAGGTAGGTAGCAGTTGATAGAGTGCTGGACTTGGAGTCAGGAAGACTCATTTTTCTGTGTTCAAATCTGGCCTGATAGTTAATGTCTGTGTGACTTTGGGCAAGTCACTCAACCCTGTTTGCCTCAGTTTCTTCACCTGTAAAATGAGCTGAAGAAGGAAATAGCAAACCACTCCAGTATCTTTGCCAAGAAAACCCCAAATGAGGTCACAAGGAGTTGGACACAGTTGAAAATAACTGAACAGTAAGTGGAAGCATGATTTTAAAGAACTTTAAATGCCAAACTGATAATCTCAAAAAGTAATAGTTAAAAATTTCTTAATAGGGGGATGGTGTATTTAGAATTGTGCTTTAGGAATATCAATTTAGGGGCTATGTAGAAGGATGGTTTGGAAGAGGAAGAAAATAAAAAAGAGAGATTAATTAGATGCTATCACAGTAATCCAGGTGAGGGGAATGGGGGCAACATAGTGCAATGGAAAGAAGACTCAAATTGGTGTCATGGGTCTTAGGTTCAAATTCTGCTCTGCCACATAATACCTTAGGCAGAGAACTTCAGCTTTCTGGGATTATTTCCTAGTCTAGAAGATGGGGTTTTGCTAGATGATGTCTGGTTTCCTTCTGGCTCTGAATCTGTGATCCTATGGCTGATACATTGACCAAGACCCAAGGAAACCCTTCAATAGGATGTTTATCATCTCAACCAGATGAAAAAAGTATCATCATCATGAGTTATTTGCTGAGACGTTGAAGTGGCTCTAATAATAACTAGCATTTCTGAAAAGCTTTACACTTAGAAAGTGTTTTCCATATATTATACCATTGGAACCTCATCGCACCCTGTGAGGTAATTGTGCAGATATTTTATCCTTACTTTATGGATGAGGAAATGGAGGCTTGGAAAGGCTACCAGCTTACCCAGAATCCCATGGCCAATGAGGAGTAGGGCCAGAATTTGAACCTGGGTGTTGTGACTTCCGGTGTAAATGATCATTCCTTTATTTTGCATTGCTTTTTTATACAAGCCACATACTTGTAGTCACACTCATTTTTTACTGAGGGCTTAGTTGTAACTAATCTTCAGTGCCTAGGTCTAAAAGCAGTTTGCTTGGGGCACAAGGGGAAGAATTGGGACTCATTCACTCAAGTTGGAGTAGATTTTTGAAAATAATAGGATGAGAAGGCCACATATTGTAGGGAAATGAACACAGAAGTGTCCATCAGAAGGTTCTAGGTTTTTTCCTCATCTATAACAGAAGGGAAGAGGAGGGGAGAATATTTTAGGGTCCTTTCTAGCTGTTGCATTCAGTGGCTAATTCATCTTAAGTCACATCCTAGTGCATTTAAAGTACAATTGCTTGGACAGAAATTTTACCTACCTAGAAATTCTCCAGAACATACTTATTAGATAAAGCAAGTCTTTCCTGATTTTGTTTCTTTTACCCTTTCTCATGCATTTATTTGTATATGTGAAGATCTCTCATTGCTAGTGTAAGGAACTAAATCTTTGGAAGAGTCTATTTGCTAAAACCACTGTGATTTGTTTGTAGCAAAAAAAATTTGATGTTTTATGATCTCCTTCAGCAATCTGATGAACTTTCTTTCCTTGTCTGTTCTTTTTCCTTGACTAAAGTGATCAATTTTTTCACTTGAAAAGAATCTCAAACTAATTAAATTAAGGATGGAAGCTGTTTCCTTAAATACAGTTTCCAAGAATTACAATTTTGTTTTTTTCTGCCACTACATAAAATGACAAGATTTTATTAGGAACATAACTTTCTAGTTGAAATAAATTAAAACTGAAGTTTTGTCACTGAAATATATAAGGAATATCATTGAACTTTTGATAAGGAAGTTGTCCTTTCGTGTAAAACAAGTTGACATTCTACATAACTGACAGAAGGATTCCAAGTGAATAGAGTTCTGTGCTTGAATTCAGGATGTACTGAGTTCAGATCCTATCTCAGGCACTTAATAGGCTGTGTGGCACTAGATAAGTCACTTCTCAGCTTCAGATTCTTTATCTATAAAATGGAGATGATAATGGCACCTAGTTAGTGGATAGTTAGTTGTGAGAATCAAGATAAAATATGTAAAGTGCTTTGCTGACCTTTAAGTCAGCAAAGTGCTATATGAATTATGTCAGTGATGATGATGAAGATGAAGATGATGAAGAAATATATAAGAGCAAGGCTGTGGGAATGGGAAGTGAAGAGCAAAAAAAGAGTTTTAAAAAAATCAAGAACCAACATAAACCTCTTGCCAAAGACTGATCCATCCAAAACAATTTTCTACTGTAAAATACTTTAACATGATGCCACAAAAGATATGCCAAGGAGGGTGATCTCTCCCCAAAAGGGGACTTCTAGCATCTCTTCATGAGAGTGATTGTGCAAGATGGTGATTTTGTTTTCCTTGTTTGGACTTGCTGCCTTCCAGATTGAAGTTCGTTTTTTTTTCTCTCCGGGATATTGCTTAGCTGAAACCCTAAACAAATCCCTTCAGTGCCATCATCTCAAAGCTAGTTGCCCAGCTGCTACTAGCAGCAGGGTTAATGCACTTTATAAAGCTGTCATCCCTGTCTGTCGTAGTGCTAAACAAATGGTGCTTGTTGTTTCCCCAGTTGTATGATAGATGTTTATTGCAGGGTCAAACAGAGCCCACATCAAAGATTTTCTGAGAACGCCAAGGAACCAACAAAGGCCAAGATCCCAAAGAGTAGGTCATTCTCTTAGAAATGAGGAAGAATGTAGAAAAGTGTTCCAAATCACTAATAATCTAAGAGATACAAATGAAAAGCACTCAGAGGCCTTACCTCACACCAATAAATTGAAAAACGTAATAAAAATTGGAAACAGTCCCCGTTCAAGTGGCTGTGGAAAGACAGGCACATGAATACACTGTTGGTAGTACTAGAAATTGTTCCATCCATTCTGGAGAACAATTTGGAATAATGCAGGAAAGCTCATTAAGTTAGACCTTTTGCTTTAGCAGTGCCACTAATTGGCATAGAATCTAAGCGAGTCAATGACAGAAAGGAAAGTCATTATATATAAAGTGTCCCAAAGGTCTTAGAAGTTTCAAATTATGCTGTGGCTTTTGGGACACCACATACATAACAATGTATATATAGCATCACTTTGTGTAGTGGCAAAAAAAAATTTCACAAACAAAAGAGATGCCCATCAGTGGGGGAAAAGTTGAAAAAATTATGATGTGTGAATATGGTAAAAAAACATTATACTCTAAGGAATTCACAAAAATATGGGAACATAAATACCTGTGACCAATCAAGAAAAGCTTGGCATTGCTCATGTAGGAGGTAGAATTTGAACCAACTTTGAGGGATTCTAGAGATCCAAAGAGGTGAAGGTAAAGCAAGAACCCTATACCAGATTGACTCCAAAGTGAGAAGACCTGGGTCCAAATCCTGCCCTAGTGTTTAGTGCCTTTGTGACCTTGGACAAATCATTTAACTTTCCTGGGCCTCAGTTTCCTTCATCTACAAAATGAAAGTGTTGTACTAGATGGCCTCCAAGGTCTCTCCCAGCTCTAAGTCTACGTCCTATGATATGCCCAATATTATAAGAATATTAAAAGACAGGAGAACTCTAATGGACATCCTCAGTTCTGAAAACAATGAAACACATCACTTACCTGGAGAGTTGGGAAGAACATGGTACATACTATCCATTGCAATCATTAGGTTCACTGACTTTGCTTAAATGCTTTTTTTTTATTGCTTCATTACCAGGAATAGTTCAGGAGAAAAGGGGCAAAGGGAAGCAACTGTGTATAAAAGAAACAGGCAACAATAAAAGTTTAAGGGGGGGGGGGGGGAAGGAAATGAGGAAGAGTTCTCTGAACTCTTAAGAAATAGTAAAGATGATATGAAGTCATGGTCTGTGGATTGCATTACAAGTGAGGGATTGATTCTCTTAGGGTATGTGAGGCTATCAAGTTTGATATTTCCCTGGGCTGTTCATAGAAAAGGAAAGGAGATGCAGATACTTTGGTCCATCTCTGAAAGCTCTAGGATGACTCAGCCCCACTACCTCAGGCCACTGTCGGTTATAGTATGCCATAGCCTGAAGTAGATAGTAAAAGTCCCTATTTGACAACCACAAAATGGAAAATCTTTAGCACGAACCCAGCAAAAGAACTGCTTTAACTCTTGATGGGGCATCTTTGTGTTTTGATTCACAGGGTTCTGCAAAAGACTACCAACTCTGGGTGAATTCTGGGAGAGAAGAAGCTCCGTATCCACTCATTGGTGAGTTTCTGGGAAAATCTAAGCAGGGAGGAGTTTTTAAAAAGTTATTGCAAAGGAAAACCCACAGATATAGGTATATTTAGTACTGTTGGTCATGTTACCTTTGGGCCTTCTCTCCTTTGTCTTGTACCTCCTAAGCTACATGAAGTGTTCACTTTTCAGAAAGATTTCTATACTATCAGGAGAAAATGTAAAATAAATAAATAAGACTCAGGGGGAACCAAAAGCCACACCTTTATCTACCTACTCGTTTTCTTGTTTCTCAGTTGTTGCATGTTTAGATTTCCTTTGTACTTGGTGTTTGTCAGGCCACGTCTAGAATATTGTGTCTTGATAATATGGGATAGGCCCAGAGAAAGGCAACCAGGCATGATGAGGGAGTACTGGGGAGGGGCTCTAGAATGAGCCGTATGCGACAGATCAGTGAGAAGGAGGCATATTTCGAAAAGGTGGAGGGCTGGGGGTGGCACAGGTTATGAATGCTGTCTTGAATTATATGAAGTCTACCATGTGGAAGACACATGAGATTTGTTTTCCTTAGACTCAGATGGGAAAAATTAGGAGCCCTGACAGTTAGAAGTTGCTGAGAGGTACATTTTGCTTCAGTGTAAGGAAAACCTTGTTAGCAATTAGAGGTGTCCAGGCATGGAATGTGATAGCTTTAGAGGTGATTGTTTCGTTATCACTGCCTGTCCTTGAATGGAGTTTAGACAACTCCTAAAAGATGGATGAATGTCTTCAGAGACCTCTTTGATTCTCTCACAATATCTACCCTGTCTAATTCTTTATTGTTGTTTTTTCTTTTGAACCCATCTCTGTCAATTTTAGAATAGTTCCCTTTTTTGCCGTGCACTTATTACTTAAAGCATAATTCTCAAATTTTGCCTCTAGGCACCAGACTGACTCTGCCTTGAAAGAACAACTCACAATCTAGGCATAGCAAGCAGTCTATCTGCAAGCAATTAATAAGCATCTTACCTTTGGACTCTTCACGGTATTCTCCTGCTCTCCAAACCACAGTGTCTTTGCCTGCACTTCTCAGCACTGGTTCCCCAGATGTCATAACTAAAATCATTAGATCATTAAGTCTATTCCTTCTAATGAAGGAAAAGGTAAAGCATGAGACTTGAACCGGGCGAGAGATCAAGATTTCTTGCACAATCTCCAAGGTGGTGGTTGCCACCAGGCCACTCAGCGTGAAGCTGGCTAGATTCTAGAAGGGCATCAGAGCCAGCCATATTTCCCTGTGTCCACCTTGGAGACTTCTATCAACAATTCTCCCCTTAGTGATCTCAAAGCAAGTTATTTTCAGGCATATCAGCTGTAGGGGATCTTCTCTCTCTGCAGGACAGACACATGTACACATACTCACATTGACTTAAAAAGTCACTTTCATTATGTAATTTCTGTGTCATGTCAAAAAGAATAAATGTCTCTCTCACTTGACAAATCTTTCTTGAAAAGCTGCGTTAAAGAGTCAGCAATGTTTGAAGACCTTTAGGACTGGAGAGTTAGAAGAGAAGTCTTTGGAAGTACATTTAGACAGCACAATTTTCACAGTAGTTTCTTGACAGATGCATTGTTCCATCCAGTATGATTTTTAACTCCCTTTCACAGTTAAAGGCAGCTATGCCATGGTATTACTTATACTGTCTTATGCCATTAGCAAGATTTAGACACAGAGTGGGCCTATCTTGTTCTGCTTGCCCACTCCTTACACTTTATTTATTTAAGTGTTTAAGTGTGCATGCCTTTTATCCTAAAGAGAAGATTGCTTGCGTTCTACCTGCAGAGGCATCTGTGGTCTGCTGGAAAGAGACAGCATTGGCTTTTGATTCAGACAAGTTCCTTTCCTAACTCTGTGAATTTGAGTATAAACTTCACCTTTATCAGATTTATTTTCCTCATCCATAAGAAGCCAATTAAGAATGCTTTAGTTCTACTTCCTTTACTGATTTTTTTTGTGAGAATAAAATGAGATAACACACACACGTATGTGACTGTGGCGGTGGTGGTTGTGGCTGCATTGTTGTTGTTCAGTCATTTCAGTCATGTCCAGCTCCTTGTGACTCCATTTGGAGTTTTCTTGGCAAAGATGCTAGAATAATTTGCCATTTCCTTCTTCAGCTCATTTCACATATGAGAAAACTGAGGCAAATGGGGTTAAATCACGTGCCCAGGGTCACACAGATAGTTAGTGTCTCAGGCCAGATTTGAACTCAGGAAGGTCAGTTTCTTGTCCCTACGCCTTTCACTCTTTCTACTGTGCCACATAGCTGCACGTCTATCTGTCTATCTGTCTGTCTATCTATCTATCTCTCTATCTATCTATCTGATCTATCTACACACACACACACACACACACACACACACACACACACACAGAATATTTGTGAACTTTATAAGTATCAGCAATTGTCATTGCGTCCTTTCATTTGTCAGTGGGTCAATGTTCAGCATTCAGGCGTTCTGTCTCTCACTGCTCACTCTTGTTCCGTGCTCAGCTCATCTCCTGGAATGCTTGCTTTAAGAAATGAAGAAAAAAAGCAAAGTTTCCACAAAGAGAAAAATGTGGCAACCCATTCAGTTCCTCCCTATTCGTTTCACAATAGCAGATTGTCTTCAAGTTTCTGATCACGTTCTTAGGTCATTTTAGTTGGAGTCAGGCATCCTATAGACATTTGACAACAGCCCATGTTTATTAACTACAAATGGCAAGAGAGCATTGTATTAGAGAAGATACATGGCTTAGATAAGATACATCCCCTTTCTTCATGCAGTTTACAATTCAGTAGAATGGGCTGCCTCAAGAGATACCAGGTCCCCAACCCCCAGCCTCGAAGATTTTCTAGCAACAGTCAAATAATCACTTGTCAATTATGTTGTATTGTGGGGTTCTTTTGTGCATAGCTTGGATTAGGTGGTTGTTGAGGTCTTTTCCAACTCTCAGATTTAGTGATAGTATTCAGTAAGCAATTATATGTGTGTGTGTGTATATATGACCTCATATATGTGTGTGTGTGTGATCCTGTGTGTGTGTGTATGTGTGTGTGTGTGTGTGTGTGTGTGTGTGTGTGTGTGTGTGTGTGTAGGCAACATGGTATAGAGGAAATTAGAAAGATCTCCATTCAAGTCTAGCCTCCGGAAATATCAGCTGGGTGACCATAGGCAAGTCTTACCCTCTTCTTTCCCCCAGGCACCTTTCAAAGTCTATGATTATAGTTAGCAGATTGGTTGTCCATCTTCATCAGTGCAGGTAGTTTCCATGCTGGGAGTTGCCTACACCAATGAAGTCATGATGATGTACAGATATCTATAATGTGTACAGCATTTGATGTTAAGTATATTAGAGGAAAATCAACAGATTGTTAATGGAGACCCAAGGGAAAAGAGCATTGTTGGCAAGGTGGGACCAGAAGACATTGATCCATGTGTCTTAGGGCCATGACAAAATAAATTGTTAGCTGTGTTATATTTAATTTAGTCCCCATGCAGCTGTTGAAAATTTTTGTTTCATTTTGTTTTGTTTTTTAAAGGGGGCCAAGAGTTTGAGTTAAGATGCCCAGCTTCAGAGGAGTTTCAGGCACTTGCTCATTTGCCCTCGGATCTTCAAGTTGGTTCCCCTTGGCATCTTTGAGGGAAATTCTATGGGTAGCAGCAGCCTTTAGGCCTTTAACCAGATCAGGGACTTTATGGGTGCTTGAAAGACAATAGTACACAATTTGGTTGTCATTCCATATGAACACCACCTTTTCTGTGTCCTGGGGGCTTTGCGACACTGAAGTATTGATTAGCCTTGTAGTCCTTCAAGCACATTTCTTTTATTTAAATCCTCCCTCCCCCTCCCCCACTTTGTTTTTGGCTGAATAGGTGGAAGTTGTTGTAATAATTTATTATGGCTGGAATTTCATCAGTGTGTTGGGATCTCTGCCAGAACATGGAAAGCACAGCATGGGTCGCTTAAGTTTAGTGAGACAAAGTAGGAGTAGGATGAAGGGCACCCTTGCTGCTCCCTTAAAATAACTGCATAATAGCAAACTTTGAAACCCAGAAGCCTTTGAAAATAGGATGGGACAAAAGCTATTACTCTCAGCCCATGAGGGAATGACTCACCAACATGTACTCCCTTCTTGAACCCCTTGAATCCAATCTGTGAGGGGTCTATGCTGCTCACTGATTCCTATAGTAACTGTCCAGGTCATATCCAGTATGTGAATGATCTGGCCAAATCAATCCCCTGTTTTGTCTCTCTGCCAGGACAGAGAGGACATTTTCCAGCCCATCTGAACTACTCCATCCTTCAGAAATCCCCTGTGCTTTCCTACTCCTGTGACAATGCCTAAAACACCTTTCTTCCTCCTCTCCACCTGCTAACCATCCTTTATTTTTTCCAATTTGTTTTGATGTCAACTGCATTGCAAAAGAAAGTAGTTAAGTACAACTAACCCACACATCAAACAAAATCTGACATTATATTCACTGTTCTACATTCATAGTGCACCTCCCCCCTAAACACACACACACACACACACACACACACACACACACACACACACACATTCTGCAAAGGATTGGAGGAGAGGCCTTCTCATTTTTCTTTTTTGTGGTTAACCTTAGGTGTTTAAATTCATAGCATTTGGTTTCGATTGCTATATTGTTGTGCGCTTCATTTACACTGCTGTAGTCCTTGTATCTATTATTTTCCTGGTTGTGTTTACTTCATTTTGAATCAGTTCAAATAAGTCTTCCCATAGGGCATTGAATAAATCACTCATATTTTTCTTACAGTACAGTACTATCCCATTCCATTCACAAATCACAATATGTTTAGCCTTTTCCCAGTTGATGGGTATATATTGTCTCTGCTTATTGTTTGCTGATTTTCAGTCATATCCAACTCTTTGTGACCTCATTTGGGGTTTTTTTGGTAAAGATGCTAGAGTGGTTTGTCATTTTCTTCTTCAGCTCATTTTACAGATGAGGAAACAGCAACAAACAGGCTTAAGTGACATGAGGGTCACACAGCTACTATCTCAAGGCCAGATTTGAACTCAGGATGATGGGTCTTCCTGACACCGGACCCAGCGCTGTATCCAATGTGCCATGGAATCAGGAAAACTCATCATCCTGAGTGTAGCTTGTGTAGCATTTTGTATTAGAGTTTTTGCCTTAGCTTCCATAAGATCTTCTCTAAATATTGCTTCTCTTCCTGGTGCCTAGCAGAGGGTTTTGTGCCCAGCAGACACTTAATAAATTATGGACAGATGAATGGATGAATGGTTGGATCACTGAATCAGGAGAGTGCAGAGCTTGCAACCAATATCTGACTGTAATAACATTAGAATTGATTTGCCATAACATTGCTCTCTGTTCCTCTGTTCTTTCTTGTTCGTAAGGAATTAACAGAATTACAGACATGCACTCATGTTGGCACAGGCCCTTTAAGCTTTATAAGATTTTAAAGTTTTATTCTTTTGTGTCTACCTCAAGGAAAGACAAAATAAGAAAAAACGTGCTCCTTGCCACTCTAAGAATAGAGCACTCGTTTGTACTGTAGAATATTTCTCTGGACCTGTGCGTGATGATTACTGCCCCACAAAGTTTATAGACATTTTGAATGCATAGTACCCAGATGCAAAATGGCAGGTTGGAGGCTCAGTAGAAAGAGCACCTGGCCTGGAGCCAGGAAGACATGAGTCCAAATGTGACCTCAGACACTGCTGTATGACTGTGCATAAGTCACTTATCCCTGTTTGCCTCAGTTTCCTCATCTGTAAAATGAGTTGGAGAAGGAAGTGACACATCGCTCCAGTCTCTTTGCCAAGAGACCCCCAATGAGGTCACAGAGAGTCAGAAATTACTGAACAACAACACCCAGATACAAACTGACAGCCATTCTGGTACATTGCAGACCTTTTCACAAAAAGGTCATATTGTGTCACTTTGTGACCAAACTATTCAGTCCATTATTTGGCTCTTTCCCTTCTAGGTCATGAGTATCCCTATGGCATTAAAATGAGCCACCTTCGAGCCACTTCATTCCTGACACAGGAATCAAAGGACTCAGCATCCCCTTTGGACTTCCAGGAGTCCTTCCTCATGGAGCAGCTGCCCCGGGAGATGCAGTGCCAGTTCATCCTGAAGCCCAGCCGCCTGGCTGGGAGCCAGCCACTGACTGGTGAGTGGCTTCCCCTCACAGGGACCGCATTCAGCCCCAACTGTGCAAAACTGAGAGCTGCTGTTATACCAAGCTGAATTACTTGAGGCAAAGGATGAGGGGGGACAAATTCTAACCAGATGAGGAGCTTTTTCTCTCAGATTGCTTACTCTTTACACTTAACTGAGAAAGGTGAAGTTTCCGGAAAGGATCATATTAGTTAGCAGTATGCATCAGTGGAGAGTACTTCCTGGTATTCCCTTTCTACCCTTTCCTTTTTATTTTAAGCCTTTGCTCACTAGAAGGACTGAAGCCAGGTGACATTATCCATGCTTCCTCAGGCCCTCTCTTTGCAAACCTTCTTCTCCTGTCATCATACACACTACTACATCCATGTTTAAGAACACAGGATGTGGAATCAGGGATACCTGAGTTCAAATCCTGCTTCAGATAATCACTAGTTATGTGACTTTGGTCAGGTCACTTAACCTTCTCTTTGTCTCAGTTTCCTAAGCTATTAAATTGATATAATAATAACACCTACCTCATAAGTTTGTTGTGAGGACCAAATGAGATAATATTTGTAAAGTGCATGGTAAACCTTAAAACATTTTCTAAGTCTTATTGTTGTCACCTCATGAATAAATCATGGTCATCAGGCCTAGAGGAAGGTGTGTGTCACTAGGCTAAAAGGTACCTTGCTTGGTGGCTGATATTTATGAAAAGTATGAGAAAATAAAGCTACATGAATGCAAAATATTCTAGTGATGCTAGAGAAATCTCTGCCTGGCCTTCTGAAACATATGAGTTATTTCTGAAACTTATGGCTATTTTTGTCATGTTGTCATGTTCTAGACGGGACAGTCTTCTTCTACCTCACAATCACAGAAGACAATATGAAAGGAATTGGAGCTAGGTAGAACCTTAGAGATCACCAAAACTAGCCCCATCGTTGTACAAGTAAGGAAATGAGGATTCAGAGGGTGACCTGCTCCAGGTCACACAGCTAGCAGGTAGCAGAGTTGGAATGTTTGAACCTCAGGTGTCATAACAACAAATCCTGGACTCCTTCTACTGCCCAATCTGCTTTCTCCCTTAGACTCTGGATTAAAAAAAAACACAACAACATGAAATTGGTAATTACCTTACTGCTAATTTGAGCTTCAAGTTCAAAGCCTTAGTAAGTTAGGAAGCATCTCGAGGACTGTATCCTATGTCTCCCAAACTTTTCCCATTTTCTTTTCATTCTCCCTTCCCAACACAAACCACAAACATCTGACACAAAGTTAAAGCATCAAATTATCTCGACACTTTTGATTTCAAGATAAGTAAATATGGGGGAGCGGAGCCAAGATGGCGGCGTAGCAGCAGCAACATATCGCAGCTCTCACATAGCCACCCCAAAATACCCATAAAACAGGACTCTAAACCAATCCTAGAACTCCAAAACGCACACAAAGATACTTCCCACTAAAGTCAGCTTGGCTAAGAGGAACCATATCAGCACTGCAAACCAAAACCAGCCTGCCCTGAAGCCGGGGCTGTACCCTGGGGGCAGCTGGACAGGAGGAGCCTCTCAGGTGAGCGGATTAGCAGCAGCTGCGAGTGGGGCTTGTGAAAGGGGGAGATAAGTAGTCAGGTGAAAGGCCTCCAGAATGGAAAAGCAAAAGGCAGAGGTTTTGCACCTGCCTCTGCTTTGTAGCTTCCCGCCCGCAGCCTGCAGACAGCAGGGGCACTTAGCGGTTGTTCTCAGGCCAGTGCTCTGGCGTTGAGCGGCCTGGATCCGGATTGCCATCTTGGGCCTCCATCTTGGAGTCTTTATTATCCAGTCAGCC
>CM053582.1:169696678-169719207 GCA_028627135.1 Pseudochirops cupreus
GGGAGATCCATCCTGCCCTACCAAAAAGTGACATAGGAGAGAATTGACTGGGGGAGGGGGGAACACACTGGGATGGCTGTTTTGGGGCAGTGGGTGGGGGAAAGACAGGCAGAAAATATGTAACTCAAAAAAATTTTAAAAAATAAAAAAAAAAGATAAGTATGTTTTAATAGAGCTTTGGAAAAAGAAAATGTTACATCCCAATTTTTGGCCCAAAGAACCTAGCACATACTTAGGAAAGTTAGGTAATGTTGCACAGTACACCTGTCTTTGTTGTTGTTACATCCCTCCTCATGTATTTGAAGTATCTGGAGGCCGTGGCCCACATAGTAGTTGAGCTTCATATAGGCCGTGGCTCTGTATAGAATCAGCACCTAATGAATGTCACATGTACATGCATACATGTGATTGTCAAGAACTGCTTGTTGAATGGTATTGCACTGATTCCAAAGATTGAGTTGTATGTAAAACAGGAGAAAATGGACTCCAGAGCATCATAAACAATTTTTAAAAAAAACATAATTGAAAATTATTTTCATCCATCAAGTTTGAAGAATGACTTTTTCACCATGGTATTTTCATACTATTCAAAAGCTCATATTATTTTCTACTGCCTACATGAGACCTTTAATAATCTTGCTAGCTCTTGCTGACGCTATCCCCACCTGCTCCCTGAAAATACAATTACCTTATAGTTCATATGTGTATACTTATACATGTTATCTACCCTGATAGGATAAAACAGCGGTTCTCAACCTGTGGGCCATGACCCCTTTGGGGGTCAAATGACTCTTTCACAGGGATCACAGGGGTCGCCTAAGACCATCAGAAAACACATGTTTCCGATGGTAGAGACATGACTCCTCTATCCGTCTCCAGGCGGGTCCATCCACATGCAAATATGCCCACATATGAATATTAAAGGGTCACAGCATTAGGAAGGTTGAGAACCACTGGAATAAAAGTTTTAGGCCAAAGGACTGTTTCTTTTCTGTCTTTGTATCTCCAGCAATCAATCAGTAAGCATTTATAAAACTCATACTGTGTGCAAAGTACTGTGCAATTTGTGGGGATAAAGAAAGGCAAAATATAGTCCCTTCTTTCAAGGAGATCACAACCTAATGAAGAAGATAGTATACCAAGAACTATGTACAGACAAGCTATACACAGGGTAGACTGGAAATGATTAAGAGAGTGATGGCTCTAACGTTAAGGGGTGGAGGCTTGTATCTATCTGGAAGCAACGGCATCAGATGCCTTGGGAGAAGCACAGATTGATGAGCAAGAGGATGATGGAGGGAGCAAAGCCCTGGAGGAAGTGGGAGGGTAAAAGCACAGATGGAGGCATTAACTTGGGAAAGTATATATGACATGTTTAACTATAAGAGGCAAGGAAAGCATATTAATAATGGCTAATACCTGTAGCACTTTAGGATTTACAAAGTACTTGATATTTATTATCTCATGTCACCTTCACAACCCCCTTCTGAAGGAGGTCATCATAGAAATGCTATTATACCTATTTTACAGATAAGGAAAAAAAAACAGAGAGGTTAATTGAGGTGAAAAGGAGGTCTTTGAGGGAAGAGGCTGTTTTTATTTTTGTCTTCTTATCCATGGAGGCTTGCTCAACTTTGTGTTTGTTGGATTGGATTGAATGAGAATGAATGAAAGCATTACAGCAACAATAGGGGTCAAAAGAAGTTAGGTAAAAATGGAAATGTAATGAGCCCCATCTGCAGAATTCTAGGACTTTCTCTAGCAATACAGTACTTTATAGCTTGAGATTAGGAGTGGACAAAATGATTCTTACAAGCCAAAGTGACCGGTTTCATGTTTGAGCGCCAATGTTTTCAGTGGAAGGAGAGCTGTGGGTCCAATCTCCACATTTCTATGCCTCTAGTTATCTACTTGGATAAACTAGGGACTCTATCTCAAAATAATGATATATTCACATGACAAGTATGTTACTGAGACAGATTATAGTTAATAAAACCTCAGACCAATTTAGGTCAGAGACATTATAAATTCATAAATTTGAAGGGTTTATATCAATGAGGCTGTCTTTATGCCATCTGTCATGGGATCATAGACTGAGAGATTAAAAGGGATTATCAAGGTCATCTGGTTCTAATTCTTCATTTTACAGTTGAAGAAACTGAGACCCAGAGCGGTTCAGTTACATGCTCACACTCATACAGGTAGGGAGTAGCAGAGCCAGGATTCTCAGATTCCAATTCTACGCATTTTTTCTGCTCTGCCATACTGATTTTCTGAATTCTTCTAACTTGAACAGACATCAGTTACCCTCCAAAATTGTTGGCACTGTCACCTGCCAGTCGATATTCTTCATCCTTGTTTTATATAGACACTAATGAGAAAGCAGTGACATTACAAGTATGCCCTACCTTAAGAAAATTCAGTTTACAAAAGTCTAAGTTTAAAGACTAGACAAGTTAGGGCAGCTAGGTGGTGCAGTGAATAGAGTACCAGCCCTGGAGTCAGGAGGACCTGAGTTCAAATATGGCCCCAGACACTTAATACTTAGTAGCCATGTGGCCTTGGGCAAGTCACTTGACCCCAACTGCACAGCCTCCCCACTTCCAAAAAGCAATAAAAATTAAAACTAGACAAGTGAAAGGGTTCATTAATTCATATTATGAAAGTTCTTCTTGCTCTAACTTAGAATTCAGCTCAGGGTTCCTTGAAATAGAAGCCTCCTGTTGCATTTTAAAAGACGTAATTTTTCATTGATTTGTACACAACTCCAGAAACATCTGGTGTGTTAAGTGAGCTACAACTGTGCCTTCCTCACCCGCCCCTCAGTGTTGGCATTTTCATAGCATGAATCTAGTTATGAAACAAACAGAATTCTTACTGCACTCACTCCTTGATGCTCATTCCCTGTCTCCATGCTTTTGCTTCTTCTGCTCGCCCTAACCAGCCTAGGGATCATAGACTCAGAAATCCAGAGGTGAAAGGTACATTAAAAGCTAGCAAGTCCAGCCCCCTCACTTTACAGTTGAGGAAACTGAGGCCAAGGAGGTGAAATCACTTGCTGGAGGTCACAGGCAGTATCAGGCAGGATTTTGACTGAAACTTTCTGACACCAGGCTCTTCTTTTCACTTTGTCTGGTTTATATACAATTTTCTTTATTAATTACAAAATTACTGAGATTTACATAGTACTTTAAGGTTTATAGAAGTCTTTGTAAACACTGTCATATTTGAGCCTCACAACAATCACATGAAGTTATTATTCCAGGAGGTTAGGTGGTGAAGGGTATGGATTTATGTAGCGGGAGAGAATGAGGTAGATGGGAAGAAAGGCAAAGGAAGTAAGGGAGGGAGGGAGGAATCAAGGAAGGAAGGAAGAAAGGATGGAAAGAAGAATGGAAGAATAGATTAAGCTTCAGGCATCTACTATGTGCCCTGCACTGTGCTAAGCAAAGCTAAAAGGGTGAAGATGATAAGGAGACAGAATCAAAGGATTTGAAAACTTTGGATATGGAGCTGAATGTAGGTGGCTGGAGAATACTCATATATCATCTATGGAAGCAGGGAAGTTGGGAGGACAAAGACAAGGTTAAGGAGAATAAGCTGTTAGAGACAATTGGGAGAAAAGTAAAGATAATAAAATATGGCCCTTCATCTATACTAGCACAGGTTCTTTTCTTTCTCTCTCACATGTCTAAATCTTCCCTCTACAACTAAACTAAGGTTATATTTTTAGTGCTCAATGTGTGGCAAGAATTCAATAAATTCATAATTGAATTTAATCCTTAAATATCCAAGTGCATTTCTGATCCATGAGGAGAATAAAACTGTTCAGAGCATCTTAGATTTTATAAAATAGCAGTTTTTCTCCCATGTTACCCAATTTCTAGTTTAGTGATTAACTTTTCTTAGAAGAAACCAGATTGGCTAAAATAGTTCAGTTCTTGGTAACAGTGTTCTTTCTCAGAGTCATTACGTCTTCAGTATTTGCAGGATTGAGGTTCAGAAGTATACAAGCCTCTAACTAATTTCTCATGGGAGTGGGGGCAGGGGAAGAGAAGTATCTTTACAACCTTAGTGTGTTAGGGAGAAGAAGGGGAAGGCAGGGTTAAGGCCAATTTGGGAAAAAGGCTAAAGAAAACCTTTGTCTTGCTTTAGTTTCAGTCATTCTGCTCCTGTGGAGGGTAATTTCTGAGCCTGGGCAGATTAGGAAGAAACTTGAAAGTAGGTAGGCTTTGACCATCCAGGGTTGGATATATAAGTGAAGAGGAGATAATTTGTTAAAGTCTCAGTAGTTTTATCTATAAGCCTCAAGTCTCTTTGTCATTTGGGTTGTCATAAGAAGGCCAAAGTCTCTTATTGCATCCAGGGCCGACTCTAGTCATTCTGATCTATATCTTGCCACTGGACCCAAATGGCTCTGGAGGAGAAAGTGATTCTGGTCACTCTGCGCAGCCCTGCCTCCCTTAATTCTAATTCACTTGCAAGTCATGACATCACCTTCCCTATTTCATGGTCCTCTTTGAAAATGCAGGACAAACTACAACAATAAGACACTTTCCCTAGGTGTACAACTTTCTGGTGGCCCATCTGGCCATATGAGGGCCTGGACCCAGTGAGTCTTCTGATATGTTTCCCATGCTTCCTCTACTCCCCCTCGTGCCAAAAAGAGTATGGTAGAATGAGATCCTGATTATAAAGCCCAAAGTTAAAAGAATATTTCAGAGAAAAGATACAAGCCTTAGTCAAAAAAGAATGGAGTGAACAGTCTAGTGGTGTGTCAACAGTAGGAGTGATATGGGGGGGGGAGGTCTCCTAATAGAAGCTAAGCATGGGACTCCAAGGGGAAATCTGTCCTGTCTTCCCCTCCCTATCCCCCTTTTCAACTTCCTTTTTATATGTTGTCTTCCCCCATTCTACTGTGAGGTCCTTGAAGGCAAGAACTTTCTTTGTCTTCCCAGTGCTAACACAGTAGTTCTTTTTTTTTTTTTAATCTTTTTTGGAGGGGGAGAGGCAGGGCAATTGGGATTAAGTGACTTGCCCAAGGTCACACAGCTAGTAAGTGTCAAGTATCTGAGATCAGATTTGAACTCAAGTCCTCCTGACTCCAGGGCCACTCTATTCACCATGCCACTTAGCCGCCCCTGACATAGTAGTTCTTGGTGAATGTTTCTTGACTGACTGACTGACCGTAGAATTGAGTTATAGGCCACCTTAATCATTATCTCCTCATTTTATGAGATCAAGAGAGCATCTCACCTAAAGATACAGAATATTGACTTTCTAATCAGTGTTCTTTACTGAGAGCCAAGGAATAAAAAAGAAATTGGTCAGGAAAGGGTAGCCTCAGATTTCTGCTGGTAGTATTGTAGAATTAGAGAATGATTCTGTGATCCTAAGGCACTTCCAGAGGTCACTGTTGCCTTCAGGATGGGCCTGGTATTATCATCATTTCCTTAATGAAGAGCCTGAGGTACAGGAAAGTTGAAGTAACATACCTCTAATTAGTTGAGAGAGGGAAGTGGCAATGGAGAATCTTCCTTGCCAGAGGGAAAGGATGAGCATCCACTGGCAAGAGCTGACCTCCATTTAGTATTTTTAAGATTTCCAGAGCTTTTCACAGATAGTATCTCATATGAGCCTCACAAATAATTTGCCTATAAGGCAAATGCTATTATCCCCATCTTATATAAGGAAGCTGTGGCAGGCAGGGAGTGACTTATGCAAGATTGCAGACCTCAAACTTAGGTCTTTTTGACTCTAAGGCCAGCATGCCTTCAATCCCCCCACCTAGCTGATTGAGTAAGTGCAAAGGAATTTCTTAAATGCTGATTGTGTGCTAGTCTCTGTAATAGGACCTCTGGATACAGATTAAAAAGTGAGACAGTCCCTGCCCTCAAGAATCTCAATTCAAATAGAATGACACATCTAATAATGAAGAAGAGAACTGTTTATATGGGACTTTGCAAATATCCTCGCCACAACTCTGGGAAGCAGGTGCTATAATTATCCCCATTTTGCTGATGAGGAAACTGAGGCAAAGAGATTGACTTGCCTAGGGTCATATAGCTGGTAAGCATCTAGGGCCACATTTTGAACTGAGTAAGGTTTTCCTGACTTCTACTGACTGTCTACTGTGCCATCTGATTGCCTTTTATGGTAGTGGTGGTAAAGAAGGAAGTTTTAGTCTGGAAATGATGATTGGTTATGAGTAGAGCCAACAGACACACCTGACACACCCTTTCCAGAAGGAATGAGAGCATTGATTTAATTACTGAGCCCAAAGAAGGTGAGAGAAGGAGGGGATGGAGGGAGAAGAGAACTGGCCTGGTGTGGGGGTGTCCTCACTGATTTGTGTAGGTTTGACCATACCACAAATTTTACCATGTCTGGTTATTTCACTAGTCAAGGAAACTACAGAATTAAGAATTATTATCTGAGTAGTTCAGGGGAACCTGCCAGGTTGAATAATCCAGACTGTGGCCTCATCCTTTTTGTTTCCAAAGGAACCCTCATCCTTCCAGGCACTCACATTTGCTCCCTTAGAGTGATTAGTCTTCCTCACCTTGAATATTCAGTCAGTTGCCAAGTGCTGCCAGGTCTATGGTCCCATTCTTCCCACACATGCAACCCCTCTTCCAGTTGACACCCTTGTCTCTGAAGGGTGATAAGCATTGTCTCCCACTCAGATTATTACTTTTTCTTTATTTTTTAAATGACATTTTATTTTTTTTCAATTACATGTAAAAAACATTTTTAAAATTTTTAAAAATTTTGAATTCCGAATTCTCTGCCTCCTCCCCAAGCAGGTTGATCTAGGATATACATATGCAGTCGCGCAAAACATTTTCACATTGGTCATGTTGTCCTACTCAGATTATTGCAGAACCTTCCAAACTGGACTTTCTGCTTCCAGTCTTTCCTCTTTCCAATACATCTGATGATGATGATGATGATGATAACAACTAACATTTATGTAGCACTTACTCTATGCTAAGCACTTTCCAATTATTTTCTCATTCGATCCTCCTAACAACCCTGGGAGGTAGGTACCCTTATTATTCCTCTTTTCCAGTTGAAGAAACTGAGACAGACAGAGGTTAAGTGACTTGCCCAGGGTCACAAAGCTAGTATCTGAAGCCTGATTTGAACTATGGTCCTCTTGACTCCAGTCCCAGCTCTCTATTCACTGTACCACCTAGCTACCTCAGAAAGATCAAGAGAGCACAAGTGAAGAGTCAGAATGACTATAGAGACCTGACAAGGGGGGGGACATTCAAGGGGAAGATTGAAGACAAGAAGAACATGTATTTTCCCTCACTAGTTAAATTACGGTATTGGAAAGGGGAGGGCAATGAAATATGCCTCTTTAGGGAAATTTTAGGATGGATGTGGATACTGGAACTGTCCATTTGGCTAAATGAATCATACCTTTGGCATTTCAGCCTCTTGGGGGACCACTAGTTAAAATAAATGTGAGCAAAACAGTATACTGGTCATGTGGTATACTAAGAAGAACATCATATTTGGAAACTGAGGACCCAGGGTAGAATCCTGGCTGTGCCCCCTACCTTTGTGGCCTTGGATGTGTTTAACTTCCCTAGAGGTCAGTTTGCTCCTGAAAAATGAAGATAATGGTCAAGATAATCTCTGAGTCTGTATTACTCTAATCCTGTGTTCCTTTGACCCCTCTCCTGATATGCCTGTTAAAGAACTCAGGAGAACCGAGGAGAAGCTCAGTCCCAGTCTTCATTCATGCTTAATCATTGGGACAGAGGATGACACAAGAGAAACTGCTCCCCAATACCAAGCACTATGATTTTCCTCCATTGATTTTGCCATGCAATCAAAGACTCAGAAATCTTTAATAGTAGTAACAATAGTCACAGTAGCTGATACGTACTTCATTGGCACAACGTTTCCAAGGTTCCTTTAACATACTTTAAATCCTCACAACAACCCTGTGAGGTCCATACAGGATGGAGGTAAAATCTTCCCTCACTGCCAGGATGCTGGGACTCAGAGAGATCAAGTGACTTGTCTGTGGTAACACAGTTAATACCAGAGTCAAGATTTATATTTATTCAGCGCTTTCAGATTTACGAAGTGCTATCCTTGTGACAGCCCATTTTACAGATGAATGAATTGAGGTTCACAAATGTTAAGAAAAGGTGAAGAGACAGGAAGAGAGCAGGTATTTATTAAGCACTTTTGTGCCAGGTTGAGAGTAACCCAGTGAGGTTAAATGCTGTTATTTTCTATATTTTACAGGTTCAGGAAACTGAGGCAGAGGTTAACTGACTTGAGCAAAGTCACACAGCTAGCAAGTGTCTAAGGATGGATTTGAACTTAGGTCTGTCCTAACTCCACGTCCAGGGCTCTAGTCACTGTACCACCTAACTAAAGTGTGCTATTATCTCATTTGATCCTCACAACAACCCTAGGAAGCAGGCACTATTAATTCTCTTCATTTTACAAAGGAAGAAATTGAGGCAGGAAGAGGTTAAGTGACTTGCTCAAGGTCACATAGCTAGTAAGTATCTTAGACTGGATTTGAACTCAGATCTTCCTGAGTCCTTCTTGGTCCAGCACTCTATCAGATGACTCTCTGACTTGCTTATGATGTCACATTCACATTTATGTAGGGCTCTCAGCTTTCCTTGTAACAACTCTATGAGGGGAATAGTGGGAGTGACTTTCTTTGTGAGATCCTAGGTGTCCTGTGTTGGCTAGGTTTCTTATTACTGTGATAATTAGGGCAGGGGGAAAGCCTAATAATTTTATGTTCACTTTTAGTCAAGATCATTTATACCAGTTTTTCATTTCATCTAGTCATAGAATGGGGCAGCTAGGTGGCTCAATGGATAGAACATCAGGCCTGGAGTCAGGAAAACTTGAGTTCAAATTTGCCCTCACATACTTACTAGCTGTACTGGGCAAATCTCTTAACCCTGTTTGCCTCAGTTTCCTCATCTGTAAAACGAACTTGAGAAGAAAATGGCAAACCACTCCAGTATCTTTGCCAAGAAAACCCCAAATGGGGTCATAAAAAGTTGGGCATGACCGAAAACAACCAAACAACAGCAAAATTCCAACAACAAATTTCTTGGTTCTTCCAAGAATGGCTACAAGGGACAATCCCCACTGAGCCCATCGAATGTAGATACTCACCTGCAATTAGAATCCACACCTGTCCTGTCACCTAGATTTCCCTCCTGCCCTCTACATTTGTGCAACAATTATTGTAGTGACAGAAATCCCATGTGCCTCAGGGAATCGGAATGAGGTAGGTAATTTGTCAACAACATATGGTGAAAAGCATTATAACGTCATATTTGAAGACGCCCTTGGTATACAAGATACTCTGTGAATAGTTTCTTTATATTTAAACTTTGTTTCTTAAATTGTCAAAAGCCAGAAACCCTTGTGTTGCTTGGCCCAAAGGAGTGGCAGTTTTAATACTCTGTTGCCGTAGATACCCATTCTTTCTCTCTCTAGATAACAGGCTGAGTGAGTCACTATGAATCAAAGTGCAACCACAGGGTTGAATGTAGGGCTCCTTTTAGCATAACGTGTTTTTACATTGCAATTATTTTTTGCATGTTGAAATCCTCTGAATCAAATAGACATGGACGTGGTACAAGGTCAGCAGTACAGACTTTACTAGCAGACCAGACAAAAGTATCCCAGGCAGGCTTCCTGGGTTTGGCTTACAGAGCAAGCGTGCTACCAGCTGTATCTCAAGTGACTGCCCCAGGACGGGGGAGTCCTCCTTCATGTATACAGACACGTTAGACTGAAAATGAGGCAGAGAGGCAGACTGCCCATCCCCACCACCCTGCCTCCTGAGATTCAGAGACCATGCAGAGTTGGCCCCCAGAAAGTTGATCGAGCACAGGGAAGCTTTGGTGGAGGGAGGCAGGACATTTTTCTGGTATTCAGGGATCTAGTCTGGCATTAGGTCATTGCTAAACTTTTAGAACAGCAGCTCTCAACCTGTGGGTTCTGTTCAATTTAAATACATCCTACATATCAGATATTTACATTATGATTCATAACAGCAGCAAAATTACAGTTATGAAGTAGCAATGAAAATAATTTTATGGTTGGGGGTCACCACAACATGAGGAACTGTATTAAAGGGTCACGGCATTAGGAAGGTTGAGAACCACTGTTCTAGAAGATTGCAGGTGTCCGAACGAGAATGAATAGTAGCAAGCTAGTCTAGCACATTCTCATTTTACAAAGGAGGAAGCTGAGGTTGAGAGAGATTTCACTAATCAATCCCAAAGCCTGTTGGTGGGAGAGCCAGCATTGCCACTGATGGCTCCTGACTACTGGGCCAGTGTTTTTTCTACTGTATCATACCTCCTAAGCACAGAAGGCTAGTTTCATCACTGAAATGGGTTTTTAGATTTTTCTCTGGGCCTGAAAGGCCCCAAACTAAACCAGATCTCTAAGCGCATATCCTAAAACCTGCGAGATTCACCACATCTGCTCTGGAACCATCTGAGTCCTTCAGGCATCACTTAATTCAGGCCTTAGATGAAGTTTGACTGAACTTCTGTGGTAGAGGGTGGGATATGAGGCAAACCTCATAGTCTTGGGGCAGCTAGGTGGTACAGTGAATAGAGCGCCAGCCCTGGAGTCAGGGGAACCTGAGTTCAAATCTGGCCTCAGACACTTAATGTTTTTGTGTGACCTTGGGCAAGTCACTTAACCCCAATAGTCCTGCCTTCCTGCCTCCAAAAAGACAAAAAAACAAAACCTCAGAATCTCATAATTATATCCTATCTTTTATAGGAAGATAAAACTTCTGTGGCAGGTGGGAAGATAGGAGGCAAATATAACAATATAATAATGAAACTTCATCTTTTACGAGAAACCTTTCCCAACTCCTCTTAGTTCTAGGGCTTTCCATGTACTAATTATTTCCTATTTATCCTGTATATAGTATTTGTTTGCTTGTTGTCTCCTCCATTGATTGAATTGCAAGCTCCTTGAGGACAGGCACTTTTGCCTCTTTCTGTATCCTCAGGGCTTAGCCTTTAATAGACACTTAATAAACGTGTACTCGTTGATTAATAGTAATAACAATTCAATTTGTATGGTACTTTTAAGGTGTACAAAGCCCTTCCTCCCCAACTTTTTGAGAGGTATCACTGTTCCCATTTTACAGATGTTGAAACTGGAAGCTTAGAAAACTGAAATAACATCATATATCAGGGCCAGAATTTGAACCCCAGATATACAAAATCTAAACTCAGTGTCATTGTCCCCTGACTATATAACTTATTTTATTTCTTTAATTATGCAAGAGTTCTTCATGATATATAATTCTTCCTTCTGATCCACATATACATTTTCATTCATATCTGTCTTCACAATAAGAGTAGACTTACAAAACACTAGAAATGAGAATCATCCAACTCAGAATTTCCATTTCTGTCCAGAAAAAGATATTTAGAGCCAGGATTTGGGATCAGCAAGATAGACAGTCACTCAGTATACATTTATTTAGTGCTCGTTAGATGCCAGGCACTGTGCTAAGTGCTGGGGAAAAGAAGCAAAAGACAATCTCTGCCCTCAAAGAGCTTACAGTCTAATGGGGGAAACGACATACAAAGAATTTTGTATGAATAAGCTTTATACAGGATAAAGTAGAAATAATAAACAGAGGGAAGGCACTAGAATTAAAATAACTGCCTATGTTGCAACAATAGATACTTTTTTTAAAAAATTATTTATTTTTAGTTTTCAACATTCAATTCCATAAGATCTTTGAGTTTTAAATTTTCTCACACTCCCTGCCTTCCCAAGATGGCATGCAATCTGATATAGACTCTACAAATACATTCATATTAAGCATATTTTCATATTATTCTTGTTGTAAAGAAGAATTGGAACCAATGGGAGGAGCCACGAGAAAGAAGAAACAAAATAAAACAACAGAAAAAGGAGAGCAAATAGTGTGCTTCCATCTGCATTCAGACTCTCTGGATGTGGACAGCATTTTCCATCATGGGGCTTTTGGAGTTGTTCTTAGATCCCTGTATTGCTGAGAAGAGCTAAGTCTGTGAAAGTTAGGCATCACACAATGTGGCTGTTAGTTTGTACAATGTTCTTCTGGTTCTGCTCACTTCACTCAGCACCAGTTCACATTACTCTTTCCAGGTTTTTCTGAATTCTGCCTGCTCATCATTTCTTATAACACAATAGTATTCCGTTATATTCATATACCACAACTTGTTCAGCCATTCCCCAATTGATGGGTATTCCCTCAGTTTCCAATGCTTTGCCATCACAAAAAGAGCTGCTATAAATATTTTTGTACATATGTGTCCTTTTCCCAATTTTTGAGATCTCTTTGCAATACAGACCTAAAAGTGGTATTTCCGGGTCAAAGGGTGTGCAGAGTTTCATAGACCATTGGACTTATTTCCAAATTGTGCTCCAGAATGGTTGGATTAGTTCACAACTCCAACAATACATTAGTGTTTCAGTTTTCCCACATCTTCTCCAACATTTATTATTTTTCTGTTTTGTCATGTTACCCAATCTGATAGGTTTGATGTGGTACCTCAGAGTTGTTTTGATTTGCAATTCTATAATCAATAGTGATTTAGAGCATTTTTATATGCCTATTGATAGCTCTGATTTCTTCATCAGAAAACTGCCTATTCATATCCTTTGACCATTTATCAATTGGTGAATGACTTGTATTCTTATAAATTTGACTCAGTTCTCTATACATTTTAGAAATGAGGCCTTTATCAGAAACACTGGCTATAAATATTGTTTCCCAGCTTTCTCCTTCCCTTCTAATCTTGGTTGCATTGGCTTTGTTTGTGCAAAAACTTTTCAGTTTAATAAAAATTATCCGTTTTGCATTTCATAATGTTCTCTATCTCTTGGTTACTTTTAATATCACTCTGTGTACATGCATGTATTTCAAAAAACAATGACAAAGTATCTCACTCTTCATATAACACAAAGGTACTTTTTGATAAGTCATTTAATATAATATAACATCACGGTGAAGGTTCACAACCTCCCATGCCCAGGACACAATTTTAATATTTTCCCCTCTTTGTAGTCAATCAATCAGCAAGTACTTATTAAGTGCCTACTGTGTATCAGAAACAACATTAGACCTTGGGATACAAATATAAAAATAAAATAATCCCTGTCCTCAAGTAGCTTACATCGTATCAGAGGCTTTATCACGTATTCATCTAGGTGTAGCCTGCAGCGCAGGTTAGGAGGTCATAATCCTTAAACCTTCCCATAAAGTGAACATATGCTGCGTAATAATTGCTCACTAGGGCATAGTACTCACACTTTGCCCATGAAAACTCTGTCAATTAGGAAGTACTATTCAATTCAATTCAATCAGATAAATAGTAAGTTCCTACTGTGTATAAGGCACTATTATTAATACCCCCAGTCTTCAGGTAAGAAAACTATGGTTTGGAGAGAAACAGTAATTTAGTTGTTAGCCAGCAAATAGTGGTCAGGATTAGAACCTAATTCATCTTGACTCTTCTTCTTCATTCTTGTATTTTTACCGAATCTCAGAATTATACTTTTAAATATTCCCCCTCCTGATTTAAGTACAGATAAACACAGCATGAAGTCTTGCCAGGATTCATTGTAGGAAAGGCTAGCTTGCATTCCATGAAATTGGTTTGTTTTATGTTGACATCATCCTCATATTCTTAATGGCAGTAGTATTTTTCCCCCAATAAGCCCTTGACATTCAGAAAGTTCAAGTTATGCATTAAAAGCACTACAGGAGAGTAAACTTTAATGAAAATTTTTTCCACCCAATCCCAGAGGGAACATGAGCACTCACAACTGAATGAAGCATGTAACAAAAGGCACAAGTAAAACTGAAAGCATTTATGATGAAGTACGGGATAGAATTTCCACTTTGTCCTCTGTCTACACCCTTAAACTAGCTGAATTTATAAGTTCAGAGCAGATCAATGAGGCATTCCTCCTCCAAGGTGTGGAGGGGCTAAGTAATTGAATAAATCTGGCTTGCTTTAGAAATGGTAGAGCTTGGAAGGTTGTCTTGAGTAGCTCAGCATTTTCTTTAAACATATATCTGTGTGTGTGTGTGTGTGACATGTATTTAAACAAACATTTGCACAGATTGGCAGGGTGAAATGAGCCAGAATTCCCTCTAGCATTTAAGAATGTGTTTGGTTTCCTTCTCTGCCTTTTGGATTTTGGGGGGTGGGGAAGGGATGAAGTTTTGGGGCCAGAGAGAAAGAGCTTCAGTCAAGCAGAGTATTTGGCATTTCCCTCATGACCACATACCTCCCAAAAGCTCTTAAACTGAATTCAGAATAATTCATCCTGGGGTTGTGTAGGCTGCTTTAAGCTTTGCAAACTGGACATTCCCAGTGAAAGAACTTCACCATGTTGGGATTAGATTTTGTATGAACAAAACCTGAGTGCATAGAAAGATGATGCACTAAGTCTGTTATTGAATAGGGCAGAATAGCTATTTTATGGGTGGTTTTTTTTTTATAAAATTGTTAACAAATTCCTATACTCTGCTCCCCCCCTTAATTTCATCCATCCATTGGGTTTGGGGGGGGGCATATTTGTGTGTTCTGTTTTGGTGTGCAGTAGAAACAAGCACACTCAGAACAGTACCTTCCTTCATATTTGGATTAACATCCCCTTGAAAGGTTGACCCTGAAGCAAATTTCTACAACTTAGGGTTCTCAGGGGCCCTTGAGGTCATTTCATCCAAAGTATATTCTGTTCCCAAAATGCTTGGTAAATAGTCACCCAGCCTTTAAATTAGTACCTCCAGACTTGGAGGTTCTGGACCTCTATCTTGCCCTCTGCTCTTTTATACTTGGTTATTTTGAGCACAGATATAGGACTGGATATGATACCTAAATTTCATCTTCTTTGATTTGGCCCATTTTTTCAATCTATTGGGATTTCACTGGATTCTAATTATTTCTTTGAGCATTAGTAGCTTTACTTTCCCAGCTGACAGTATCTACAAATCTGATGCTTTCATCTAAACCAGTGGTTCTCAACCTTCCTAATACCACCCTTTAATAGTTGTATGTGGGCGTGTCTGCATGTGGATGGACTCGCCTGAAGACAGAGGAGGTTCCTAAGACCCTCGGAAATATGTGTTTTCCCATGGTCTTAGGCAACCCCTGTGACCCCTGTGAAAGGGCTGTTCAACCCCAAAGGGATCATGACTCACAGGTTGAGGACCACTGATCTAAACCATAAATAGAAAGTTGAACTTGTGTTAAGCAGTCTTAAGTTAAAAATTCTGATCCTTCTTCATAGTCTGTATAACCTTCAGCAAATCAAGTGAACACTGAATCTTAGTTTCCATCTGTAAAATGGGAGTAATAAAATTATCTATTTTGCAAGATTGTGATGAAAATACTTTGGAAACATGAAGAAGTAGATCAATGTGAATGGCAGCAGTGGCAGCAGTATGGTGTAATGAATAGATCTCGAACACTGCCTCAGATACCTAGTAGCTTTGTGATTCTGGCAAAGTCCCTTAAACTCTCAATTTCCCTATATGTACTGAACTTCATGACCTCAAAGGAAGGCCCCTTCCAACTCTAAATCCATGATTCCATGATTAAGCAGATCAAATCTAAAGGCAAAGAGCTACATGGTACTATACTTGCTCCTGCTTTCATCATTATAGATTATCAGCCTCATTGAAAGTTGGTCTGAAATAACTATCAATGTTTGTTATTTTACCATAAGTTGTAATAAAATTACAGGTAAGTGCGCAACATGCTTTTTAAAATCTCTTATTTAAAGGAGAAAGCAAGTCTTGCATTGAGATTTGGTAGGGAAAAAAGTAATCACCAAATTTCTAACACACCCTGTAACTTATGCTCTTTCTTATTCTGAGTTTATCACCTTAGTGGAGCAGATTGGAGAGAAAAAGGAAGATTTGTTGTGGACATCTCATTGAAAAATAATTTTAAAACCTTTTCCCCTCGTCCTGTTACTTCACTGTCCTATTGCTTTCCTATAAATCACTTGGCAAGCTTTTTTACTCTTTTCTGTGCCCATGTTCATCTGTATTTTGAGGAAACAGATGTGCATTGGACTGGAAAGCTTTTTTACAAGTTATTTCAATCATGCAAATAAGTTTTCTTCCCTTCCCCTTTACTCCCTCCCATCTTTGGAAATCCAATGCCAGGACTCATCTCAAAATATGTATTTCCTTCCTGGCTCAGTACAGCTGACAAAAGTCCCCAAAATTGGTGTGAAGAAATACTGAAGTTCTGTTAGAATAAATTTTAAGATGGCCTATTTTATATCTTTTGCTGAATTTGTAACCTCTGTTTCAAGGGTGTCCTAGAGATTCACTTACTATATACAAAGTATACCTGATCACATTATAACTTGTTGAGTTTTGTTTGTTTGTTTTTTTCTGCTTGAGCCATAGCAACCAGACCAAAACCTAACAAGGTCAATAGAGTCTAAGTGAAATGGATTTATTCTACTAAGTATCTTATTGCTCCTCAGATCCCAGCCAGAAGACGTTCAAAAGAAGAAGATCTATCATAAATTGGGCCTTTTGGCGAGGCTCCAGTACTCACCTGGACAACATGCCAGTGTCTCCAACATCCCCAATGCCAGGGCAGCTCTTTGGGGTTTCGTTGTCAGAAATCTGTGAGAACGACAACCTGCCCAAACCTGTTTTGGTGAGTTTCCCTCCCCTCTGTCCAGCTACATACCACAAAAGAGGTTCTAGAAGGAAGAGCATTATAGCCTAGGAATTTGCTTTTGAAATTGGTATTCATTGGTGAGTGGGGTGGTCATTCCAGGCCAGGGAAAGTAAGGAAATGAGCCAAAGCAGAGGTAGAGCAATGACCAAACTCTCATCCTCACCTTATTTTTCCCTTCTGTGCAAGTAAGAGGCAAAAAATCAAGAAGAAAAAGCAAATGATGCTTCCCATCATCAGATCTAGTTCCCTTGGATTGAATGTGGGCAGAGAATGAGTGAACCAGATCCCAGGATGGCTTTTATATGACCAGTTAAAGAGAGGTGGCCACAAAGAAAGGAGTCAGAGCGATTCTGGGAAGATGCTTTGAAGTTGAAGTTTTTAAATGTGCCATGAATATGGACTTAGGCACTGTCTATTTGACTCAGACATAGTCACTTCACCTCTCTGGGCCTCCGTTTCCCCAAATGTAAAGTGAGAAGACTGGACTTGATGACCTTATGTCTCTTCCAGCTCCAAATCTATCATCCTATAATTGCACTGAACAGAACAGGCCAAATAGCCTGATCTTAAGGCTCTAAGGAATGAGGTGGCTTGAGAACTAGGTATCTGGGAGTCAATTACAAAGCATCTTCAAGCTAGGTGACTCATTAGATAGAGGACTGGACCTGAGTTCAGATCAAGATGAGATATTTGTAAAATAAATTGTAAGCTTTAAGTCACTATTATTCTGCAATGGGGTAAAATCTAATACTACCAAAGTGATTTTTCATGATCACATTTTATGAACTGCTCCATCCTCACTTCTTAAGAAGGAAGGCAATGCAAGTGCCATAAACCCTTTTACTACAGAAGTTTCTAACTGAGTACCAGCACCCGGACTATGTCCTGCTTCCCTGTTATATTTCCCACCATGAGCAACAAGTTGGACTCAATGACCTTTAAGGACCCTTCTATGATTCCAAACTATCTCTCTAGGTTAGAGTCTCGCAGAACATTCTAGGTCTCTCCTGCATTTACTGTCCTTTAACTTGTATTTTTATAGATGAACTTGCCATGGAAGGGGACTGGATTTTATAGTAAAGGTCTTTAAGGACTGGAACTGTCTTATAAATGACTCTTAGGAAATTTGTGTGTGTGTGTGTGTGTGTGTGTGTGTGTGTGTTGAGTTTCTATAGAGATGTCTCTCAGATCAGCTTGTCTACCCTGGAGCTAACTTCCTGGTTCAATGCTTTTTCCACAGAGCTGTTTGAACTAGAATATCCACTGGGTACTCCCATTACCCATGTCCCAGACATGGATCCTCACCTTTTATGGTGATGAAAAAGGTGGGGAAACAGCATTGCCCTGGCCCTTCAAATCAGCGTGGTCAGTCTTTGAGGTTGGTCTTGGTGGCAGTAGTTGTCATCGTCGTTGTTGCTCATAGTGGCTCTTTGGAAGCGATTCTCTTTTCCAGATCCTTTCCAGTGACTTTGGTCATTGCCCTGAGTGGCCTGTCACCATTCTAATGCCCTCTATTTAAAGCCCAGGGGATTTGAGGTAGAACAAGTCAGAGATCTTCAAATTCAATTACTAAACCCTAGGGATAGAAAGATAAAAAAACTTACCTTCAAGTCCTATCTCAGGCTCAAACTTAGCTGGGGGTCTCTGAACAGGTCACCAAATCTCTCAGTATTCTAAGCATCTTTTTAAAAATTATAAGTTGAATTTTTCTTCCTTTCCTTCTTTCTTTATTTCTTTCTTCCTCTCTCTTTTTGTTTGAGTCTTCTTGCATAAAATGACTGCTATGAAAATCTTTTCCATGATTGCTCATGTATAACCTACTTCAGAATGCCTACTGTCTTGGGGAAGGAGGGAGGTATAGAATTTGGAACTCAGAACCTTTTTTTAAATGTTAAGGGGTGGCTAGGTGGTGCAATGAATAGAGCACTGGCCCTGGAGTCGGGAGGACCTGAGTTCAAATTCTGCCTCAGACACTTAACACAAAACTAGCCATGTGGCTTTGGGCAAGTCACTTAACGCCAATTGTCCTACCTTCCCTCCCCCCCCCAAAAAAAGAAAAAAAAATGTTAAATTGTTTTTATATGTAATGGGGAGAAAATAAAATGTTATTTTAAAAAAAGACTATAAGTTGCAGAGAAGGTACATAACAGTGCCAATTAATACACTGGTGATGCTGAGTCTATAAGTGATGAGGGGATGTAAAACTGTGATGGAATGTAATTAAGTCAGGTTTCCTGCAGGAGGGGGAGATTTGAAACTGTTTTTCAAGGTAAGCCAACTCGACAAGCATTTACTAAGTTCTTACTATATGACAGGCACTGTGCTGAGCACTAGATATGCTTGTACAAGGAAAAAGAGAGACCCTTCCCTCAAGGAGCTTGCATTCTAATGAGAGAAAACCATACATAAAACAGGAGCTGAAAAGCAGGAGGGACAGGACCATATCTACTTGTGTGTTCGGGGCAGGGAGAACTTTCTGGCAGTGAGGACAGAAAGAATGAAACATTTGAGAAATGGAGATGGAAAGATAAGCATGTTTTTAGAATGAGTACTGTCAGATTAGAGATGAGGTCACCTCTTTCAACCTCTATGTGAAGTATGAAGTTGCTCAGTGAAGACTGGAGCCATGTTGTAGAGTCATGAAGAATGATAGGAGTTGGCCAGTTAGGACCGTAGATCATCTACAGGATTGTAGATTGAGAGCTGGAAGAGATCTTAGAGGTCATCTAGTCCAAATGCTTCATTTTATGATGGAGAAACTGAGGCACAGGTAGTTTGAAGTGACTTGCTCAGAATCACAACTTATTGTTGTTCAGTCATTTAGTCGTGTCTGACTGTTCATGACCCCCTGGATTATAGCATGCCCTTCTATCCTCCACCATCTCTCAAAGTCAGTCCAAGTTCCATGACACTATCTATCCATCTCATCCTCCCCTGATCCCTTCTCATTTTGCCTTCAGTCTTTCCCAGCCTCAAAGTCTTTTCCAATGATTCCTGTCTTCTCATTTTTTTATGTGGCCAGCATATTTAAGCTTCAGTATTTGACCTGAATTAATTTCTTTTAAATATTGACTGATTTGATCTCTTGCCATCCAAGGGACTCTCAAAAGTCTTCTCCAATACCAGGATCATGGAGCAAGTAACTAATTTGAAACAATATTCAAATCAAAGGCTTTCTGACTAGAAGTTGTGTTCTTGCCTCTGCATCATTGCTGCCTCTTGGTGTTTAAAAGCCTGTTAAAAGAGAAATATGGATGAGCTCTCAGAGACATCCAAGAGAACTATAGATTCATGGGTAGAGCTATGATAAGGATGGTGTATATGGCATATTATTGTAACAACTGTGTAACAGAAAGCCAGGGAAGGGAGGCAGGGGAGAAAACTTTAGGATATCCCAAAGAATTGAGCTCATACATTAACAATGTGTCTTCTTGAACCTTGGCTTCCCAGGGTTGTTAGTAGGCAGGGTCTAGTCTTCAACTGCCAGAAAGTGCAAAACATACTCACTTGCCAGTGTGTGTGAAAGACTATCTTGTTTTCTTTTTTCCTTCCCAACAGGACATGCTTTTCTTTCTAAATCAAAGAGGGCCTGTCACAAAAGGCATTTTCAGGCTATCTGCTAATATCAAATCCTGCAAAGAGCTGAAGGAGAAACTTAACTCAGGAGCTGAGGTGGATTTAGACGGTGAATCCATTTTTGTGACAGCATGCGTCTTAAAGGTAGGAAAAGGCTTCTACCCTGCTCTGGGATTTCTAGCAGGCACAGGCATGGTGTAGCTGGCTTCCTTCATTTTGAAGGTTCTGGCCCATTTGCAGGAAACTTTATTAGATTCATATTCTCTAGGAAAATAAATAAAAGCTTCTCCCAGATGTAATTGAAGTTGGCACCCACAGACTTTCAAAGCTTCCACCCTAAGATGCCATGAGGTGCTGTAGGCAGCATCCCTAACATATTCTTACACCTCCCTCCACACCACCTCCTCTTCCACCAGCCTTCCCTCTCCCCAATCCCCACAGCATCCCCAGGCATCTCAAATAAATTTTTAAACAAATTCAAAATGAGTTCACCAAAATAAACCTATCCTTATTCAAAGCCTCACAACTTCCCAATAAAGGCAAAATATAAAATTCTAAGCTTTTTGCATTCTTTGAAATAAAAAAAACCTTCAACTTTAATTCTGAAATAATAAAACTGCTTAGAGATAGCTTGCTATCGCTACCATAGTTACTTATACAGTTCTTCCTCTCATTTTTTTCCTTCACATTTGAAAAAAAACCATAAAGATGAGATGGGAATTACTTGAGCCACAAGGAGGTCCTCTTCCATTTCCTATCCTAATTAGAGATCCATAGAACAGAACAGGAAGAGACCTTAAATATGACCTTGTCCAGCCCCTCCCAGTTTAGAAATGAAGAAATCAAGACCCAGAGAAGGCTTCATCTTGCCTAAGGTTATCAGTCTTTGAGATTCTCTTCCTTTCTCACTCATCCAATACCACTTACTAAGATCTTCCACAAGGTCACATAATAATTGGTAGTAAAATTAATTATTCTATTTTTCTAAAATGTCTTCCTTCAGAAATTCTTCACAATCTTAGAATGCAGCAGCTAGAGGGAATGGCTGCTTTACATAGGATTTTGAGGAAAAGAAGGCCCAGGTAGACACTGAACCACCAATCAAGGGTTTACTTTTCACAGAACTAGAGAAGGCCTGGAATACCAGCAGCTTGTTATTTCTGTTCCATGAAATATAAGTGAAAAGCAGAAATGAGGAAAGAATGGAATTATATACAGTTAGGTAATCAGTTAGTCAAAAAACATATATTAGTACCTACTCTGTACTAAGCACTATACTAAGTAATGGGAATTTACTAAAAAGTAGAATATATTTCCTGTTCTCAAGAAGCTTACAGTTGATGGGGGTTGATGACATGCAAACAACTGGCACAAACAAGATATATACAAGATAATGAGGTAATCAACAAAAGGGGAAGGCATTTATTTAAGGGAGATCATGGAAGGTTTGGGGGGAATTCTGACTAGTTCTCACGAGTTTATGTGCAAGTCATCATTTCTTAACAAATGCACTGTGACATAGATACATGTTTTTTCCATTCTCTATGAAACTATTGTGGATAATATTTTAAAAAAATGCCATGTGAGTTCTGTTCTATATCTGCTTTTTCCTCCTTATCTTTAACAAGTAATCAATATGTGAGCTTCCCAGTACTCCGTACAATTTACAAGATATCCATATGCGTAATTCATGGCATTTTGTCAGTATTTTGGAGGTATTTAATCAGTTACAAGGTTCTGTATAGACCTATCCCACCTAAAATCATTCATTAGTTCCACAAAAATGAGGAAGTAGTGTTGCAAGAGGGCAGTTACAATCATTTCAGCAGCATTAGAAAAAGAGTGATTAGTCCCTGATCAACCAAAATTTGGACTAAAGAGCTTAAGATCAGGCTTTATAAAGAACTGAGACTATAATAGGTCTGGGTCAGGCTGCTCTTGAGGCATCAGACAGACCCCTACAGTTTACTCTTCTAGCCAGCCAACTGAGGAAGATGAAGTAGACATATAGACTTGGAAGAGAAAAAGTCAACATTTCATCAATTTTCTGGTCTGATGCTTTCCTTTCCATGAATCCTCTCTCCCTTTTTTTTGGAGGTGAAACTAGACATTATGACTGTTAGGTATGATTAATCTCCCCAGAGGAAAAGAGCCAAGGAAAAGTGTTGAGATATGATGGTGGTAGTGGTGTTGGTGATGATGGTGATGATG
>CM053582.1:169719707-169757220 GCA_028627135.1 Pseudochirops cupreus
TGATGATGATGATGATGATAATGACAATGATGATGACTAACATTTCCATAGCTCTTTAAGGTTTACAGAATACATTTCAAATATTCTCTCATTTAAATCTCGTAACAACCCTGAGAAGTAAGTAGGTGCTAGTATTATCCTCATTTTGATAGGATATTATTTTTAGTGTTGGTGTGATCAATTGCTCAGACAAAAACTGTTCATCGATCTCAACCTTGTGATACCATTTTGGTCCTCCTTGAGCATAGAGGACAAACAACTTGAACTTAAGGCTAACTTAATAGAGTTGGAGCCTGGGGATTCAAGAGCAAATCATTATCCCCTTCAGGAGTCTGAAGGGCAGTAAATGAGACAATAAACCCCTAGATTTTATTTTAAAGATCTTAAGGTTTTTTTCTTTTTCCCTAGTTGTTCTTTTTTTACATCTCAGAACCATCATGATAGATTAATTCATTTCATGCCTCTTGATTCTAAATAAGACTACCACTACTTTATCAGAGAACAAGGCTTATGAGTAAACTATTTGTATTTTTAAAAAGTGTTTAATAAAGACTCAAACTAGAGTTGGGCACACAAGAACTGCATTGGACCAGGTTGGTCTTTGGGAATAATCACTATAGCAGGAAACCCTGACCTCAAGGCAGGACTAATGAATAATTTATATTATTAATGTATTATATTAGTATTATATGTTATAGTATATAATTATTGATATTATATTATTAATGGATTATATTGTGAAATTATGTAGGCCACTGAAATTTTGTGTAAGATATTCCTGTCTCCCCAGTGTGGTTTGAGAGTTCAACCTATAAGATTTTATATGGTAACAAACAACAGTATTGCAAGAGCTGATGGAATAGCTCTTTAAAAACCATTAGAGAGTATATAGGGACTCCTTGCATTCTTCTAGTAAAGCAAGTCTGCATCCAGTTGATGAAAGTCAAGAAAGGTTGAAGTATATATACGAGTTTTGGGTCTCATAGAAAGGAGAGATTTTGATCACTGAAAAAAATAAAGCCTTACACACACAAATATGCACGATTCCACTGCCCCTCCTCCCAGGGTTGTGAGGATCTGACGAGATAATGTATCTAGAAGACTCTTTGTAACCATAAGATGCTATATAAGCATTAGCTCTTACATTTCTACAAAGCACAGTGACTCTCAGGTCAATATTGGGTAGTACTTCAGGACAGTGAGGGGGTAAAATGGGTACAGTGTTGGGCCTGGAGTCAGAAAGACTGAACTTCCTGAGTTCAAATCTGGCCTCAGACATTTATTAGCTGTGTGACTCTGGACAAGTCACTTAACCCTGATTGCCTCAGTTTTCTTATCTGTAAAATGAGCTGGAGATGAAAACAGCAAAACTACTCCAATGTCTTTGCCAAGAAAATCCGAGATGGGGTCAGAGAATCAGAATGACGGAAACAACTCAACAACAACTTCAGGCTCCTCTCAAAGCATCCAGTTTATCCATGTAAACAAGGACAAAAGCAGATAAGTCTCAATTCAGGCTGTGGAGTGTGTTGGCTAGACAGCATTTCAGCTGTTGAGGGCTAACTTTATGGGTTGTTACAGCCCTGGGGAAGCAATTGAGCTGTAAGAATGCCTGTTCCAAGTTGCTCCAGAGCTCTCCCCCTGTTTCCTTAGCATTCGTTTATGCGGCTCTGTTGGCCCCTTGCCACGCCTCTCTCCCTGGGATATTCTTTAATATATCAGCAGTGAGGGGAACACTTCATGCCATTGAAATGAGAGAGACTTGTTAACATGTCGACTTGGGTTTTATATGCTGTAGGAAAATCAGAGTTAAGTGCTATATAAATAAGGAGCCTGGGGTGTATGGGTCAGTACATTGTATAAAAGACAAAAGCTGTCCTGATTCTGAGCAATATCCAATTTGGGGGTTTCACCTAGGTTATCAGAGGCAGCCTGTTCTTAGGCATCACTGGGACAGCAGGAAAAATGGGGTTTGTCAAGCTAAACCTGCCTATCATATTTTCTCACTTGCTGTATAAGACATAAGATAGGAGCGGTACATTGTTTCTGGCCCACCATTCCCATAGCACATCAAGCACTGCCTAGTGAGTGAAAGCAAGGACCTGACAAACTCAGTGAATGTTGGTTCCACTGGGGAAAACTAGGAATGGAGATGAAGTCAATTGATTGACTTGACTTCATTTCTTCAGTGCAGTGCCACCGTTTTTCATATAACAAAAAAATGAACAGACTGACTGGACAATAGGAAATCAGTGGTAGTATAATAAATAATCAGGGGAAGATTCACAAGGGATTTTTGTTCTGGTTGTAGCAAAGACAAGTGACCATGTTTTTACCCACCCCCAGTCAACTAATTAAATGCCTAATTAAAATGCCTGGGGTAATACCTTAGAAAAATCATTTTGTGCTCACTCTGTGTGGGGCCTAATTCCTTTAAACTGCCAGCAGATAATGCAGAAGAACAGAGTTATAGATGAATCAAGTGATGTTTCATTAGGTTTCAAAAATATGGCTTTTGTTGTGCTAGATCAGTCAACCAACCTAGCAGCTACTATGTGTCTTGGAGTTATACTAGGTGCTTAGGATGTAAGTAGAAAGAATAAATAAGCTTACATTTTATTGGAGGAGACAGCAAATTCATATAAAAATAGATACAACATAAATTTCAAATTAATAGACGCAAATATGTATATACACATGGGGGGAACATAGGGGGCACAGTGGATAGTGTCCTGTCCTGTAGTCAGAAAGACTCCTCTTGCTGAGTTCAAATGTTACTTCCTAGTGGTATGACCCTGGGTAAGTCATTTAACCCTGTTTGCCTCAGTTCCTCAACCATAAAATGAACTAGAGAAGGAAATGAAAGATACTGTAGTATCTTTGCCAAGAAAACTCAAAGTGGGATGACAAAGAGTCAGACAGGACTGAATTGACTGAACAATAAGAACAAAGTTCTAGGTAATGAGGAATGGCGAGCACTAGCAGCTGCCATGGGGAATTAGCCAAGACTTCATGCAAAAATTAGTGTCTGAGCTGTATCTTAAAGGAAGAGCTAAGAGGGGATGCATTCCAGGCATGGGGAATGACCAGTGCAAAGGCATGGAGATGAGAGATGGAATGTAGCGAGTGTGGAATAAAAAGGCCAGTTTGGCTGGCTCTTGAACACTAAGGTTACCTTAAGCTTCTGAACGATCCTAGTTTAGTTTGGAGAACTCTAGGGGGTGGGTTGATCTGGAGGCCTATGATTTTACTGTTGTGAAGAACTCCTGGTGGGGAAAGAAACTCCCTTTAGCAGTGCTGATTGGTACATGCTCTACAATTTATAATATTAGAAAATTGTCTGGTCAGTCAATAGTCAGGCAACGTGCATTTATTATGTGCTTACTCTATGTGCAAGGACTGTGCTAAGCACTGGGGACAGAAAGAAAGGCCAAAACATAAAAGTCTGGAATCTCAAAGACTTTGATGAAGAAGACAACATGCAAACAACTACATATAAACAACATATTTAGAGGGTAAATTGGAGAAAATCTCAAAGGGAAGGCACTAGCTCCCAGGAGAACTGGGAAAGGCTTCTTGCAGAAAGTGGGATTTTCTTGAAGATTTGAAAGAAACCAGGAAAGTCAGGAAGTAAAGATGAGGGGAGAGAGAGCTTTTCAAGGATGGGGAATGGCTATTGAAAATGCACAAATTAGGAGATAGGAGGTGTGTTGTGTAAAGAACAGCAAGGAAACGTGTTTCCCTTGATCACAGAGTACATGTAAGACAGTAATATGTAAGAATGAAAGAGCAGGAAGAGCCAAGTTATGAAGGGATTTGAAGGGTGGAAGATAAGTTTAGTGAAGGAGAAGAGGGTCTATGGGACATACTCAGACCCATACTTTAGGAAAATCCGTGTGGTAGCTTGAAGGTAGACTGGAGTAGGAAGACATCTGAATCAGGGAGATGATCTAGAAGGCTATTTTAATAGGCCAGGTAGAAGGTGATGAGGGCCTGAGGCAGTGTGGTGGCAGTGTTAGAGGCATAGAGGAGAGAGGTTATGAATATGACAGGAGTAGGCATCAGACTGGATAGTAGTATGGTAAAGATTAGAGCAAAGAGTCAAGGATGACACCTGGGTTACAAGCCTAGGTGACTGGGAAATACAATAGTGTCCTCTACAGTAAAAGGAAAAGTAGGAAGAGGGGAAGGTTGGGGGACTGGCTATGAATTCAGTTTTGGGCATATTGAGTTAAAATCTGGTCCAGGCTTGTGATGTCGTTTGTACTGTGAGCATCACTGTGAGGAAACTCTCCACTACTGCAGATAAAGAGAGTGATGTAAATAGCAAGCACTGGATGGAGAAGTCAAATCCAGGTGTGCCAAGTTCTCTCCTCATTTTGCAGATTTGGAACTGGGGCTCAAAGAGGGTTAACTGACCCCAGTCCTGACTCCCAAGTTTGTTCCTATAATTATTACCACCTATCCTAAAACTCAGTCCAGCAGATGGGGAATTTTTAATATTTGGACTGGAGTTGGGTTCAAATCCTGACTCATTTACTTGCTACTTGGGCAAGGTCCTTAACCCTCACTAAGGCTCAGTTTTCTCATCCACAAAATGAGGTGGGTTGGTTAAATCATGTGTAAGGTCCCTTCCCACTCTAAAAGTACATGTAGTGATCACAAAATGTACCCTACACTTCTAAGAAATGAGGACATTGGCTATTAAAAGAGAAAAAAACAACCATTGCATTTAGAATCAGAATGCCTGCACTTGAATCTTGGTTGTGCCACGTTGTACTTCTTTGTCTTTACAAAAGTCAGCCTCGGTTTCCTCATTTGTAAAATGTGGGTAAACATTTGAACTCTTTTCCTCATTTGAACTCATTAGATTTGTTACCCATTCATTGGTGTTCACCCATTTAAATAAAAAATGCACCATGGAGGTAAGTGGTATCCACAGACAAAATGTAAACTCCTTGAGGGTGGACGCTCTTCATATTAGTCCTCAGTGGCCAGCACAATGCCAACATACAGTAGGCACTAAATAAGTGCTTGTGGATTGTGTCATATTACTGTTGTGATTGTTACCACCTTTATTATGAGCAACATGACATAATAACTATAGAGCCAACTTTGAAGTCAGGAAGCTCTAGGTTCTTTTCCCATCTATAACATGTTGGCTGTATGACCCTGAGAAAGTCACTTAAACTCAAAGTGACCCAAACAATTTACTAGGGTGATGAGTTGCAGAAATGGTAGCTAATGTGCTATTATTATTATTATTATTATTATTATTATTATTATTATTATTAGAGGAAGTTTATGCATTGTGAGAGTTCCCTATACATCAATGAAATTATTGATCTAGTATTTTTAAAACTCCTACTATTGTGAAAACAAGCAGACATCTTGTATTTGTTTGTCTCTTCTCCTACCCACCTCCCCTTAAATAAAAAATTAAAAGTTATCCTGAAGTGGTCCTTATGTATTCCTATATCAGTTGCATGGCCTTTAGTTAAAAAGAAGCTTAAGGCACCAAACTGTTTTTGGAACAGTGCTGAGACCCCTTTGTTTGATTCACTAAACCTTTTCAGCAAAGTTCACATCCACCAACCTCCTCCCTCCTACCATGGGCTCTCATGTGAACTTGAAAATTTTGCTGGTGACCCGGGCTTTGCTTTGGGAGAGGAGGAAGCACTCAGCTGAGTCCTGTGGCTCAGGGATTATAATTCAGGACCTGCCCACTAGAAAACCCTGGCTTTGATTCCAGGTCCTCTGCTCAGCTGTGATGGCAGCTGAATTTCATAATTTGTTATTCCAGCTGTGGCAGAGTTCATTGAGATGTTACAAGTTATTATCTTTCAAGTCTAAGTTTTTGGTTTAATGGTGCTTTTCTTCAAGACAGATAATGATATGTTTTCCACTGTAACTCAAATGGGGAGTCATTCCCTTTCTTCAGAATAAAAGCTGTTTGGGTTTTTTGGCCTCTTTTTAAAACTGACTTTTAAAGTGGCTAACTCTCATTGGTGATGATGGAAATCTGGTAGATTTAACAGAGGAAGGGTGTCACTTCTACAATCAGAGAACCAGTCTTGGGTTCTTCCAGAAGGTGGAATAGAGCAAGAAAAATGAGAACTTCGTATTGCTGGTGAATGGCTCTCATCAAAGATTAGGTGGGCCATGGGGTGAAATGAAAGGTTTTGTAGAGAGTTTTTATTTTTTACCCATACGTCTAAGTGTTTCAGTTCACCATTGCCTTCCTGTGTCCCTGTTTCCAGAAATAATCACTTTGTTAGACTACAAACCAGTTACTGTTGTAGGTTTATGTCATAATTTATATCTTCTCCCTGCTTCTATCAGTCTGATTTGCTTACAGCTCCTCCTAGCTATAGATCTGACTGCAATACAGCTAACAGAAGTGCTGGCTTTTCCATGTCCCTACAGTACATAACAGTGGATTTCCCTGTGCATACAAAGATAAAATGCTGATATATTTAGGGCTGGAAGAAACCTCAGAGGTTATCTAGTCTGGCCTCCTCATTTTGTAGCTGAGGATGCTGAGGCCTAGAGAGATTATGACTTGCCCAAGGTCATAGTTAGGAAGTAGCACAGGCAGGATGTGAACTCAGGTCCTCAGACTCCAAGTGCTTTCCACTGTCTCATGCTTCCTCCACTAGAGCATGTGAAATTCACAGTAAGACATGTTGCCATTCCATTATGGAATTCTTCTTGCCTTAGCCCCACCCTGTAATCAGGAGCACACAAACTTTGTGCAAAATAAATTCAAAGTAACTTCAGAGGGGTAGGCAGAAAACAGATACCCTGTTGACAGTATGGATCTGTGTAGGTCTCAGGCTGCCAGGTTCATCAAGACTATACAAGAAAAAGAACTGGCATGTAGAGTACTTGAAGTTTGACAAAGAACTTTACCTGTAATGTCTGCTTTGATTCAGGATCTAGCCAACTGAGCTCATTGACCTCAACCCAGGAAACAGTAGGTTGGTAAGGAGAGGGGAAAAGCAGCCTAAAAATGAATGTTTAATGATGGGCTCATTCTCAGAGACCCTAAGGAGAGGCCCCTTTGGGAGTGGTGGTGCTATACTCTCATGCTCTAGCCCACCAGCACATTTCCCAAGAGCCTTCTAATGTCTCAAGGCCCATATGGACATACAGGCCACAGGCCAGAAAACCAGCAAGCCAACTTTATGAATGGTGAATAGGCCAGTTGCACATATGGGACACAGAGAGCAATCTACAGAGGGAAATAAGAACCCTGGGGAAAAGAGGTCCAAATTCTAATCAGAAAGAGTGAGTGAGTCACTGCTATATTCAGTCAGATTTCACTACAGGACAAAATGCAAATATTCAAGGGCTGTTATTTACAGAAGTAATTTCAAAACCAAGGAGAGAAAGCACTACAAAAGAAAAGATATTGTGGACAGATGATGGCCACTCCCACACTTAGGTCCCGTGGCTTCCCTCCTCCCTTAGGTTGTCAGGGAACTTGGATACCCCTGACTTGACAACCAGGAATGGAAGTCGTTTCTGGGGGCCCAGAAGGAGATTGGAGAGAACACCAAGACAACCTCCTGGGTACCATAAACTAGTGGTGTCAAACTCAAATTAAAATGAAGGCCACTAAACTATACATACGGATTCCTGCAGGCTGAATTCTGCTTTAGAAAACTACATATTATCTATATTTTATTGTATTTTTATTTTGTCGAATATTTTCAATTATATTTTAGTATGATTTGGGCTACATTTGGGAGTGTTGTGGGCAGCTTCACAAGCTGTGTGTTTTATATAACTCTGCTGTAAACCATCCATTTTTCCCGTTAGGCCATGGATTCCATAAAGCTCCAGGGATTTTTCTTGGGATCATCATTACTAGGGAAAAAGTATCAGGGTACTTAATCACCCTGGGGTGGAAGCAAAGAAAGGTGTACGTAGTATTCTATGACACCCTTAACAGTGGTAGTCTGGTTTATAGCCTAACCAAGCAATGCCATAGCTACTCCTCAGGCTAGCACTGGCGAGTCTAAGTGTCATAAATTAACAGGTCTGAGTAAGTGTTTTTCCTCACCACCTTTACTTTATGAAGTGTTGTAAGTTTTCCAGGCCACCCCTTGGTAAGCCAACACTTAGACTGTCCTCATTTGTGCCCAGGTGTCCTGAAATACATTTAGTTCTAGTCATGGCTCTGTCTAACTATAAGCATTTAAAATTCCCTCCATTTTCTCTGATTTTGACAGATGGGTCTGTTCAGGCTTTAGAAATTGTGAGGGACAAGATTGTAGCAATCTAGAGAGCACATAGTACGAAAAATGTGGCAACACATGGGGGGGGTGTTTGTGTATGTGTGTGCACGTGTGTGTACACGTGTGTGTATTTGTTTAATACTTCGCCCTTCCAAGCCAATCTTCTGTTTTAAAGTGAATAAAGAGCATTCTCTGAGCCAGTGGTTCTCAACCTGTGGGTTGCGACCCCTTTGGGGGTCAAACGACCATTTCACAGGGGTCGCCTAAGACCATCGGAAAACACATATTTCCAATGGTCGTAAGAACCGAGACACCGCTCCTCTATCTGTCTCCAGGCAGGTCCACCCACATGCAGATACGCCCACATACAAGTATTAAAGGGTCGCAGCATCAGGAAGGTTGAGAACTACTGCTCTAAACTGTCCACTCCAGAGAGGAGCTTATTCAAGCCCTGGAGTAGGCTTCATGTTATGTTTTTATTTAGCACCTTTCTCTCCAAGACCTGTCCCAAGTATTTTGTCCTGTAGTGCTCACAGATCCTGGAAAGGGAGCAAAAATTGAAGTCATTTAATCACCAATGTTTAATAATGAAAGAATGAGGGATAAGGAGCATAAGGTGTAGTTTAGATAAGTTGGCTTACAGTCAGACAGTCCTGTTAGGTGTGTCTGCCAAGATATAATCAGCTGCTTTTTAGTAGGATTTCCTGCAAAGCTGTATTCCTTCCTCTCCTCCAGATGATAATTCAAGTCCTGATTATACCCATTTTTCATCTGGGAAAAACTGAAACAACAATGCATCCTCCTGTATTTGCTCACATCAGTCCATGACCAAGACCCAAAATCTAAATGCCAACACTTAAGTTTAGGTGACTGAGGGAGAGAGAAAAACAGGACAAGTTTGTGCACTGAGCTCTCTGTGAAGTACTTGCTCTACAAATTTTATTATGTTTATATGCTCTGTCATAAACATAATGCCTAAAAATATTTTTGGTTTCCCCTTTTCTCTTATAAAGGATTTTCTTCGAAACATTCCAGGAAGTGTTTTTTCATCTGATCTCTTTGATGAGTGGGTCTCCATCATGGATCAAGGAAATGATGAAGAGAAGATAAAGAGAGTTCAGAGGTACTTGGGTCACTCCTCAGAGAAGCACATAGACAAAGGAGACTCTGGGAATGGGAAAGGATTGCAGGAAAAGGCTTGTCTGCTAAAAGAGAATAGACTTCATCTCTTCAAACCCTTGAGAGCCATTTAAAAATAGATTGAGAGATGCAACTGTTATTGTTGCTGATGCAGCAGCATACAGGACCATGGCAAAGTCTCTGGGTGTTTGAATTTGCGACAAACATATAACATATGTGACTAAAATCCATAAGGCTATCAATAATGTAGAAGTCCCATCTTACTGGCTTTCTGATATCAATAAAGCATACATCTAGACAATCACAGGAATTGACCTCATCAGCTGACAAGCTTTGTCTTTGCTGGCCCCTGAGGATAAGGAAAGTGTTAATTTTAGGATTATTAAACACCAAAAATTCTTCATCCAAGGGCAAAATCCTGGCAAGACTGGCTTGCTCATGTCAACCAATGTGGTGGTGTGCAGGAAGTGGTCTTCCTGAAGGCACATTTTCCAAAGAATGCTTTTCAGTGGTGTGAAATATCTACAAGGATCACTAGTGTGCCTGCATTATGATTCGTTTTCCTTAGATACCTCTGTTCAGTACATTATTTTTCTGAGGCATTTTCAAAATTTGAGTGTTTGATCACCTACCCACTGTCATTTATAGAAACTCCCTGCTTTAGAACTGAGGCCAATGTCAGGAAAGGGAAAAGACATAGAATTGGGGGAGGGGAGGAGGAGTCTGAAAGTGTGGGTGGGGAGGGGAGGGGTGTGGATGAATATCACCAAAGACCACAGCCATGAGACAGAAGTTTGGATGGTGTTATTCAGAAATGCCTGGTCCTGAATCATATAGATCTTTATAGATCAGCAGCCATAGGTTTGTCATCAGTCACTAAACTTTTATTAAGCACCTATTATGTGCCAGGAAGGGCAGGTCAGTGTTCAATGGTTGGAGTGCCAGGTCTGGAGTAAAGAAGACTGAACTTCCTGAGTTCAAATCTGTCCTCAGACACTTACTAGCTGTGTGACCTTGGGCATGTCACTTAACCCTGTTAACCTCAGTTCCTCATCTGTAAAATGAGCTGGAGAAGGAAATGGCAAACTCCTCTAGTTTCTTTGCTAAGAAAACCCCAAATGGGATCACAAAGAGTCATATTCAAGAGAACCACAACAATGTGCGAGGCACTGTACTAATTGCTGAGAATACAAAGAAGGCTCTCAGGGATCTCACAATCTAATGAGAGGGTTGACACATAAAAATATTTGAAGTTAAATGTATAGCTTAGATCAGATTGCTTACCATCTCAGGGAGAGGAGATAGAAGGGAAGGAGGAAGGAATAGTATTTGGAACTTAAAACTTAAAAAGAAAAAAGGTTTAAAATTATTTTAACATGTAATTGGGGGGAAATAAAATATTATTTAAAAGAAGAAAAAAATACTTGGATCTGGTAAATGGGAGAAACAGTAAGGAAGCTAATATCGCTGGATCCTAAGGTATAGGGGCAGGAGTATAGAAGGTGTCAGAAGACTAAAAACAGAGACCAGCATAGACTACAGAGCAGATAGTACACCAGGGGAGTAAGTGCCTCCCACATTCCAGGCATATAAAAGTATTTAACTCCATTGATCAAGTTTGGTCACAAAGACACCAGCATTCCTTTTGTAGTGAAGACAGTGTCACCAAGGACTTTTGAATTCCTCCCTTGACACTAATGATGGCTACCAGTTTTGAAAGCTGGTCCAAATAAACAGGTTGATCATGCTTTAGTCCCATTTACAAGTTACATGTTAATATGGGTTTAGAATTCTCCCTAGGAGGTGGGATCACAGTTTCCTACCTGGGAAATGAAGGCTTGATTAAAGGCCCAGGGTCACAGCAGAAGAACAAACTCCCCTGGGGAAGTAGAGCAAGGAGGGGAAGTGACTTTTGCCCAGGCAGATTGTAGGAGTTGGAGGAACTGCAGAATGAATTCTTTGGATGGTCCTAGAACTAATAACTGGCAAAGGTTGGCTCTCACTCATAGAGAGCATTCCAGCGTTGCTCCCTTGGAAATGAAGTAACACGTTAAATTTAATTGCTCTTGAATTTCATCACTAAGCTTTTGTGAATTGTTTGCCTCACCATATTCTGGAATGTTACAGGCCTATCATTATTGAGGGGGTGTGTGTGTGTGTGTGTGTGTGTGTGTGTGTGTGTGTGTGTAAAACTTCAGTTGTGAATAACATTTACCTAAGTTAAACCATATTTTAATGGTTTCAGAAAAATATTCCAGGCAGCGTATTTTTACAATACTGATATTTCTGCATTCTTTGCACTTTCATTGGGTTGTGAACATAGTATATGAAAAATACACTGTTCTCTTTTCCTCTTTTAAAAAAAAGTTCATAAGCCAAATGATTTGCTTTAAGAACACCTTTTTTCCTTCTCCAATTTTAGTCTAATAGAGCAGCTTCCTAGAGCCAATGTTGTTCTTCTGCGGTATTTGTTTGGAGTGTTGCACAACATTGAACAGCAATCCGAATCAAATCAAATGCCAGCTTTTAATCTGGCAGTGTGCATTGCTCCCAGCATCATTTGGCCACCATCTTCTGTCAGTCCTGAGCTGGAGGGCGAAGTCGCTAAAAAGGTACCTTGAGTTTAATTCTTCACTGAGCACCCAAGGACCCTCCCAATGTTTTAAATCTGAGCACCAATTTTTTTTTAAGATTTGGGATATGCACTTGTATTGTTCCTTAAAAGTTGTAATTTATCAAGACAGAATTTTATCTGGAGTTTTTTTCATTCTAGCCTTCAACAGGAAGGTTGTGAAGAAGGTTGAATAGTAAGAGCAGTGGGGTCATTTCTCTCTTTCAAATTCAGGGGGGTAGAATAGCACCTGAACTGTGGAGAGAAAAGACTCCTATGTTGCCTTTCAACATTCATCACTATACTTGGTGCTGGAGATGTCAGGCTAAAAACAAAGCAGTTCTTACCTTCAAGAACTTGAGGAAAGACATGTATAATAAGGGTATGCAAAATGCAGATTGTCGTCATTTGGAGGAAGGGGCAAAGCAACTAGCAGCTGGGGAAACAGGAAAGGCCTCTGTAGCAGCATGTACCCTAGCACACCCGGGATGGCTGCTGGCACAGGTTCTCAGATCTGCTTTTCTAAAGGAAAGCAACTCAAAAAGGGTTAACAGTCTCACTTTAATCAATCAAACAAATATCATTTACCTAGTTCAGGGGAAAAAGTCAGCACTCTGAACTTCAGAGAATACAAACAGAAGTTACAATCAAACAAAAATACAGACAGAGAAAATAACACAATTCAGCAGACCAACAGGGCTTCCAGCTGTCTGACATCACATACCTACAGTTAGTCACCAGAGAGAAGCACCAGCATCTGGGTTTTCAAAGCCGGGGGACTCAAATGCTGCCTAGAGTCTCATCTGGCCAAATCACACAACTCTTTCCAAAGTGAGCCCCAAAGCAAAACCTTGCCTGAGAGGTATATATAGCCTTCTCCAGGGTCAGAGAACAACACTACCTTCACAACCCACTTGACTACAAAGTAACAAAAGTAGTGCCTTCCTGAAGAACAAGCCTCCCTCAAAGCCATCTTCTTCTGTGGGCTCTGCTCCACCCTTCAGCAAACTCTTCCCACCACAGACTCCATGTGACCACATTCAGCCTATTAGGGGAAAGAGTTTATTTTCAGATCAGGAAAGGTCCTCAAGTTCAACTTAGGCTTATTAAGGGGCAGGGAAGATATTCAAATTCCCATTACCATTACAGCCTCATGCAGGACGCGGCCCTTGAGCTGAGCTTTCAAAGGGTATTGTTAACAAACTCAGTTGCCATTTCTAGACATTCTCCTAGCTATTCTAGCTCTCTGTAAGCAGAGAAATATAGCCAAAAGGCATAATAAGGAAGCATCATACATACATGTATATGTACATACAGCTCATGATGGGGGCCCGAGATACATAGATAGTATCTATATACACACACACATACAGTGAGACACAGAGAGCCCACAATGGGAGCCAGAGCCAGAGATAAATAGAAAGACAGATAGGTATACACACATATACTTTATACATATGTATCAACATACATAAAGAGACAGACAACCCATAATGGGAGCCAAAGTCAGATATAGACAGATACATACACACATATAGATATATTTATACATATTCTCTCTCTCTCTCTCTCTCTCTCTCTCTCTCTCTCTCTCTCTCTCTCTCTCTCTCTGCTGTGGCCAGGTAGGTAAGTGTGAAAGATTGCCTTCAATTGTCTCTACCCCCTTCAACCAAACTATAGATATTATTCCTTCACAAGCTGGTGATAACCCATTCTTCCTGATAATAAGGTGAATTAAAAAATATTTTTATCTCCTCAGTCTTTTACAAACTAATAAAAAGGAGTTCATTCCTATCTTTCTAAAGGTATATTAATGTCATCTTAGTTTTATAGGTGTAGCTACTAAGGCATTAAGATAAGATTTTAGGGAAGGTCGAATCCCATAGTTTTAAGTCTAAGGATTAAAAATAAAAAGTAGTCTTGAATACTCTTGTCTCTACACTCAAGCTATAGCTGAGAAACTTGTGAATTTTCTCTCTCCTCTTTTGTATTTTTGTGATATTGGGAAGGCATATGTCAAACAAGGTGCACAGACTATGAAAAATGCCATCTCCTTTTTGCTTTTTCTGTTATAGGTCTCTCTACTTGTACAATTTCTAATTGAAAACTCCTGCAGGATATTTGGAGAAGAAATCACTTCACTCTTGAGAGATATTTCAATCAGCTGTGACAGAGACAATGCCCCAGGTATCACGAATCACTGGATCATTTTTTTCTCTAAAAATACACCTTACATATCTGCTAGCTGCTCTACCATCATGGGGCATTGCAAGCTGCTGAAAGTATAGTGGCTCTGAGACTCTCAAAGGGGCCAAAGACTAGATTGAAAGACAGGAGCAACTAGGATGGGATTAGGGGAAGCCCAGACTACCAACATTTTCACAAAACCCTTACTTAATTCATTTATGAGCTATGTATGAGAGCCAGCTATGTTCCTAGCAAGGTTCAGGAGTACACAAGAAAAGTATAAGATATAGTGCTTTGCTGGAGGAGTTAATAATGACAGGGGCTGTTGATCTTTTCTTTTGGAAGAGGAGAAGTAGGTAAGCAGCATGTCAGGAAAAGCACTGAAGTTTGAGTCCATGGACCTAGCTTCTCATCATTCTTAGATGTAACATTCATTTGCTCTTTGACCTTGAATGATTCATTCATTCTTTCTGCACCTTATTTTCATCTGTAAAATGAAATATCTTAATGAGATTATTTCCAAGCTCCTTCTTGAGGTAAAACTATAGGACAGTTTTCCCTACACCCCCCAGTTACCATCTTTACATAAAAAGCTTGACTGGGCAGACTTACCTGTTAGCCTCTCCTTCAAAAGCCTCTCCTATGGGATAACATAGGCAGTGCCTGGGCACTTCTGACATGAGCTGCTTTCTGCTTTTTATTTTTTCTTTGTTTTATGACTCATCTTTATTACACTGAGAAAATCTTGTTAGAGGGAAACCCATTTAATCAAGAGCTAGGATAGGCAGGGGACTAGGAGAAGTGTGTCTTCCAGAATGACTAATGTCCTAGTTCTTTAACTAAAATGTGAAAGATTGCAAATTACTCCTTTTCTTCTGAGAAAAAATTTGAAAAGTGTTTTAGGAAACAAAAATCAAATAAGATATATTTTTTGTTATTTTTTTTTCAACATTGATATGATTTTGTGATGGGCGCTTATTAAGCTCTTCCTACGTGACCTGTAACTTAACCCAATTTTAATTTTTTGACAGGTATGTCTGGCTTCCAAATGAATGACTCTTCCTATGACAGCTTAGAAAATGAGCTGAATGATGATGTAGATGCTCCCTGCAGTGACGTGGTAAAGAAGCTGGGTCAGGACAGCCGTAGCATGGACTCTGTCTTAACACTGAGTGACTGTGATTTGGACCAACCTGAATCAGAAGGTATTCTAACTCTGAGTGATTTTGACCTGGACCAGCCTAGAAATGAAGAAATTCTGCTGAAGCACCGTTCTAAATCCAAACCGTTGAGCATTCCAGTGGCATCCTGCAGTAAGGTTTCAGCACAAGACTGCTCCAAGAACATGCCAGTTGGCACAACCACACTTGGTTACTTGTCCACAGCTGCAGTAGATTCTCTGAAAAACTCAAGGAGACACAGGCGCTGTTCTGAGCCCAGCATAGACTACCCAGATTCCAAGCTTACCTATCTCAGTGAGTTCTATCAGAAGAAGCTCCGCAAGTCCAGCTGTGATGCTGTTCTCTCCCACCATGAGGAAGACAGTCACAAAAGACCCCAGCCTTCACAAGGAGGGCTTAAGAAAAATACCACAAACCAAAACGTGAAGAAAAAAGCCTTTTTTAGTCATGAAGGTACTCCAGTGAGACTTCCCTTCAAATCCAAACCTGTGACCATTTCTGTGGCATCCTATAGTAATATTTCATTGCAAGATCACGCTAAAAGCCAAACCCTCGGCCCTGATCACTCTGGATACTCCCCACCAAACACAATACTTGAACTCAGACGTTTGCAAAGGCACAGGCGCTGCTCAGAGCCAAACATAGACTATCTAGACTGCAAGCTCACCTATCCCAGGGAAGCTTCTGCAAAACACACACACAAGACAAGTTGTGATGTTGGCCTCTCTCTTGGAGATGAGGATTATCTCAAGCGCCACCAATCTTTGCAAGTAGAAGGTCAAAAACTGATTAGTCAGAGTTTGATTATGGGGATTGAGGTGGGCAAGAGTAATGCCTCAAACCAAAATGTAGAAAAGATGTTGTCTGGTACTCCACCACAGTTAAACGTTTGCTCAAGAACTAGCTCTTCCAGTTTGTCATCACCAGGAACGTCGCCATCAGGTTCTTCGGTGAGCTCTCAAGATAGTGCTTTTTCCCAGATTTCTGAACACTCAGTCTTTATTCCCACAGAAACCTCTTCACCAATTGATTGCACTTTTTCAACCCTAAGGAAACAGGAGGAACTCTCTCCTGACTTCGGCAGCCCTTTTCCTGGAATTTTCAACCCTTCCCCAGGATTGGCCAGCAACCACTCACTTTGTATTAAAAAAGACAGTGTAGAGTGGTCTTCTCAAATGCAGCCCTTAACTCTTCAACCTAGTACATGGTTAAGGAATGGAGTGGCCACATTGAAAAACTGGTCCTTCAAAAAGAAGACAAAGGTCTCTAGACATGAGAAAAAGAAAGCAAATTCCATAAAAGGAGTCTTGGAACAGCCAACATGTTCTTCTGAAGTCTCAGAAATGAGCCTGCTCCAAGAGACACAAGTGGATGCATCCCTGAGAACCGCCAGCCTAGTCAGTGCTGTAGAAACAGACAACCTATGTAATCCCTCTGTCTGCCAGGATTCTGAGGACCATGGTAGCTCACTAATCAGTTCAGTGGATGTCAGACTTAAACTCCATATGAAGCCAAGCAAGGAAGTGGAGGATGACAGCCAGTGTTCTCCTGGTGCTCAGTCCCTAGAAAATCCCTCACTCAGCTGCTCTTTGACACTAGGGAGCATACTGAGTCCAGCCCCCAATGCTGGGTGTCCAGAGGCTGCAGTAGCTTGTAGTGATGGGCTGGAACATACAACCAAAGACATTTAACCAAAGTAGACTGTGACACTCACTGGATTGGCTGGTTCAGATTCCCTAATCAGATGCATGGTGTAGGTTGCCTAAGGACAACCACAGTTTACTTTTAGCATAATAAAAGTTTTTTTGAGAGGCATTAAAGTCCTTTGTGGGGGAGGGAGAGGGAATGTTTTTTCCTCTGTATTCTAAAATTGGGTCACTGGTGTGTTTGGGTAGCTTGTCCCTTTTATAATCAGTAGTGAAATGAGTCCCTATTTATATATGTTCTGAGATGTTCATGTCATCCTGAAGAATGAGACAGACTCTGCTGATGGAGGTCTTATGTCAACATCTTGTGACCAGTAGGCCAAGGCTAAGGTCAGCAAATTAAGCTAGGTGGGAACCAGGAGCCAGAAATCATCTCTATTCCATGAGGTGTTTGGATTGAGGGGGCAGGATCAGTTGGAATTGAATTAAAGAAGATCCAGGGCAGCAATGGCCATCCAGACACTCTGAGGACAGTAATAGCTAAGGTCTCTGGTCACTGTCTTTGACTATGAGTTCCCAGTGTCTCTTGCTGGAAGGGACTCTGTAACTAATCCAGTCACTTCTTTTTATAGATAACTCAGAGACCCAGAGAGGTAAGTGAGACTTACCCATGTCCCACAGATAATAAATGGCATAGCCAGGTTTCGAACCCACACTCTCTCTTTGAAAGGGAAAAACATATATGTATATAAATGACACCCCATCCCACCCCCCATACACAAAGGTGCAGCGTAAAGATATTTACTGTGAAAGGTTTTTTTAAATAACACTTTCCATTCAAATAAGATGTTTTCCTTATTTTTACTATTGCTGCTCTCATCCTCTTGGTCACTTTCACTGTTCTCTTATGGAAAGCATGATCCCAGACTGCACTCAGGTTTTGTGCAAGTTAGATTAGAAAGAAGAGAGTATCTTGATAATTTACAAAGACCCCAAAAGCCAGAGCTGTGAGAAAAAAGGCTGGTACAGACCAGTGATTCCCATAGGTTCCTCATAGGTTAGGTTATCAAGACCTCCTCCCCAGCAGAGCACTTTGTTTAAATCTCTGGAGACATTAATCCAATCCCACTTAGTAGTGGTGGTTCCTTATGTACTTGTCTTCTCCCTGTGCCTGAACTGTCAGTTCCTCAAGAACAGGAGTGGGGTGTTCACTGTAGCCCCCCAGAACTACTAGCAAGGTTAGTGCCTTGCACAGAGTGGGTGCCTGATCAACATTTGTTTCATCAAATGGATATCTTGTCCCTTATAATTCAAAAGTGTTACCACTCATTGCCTCTGGCTGAACTGGTACCTGAAGCTGATGTATGGATGCGGTCCTGCTCACCTTGCACACATGGTCTTAATCATTTGTTCAGAGTGCTGAAGATGGTGTTCCTTGTGACTCTAGCTTATCTCTTCCCAGGCTGTCCAAAATCTTTGCCCAAAAAAAAAGAGCCATCCTATCCCAGTTACTGCTTCTAGGGGTGTGTGGGGACTCTGAAAGCAAAGACGAGAAGGTTGGAGGGAATAGAATAAACACCTACAATCGGTGGTGCTTTTCAGACAGTCTTCCTGCCTCTGCCTTTCTGAGTCCCATGAATTTTCTGCATCCTCATAATTATGGAAGAGGAAAGTTTTGGTCTTCATTATTTTAAACCTGGTTCACCAATACAACTTTGGGCACTTGGCTTTCCCTAGAATAGGCACTTGTGATTCTCCTCTGCTGGCAGCCCCATTCCCTAGTTTTGCCATCCAACCCCACCCTCACCCCCCTGCCGGTGAAACTCACAGACTCTAAAAGGGAACTGCCTCCATAGTTTTCCACAGGGTTCAACCTTTCAGCCTTATGATGTGCCCTTCCCATTGACAGGCTCTCTGGTCAGGCACATCTCAATACCTACCCATGGAAAATTGCACTGAGCTCATTTTGTCACTTTGTTCTCACACCAGATTAGGTTTGTCCAGGAACTAGCCATTTCCCATGGGCTTTTCTCCATTCAGTTAAGGGGAAACTCTCAAGGCAAGCACCTCTTCTACTATTTACTATCAGACATATTCTCTTAACCCAGACTGCAGTTTTCAATGGCAGAACACAGTTTTCTCCAAGGCAACAAAAATCCTTTACAACAATTAACCAAGTGCTACTTCCTTGTGTTCATTTCAGTTCAACTCAGCAAACATTTGCTAAGCACTTACTGTATGCCAAGACTGGGGATACAAAACAGAAAGTAACAACCCTTCCATCAGAACTGCCTTTCTACTTAAATCATGTGACCCTGCCCCTGCCCACGAGACCATGATCCCCTGCGCCTCGATAAGTATAATGTCCCAAATTGACCTGGTCAAGTTTGGACTGATCCCTATTCTATAAACAATGGCCATTTCAATCAAAGATTGGATGCCAATTTTTCCTAGGACCACTTACATTAAGCTTCGTAAGTGTCCGTGTATGTCTCTTGTGGTATAGTTATTATAATGTATGTGAAATTACCAGAGGCTTCCATTGCCATAAGGAAATGCTGTCAAAACCATGGATGGGAATGTGGTGATTGTGGCTTGTAATATCCTCTTGGAAAGAAATTGCTCTCTCCTTATGAAAATTTTGATTCCACAGTTCCAATCTTTTCCCTTTATTTCATAACGTAAAATAATCCAACAACCTTATTTAAAGTATAGAAGGAAATACTGTTAGCTAGATGCCAAGTCTCTTCAGTAACCATTCCTACTGGGTATAAATTATCTGTTGTATTTCCTTAGCTGTTCTCTTGATGTTTAAATGTGAATAGTTTGTTAATATGGCTGTAAAGCGTCCTATTGTATGATTCGCAGGCAGAACACACGTCATTTTATTATACTTCATCTTATATATTAAACTGATGCTTTATCTAAGATGCTTTGAGTTTGTATAATATATCTTGATAAATTTTACTACCATATGTTATGGAATAAATGTGTATTTTTGTACTTGCAGAAACTCTGCTAACTTTTGAAGTTGTCTGGTTGTAAAGGCACTGATGATAGATATGTATGAAATCCATGCTGTGTAATAAAATAAAAACAACATTCTGCAAAGTCAAAGACAGCTAGTCAATCAGTTAACAAGCATTTATTAAGTGCTTACTTAAATAAATTCAACATATTCATAAAGAAAGCACAAGGCACTATGCTAAGCACTGGGAATACAAAGAAAGGCAAACACCATCCTCCTGGGAGTTCACATCCACATGGGGGGGAGGGGGAGAGACAATATGGCAAAAGTAAATAAGAGATTTATAAATAAGAGATTTGGCAGAGTAAATTGGCAGTAATCTCAGAAGGAAGGCATTAGCATAAGGAGACACTGGGAAAACCTTCTTGGAGGAGATAAGATTTTAGCTGAGACTTCAGAGAAGCCAGGAGGTGGAGATGAGGAGGGAAAGCATTCCAGACGTGGAGAAAGCAGTGGGGAATTGGATGGTGGTCAAGGAATGGCAAAGGAGCCAATGTTACTACATTGTGATGTGCATAGAGGGGAGTAAAGTGTAAGACAGAAAGGTAGGAACCAGCTAAGTTATGAAGGGCCTTAAAAGTCAAACAAATGATTTTATATTTGATCCTGGAAGTCATAGGTAGCCACTGGAGTTTATCAAATGGGAGAGGAGGGATTGACAGACTCAGAGCAGCACTTCTGGAAGATAGCTTTGTTAGCTAGAAGGGAGAGGCTTGAGGTGGAGAGACCAAACTGAAGGCTTTTGCACTAGCCCAGGAGTGCAGTGGTGAGGACCTGCACCAAAATGGTAGCAGTTGGAGGGGAGAAGAGGTCATGGAGAAATATTTTGAAGGCAAATTCGATAGGACTTGGCAACAGCCAGAGAATAACTCTGCTTTTTGTAGTTTGTTTTGTAGAGATTCAGCTCAATTTTCTGTTTACTATTGGTGGAAATTTGGAGAACATGAGGAAGGCATGGAGCCATGTCCCAGAATTTCCAAAGTCCTTCCACTTGTAAAATTCCAAGGATTTGGGTCATAATCTGAAATATGTCTACAAAGCAGTCTTCTAGTGGGAGTTGTTTTTTTTTTTAATAAAGTACTTTGTAAATCTAAAAAAATATATTTTCAATTTGTAGCAAACAAGTTATGTTTTAAAGACAAAAAATCTTTTTTGCTGGCATAGCATTTTCATTGCATTCCTTAAATCTGATACATTCTGAGCTCACCCCTATCAGTAAAGGAAACCGCCCAGTTTTTGTGAGCATGAAAATTGCTTGTGTAAATCTAAGCCAGTCTGACTCAAAGTACAGCAATTTCCCCAGTAACGTACCAGAGACGTCACTATTTGTCATTTAGTATATGTCCATTTGTGTAACAGTCACAGAACAATAAATACTAGCATTAATATAGAACTTTAAGGTTTGCAAAGTATCTTAACATATGTTTACTCATTTGCTCCTCCTAACAACCCTGTGTGATAGGTGCTATTCTTATGTCCATTTTTACAAATGAGGAAATAGGCAGACAGTTCCAGTAACTTGTCCAAAGTCACACAGCTATTGTCTGAAGTAGAATTTGAACTTTGTTCTCCCTGACTCCAAGCCTCCATTGTGTCACCTGATTGCCCTGGAATCACAAGCCAGAGATGGACCTTAGAGTTCACCAAGTTCAAACCCTTAACAAAAACATAAATTTCCCTACACCAGGGGTTTTTAACCTTGTGGTGTGTGTTGTGTGTGACAAACTTTGGATGGTCTTATGGAAGCCTATGGACCCTTCTCAGAATACAATGTGTTTAAATGCATTAAATATGTTTCATATTTGAATTATATTAAAATACAGTTACCAAAATATTTTAAAACATTTGCAACATACTCATATATCTAGTGGTAGGTCTAATGACTACAATATCTTCAAAGCAGTGACAAGGGTTAAAGATGTTTCCAGATATCTGCAGTAACTGCAATGTAATAAGAAAATATCTGATTTTATTGCTGACAAAGTCATAGAGACTGCTAATATTACTGTGATTTGTTGCCAATGTTCATAAGTGAAGAAAATGCTTTCACTTTAGAGGTTAAGGGAAAAGAAAGACAGCATTTTTTTCTCACCCAAGTTGTGAAATCTAGGAAGTGTGTGGATCCCAGCATAAGAACACCTGCTTGATAACATTCCCAACAAGGGCTTTTCCAGCATCTGCTTAGATACCTCCATTGATAGCCAACTATCTTCCAAAATAGTCCTTTCCTTTCTTGAGGGGAGGAGAGAATAGAATGGTGATATGTTGACTAATGCAAATACTCTGTCATGTATGGTCTTACAAAGTTACTTTGGGCACCAAGAGGTTGAGTGACTTGCCCAAAGTCATACCATTCCTATGTTGGAAGTGGGACTTGAATCCAGCCTTCTCACCGGAGGCTGTCTTTCCATCTATGCTAGCTCCCCTTTTCTAACAGTTGTCCTCTTTTTGCCTGTTTTAGGAGCACAAAGTAAGCACTGGCTTGGTGGGCTTAGCCCATCTGCCACAGAGGCATTCAAGGGGAAAGTGAAGGGAATGGGCATTTATACCCATTTATACCAGGCATTGTGCTAAGCACTTCTCAAAGTATTATCTCATTTGATCCTCACAACAATCCTGGCAATTGGGTACTATTGTTACCTCCATTTTACAGTTGAGGGAGCTGAGGCAAACAGGTGAAGTGATTTCCAAAGTAGGATTTAAGCTTAGACCTTTCTGATTCCAGGATCAGTGCCTCTCTGTCCTACCTAGCTCCCTCTGAACAACAAAACAAAATGGGAGGAAAAAAAATCACCTTGAAGGCATCCCAAATGTCCAAATCTAAGGTGAATTATTTCTCTTTGGGGGCAGTTAATATATAACTACCAATGGAATGTATCACAAATAAGTCATATTTTATATTCCAACCCATAACCATGGTTGACATGTAGCATTTTACATAATTCTGTCCCAGCTGAATCTCACAAACAGGCCTGAAGTTAGGTAGTATAAATATCTCCATTTTCCAAGAAAGTAAATAGATTCAGAGAGTGGCCTCGTCGTTGTTGAACATCTAGTGCCAAAGCCCTAAATTGATCTGAGTCTTGCATTCCGAGCCAGGGTTTTCTTTACGGTGACACATCACTGCCCTATATAGCCAATGTCACAAGGCAGCTAAGTGGAAGGGTGAATACAACCTTGGGTCTTAAAGTTCAGATCTGTTCTCAGACACTTGCTCTCTGTGTAGATTGGGCAAATCACATAATCTCTGCTTGCCTTGGTTTCCTCAACTGTCACAAGATTGTTGTGAGGCTCAAATGAAATAGTGTTTGTAAAGTACTTAGTGATATAGAAATGCTTTTTCCCTTCCTTTCCTTTCCAACATAGTTGCCTCCTTTAGCTGTAGTAGGTTTGCCAATGTGGCATTTTGCTTTGAAGGGGAAAAAGGTACTTTATTGCATATTTATTATAAATTTATGAAATGATTCTAGTTTATAGAAGTTGTGTTTTTTTCTTTTTGATCTTGTGACAGATTGAATTGAAAGGCATTGAGTGTGTATAATGTATAGTGATACATTTTGTCTTTCTCAAAGAAGCTACCTTCTTGGTATATTTATATATATGTGTTGGGTTTGTTCTTTGTTTTTGTTTTTTACAGGATGATAACCCATCTTTTCTTAAATCTGCCATTTCTTAATGAATTAGAGGGGGAAGTCTTTGCAAACAGTTCAGTATAAATCCCTTCACAAAACTTAGGACAGATAAACCCAGTGAATACTGTTTCACTGCTCTGGAGATAGGCGTTTGTCACACTGTCTCCTTTTAAATACAGTATCTCTGAGAATAATAGCAATCTTAGTGTCTCACTCAAAGAGAAAGTACTTGGAGTACTGTGCTCCCTGGACAAAGAGTGTGATTCCTGCCCTGGCTGATGTATCTAACAGTATAAACCCTCATGTATTACTTTCAGTTCTTACAAATACAGTGGGCACGTTGAGTCTCAATGTGGCATAGCTTCAAATGTGCAGTGAAACTCACAGGAGACTCGGAGCTATAATCTGAAAGGGCAACATTTTGAAGTTCAAAAGAGAAATACAGGGTATCCCTAAAGTCTGGACACCTAGGAAATCTTATTAAATGTGCATATTTTCAAGAAATGAAATTTTCAACAACATTTTATTTAATTAACATTCATTTTAGCCTTGACAATTTCATATGGAATAAAAGCTTTCATTAGCTATTAGGAACTATTTACCATATTAATGAGATTAATTAATTAATGAGATTTCCTATGTTTTCCTATGAAATCTCATTTATGCAAATTAAATAAAATGTTGAAAATTTCATTCATTTCATCTCTTGAAAATGTGTAAAGTTAATGAGATTTCCTATGTGTCCGGATTTTAGGGACACTGTGTAGACAAAGATAAACTGACATTGGCTGTCCACAGGGCCCGGATGGGACAGCCAATAGGTGCCTGTGCTACTCCGATGTGGAGGAGACATGAACTTTCAGAAGTCTCAAATCCACTTTTATAAGCTATTTAATTTGTTGACACCTAGTTAAGATGTTTAAAGGAGTTGAAGAATCCACATGTCACAGCAAATTAGGTTTTGAAGACATTTCTTATGACTTAAATACTTATTGTCTCAATTGAGAATTGATCTTAGATTACAGTAGGTTAGAATTTGGGCCAACTATGTGGCTCAGTGCATAGAGTACCAGGCCTGGAGTCAGGAAGACATCTTCCTAAGTTCAAATCTGGCCTCCGACACTTGGGGGACCCTGGGTAAGTCACTTACCCCAGTTTCCTCATCTGTAAGATGAGCTGGAGAAGGAAGTGGCAAACCACTCAAGTATCTTTGCCAGAAAAACTCCAAATAGGGTCACAAAGAGTTGGACATAACTGAAAAATGATTGAACACACAATTTAGAATTAGTGTTTAAATCACGGCATAATTCATTGAGCTACACAAGCCCCTCTTCCATGAGAATAGAGTGACCCGGGGGACCAGGGTGGGGTTGGGAGGGGTGGGCGGAGTGTCAGAAAACCTGGGTTCAAATACCAGTTCTGCTCCTTGCTACTTACTTACCTGAATGACCCTGGGTGAATTCCTTGTTCTCTTTGACCTTCAGTTTCCTTGTCTGTATATTAAGGTAATAATGACTACTTTTTAAAATCTAACTCTGATTTCATCTCTATGTCTATACTATCTACTTAACAAATTTGTTGTGAGGGTCAATTGAGGTAAAAATTCTTTGTAAACTGTCAAGAACTATAGAGATATCTTATCATCCTTATTTTTATACCTATTTTACATAGAAGTCAGAATGTGATAGGAAGAATTTGAGGCAAACATTTATCATGACACTTTGTTGAAGGCAAGTATGGTGTTAATGGAAATAATGATAATATTAATATTTATATGATGCTTTAAAGTCTGCAGTGAGATATACACACAAATATATGTGTATATATATATATATGTATATATATATATATGTGCATGTGTGTGTGAATGTATGTATGTATGATCCTCACAACCCTGTGAGGTAGTAGCTTACTATTACTAAACCTATTTTAGAGATGAGAAAACTGAGGGAAAGTGAATTGCTAGTGAGCATCTGAAGCAGCATTTAAACTTGTCTTTCTGAATCTCAGTCCAGTGCTCTCAGCTTAGCTGTGGTTTTGAATACAGTCTGAGGTTTTTAACATCTCTGATATTCTGTTTCTTCATCTATAAAATGAAGAAATTGGAGGGTGACCTCTAAGGTCTCTTCAAGCTCTGTGTCCAAAATGAAACTGCTAGAGAAATCATAAGATCATAGGATCTAAGATTTGGAGTTCTAAGAACTAGTCCAGGGATCATACCACTATTAGTTGTTGAAGGCTGGATTAGAACCCAGTTCCTTAAAACATACCATTACAGGGGCAGCTAGGTGGTGCAGTAAATAGAGCACCAGCCCTGGACTCAGGAGGACCTGAGTTCAAATCCGGTCTCAGACACTTAACACATTAACTGTGTGACCTTGGACAAGTCACTTAACTCCAACTGCCCTGCCTTCCCCCCTCCAAAAAGACAAACAAACAAACGAAAAACACCATTACTGCAATGTACTCTTTAGGTCTAGATGAACATGATCTTTCAAAAGATTGCATAACAAAATGTCTTCTCTCTTCTGAAGAATGAGCTTTGTTGACTTCTGAGAATCACCACACAAAGGCATAGAGAAGAGGAGGGCATGAGGTACCGTGAATCAGGAAATGGGCAGAAGTGAGGGGAAAGACTTGTAAATGAGTATGAGAAGGATGCAAAAGGAAATCAGTGAGGATTGAACAAAGAATGCAAAGCAGAGAAGGACTGAGAAGCAAACAGAACAGAGCAGGAAGGGTAGACAAAGTAAATGCCAGGCAGGGAATTAGTGGCTCTGAAAAAGAGAGCCACAAAGGATCATGGTGTCCTGGCCAAGCCCAGGCTTACCATGAGGCTCCAGTACAGGAGGACTGTGAACAAAACAAGCATGGCCCAGGAGTGTACAAATGAAACTAGATTAAAAAATTAGGACCATTTGCCATGAGCTAATGTGGTTATCCTTGGCACGGGTTGGGAACTTAGTGGACTAGCTCATTTAGGTCATGTCTCCTCAATTTAGAGGGAAAAGAAAGAACTAAGTGGAGATCCAGAGATGTTTAGAAGACTAGAAAATAAAACTTCTGGAATGTGTCAACCTGTTAGTGCTTATTTAGTCTGGAAAATAGGAAGGTAGCCAGGTAGGATCACAGAACTAGAGGAAAAAGTGACCTCAGGGGTCATTTACTTCAATTCTCTTTTTTCACACATGAAGAAATTGAGGCCTGAGAAGGTTAAGCAAATAGTGGAGTTCAAACCCAGGTCCTTTGACTCCACTTTAAGATGAAAATTTTCTCTACAAGTTGTGTTGATGCTATGGCTAAGAGTAATAAATCCTTTGGCACAGCTAGGCGGTACAGTGGATAGAGTGCTAGGACTGGGGTTAGAAAGACTTGAATTCAGATTTGTCCTTAAACCCTTGCTAGCTGGGTGATCCTGGGCAAGTCACTTAGCCCTGTTTTCCTCAGTTTTCTCATCTATAAAATGAGCTAGAGAAGGAAATGGCAAAACACTCTAGTATCTTTGCCAAAAGCAACAACAACAACAAAAACAAACAAATCCAAATGGGGCCATGAAGATAAAGACACAACTGAAACAACTGAACAACAACAAAATAAATCCTTTCTAAGTCCTAATGATAGTATGGTGCATAGAAACTCACATGAGAGTGCTCTAGCCAATCAGTAATAGAGGGGAGAATTTTTTAATACTACATGAACACTTCCACTGAGGGACTATTTGAGTTCTTTGTTCTGGCATAGAAATGACCCTGAGTACTTACTCAAAGACTGTGCCCACTGAATGCAAGCTCTGGTAAGCTCTACTAAGCTGGAAAGGTTTTGAGTAAGAACCTAGCAAAGCGTTGTATGTCATCAGAGGACCAACCTAGCTAAGAACAATGATGCTCATTCATTACGTGTAACTGATTTCCAGGAGGTGATATTCAGGGGGGCCACAACAATTCATGAAGACTGTCTACTAAAGCAGGAAAGGATTATAATCTGTCAGTGAAGTGACTACTCTGATGAAATCACAGGTTGTTGAGGTATAGAATGAAGTCGATATAAACCGAAGCTTGGGGACATGTTCACTGTGGGTCTTTATAGATGATCCTGCAGGACAATGACTCCTGCTCTGGGATGTCAACCATCAATGTCCTAATACATTGTCTTTGGGCCACTGTGAGGACTGAGGTAAGCTTTCTATTTTTCTGGGAAAAAAAATATGGTCAGAACTTGTGATCTATTCTTGGTGGGATTGGACAAGTTGACACATTTTGAGGCTGACTTGGAGTCAGAATCAGAGGAATAGAGTTCAATACCCACACATGTGTCTAGTCAAATCACATAAACCTCCCTTGATTTTAGTTTCTCATCTGTCAAATATGCAAGATCACCCCTTGATATTCTCTAAAGTCCTATTTGGTTGGCAGCATCAGAACTCGAGGGCATATTTCTCTACTCTTAGAAAGTTGAGGCCATGTTCCTTAAAACAAAGTACAAATGTTTCCATTAGAAAGGAATATGGCAGGCAGTGAACTCTCTGCGTGAATTAGAATTGTGTGCTTCATGGAATGAGCCAAAGAACAAATCCAAATGCAAGCAGGGAACAGAAATAAAATTTTTCCTTGGGTCCTAAGTATGGTGAGGTGTTTAGGGTATTTAGGGAGGACTAGCACCTCTAGTGTGAGGACTTGCTGAGCCCTTTGTAGGACTGCTTATCTACCTTTAGTGTCCACCCAACTCTCACCTGTGGCTCCAAGAAACTGTAGAATGCCCAGTGGCCATAGCCCAGTAAATCTTGGCAGACTGAGGTAAACCAGGCTGAAGGTAACTGACAGGCCTCAAATCCATTGATAAGTTAGTGAAGAGGTTACCCATAAAGAGTGTTAGGGTTGCCTGAGACCCCAAAATGCCAACATACCTGGTCCTGCTGAAAGAATTTGACTCAACTCTTCTCAGCCAAAGAAAAGTAAAGTTTATTAATAGTTCGCCATATTGGGCAGACTCTTAAGGAGCCTAGGTATCTGTGAAGCTTGCATTGGGCAAGCAGAGTAAGTCTGTCACAGAATAAGTCTGAGCTGGGTCATTCTGTGCCACTTTCACAGAGCAAGTCTGTGCTAAGCCATTCTACAGCGCTCTCACACCATAAGGAAGGGAGATGGGATTCTTATATCCAGAGGAATCTAGAGGTGGTCTAGAGGAGGATTTTGGGGAGGGTCTTCAGGAGGGGTTAATGAGGTCAATACAAGAGTGGATTGATATTTTGATAGGCTCAAGGGTGGGAAGCAGATGGACAATGGAGGGCCAGGCTAATAACAGAGGTTTGGACCCAGCCATAATGAAATACTTATGGCCTCTGCAAATGCCTCCTCAAGTGGGAAGATTCAATCAGACTTCAAGGGGTTTCCCAGAGCCTGTACCTCAAAGATTCAAGGAGAACTCAAGGGGGGTCCCAGAGCCTACACCTCATCATTAGGAAGATGTCTACTCCCAAGCATGTGAAAATTTCTCCCAGTGGAAGGGTCAGATGAATACAATTTGTTCCAATGGCCATGAAGATGGCTAAAGCACGTACTGTGGACCTTGGTAAGTCATCAGAAATGCCAAGAACATCCACTATATCCCAGGCCATTGCCAGACTTCTGTCTTGTCACTGGACTTAAAAAACTCTAGGAGAATGAGACTGATGACTTTGTGCAACTGTGCCTCACTTAAATCCAATTCACTCACAAGTCAAGAATTCAACCCATGATGTCATTGGTCTTCTTCAAAACAAAGGATATACAACATGTGAAGAGGTGCAGGCTCTGGGAACCCCCTTGAGCTCTGACTGAATCTTCCCACTTGATGAGGCATTTGCAGAGGCCATAAGCTTCTCATTGTGGTTCTGCCCAGACCTCTGTTACTAGCCTAGCCTTCCATTGTCCATCTACTTCCCTCCCTTGAGCCTATCAAAATATCAATCCACCCTTGAACTGGCCTAGCCCACCATTGTCTGTTGGCTCCAGGTAGCAGTCCAACAACTTCCCACCCTTAGTCTCTCATTGACTTCATTAACTCCTTCTTAAGACCTTCCCCAGACTCCTCTTCCAGACCACCCCTAGATTCTTCCTGCAACCTTCCTGTTTATAAGATCCCTTTTTGCCCACATGTGTGTGAGAGAGCCATAGAATGACCTAGCACAGACTTGCTCTGGCCTGCTTGTCCACTCTGGTCTGCTTGTCCAATGTAAGCATCACAGATACCTAGGCTCCTTAAGAGTTTACACAATATGGCGAACTTTTAATAAACTTTTCTTTGGCTGAGTCGACTTGAGATGAATTCATGTAGCAGGACCTGGTGTATTGGTATTTTGGGGTCTCGAGAGCAATTCTAACCCTAACCCTCTACATTTTATGGGTAACAACATCACGAGTATGTTAGGGCACTGACTGAAATGATCCCAATGAAGTAAAAATGTACTTTGACTGACTTTTTTTTAGTGGAAGTAAAAGAGTCCTGTCTTTACTTTTTAATTTAAATTTTTAAAGTATTTTCATAAGCTTCTATCTTTTCTTCCTTCTTTCTACTTCCCCCTATAAATGAAGAATAAAAATTTTTTAAAAATCCTCCTCACAAATATGCATAGTTCAGCAAAACGAATTCCTACATTGGTTATGTCTAAAAATGTATGTCTCAGTCTGCTTTTTAAGTTCATCACCTCTGGCAGGAATTTTTTTAGGCATTCCCCAATAGGTGAACACTTCCCTTAGTTTCATTTTTTTTCCACTATGAAAAGAGCTCTTATAAATATGTATGAAGAAAATAATAGCACCTACTTAACAGGGTTGTTGTAATATATGTAAAATGCTTTGAAAACCTTAAAGTGATTTATAAATGTCAACTATTATTATTGCAACCTGTCCCTTAGCAGTTTGGGGGTTGGGATGACAGGGGAATGATCTCAGGAGACTCTTCTATCAACAGTAGTTTTGGGGAGATCCAGACTAGCCTTAAATGATGCCTAGTCTCAATGACCTAGGGCTTGGTTTCATGTGCCCTCCATAAAGTTAGGCTTCTGTTTCACAGTTATCTTTCCCAAAGGCCCTTTTCAGAAAAAATAAGACCCACTCCCAAGAAGGAATCATCCCCATGGCTTGGAAGCCCATGTCATTCCAAGGAATCTAAAAATAAATTTAGAACTGGAAGGACCTTCTAGCCCAACCCCAACATTTTACAAATGAGGAAACTAAGAACAAGAAAGGAGATCACATGATTTGCCCAAGATTATTACCTCTTTTTCTGGTTCAATATCATAGTTAAATAGATAAAGAAGAAGTCCAAAAAAAAAAAGGAATTGATTTGCTTATATTTCCAACAATCCAGGTTCTAATCTGTGTCATGGTAGGTTTTTCATAGAGTAATAGAATCTCAGAGTTTAAAGGGTCATTTTATACCAACTACTCTCCTAACATAAGAATCTTGGACATCTTAGGTCCTGTTCAACTATTTTTGCTCCAATTACAAAAAAAAAAAATCATTGTTAAGGTTCTGCATATAGTATCTATTTAAACATTTCAATAAGAAGGTCACAAGTCAATCCATGACATTTTTGACAATCTGTCAGACAAATTTCTCTCGTATTACAATAAGATATGCCTTTCTATGTCTTACATCTAATTCTAATTCTGGAGCAACACAGAGCAAACCTCCTTTCTCATAGTGATAGCCCTTCAAATGCTTGAAGATGGCAATTATATTGCTCCTTACTCTTCTCCTTCAGAGCATCCACAGTTTCTTCAATGGCTCCTTATATAAAGCATCCTCTGCCCCAGAGAGTCCCCATCTTCCTTTAAGATGCAGTTCAAGCATGATCTCCAGTATGAAGTGCCCTCCCTCCCAAACTAGCTTAAATTTAACTATTTTGTACATATTGGTATTATTAAAATTATATTTATACTGAGTATCTTTTCATGTGTACTTATTTCTTGTTGCAAATAGGGACTCCTCAACATGTCTAAAACCAAATTTATTATTTTTTCTCTAAATACTTCTCCCCCACCTCCTGCTTCTACCTTCCTTATTCCTATAATGGGCAATACCATCCTGCCAGTCCCCAAGCCTGGGTGTCATTCTCAACTCTTCATAATATCTCAACCTCCCCTGCCCCCATATTCAATTTATTGTCAAAGCCTTTCAATTTTGCCTTTGCAACATCTCTTTAATACATTCCCTTCTCTCTTCTGATGCTGCCATTACCAATGCAGGCCCTCCTCACCTTATGCCTGACTCACTGAAATAGCCTGTTGATTGGTCTGCATACCTCAAGTCTCTCCCCATACCAATTCATTCTCCATTTTACCACTAAAATTATTTTCCTTAAGTGCAAGTTGGGTCACCCTGATGGGGTATAGGCTCTGGGAACCCCTTTGAGCTCTCCTTGAATCTCCCCAACTTGAGGCATTTGCCTGAGACCATAAGCCTTTCATTGTGTCTCTACCCAAACCTTTGTTACTAGCTTAGCCCTCCTTTGTCCAGCAACTTCCCACCCTTGATTCACCCAAAATATCTGTACCCAAATCTGTTACACCCTAGAACTGGCCTAGCCCACCATTGTCTGTCAAGGTAGTCTCCAGCAACTTCCTACCCTTAATCACTCATTACTGGAGTCTAACCCCATCTTGATCCCTGAAGACCCTCCTCAAACTCCTCCTCTAGACCACCTCTAGATTCCTCCCACAACCTTTCTGTATATTGGACCCATCTTGCCCCCAAGAGAAGGCGGGAGAATTATCTAGCGCAGACTCACTCTGTCAGATGATTCTGGCCGGCATGCAAGTGTCACAAATACTGAGGCTCCTTAAGAGTCTACCCAATATGGAGAATCTTTAATAAACTTTGCTTTTCTTCGTCTGAGAGAAGACTTGAGTCTAATTCATTTGGCAGGACCTGGTGTGTTGATATTTTGAGGTCTCGAGCACCCCTACATCCTAAATCTCAACATTTTATGTTTCCATTACCTCATCAACTCCTTCCCAATAAACTCCAATGACTCCCTATTGCCTCCAGGATCAAATGTAAAATCCTGTGTTTGGCATTCAAAGCCCTTCGTAACCTAGACCCTTCCTACCTTTCCAGTCTTCTTATGCCTTTCATCCTTCTTCCACATATTCTTTGTACTAGTAACAGAGGCCTCCTGGCTGTTCCATGAGCAAGACACCCTAATCTCTTGACCCTGGGCATTTTCTCTGGCTGTTTCTTCTAGAGAAGGGACTTCTTCTAGAGGAAGGCTTTCCAAGTTGCTTTTAATTCTCATAACTTTTCCTCTTTTAATTATTTTATTTTATTTATTTTAATTATTTCCTATTTAGCCTGTATATAGCTCGTTTGTACAATTTGTTTACTTCTTTTCTCCCCCATTAGAATGTAAGCTCCTTGAGAACAGGAGCTGTCTTTTGTAGCCCTAGCATTTACTTAGCACAGTGGCTGGCTCTTAATAAATGTTTATTGACTGACTGTTTGATTCTTTGTATATATATCTTTAGTATCTAGCCCAATGTTGGGCACATAGTGGCACTTAATAAATGCTTATTAAACCTGTTGCATCATGTCCCTCTTATTGGATATGGTTAGTTTTATTCTGAATGGTTAAATGTCTGGGAAGATTCTTTAACTCATGATCTCTTTGAATTCCTTTGATAACAAGCTGTATTAAAATAGGATTCTATTCTAAATTTAAGATGAGAAAATGGAGGTTCTATTTTGTATTTTATACCTTTGGACTGCTTCTCTTTAGTGAAATACTAACATACTAGCAGTTGCTATTTATGTCCAGGTATGAGCTTCTTCATTGATTTAACCTCTTTGTGTCTCAGTTTCCTCATCTGTAAAACGGGTTGGAGGTAGGTGGGGAGGTTGTACTCAACAGACTTAGAAGTTCCTTCCAGCCCTAAGTCTATGATCTTGTGATTTAGGGTAATTGGGATGGAAAAGCAGCTTTATTGCAGTGTTGACCTTTCAAACCAAATGAACCAAGGGGACCTTAAGCCAGGAGAACATGGTTTTCTTGGAACATGTTACCTTAAGTCACATCACCCACACTGTTGATGAGATGGAGAAAATTAAGACACCTTCAAACAAAACTATTTAATCTTGACTCATAAATTTTGCTAGTCAGAAACAGGCTGGCATTTGAGTGTTTTGGTTCTGGCTTTTTGCATAGATTAGCTAAGTAATCATCTTGGAGATAAATTCACTCTCATAAGCTTTTAATTATTTACTGTTATAAACAAACTCTCTGCTTATGTGAGTTGTGTATAAAAATGGCTTAGAGATTAATATCTGGATGTCAAATATGATTAAAGACCACCGGCCCCTCTGTGGGCATCTATGCACATACACACACACACACACACACACACAAACACACACACACAGACACCACACCACAGCACACCACACCATCACACCACACCATGCCACACCATGCTGGGTTGCTGGTATAGAAATTTTTCACAAGACATGGATTATCTAGCTCTTTTTCATTCATATGGGTCAGTTGATCACATGTAAGCTGTCCTCCTGCTTGGTATATGTGGGAGGCCTTCCCACATTCCACTTTGTAGGATCTCATCCAAATTAAGAGACTAGAAAGCTGGAGATTTGCCCACATGCCCCAGGAACTGGGAGCACAGGAGAGAATCCTGTACTTCCTGAAGAGAATTTCTTACTGTTGTTTGAACCAACCAACATTTCTGGCTTGGGGGCAAGCACTATAGTCTGACTCCATCCTCCTCTAGTTTGTAACTCTAAGCCAGGGATGAGAAACTACATGTGACCCTCTAAGTCCTCAAGTGTGACCCTTTGCCTGAATCCAAATTTCACAGAACAAATCCTAAACCTTCTGCTTGGGGGATCAACTTTGAAATCTTTATGGTTTCTTCTTAAGAGCATAATGTCCCCAGAGTTGTGCAGGGGAGAGGGAAATATTTTCTCCTATTCAATAACTTAAGGTTAGGGAAGCATAATTAGAAATTTATCCAGAAGGAGCTTGTGCCATGTCAGTAGCAACCTATGTAGAGTCAGCATGGCATGATAGAAATTCAATTCAGCAAGCATTTATTTATGTAATTAATTTTTAAATTTCTGTACATTAGATTGTAAGCTCCTTGAGGGTAGAAATTGTTTTTTTTTAATCTCTTTTTGTATTCTAATAAACATTGAATTATTTATTGATGTAGCAACAGAGGGTGAAATCTCCTGCTCCCTTTCTCTATCCCCCACCTAACCTACAACTATGTTTATACCTCTCCTATACAGTTAATCTTTTTTTTTTAAACTGGACCTGTGATTTCATTATTGGTATGCAAATGTATAAATGCTTCTGTTTTCTGTCCCCTTGCTTTCTGTGATTGCAACAAGTTCGATCCAAAATTCCCCAGTCATATGTTTTGTACCATAATAACAATAGTTAGCACTTACATGTAGCTGTAAAGTTTGCAAAATACTTTATGAATATCTTATTTTCTCTTAACAACCACTGAGGGAGGTTAGTGTTATGATTCCCATTTTACATATGAAGAAACTGAGGCAGAGATTAAGAGACTTGCCCAGGGTCATGCAATTAGGAAGTGGTCAAGGTGGGAATTGAACTTAGGTCTTTCTCATTTCAGTTCCAGTTCTCCATCCACTGTACTACCTAGCTTCCTACACACACACACACACACACACACACACACACACACACATTTATATAATTAGTGGTATAATGGTACATGTATCATCATTTGTGAATAAGTAAATGTGCACATAGTAGGGATGCTTACTAGTGAAGATCTTCTTTTCCCAATGCAGATGGGCATCTTCTCTATAACTTATATCTTAGAGAGTTACCTGGGGCACTGAAAGGTGCCCAAGGTCTGATAGCTAGTATGTGGCAGAGGCAAGACTGGAATCCAGTAACTTCCTGACTCCAAGGCTGGCCTTCTACTTACAATTCCACAACTATTTCTCTTATCATGTGTTATTTTGTATTTTAGTGATTTGTGAATGTCATACCATTTTAGTAGACTGCAAACTCCACAAGAGCAAATCACTTAACCTCTCTGAGACTCAGTTTACTAATCCGAAAAACAGGAATAATATTTGTACAATTTACTTCAGAAAGTTGGTAAGGGGGAAAAATGGAATGATTTGTATAATGCTTCACAAATTACAAAGCACCACATAAATATAATTTATCATTTACACTTTTATCTCACCCAGCACCTGGCATACAATAGATACTTAAGAATGTTTATTGTCACTGAACATTCACTGGAGACTAAGCTTATGAAATATGGCATGCATTGTCAGAAACAGTTGGTGTGTTGGGCGCCTCTGCCCTATATTTTCCCTCTTTCTTTTTTGTTCTTTGTTAAAAGAAGTTTCACTCAGTAGGGAGAACTTCATTCAGAAATTAAAGCTGATATAAAAACAAATGTAATGTAATATAATATAATATGTAATGTAAAATGTAACATAATGTAATAACTCTAACAGATTAAAAAATAAAAAGGGGCGAGGCTTCTAAGCAGCACAGTAAATAAAGCACCAGCCCTGGAGTCAGGAGTACCCGAGTTCAAATATGTCCTCAGACACTCGACACACTTACTAGCTGTGTGACCTTGGGCAAGTCACTTACCCTGAATTACTTTGCCCTCCCCCACCTAAAAAAGAAATTGAACTTCTCCCTCTAAAAAAGAAATTGCATCTTTTTGATAGGAAGGGGTCACTCAGGTGGGGTCCCTGATTTGGCTCCTTCCATGACTAGATTTGACTTCCAGGGCTAATCCTCCTTTTAATACATAGTTCCTTTTCTGCTACCTAAGATCTCAGTCAAATATATCTTTTCTTCTTTATAAATGCATCTGAATTGTTCCTTGAACTTTCTCAAATTGGTTCTGTTTGATGGCAGGCTTGAGAGCAATCAGTCACCACACAACCAATGGCAAGCTACTCTACCACTTAAATAGGAGAATTTCTTCACATTTTTAAAAAAAGGACAGACACATCTTTGCATTTCATTAGCATATTAATGCATCTATAATCTGATACCTTACCTTCTGTGATTACATCAGCTAGGTACAATCCAAAATTTTTCACTCCCCCCAAAAAATTCCTACATGTATGTAGGAATATACTATTTTTTAAAGAGTTTGGAGAACACTACTAAAGAAAAAGCTATAATTTTCATCAATAAGGGCACATACATGATGTGGTAAAATAAAACCAAAAGCCAAAACAGGGACCCTACCTGAGTGACCCCTTCCCATCAAAAAGATGCAATCCTCAGAGGGGAGCAATAGGACTCCAAAAGAATAAAAAAGACATCAGCAGCCAGCAGTAATAGAGGAATTTATTGTCTTAGCCATTTGTTTACTATATGTGTGTGCCTACTTGGTATATTCTAAGTTTCTGAAAATTCTTCTCATGAATGTTGTATGTGTCTATGAGAGAGAGTTAACCCCAGGATTGGGTTGGAGGTGGGGAGAGATTTTGTAGATATTATCATTACCATGCTGTAAAGCCAAGCATGAGCAGCTCTCCAGAGGACTGCTGCTGTGAACAACTTCAAGGTTCTGATTACATAGAATAGTGAACTCTCTATTGATTCAGCAGTAAATTAAAGCAAGACATTCACAGAAATCAAAGTACAGCACTCACAATGTTATGACATGACAACTTATTACTAAAATGGCCACATAGTTTTCACCAAAGTGGTCACATAGTTTTAAATAAAGTATATTCATTTAGTAAAGTATATTCATTTTAGTATTCATTCATTTTAAATAAAGTATATTCATTTAAATAAAGTATATTCATTTAGTAAATAAAGTATATATT
>CM053582.1:169757720-169789621 GCA_028627135.1 Pseudochirops cupreus
ATGCACATTGCTGACATCCTCATCAATTCACTTTCTGCCTGTGAAATCAATATAGAACCAAAAACAAGGTCCAAGGAACCAACACAAATCATCAGTATTGTCTCAGGACCTCTGAAAACATCAGTAAGACCCTCCTCCAGGATTTCTGTAAACATACAACAAGAAAATCCTCTTTCAAGGCTTCTGAACCAGCAGAAAAGTCCCAGGACTTCTGCAACAACAGCAACCTTCTCTGTCAACAGATGAATCTGACAAAGTAACAGCAAAACAGACAGACAAAGTACCAGCACCATGCTTCCTCTCAGTTCTCCTCTCCTCTCATTTCTCAGTTCTTCTCAATTCTCTTCTCAGTTCTCAGTTCAGTTCTCAGTTCTCTTCTCTCTCTTCAGTAGTAGCAGCTCAGCCTCCATGCTGCTTGCTCACAGCAGTTTTGGCTCCCAGCAGTTCTTGTTCCTAGCAGCTCTGGCTGGCTCTCAGTTCTCTCTTTCTCAGCAGTTCTGGCTCTCTTTGGCTTTTCCTTATGTATGGTATTAGCTTCTCCCTGTTCCACCCCTTCCTGTTATATCAGCAACTTCCTCCCACTGTGGGATTCAGAAGTTCTTGATCTTAGTACTTGATACAATCATGAACTTGAAACAAGGTGCTAAGTACTTGTTTCCTTGCCAATACAAGGGTATTGATCTTCAAATCCCCATTACCATTACACATGCCTTCTTTGTAAATGCCTTCTTCGCTTTGAGCTAATTGTGGCTACTATCCAAATGACCTTGAACCTGTTATAGTTGTCACACCAGTGATGACCCAATTCACCAGAGCAAGCATTAATGGTAGAGGGGTAGCCTAGAAGGGTTGTTACAATTATACACAAATAGAAATTTGAAAAGATGAGAAAAACATAAAATACTATTATATCTTAGAGGTAACTGGAAGTTACTAGAACTGATTGTCAGGGAGTAATATGGTTCTAGTATGTACCTATTTACTTATTTGCAAATATGTGTACTACTATACTAATAATTTTTTATAATAGGAGGGAATTAGATGGAATAGTGAATAGAGAGCTGGACCCTGGATTAAGGAAGACCAAAGTTCAAATCCCACCTCAGACATTTCCTAGCTATGTGACCCTGGGCCAATCACTTACCCTCTGGCCACTAGTTTCATCATCTATAAAATGGGGATAACAGCCTCTACCTCCCAGCATTATTATAAAGATTAACTAAGATAATATTTGTAAAATACTTGGCATATAAACACTTCCTTTCTTCCTCTGAATGGAACACATGCACTTTGGAAACACATCATAATCACTTGGGAGTACATAGTCCTGACTCTGAAGACCAGTATTCTACAGGGCCTAATTTGTCATCCAAGAAATGAAGGAGCCATTAGTTAATACATTATGCAGCTTTTTCCCTCCCCCTAATTTGGGTAGTTAGGGAGTATTTTCTTTAAATGGTTGAACAGCAGTATCTATATGGAGACAAAAGTTACCATCACAAAAGTGTTGAGAAAAGAAGGTAAAATTTCATTCACTGTGGAACATCAGGAGTGCCTAAATGTTTTCAGTCCCATTACCCTGGAGATTAAAGAAGGAAGCCCCAGTTCATTTGAATACCTTCTAAATAGCTCCACAGAGATTTTTGAGCCCAAAGTATAGAGAGAGGGGGCGGAGAAAGTGTGTGTGTGTGTGTGTGTGTGTGTGTGAGAGAGAGAGAGAGAGAGAGAGAGAGAGAGAGAGAGAGAGAGAGAGAGAGAGAGAGAGAGAGAGAGAGAGAGAAGGAATTAAGGGCTCTGCCAAGCCTCTAGGCACATGGGAGATACTGACATTGGCAGGAAACACCCATACTGCAATAGAAAAGACATCAGATTGTGGAGTCACCCTGACCCAATCTGATAATGAGGCTGAAGAATCATCAGATTGTGCTTCTGACTTCTGGGCATACTTCCACCAAGTTAAGAGTTTAGAAGTGTGGCAACACATCAAAGAGAAGTAAAGAAGAGCTCCTTGTTTGGTGCTGAATTAAGAGTTGGACACAGGCAGGTCAAGTGTCTGTAAGACAAGGGAGTTCTTACTTGGTGGCTCAATAAATTGGGCCTGGGGTCAGGAAGACCTGAGTTCAAATATGACCTTAGATACTTACTAGCTGTGTGACTTGGGGCAAGTCACTCAGCCTCTTTCTAGCTTAGTTTTCCCATCTGTACAAATGGGGATCATAATACTGTTTAGCTCACAGGGTTGTTGTGAGAATCAAATGAGATAATATTTGTGAAGTATTTAGCACAGTGTCTGGCACAAAGCACTTAATGAGTATTTAATAAATGCTTATATCCTTCTCATTCCGTTCCTGGAGTGTCTCACATACTTACTGGACTTTATAAGATCTGACTGAGACACCATCAACTGAGAGAAGCAGAGGGGAACTGCAGGTGGAGTGAGGAAAAACTATAGTAGGAGGTACAATTGGAAAGTAGAAGTTATACATAGTTGCAGGCAGAGTGAAGAGATGCTCTCTACTTGTAACCAAAGGAGTTGTAGATGGGGGCACCGAGAGATTCTAAGGAGAAGATACATACTGAGGAACATGCTAGAGGGAATACAGAGTTGCTTCTAGACTGGGAGTCTGCCCCAGAGCATGCCTTAAATGAATGAGGCTTTACGGACTCTGGGGATGGTTGCCCATAAGTGGGTATCACTAATTTTCCCTAAAATCCAAATGATTCCTGTTTGTTTTGGTCTGCAAATTAACCTGCTCGTTCTCTGAACCTGGTAAACCTTATGCTTGCAAAGGGAGTTGGCCACAACACATTAAGTGAAGTCAGATAGTGAAGTTTCCAGATTATCTGGATGGAGGCAACAAGTCAGAGAAATTAAAAGTCACTCCAAAGCACACCTTTGTGTCATGTGAGAGTCTCTGATGAATGGGGTTAGTCACACAAAAGGACTTTGCAAAATTTAAAGAACTGCGTAAATGAGAATTTGGAAGAAGATTTAAATGTGTTATAATCATTGGTCCTTTAGTCATTTTTTCCCATTCTTCCTAGTATTTGCCAAAAGACTTAGGAAATCATATAAAATCATGGGATGTCAGAGCCAAAAGGGACCTTAAAGACCTTCTAGGACCATCTTCCCTGCTCCTCCCCCCCCCCCTTTCATTTTACTAAAAGGCCACTGAGATCCAGAGAGATGAAAGGTTTTTGCCCACGGTCACAGAAATCGTGGAAGAGGTCTGGACTCTAGGTCAGGTCTCCTGACTGAGGCCACATGTTGACCTTATCTCATGACAGTTTATTTGCCTGAAAAGCTCCTTTCTTGAAATTATATTCTCATTCAGTAGGTTCTCCCTCTCTGATTTAAAACAGGTTTAAGTTGCAAAACTAAGAGGCTAATTTTCCAAGACAATTTTCAAATACTAATAGTCTATATAGCCTACAAATACTATATGGCAATCCATCAACCTGGCATTTAGTAAGTTAATGTAGCTAATAAGATCTAAACAACTTATGTAGCACATTAAGGTTCGTGAAACACTTTACATAAATTATTTTATCCTCAAAACAATTTTGTGATTGGGCATTAGTTTTTAACACTTCATTTTACAGATGAGTAAACTGAGGTTGAGTGGATTGAGCCCCCAGAATCACAAAGCAAGTAAGTGCCTAAAATAGGATTCAAATTCATCTCTTCCTGACACCCAATCAGCCTGGCTGACACTCATGCTCACCTATTGTGAACTAGGATCAACTTTTTGATACTGCTTAGAATGTACACATTGGTTTCTGCCTCCCTGGAGTCTATAACTCTATGCCACCTACAAATTTGACCCTTAACTCATAGCTTCAGTTGTGGACCTTTAAAAGAAAACCAGAAAACAGCTATTGCAAGCTTAGGCCTGGCTCACACACAGGAACTAGTTCAGTCTGTCTGGAAGCCTAGTGGGACAAAATACAAGATGATCAGTTGCAGTTTGAGTTCATTTAGGTTCGAGTGGAACATAATTTAGACAATCCTTTTTTTCTAATGTACAATGTTTAAATGTCACACAGAGATGAAGTAATTGCTGGAATCACTAGAACAATCCAGTGAATTCAATTTTTAAAAAAATCAGTCAAAACACTTGTTTGGTGTCATACAGACACCATACAAACAACTGTTTGGTTGATTGAATTTTTCGCTTTTTAACTGGCTCAAACTGGCATGACAGACAGGAGGATGTCTGCCAAGAATGAGACAGGTTTGGGTCCTCAGAGAAGAAAACACTGCCTGTTGCATATAGGGCTGTTTCCAGGGCTGACTCCCTCCCTACTCTTCTCCTGTCTGTTGGCAATCCATAGTCCAGTTTGTTTGGGAAGGATACAAAGGTAGGACTATTTGGCTAGAGGAGACGGGTGCTGGGGCTGAGGACCAAGATGTTCCCCCACTGATGACTAAGACAGGGAACATCTTAGCCATTTAGCGCATATTCTTTGGCTTATCCAGGACCTAGAGGTCTACTTGAGCCTTGAGAATCAGAGTTCACCAGTTCTGCCTGCGTGTAATGAGGTCTCAAGTGTCCTCTCTGAATCTGCTACAAAAAAGATGAAAGGTCTTTATGGACTGCCTGTCTGCACTGAATATACTGCACGAAAATGGTGTCATCTATTATTTGCTTCTCTACTTCCTCTTTTCAGTTCTACATAATAATATCCTGTATCTGCTCCGTATTACAATCTCTCTGGTCCTTCTTCTCTTATCCATAGACACAGAGGTGTCCTGATGAAGAATCTTTTAAAGTAGGCCTCTTGATTGACTGAGCATGTATTTCCATAATCCAGCAAACCTCTCTCTTACTTTAACCCTTCAATTACAAGGTTTCTGATCCAAATCATGGGTAAATATCAATATTCCCCAGTGGCTAGATTGTCCTAAACCCTGAAACCACTGACTTCATGTATGACTAAGGCTAGGTGTATGTTTGTTTGGTCTGGAATGCTTCAGCTCTTGCTTGTACCCGTGCAGGTATAAAAAGAGACAGAGTCACAAAGGTTTTGTTGTTGTTTTATGGGAGAGGGAGACACTCCTATGAGGGTATTGGCCGATAAAACCCAGGGTGGTTACCCATTGAGGTTATGAGAACAGGTATAATCTGGTGGAGTATCTAGGGATCTCTGAGACTTTTGGCTAAATGGGCTGTAAACTTGGTTATCTGTGGGGAGTTTGATCTGTATTCAGGTTAAGTTAATATAGGTATTTTGTTAAAAAAAAATAATCTAAACAGTGGTTTCATAGACAATCTTTCTAGTCTAGTTTTGTACTTTGTTTTTGTTGATGACTAAAATTATCATTATATTAAATATAAAACTTATTAATATTTAATTGTGTGTTTATATGCACACTTGTTTGTTTCATGCCCACCTTAGATGATAAACAGACTAATAACAGAAGCATTTGCTTTTCCTACCAAAGAATCGAATACAGTATCCTAGCCTGCCCACAGTAGGTCTTTAGTAAATTTTGTTGATAACCAGATTTGGGGGCTCTATTTCAATGCTACTAACAAATTTTTAAAAATGGACAGTTTTGAGTTCTTCCTCTTGTCTATCCTCCGTGATCTCTGTTCTAAAGCTTCTGCTGAGCTCCAGAGGTGTTTTGTGGAGGTGGCATTTTAACTGAACCTTAAAGGTGTCTATATTTATTATTGTCATTACTGCTACTAGTAGTATTAACAACAATAATAACATGGTTATATAATCTTTAGGTTTTACAAAGTGCTTTTCTCACAGCCACCTCTAAAAGGTGGTGATTTGATGATTCATTGAATGGGAAGCACCTAAAATGATTGTAACGATGGGTAATTCAGCAACTGACTTTTAGCAGGACTTAACAAGGATTTTCTAAACCTTAGGCATACAGTGTCTTGGGATAGAAACACTACCCTTGACAAGCAGGAAGTTAGGTGAGGAAAATAGACAATGCTTGTGTGTCTGCTTAGTTGTCTAATAGTTTTATCTTCCAAAAAGCTTTGTTTGGGAATTGAGGATGGGATAAAGACTCTCCTTTTGGAAAGGAAAAACTTACCACAGCCAAAGCTCTGAGGATTAATAGATTCCCCTTATGGCAGTTGGGAGGTGGGAAAGGAATCAAAGCTTTTTCCCTAGTATGATGACTATGTTGTGAGGGCCCTGCTTTTCTAAGAGCTAAAGCTTAAGGCTCTGGGTTCAAAGCTAAAAATAGGGATACAGTTCTCACTCTTCCTCTTAAGGGGAACAGCTAGTGCTAGAAGCTAGGAACGGAGAGTAGTCCTATGACCTTATGACCCATGTCATATATATTACATGTCTAGCAATGACCCACCCTAACATTAGAACTAGCAGAGGACAAGCCTGAAGTACCCCTGTCAGTCCAGCAGGCTAGGGCACCGTGCCTGGCATGTCTGGGTACATAATACATCCACATACATGGCAGAGATTTCATGCTATTTGAAATCAGCAGAGAACAGGCCCAAAGAACACAATATGGTGACATAACCAGAAAATATTGGTTATCCTATTGCATTTGAGGCATGAATCGCCCCTCTAGAAATGTACCCTAAGCATCTGTGAGCCCTAGGTGTGTATCTTAATCACAACTCTTCCCTACATGTTTCACTCTTTGTGTATGTTCCCTGTATGTATCCATTATTCCTATTGGTGATTTATGTACTTATGGGAGATAGAGCTCCAGGTTTATGAAGAAAAATGGTCTTTTGCTACATCTAGTTTGCAGTTAACACAAATTCAAATAATGTAAAATTCACTTTAGTGCTAATTATAAGATGATACCAGGTAACATCGAATGTTAGCCAAAATTCCTTCGAGATTCCTGAGAGACGACTGAAGGTTTTTAACACACTGCTCTATCAATTTGTCTGTATTTCCTTATCACCATATGTAGATTTGTTATGCTGCTGTTTCCCATATTACCAACAGTTGTACTATTTTTTTTAATACTTTAATAAAATGAAAAAAGAAAGAATACTTCAGATGGAGACACTGCCAATGCAAAAAAAGAAGAGGCTCATTATTACATTAGAACAAAAATCAGATGTAATTAAATAGCATGATTGTGGTCACAGTCATGCTATAATAGAATGAGGTGTTGGAATGACTCAATCTGTTGTATGGAATATTATAAAACATGAAGGTGAAATAAAAGGCAAAGCTTCCGATCGTTTGCAAACAACTACAAATGATAGATGTGTCACAGTGCAAGAAACAGAGCCTCTTTAAGCTGCATGGATTAAAGACTGCATTCCTCTCAGCAGGGCAGACATTACATAAAACTTCCAGTTTATTTAAGGCCGTAAAAGAAAATCTAAAAGAAGTAGATTGTGAAGAAACTTTTACTGCAATTGTTCATTGGTTTGATTGCTTTAAAAATTGAATGCAGTTGTGATTGTTCATTCATTTTTCAGATGTGTACAGCTCTTTGAGATCCCATTGGAGATTTTCTTGGCAAAGATATTGGAGTGGTTTGCTATTTCCTTCTCCCACTCATTTTACAGATGAGGAAATTGAGGCAAACAGGGTTAAGTGGCTTGCCCAGGGCCCCACAGTTCACAAGTGTCTAAGGCCAGATCTGAACTCAAGAAGGTGAATCTTCCTGATTCCAGTTCTGGTACTCCATCCACTGTGTTACCTCAGTGGCCTAATGTTAAAATTACCAGGGAAGCATCCAACACAAATGAGGATGCATCAGCTAAATGTCCTGATATTTTGAAGAAAATAATTGAAGAAGGTGGATGTGATGATCAAAAAATATTTAATATGGATGAAAAAGATATTGTGGAAAAGGATGCCTTCTGGAATTTACACTGCGAAGAAAGAAAAACCTCAACCAGGATTTTAAGTGTCTAAGGATTGCCTAATACTTTCATTAGGAGATAATGCAGAAGCAGACCATGAATTAAAACTAATGCTTGTTTATCAGTCTCAAAATCCTCGCTTTCTCAGAAACTACAGACATTAGTCGCTTCCTGGTCTTTGGTGGCAACATAATAGAGGGGTCTAAAGGTGTTTTGAGGATTGATTTTCAAGCTCTTTTAGCTCATAAGTTTGTTGAAAAAATATTTTAAGGATAAGAACATCAAATTTAAAGCATTACTGATTTTAGATAATGCCCCAGGGCATCCAAGTATGCTTGATCCACTCTGTGAGCATGCAGATTATTGGAGCTGCTAATAAAGCTCTCTGCATCTACCATCATATATATGAAGATTGAAAGAAAAAAAAGCACAGTTCAATGTAGACTGTTAAAATGTTTTAAATGACCATAGCAGTTTTATTATATCATCAATGTAGATTTATCTTTAGGTATGATATTCAGTAATTTTTAAATTTTTAAAGTTTTGCTTTCTATAACTATTACTTTGTAATAAACATGGATAAGAAATACCTTTTTTATCCTTTGCTGTTGTATTACATTAATAAACAGGAACAAAACTTATTTTTAAATTTTTAATATCATATTTCCATTGAGTCAGAACTCATTACTGTATTTCTCACATACAATTTATAACTTTGAACAGTGGGAATTTCAGTAATGTGGTATTACTTCACAGATTTCACTATTTACACTAATCAAGACCTTACTCTATTTTTAAAAACTATATTTAAATGCCTTTAATTTGAATTAATTGTATCCTCTGGATGACTAGTAAAAGGAAAACACATTTAGAGGTGGGGTTGGGGGTGGTGGTGGTGGTATGTAAGCTGTGGTTTTGAGCCAATGTAGACCAACTAAGCAACCTGAACCTAAGGTACCTTGTCTGGGGGTGGAGCTGGAGGGGGCAATCTACAAGTGAGCTGGATGACACCTCAAGAGAGGGTTAAGTGACACTGACAGAGCCAGGATTTTAATCCAGCTCCTCTCATTCCAAGTCCAGAGGTATTTCAACTTTGCCACTGTGCCCTGCCATTTATGTTTGTACAGCCCTTTTCATAGTTTACCTTATATGACTGACAAAACAACTCTAGGGGGAAAGTGTTGCCAGTATTATCATCTCCATTTTACAGATAAGGAAACTGAGGCTCATAAAGGTAAAACAGCCTACCCAACAAGACATAGCCAGTAACTCTAAGAGCTGAGATTTGAACAAGGGCCCTCGGATCCCGAGTCCATGCTCTTTTTGTGATGTCATTGGTCCTCAGTGAACAAACAACAAAATCCCATGCTGATAGTAGCACTTTGGTGTTATATCACATCTTGGATACATAGTTAAGGTCACGGTGAGAAAAAGGTCCCTCTTGTCCCCAGATACAAAAGTCAACAGAAATAAAGGGGATGGGAGGGGGAAGTGATATGAGGCAAGGCTCTAGAAACTTTCCTTTTAGAGTGGTGGGGGCTGATGAGGAGGGAGAGTGGCAGAGAGAGGGAAATGTTCCCTATCCTAATTTGGGGATTATTTTTCCCCCTGGATGCTTTCTTCCAATTTTTGTAGATCTCTGTTGCTCTGGGTCTCTGGTTTACCACAAATCTCAGCTCATTCAGTAGGATTATATTACCTGCTGGGTTTGCTTATTTTTCCTTAAGCACATCCAGCTCTTACTGCCTGCCTTCTGCCTGTGTTCACTTTCCCAGTCACCACATCAACTGGAGGCTGTATTTGGGTCTTCCCCAGGGATATTTCTCCTGGCTCTTTTATTCCACTCTGTGCCTTTCTCTGGCTGATTTTCTCACTTACTTAGGCCTGACTGGCTTGTATCAATGACTTGGATGAAAGCCTAAACCAGCTTATCAAATGGCACATGACACAAAGCTGGGAACAAGATACTAATACGACGGACGGCAAATTAATATTCAAAAGGATTTCCCTAAGCTGGAATGATGACTAGAACCAAGAAGAAGTAATTGAACAGGAATGAATATAAAGTCCTATCTTTAATAGAAATAGTCAATATCCAAAAGGCAGGAAGAAGGTAGACACACTAATACACTGTTGTGGGAGTTGAGAATTGGTACAATTCTGTAATCAATTTGGAATTATGAGAGTGTACCACCCATCCCCCACCCAAAAAAACCCCAACAATCACCCAACCTACCTCACACTGAGGGACTGCATCTTCAGAGGTTAGTTGCTATCTTAGGTTCAAGAAGTAATCCTGAGGGTATAAACCCACACCAGTGTATTTCCCATTAATAGTCAAGCAATATACTCAAATAGGTCTTGCCAAAGTAATTTACTCAAATGTCATAGCAAGGAATAGCAATTATATATTTAAAAAAAACTGGGGAACACACTCTCACAAATACATACAGAATTCATCAGAAGAAAGGGCTAAAAAGTTAGCACACAATGAGAGTGAAACACACACGTAAGATACATGGGTAGCAAAGGCAAGTAAGTTCCTTGTGCTGCAGGGCCTGGAAATCCTCTTCAGTCTTCATGCTGGGTTTCTGGGATCTGCTCCTCTCCACAGCATAACTCTCTTCTCTGATACCAGAGGTAAGAAATGATTATGAATTAGAACAATCTCAGTTCCAAACAATGATAAAGAAATACGCCTTCATCTTCTCAGTTGAGAGGTAGAAATGATAATGTTGCTGATAAAACTGTTCTGTTAGTTGGCTTTGCTTAAATGTTGTAATTACAAGAAGGGATTTAATGGCGGGACAGTTAAGGGAAAATAAATGAAGTATAAAAACAAAAAGATTGCACAAGTACAAGATGAAATAAAACTTTCGGGAGCAGTTCATAGAGAAATAAAAAACCCTGGAGACCCTGGGCCATTATAAGTTTAATATGAGCCAACATATTTGGCACGGCCAGCTAAACAACAATAATGGTAACAACAAAACTAAGTTGAATTAATAGAAATATAGCACCCAGATTGAGGGAGGTGATCATCACACTTTGTGCCAGTTTGGCCATGTCTAGAATTGGTGTCTAGTTGTATTGTAAGTATCTTGCTTTAAGAGGAGAGTTGACAAGTTTGGCATGATGGAAAAAACACTGGGCTAGGACCAGGAGGCCCAGAGTCCAAATCTTAGATCTGCCAGAAAACAGTTGGGTAACCCTGGACATGCCAGTTAACTTCTCTGACTCAGATTCTTCATCTGCAAAAAAAAAAAAAATTAAAAAAAATTTAGACTCAATGATCACTGTGGTCTTTTGTAAGTCTAGTTATCTCTGAATTATAGTAATAATAAATAATAATAATAACTAGTATTTATTTAGCCCTTTAAAGTTTTGCAAAGCACTTTACAAATGTTATTTCATTTTATCCTTATGACAACCCTGAGAAGAAGGCCCTATTATTATCCTATTTAACAAATGAGGAAACTGAAGCAGACAGTTTAAATGACTTGCCCAGGATCACACAGCTAGGAAGGTCTGAAGCTGGATTTGAACTCAGGTCTTCTTGACTCTGGTACTTTGTCTACTGTGCTACCTAGATTCCTATGAATCTATTAACAAATTGGAGTGCATCTATAGGAGGGGGACTAGATTGCTGAGGAGTCTGAGAACCATGAAATTTGAAGAATGGCAAAAAGAGGCAAGGATATTTACCCTGAAAAAAAAGGTTAATTGGGGCAGAAGTATGGCAATTTTCTTCATATTGAAGCATTAGAAGATGGAGTGGATTATTCTTTGTTGTTCCAGGCATTGGCAAGAAGGGGAAGGAGAAGAGTGTGCAAGATTCAGACCAGGGTTAGAGTTGGCCACACAAAGACAGTTAGAAGTGGGCTAGAGAATGGTCCAGGTCACGGTTATTATCAGGGTTCAGGATATGGACATAATAGATCTGGGTAAGTTTCTTGAATGAGATGGCAGATCAGAAATCAGTCTTCCAGGAACCTGGGTGAATGGGGCAGACTCAGGATACAGAGCAGGTGCTTGGTCTGAAGCAAGTTGAGGGTATAAGTGCCTGGCAAAGATGAAGGAAGGACCTTGCCAAATGCTACACAAATAAGGAGGGTGAGGCAAATTAGCCCCTTTTAATTAGAAGCAGTCCAGGTATAATTGGCCAGTCCTTACCCCTGTGGTAGAATTCACTTCAAATGGTTTGAGAACAAGAACCTTACCTACCAAGTCATCCCACCCACAACACCCAGGACCCCATATTGAATCAGTGGGTAGTGCTTAGTCCTTTGATGAGTCAGTATTTTATCTCCCTTGAGAGACTCAAGTGTTCGTTGAGCTTAGTTGGGGTCAGACTCATTGGGGTCATTGAATCATAGGACAAGGATGAGAAAAGATATCCAAGACCATTTAATCTAACCCCCTTATCTTATGATGAGGAAACTAGTCCACAGGGAAGTTAAGTGATTCAGTCAAGGTGAAAATTGGGTCCTGGAAGAGTCAGTAAATGGAATCCAGGCAACTTGCCCAAGGTAGTAAACATCCTTGGGTTCTTCTTTACAGTTTTTTTTTTCCCTTCCATGGCCTGAACTATAATTGAAGTTCTGATAAGGTCAAATATGGTCTGGACTTTGCTACAGGAACCCAATCAATCCTAGTTATAGGGAGGAAGATTTTGACTCAATATTTGGAAATACTTTTTGAACAATCCAAAGACTATGGCATAATGGACCAAGAGCTAAGCTCCAAGTCAAGAAGATTTGGGTTCAAGATTTGCTTCTGAAACATACTGACTGGGTGACCCCGGTCAATTTACTTAACCTCTCGATGCTCTAGCCAACTCTTTTTAAGACCATAAGCTGTAGAGAAGAGACTAACCTACATTGGTAGAGGGAATATCCTTGAGAGTTTCCTATACCAATGCAAGCAGAGGTAGGTATAGTCTTTATCACTTCTAACAATTATTGCTATTTAATAATGTAATGCCCTACCTCATGAAGTCATGAACTCCACATCAATAGAAATATTCACTTAGAAGTTGGGAAATTAGAGGCTGGATTCCTGCACTGGGGTTGGGACTAAGTTACTTTCCCATGATTTCTGCCTCTATGATTCATAGATTCTGTGTAGGATTCCTGCATCATCTTCACCACTTCCATTTACTTGTGGTTTTTTTTTTAATGTTTTTATTTAAAGTTTTGAGTTCCAAATGCAATTCCTCCCTCCCTATTCCCTCCCAAAGATGATAATCAATCAGATATAATTTATACGTGTGCAACCATGTAAAGCATTTCCATATTAGTAGTTTTGTATTAGTAGACTCAAATGAAAGAAAAAAGTGAAAAATAGCATGCTTCCGTTTGTATGCAAACAGTATCAGTTCTTTCTCCAGAGGTGGATAGTATGCTTCACCATTAGTCCTTTGGGATTATCTTGGATCATTGTATTGCTGAGAATAATTAAGTCATTCATAGTTCTTCACTGAACACTATTGCTATTACTGTGTACAACATTCTCCTAGTTCTCTTCATTTCACTATGCAGCAATTCATGTAAGCCTTTCTAGGTTTTTCTGAAATCATCCTGCTTGTCATTTTTAATATCATAATAATATTCCATTATAATCATATACCACAGCATGTTTAGCCATTCCCCAATTGATGGGCATCCCTTCAATTTCCAAATCTTAGCCACTACAAAAAGAGTTACTATAAATAATTTTGTACAAAAAGGTTCTTTTCCTTTTTTTCTCCATTTAGTTTAAGGACCATCTTACTTGATAGATGTTTTCATTGAATTCACTGGGTAGTTTCCTTAAACTGACCAAACTGAAGATTCATTGAGTGCAGCATAGACAAAATAATGGATCCTGATGGAAATCTGCATGAATAAAATTACCCAACCTGGGTCTTGGATCACTCCTAGTGATAGACTCCTAGCATTCATTTCTTGGAAAAACACAGCTAAGAGAAAGGATTGGCCAGGCCAGTTGAAGGGATGAGAGTGTAAAAAAATAGTGAAGAATAGTAACCCACAGGAATATCACCTAAAGCTGGTTTCTAATGTGTTCTGGGCCCTATGAGTTTGTTTTGATGGTGTGTGGAGAGATGAAGAGAAGTCCATATTCCATGTGGCTACATGCTAACACCTAGGCATATCTCCGGCAGGTCAACTATGCTTAATTCTAAGAACATCTTAAGGCAAAAATGCTTGGGGCAGCCCCAAAGAAGAGGCCTGAGAATCCTAACATTACAGCCCTGGGGCATGAAGGAAGTTCTCTTTAAACTATTCTCCCTTTGTTCTCAGTATAAAGAGACTCCATAGTAAGTCATCTGATTCATCACCCAATCTGGGCCAGTTGTGCAAAATACAAAAATTTATTTCATGGCGGGGTAAGGAATCTCAGGGTACAATCTCCATGGAGGTAGACAAATTACCAGTTTATGGCTAAGTGACAGAGCCCAGTTTTGTTCAGCTCAATGAATGAGTGGCTTCTCTCCTTTGTTCCATTACCTCCATTCTAGACCCTAGAGGCTATGACATTAATTAAGGCTTACATTCATATCATGTTCTAAGGTTCACAATTCACTTTAACTCATTGGACGTTCACAAAAATTCCATGAGGGAGGTAGAGCAGGGACTATTATTCCCAGGAATAGGAAATGGCAGAGCTGAGATTTGAACCTGGGTGCCTTGATTCTCATTCTGCTCCTGGATCTACTCCCTATAGTTCTCAGCCTCTCTCAGGCCCTGCTTCTTAAGGAAACAGTCTCTTCCATACAAATTATTCCCCAAGATATATTAGTAAGTCACTAAATATGTCAACCCTTCTTTATGATGTCTCTTTTAATCTCTGCCTTTCAATTTCAACGGTGACCACCAAGATTATATTCTTTATCATTTTACCTATAGCAATAACCTGTTCTTTCTCTGTCTCTCCCCTCCAGTCAGTCTTGGGTGCCACTACCAGATTACTTAAATACTTCAAGTAATCTGGAGGATTAATCACCAGATTGATCTTCCTAAAACATATCTAAATCTAAACATCCTAAAATTCATATCTCACCCCCTGCATAAAATCAAATGCAAAGGCTGTAAGGATTATTTCCCCTAGGGCAGCAGGACAGAAATCTATGTCTGTGCATAGGCTGGAGCTGAGAGGCACCCCTTATTCAGAGAGAGAGGGCAGGTACTCCAAACCTCTGGCCCAGGAACAGTTCTGTGTGTATGTTGCTTTTCTAGTCTCAACCATGGCCTCTACTCTGTATTAGGTGAATTCTGTCCCTGTGGAGAATATTTTCTTCTTCTCTATAATGAGATGTTGAAATTTCTGCTCCATCCTTAGAGTCAGATTCTCTCTGCCCTTCAGGCAGGGCAAATTCCTATGGTGGAAGGCCAATGTCCAAATGTCCTTTAGGTTAATTCAACCTAGTTTGCTTGTCTTCCTATCAGCTGGAATGCCAAGTATAAACAAGCCAGGAATCTTGAAGGACCGTTGAGCTACTTGGAAGTAATTCACAATATGAAGCTGAGGAATTGATAGTTGTTTTTTTTCTCAGTTGAACCCTGGTCTTAACATAGTATGTAATGGGCATCTGTTTTAAAGGCAGAATCAAAGTCCTATGTGTAATGGACGTCCAGAAGCACTGCCTAGTGAATCAGTTACCAGAAGATAACAAATCCCTGCTCCCTCGAAAGAGGTGAATTTATTCTTGAAACTCTGTAAAATAGGCAGGAAAGGTATTATTATCTCCATTTGGCAAATGAAGAAACTGATGCACAGGGAACTTAAACAATTTACTCTGGGTTGCATGGCCAGTAAAGGGCAGAGTCAGGAGCAGAATCAAGGCCTCCTGCCTTGAACATGGCCTTTCACACTATATTACACAATGTCTAAAGTACCATTCTGAGGTCCCAAGAGGATGATGATAGTTGGGATTTTTATTATTAACTTTTTTAGTAACATTAACAAATTCTGTCCTCTCCTTCAGGAGAGGATGAATGTTGGCAGTGGTGACTGTCAGGGGCATGTTTACTTAGGCTGGCTCCCTCCTTGTGAACTGCTCCAAATATTCTAAAAAGCAATTTGGAATTACTCTATGAAAATAACTAAAATGTCCATAACCTTTGACCTAGAGATCCTACTGCTAAGCATATATGAATGAATGAACAAACAAATGAATGAATGAGTGAATAAAATAATGAAAAAGCATATGTTAAGAGCTAACTATATGTAAAGCATTGTGCTGTGTCCTAGAGATACAAATAGAAAAGCAACATAGTCTCTACCCTCAAGATGCTTACATTCTTATATGGGAGATAACATATTGAAAGTTTCAGCTGCAAGTCAGATGGGAACGTCTCATGGTCCTTAGGTTACAGTGACAAATTAAGTCAGTGCATCTTTTTAAATTAATTTTTAATTTATGGAATAAAACAAGTATTTCCATAACATAGCATAATTTTTAAATGTTATTTCCACTGATAAAAGTCATATCAGTTCTTGATGAAGAACTATTTGATAATGCCAGTGACTTTGATGGCAAAAACTTTCTTTTCTGAATTTCCAGTGGCTATGGCTGCAATATTTTCAGAGGCAGATGAGAAGTGTCTTCCTAGGATGATAATTTCAGGGGCTGAGCTGGACATAGAACCAGAGGTCAGAAGGGTGCTGCCACTACTAGGACTAGGGTTCACCTGCCTCTGTGGGGGAGTTTGTGGCAGTGAGAGAGGTTGGATTCTTCTCCACAATGACTTTGCCTTTCAGTGATAGCTGCAGGGAACAGACTAGAAACAAGGTCAATGGCCTAGTAGGAACCGCTATTCTCAAAGCTCTTTGGTTCAGGGTCTTGGGCTACCTCAATTAACGTAGGTGGGAGTTATGGTTGGTAGCAGTGTTTGACATAGCAGACACATAACACCTCATATCTATCTCTCAGTACGACTTGCCGCCTTATAGCCCAAGGACAGAAGGACCCCACATATGTCAAAATATTTACAGTAGTACTTTCTCTGGAAGCAAATAACTGAAAACAATTGGAGAATGGCTAAATAAATTGTGGGATATTAATACAATGATTTTATTTTGTCACACAAAAAATGAGAAAAAAATAGAATAATTTTGAAGAAACATGGGAAGGGAGTGGTTAGGTGGCACAGTGAATAGAGGCTGGATCGTGGAGTCAAGAGGACCAAAGTTCAAATCTGGCCTCCAACACCTAACACAAAACTAGCCATGTGACCGTGGGCAAGTCACTTAGCCCCAGTTGCCCTATCTTCCCCCCTCCAAAAAGCCAAAAAATAAATTAAAATAAAAATAAAAAGAATAAGAAATATGAGAAGACCAATGCAGAATGAAATATGCGAATCAAGAACACAACTTAAATAACTACAACACTTAAATATAGAACGGCATAAATCAAACAAACTAAATCCTGTATAATTATGATGATCAAGGTGGGACAGAGAGAAGAATTGAAAAAAATATATACTTTTCTCTCTCCTTTGCAAAGGTGAGTAATGATGAGAATGGAATATCCAACATGATGTCAGACAGTTGGGGTTTTTTTGGTTGGTTTTTTTTTAGCTGCCTTTTTTTCTTTTAAAATCTTTAGTATAAAAGATGGTTCAGTCAATCAGTAAAAAGGGGTATATACAGTAAAAAAGGATATATACAGAAATGAAAGTAATGAAAAACAAAAAGTACCAATAATTAAAAACAAACAAACAAACCATGAGCTAGATGTGAGGCAGACGCTGGATTGGGATTTTAAACACCTCAGTCTAAAGTTCAGGTCTCAACTCTGACACTTAGGTATTCTAAGCCCACCATACTTTCAATTACATCCTACAATCTATTCTCTCTAGCTCATATTTATATAGAACTCAAAGTTTAAAAAGCTCTTTCTTTATAATATAGTGTGGCATAATGGAAAAAGCTCAGGAGTAGGAGTCAGAAGACCTGGATACAAATTCCTGCCTTGACACTTACTACTTGGCTGCTCTGCTGACATCTTTTAGGGATCTAGTTATTTCTATGTTTCCCCCCACCCCAGCCCCATTAGCATGTGATCTCATGGAAGACAGGAAGTGTTTCTGCCTTTTTGTGTTTCCCCATCACTTAGCACAGAGTCCAACACATCACAAGAGCTTAATAATGCTTGTTGACTGCCTGACTGTGGGCAAATTACCTAAGCCTTAGTTACCAACCACCTGTAAAATGAGAAGGGAAGGACTGGGTGAGCTATAAAGTCCCTTCTAGTTCCATAGTGGTTCTAAAAATCTCTATGAAGTATTATTGAAATTTAAGTTTTATTATCAGGTAACCATATGTCCAGGACAGAATATACATTTAACATAGTATAAATATAGTACATTTCTCCAGTATTTACATGTGTATGCCATTAACTGTATCCAACAGACAAATATTTATTGAGCACCTCCTACATGGGAAATGCCATCCAAATGTATATTCATGATTTCGTCTGCCAACCTCTTCTTTTGTATATGTTTGTCTGTGTTATCTTCTCCTTCTAGTTTATAATCTCTTTCCTAAATCTGTATTCTACCAGCAGCATTCATACAATAGACACTTGTACACATTTACTGATTGTCACATATGTTATAAATGGGGCTATCCCTTATGACAAAGTAGACCAGATGGCCCCTGAAGTCCAGCTCTGAGATTCTGTGACTCTGTAGCATGGATCTTGGTAGTGACTCATATCATACCTATTTTTGACTCAAAATATCAAAGGCAAAAAGCATGAAAGTATGAATAAAGCATTGCCAGATTTTAACTGTATTATAAAACGTAAGTCAGCAAAACTATTTGGTACCACTTAGAGGATAAATAGATGTGAATCAAAGTGTTCCATCTCAGAGCTGAAAATGAGACCCGGCTTATCTTCCCCCTTCCTTCTCTCCTTACTTTGGATGAAGAGCTATCCTTGTGGAGGGCTCCTCCCTGTCCCATCTCTGTCCTTTGTGGCTCTTGGTCTTCTATTTGGTTTTCTGTTCTCCTTTAAGAAGAGGTCCGCACCATGAGCCACACTGGGTAGGAGGCAGTCAAATTGAGCTACAAGTACTTGGCTGCCCTTCCTTAAAGGTCTGAACATCTTGAAGATATTTGTAATTTTACTTGCAATGTGAGGATATAATTCATTGCTTGCCGAATCCAAAGTCTAGCAGCTGCCAAAGTATTCCAAAGATCATCTGTACAATGCTTAAAAGTCAAAACAAAGTTGAAAAGTTAATATTCCTATCCTCCTCTTCCTCCATATACCACATGGACTCTGCTTTTTCCCTTGGAAAGGAGAAAGCTTCTCCACCCCACCCTCACCCCAAACCTTTCCTCCAGGGTCCTTGAGGCAAGATGGTTCCCTTCATATTCAAGACACACAAGCCTTGTGGGCTGCAGAGGATGCCAGTCAAGTCCAGGTAGACTCCAAAGTTAAGGCTGAAATACTGTCATCTATGGACTTGAGGGATGGAGGGAGGCAGAGCTATGGCGAGGAATACATGTTGGTTCTCCCCTGTGCAATTAATCATTCCTCAAGGGCAAAAAGATGACTGGTAAAGGGAGGATTAGACAAGATTCAGCAGTTTCCCAGTTGTTTGGTTCACCAGATGGAGCCAAGCACTGAGATCCAGTTAGGATCCCTTATTAGGACTCTCCCTTGACTCCTAGACTTTGGGGAATAGGAGAGAAGTAACCCCTCAGGTGAGGCTTCCAATTGCAATCATCCTGATTTCTAATCAAAGAGAGTTTGGAACCTAAGCTACCAAGTAGGTGGTGGGGAGGGATGAAGAGCCATGTAGCAGATTTTCTTTTCATCCTGTGCTCCATGAAAGAATGTGGCAAGCAAGGAAATAACCAGGCCAGCTAGCAGGTGAGGAGGTCTCTGCCTCCAGAAAAACAGGAGAAAGTCCATGCAAGGCTGCCTTAACCACAGCCCTCATTTTTGCATCCTGAATGGTTGTTACCTGGTCCTGGAATTCTGTCATTAAGGAACAAAGATGCCTGATGTCCCTCAACTCAACCGTGGAGGGAAGGGGCAGATGTGCCAAGTCAAACTTCTGGCATTCTTCATATATCTATCTGCTAGGTCACGTATTTCTTTTGTCTGTCCTTAATTCTCCTTTCTCACATGTTTGACTTTCTCCCCCCCTGCCCTTCTGTTTATTTTCAAGTCCTTTCTAGATCAGGCTTTAACAAAAGCTCTCCAGGTAGTTGGCCCTCAAGTAGTCTGAAACTCTTCTGAAGTTAGAAAGCACAAGGGCTTGCCTGCCCACAGGCAGCTCTGCCCTCTTTACTGTCCAAAACCTTTTTTGAGAAACTCTAATGTCTACATAGGTATATAAAAAAAAAACAATTATAAGATAACCTTGGGAAGCAGAGGGGAATAAAAGTTGGTAATTATTTCTATTTAAGGTTTGCAAAAAGCTTTGCACATGCAATCTCATTTGATCTTCACAACACCCTTGTGAGGTTGACACGATTATTATACCTTTTTTACAGATAGGGAAATTGATATTATGAGATGTTAAATTATTTTCCCAAGGTCACACAGCCAGCAAGTATCTGACACACGTTTTGAATTCACGTCTTCTGTGTTATCTAGCTGCCTCCCAGAAGGCACTAATAGCTGAGGGGACCAGCAAAGTCCTTGTGCAATCATGATCAGAAGACTTGAGGGGTAGCTAGGTGGCACAATGAAGAGAGTACTGGTTCTGGAGTCAGGAGGATCTGAGTTCAAATTTGATCTTAGACACTCTACACTTTCTAGCTGTGTGACCTTGGGCAAGTCAGTTAACCCCATTTGCCTTGCCTTCCCCCCTCAAAAAAAACAAAAAAGACTTGAACTGGTCTTAAAGGAAATCGGGGATTCCAAGACTGAAAGTAAGGACTGGGGGGCAGGAGGGGAACAGCTGGAACAAAGGCATGGAGATAAAAGAGAAAATGTTGGGGATAAGGAACAGTAAGAAAAGAATATGGCAGGGAGGAATGTGGCCAGGTTGTGAAGAGCTTTAAATCTCAAATACAGAAATTTATATTTATCCTAGGGGTAAAAGGCCATTGGGGTTTATCGAGTAGGAATAAAATGGTCATAACTGTGCTTGAGGAAAATCATTTTGGATGGATTAGACTTGAGGCAAGAAATCCAATTAAGAAGTCATTGAAATTTTCCAGGTAAGAGGGGCTGGGGAGAGTCTGAATTAGAGAGGTGGTGGTGTGAATGGAGAAGGGTATCCATTTGATCATTGTTGTGGAGTATGAAAGGACAGAACTTGGCATCTAACTGGAGTGAGTGACGATATGAAGTTGAGGGAGACGTGTTTTTGAACCTTTCTAAACTTTCTGATAGAGAAAAATAATAAGCTTCCCCTCGCCTATCACTGCTACCTCCCCACTCCAGAACCCCTGGGGACATAGAGCCCCTGTGTAGTTTAGAAAGCATGACCCTCACCAGGATCCTAGGGAGGTGTGAATGTGGAATGAGAGGGGGAGGACATTGATGGAGATGACTTTATAATCCCATTGGAAGTCGGCTTAACATTAATGTATGAATTCTCTTCATCAGTCAAAATTCTATCTGTTATTTAGTTGTGTGCAACTCTTCATGACCCCACTTAGAGTTTTCTTGACAGATACCAGAATGGTTTGCCATTTCCTTCTCCAACTCTTTTTACAGATGAGGAAACTAAGGCCAATAGAGTATAATAGCTAGTATATGTCTGAAGCCAGAGTTTAACCCAGGAAGATGAGTTTTCCTAACTCCAGGCCTGGGATTCCATCCACTCTGCCACCTAGCTGCAGTAACAATAACAAAAATGACTCTGAAGCTAAAAGCCTTCAATCTGATTTCAGAACAAATAGAGGAAACCACAATAATAGCTGGAATGTTTATGTTTCAAGGCTTCCAAAGCACTTCACATATATTATTTCATTTGAGTTTTATAACCAACCTGTGAGGGAGCTACTATAGTTATTATACCCATTTTACAGATAAGGGAAATAGGTTTTGTGAGATTAATTAACACAGCCAGTATAGTCAGAGCAGTAAGATCTAGGTACAGGTTTTCCTGAATCCTTATACAGTCTATGATCTACCTTTCCACTATGCCCTGGCCTCCAGTGACTTCTGACCCAGTCAATATCTCTTTGCCCAAGCTTGTACCTTGCTATCTTGACTTTGGCTACTCCTGATATAACTACCTGTCCCAGTTCATACATATCCTTCCTTCAGCTGCTTCAGTATCAGCCACTTGTCCCAATTTGCACCTGGACTTTGATTACCAATTTAATCAATTCATTTCAAAGACATTCATTCAGTATTCGTTCATCAAGAATTGGGGGGTGAGGGTGGCAGGGAGGGTGCTACTGCTATATGCCAGCCATTATAACAGGGTGGGGATAAAAGGACAAAAATAAATCCTCCCTGACCTCCAAGAGGTCTAAAGAGGGTTAGGGGCAGAGGGAACAACATGGACTCATATTAAAGACAACACATACACGAAGTAAACGCAAAGTATTTGGGAATGAGAAGAATACTACATTCTGTTACATTGTTTGTCCTTCATTCTCAAAGAGACCATGACATCAGGAAGGTGATGCCATGACATGCAAGTGAATTGGATTTAAGTGAGGCAGGGCTGTGCAAAGTCATCAGCCTCACTCTCTCCTCCAGAGCCATCTTGGTCCAGCGGCAAGATATAGTTCAGGACAACTGGAGATGATTCTGGATGTAGTGGGAGACCTTGGCCTTTTTAAGCTAAAGTCTTTCCCAGGTCTCAGTTTGACGGAGGCAATGCCCATTCTTTAAGATTAAGGCTATGCAATGGACGCTCAATTCAGTAGCCTAAGGGCTAGCCTTAGGCTGTATTCTCAGGAGGGACTGAAGAGACCAGAGGCAAGAGAAGCTTGCAGCAGCTGTAGTTTATTTCTTCCTGGTGCTCCTTATATACCCTAAAGGCAACATGATTCAAACCCGATCTCCTCATGCACAGGGAATGTGGACCAATGGAGGAGGGCCAAACCAGTCCTGTCAGCTGCTGCTCATCAAGCTAGCGGCCTTATAGGAGACATCCTTGTGAGCAGGCAACTGGGCTGTGACCCTCAGCACTTCCTTATCTCTTACAGGCACAGGGAGACCCCGAAACCAAGAGGTCCTGAGGCAATCCCTGATTTCCCATGGAACAAAGGTGATTTTGACTCGAATTGTCCTCTACAAGGCTAGGTAAGAAATGAGTCAAAGAATGGCTTCTTTTACCTAGTCAACAAAAAATCAATCTGGGAGGGAAAGACCCTCAGGGGTTCCAGTCAAAACAGAAACAATTGCTATTTACACTCATTCTGAGCCATCAGAGCCCAAGCAAAGACCAAATGAAGTTTGAGCCAATCAAGGAGAGCCAGGGTGATTTGGGTTTTTAAGGCATGGCCCTTAAAAAAAATCTAGCCTGAAATCAGTATGTATCAGAGATCATACTAGAATCCAGACCAACACTAGTGATTTCAGGAAAGGATTTATATAGGAGATGATACTTGAGGTGATTCTTGAAAGGAATTAGGGAATCCCAGGAGTAGAGATGAGGAGGGAGCCCAGTTCAAGGAGGGGCAAGAGTCTGCTTATGACCCAGAAGTAGGAGAAGGAATGTCACATGTGGGGAGCTGCAAGGAGGGCAGTTTGACTGGATTGTAGTGTGCGTGATCGTGATCTGCAGTGCTGTGAAGTCATTTTGGACATACAGATTAGAATCATATTGGGAAAGGCTTTAAAGGTCAAACAGAGATTTTCATTTTATAAAAACAAGAGACAGCCCTCCATGTGAATGGAGAAAAGGGGATTTAATCCCAGAATTTAGAATTATATAAATTCAGTGACTACATGGTCCCTAAACATCTGGATGAAAAGTAAAAAAAAAAATAAACATGTCATTTATGATATTTCAAACTTGCAGGTGATTAACTGAGGACTGAGAATATAGTAGATGTTCAATAGATGGTACAGTGCATAGAGTGTGAGGCCTAGAATCAGGAAGACTTGAGTTCAAATCCGACCTTAGACACTTAGTAGCTGTGTGACCCTGGGCAAGTCACTTAACCCTGCTTGCCTCAGTTTCCTCCTCTGTAAAAATAAACTGGAGAAGGAAATGGTGAACCACTCTAGTATCTTTGCCAAGAAAATCATAGATGGTGTTACAAAAAGACAAACACAACTGAAAATCACTGAACAAAAACAGTAAATAAATTCTGAATGAGTGAATGAATTGATGAAGTAGATTGTTTTGCTTTTCTTCCACATGTTGTGGTACTATGTAGTCACTATTATAGTTTCTGACTTCTAACAAAAACCATAATGATGCAGTAAGCATAACTAAAGAGAAAAGTGCCTAGGATTTATTTCCCATAAAGTTCGGGGCTGAGAGAACATCTCTGGTCAACATTTCCCAGAAAGTTGAATCGAATGTCTTGAACTGAATGTCTCTTAGGAATCTTAAACTCAATATATCCAAAACTGCATCACCTCGTGCTTGGACCGTTGCAGTAGACTGCTGATTATAATTATTGTTCTGTTTGTCCTTCATTTTCAAAGAGGACCATGGCATCAGGGAAATGATGACATGACTTGCAGTTGACTTTGGGTTGAGTGAGGGAGGGCTGTGCAAGGTCACCAGCCTCACTTTCTCCTCCAGAGTCATCTGAGTCCTGTGGCCAGATATTCATCAGGATGACTGGACATGGCCCAGGATGTAATGGAAGACTCTGTACCTTATAGGCTAAGGCCTTTTCAGGTTCTCACTTTGAGTGAGTTAACACCCATTCAGTAAATAGGCCTCTTAAAAAAGTGAGCCAAGGGATGATCCTTTTAATTTAAAAAAAAAAATCAAACTGGGAGGGGAAGACCCTCCAGGGTTGCTGGTCAAAAGAGAAATAGTTACTATTGACATTGCCTCTGAGCCAGGAGGGCCCAAAAGCTATTAAGTGGTGCCCAAGATTCTCTCCCCTTCTCCCCCTGTCCCCCTCTCTCCCTCTCTCCCTTTCTCCTTCTCTCCCTCTCTCCAACTTGAAACCCATTTCACTCTGGAGCACAAAGATTGGACCACAATAGATCCTTGCCCAAGCAACACTTAATGACTATATTTTGGGCCAGAGTCAATGTCAGTAGTAAATGTTTCTCTTTTGACCAGCAACCCTGAGGGTCTTCCCCTCCCAGGTTGATATTTTTTTTTAATTAAAGGGGCCATTCCTCGACTCACTTCTTCAAGAGGCCAATTCACTAAATGGCCATTACCTCGCTCAAAGTGAAAACCTGAAAAGGTTAGTTGCAATAGCCTTGCTTCAAGTCTCTTCCGCTTCCATTCCATCCTCTCATTTAGCTCTGTATGAACTGGGACAGGTGTCTGATCATCTCATCCTCTATTTAATCTATTCCAGTTGTCCCCTATTGCCTACAGGATCAAATAGAAAAGCTCTCCCTAACTTGATCCTCTCTTGACTTTCTTGTCTTCTTATATTTTAGTCCCTCCAATCTACCTTGCAATCAAATGACATTGGCTTCTTTGTTGTTCCTTGCATGCAACACTCCATCTCCTGATTCTGGGCATTTTCCCTGGATTCCCCCATGCCTGAAACTTTCTCCCTCCTTATCTCTATCTTCTGGCTTCCCTGGCTTCCTTCAAGTCTCAGCTAAAATCCAATCTTCTGCAGGAATCCTTTCCCAGTTCCCCTTATTCTTGGTGCCTTCCCTCTGATATTAGCCCCAATTTGCCTTGTCTAGGTCTCGTTTGTACCTAGTTGTGAGCCTACTGTATTCCTCAGAGTTCCTAGAGAGCTGGGACTCATCTGGAAAATGAAGAGGTTTGACAAGATGGCTTCCAGTGTCATGGTCAGCTCTAGACCTAGAATTCCCCTTCCTTATTTTGGAAATAGAACAGACCCAGAGAACTGAGGCAACTTGTCCAAGTCCACATGGGTAGTAAGGGGCAAAGGTAGGATATAAAACCAGGTCCACTTAACTCCAAACCCTGTGCGCTCCATTGGGCCACTAAGTTTTCTAATGAATGACTGTGAATGTAATGCAAAGTGAAGGTGATTTTGGATACTTTTGTAGTAAGAAGACAGTCTAGTATAGCAGACAAAGAGCCAGTCATGGAGTCAGGGGACTCGAATGGATGAATAATCCTGCCTCAGACACATGCTAACTATTTTACATAGTACTCAAAAGGCACTTAATCTCTCCCATCCCAGATAATTCTCTAAATGACAAGTTATTAGATCAGATGCTGATCTGCATCAGTAAAGGAAGCTTCCAGCCCAGAAATTCCCTAAAACAATGAAATCACAAGTTCAGACAAAATATACACACACACGTATATATGTACCACACATACACATACAGTATGGCAAACCTATATGAATTTCATGCATGTAACACATGTACTTGTATGTATATATTACTTAGCATATACCTCATATATAAGTATACAAACATATGCATGTATACAGTATCTCAAGAATCTTAATGCAGTTTTAAGCTTTAATAACTTAATAAACTTTATCCTCTTTATACCTGGCTTAGCCACAAATATCAAATGTCCTATCTTTTGATAGAAAGATGTAGCAATAAGCACCCTTGCATACCCAGGATGGCTGCTAGCACAGGTTCTTTGATTTGCTTTTCTAAAGGAAAGCAGCTCAAAAAGAGTTAACAGTTTTACTTTAATCAAACATAAATCATTTATGTAGTTCAGGGGAAAAAGTCAGCCCCCTGAATTTCAGAGAATACAAACAGAAGTTATCAGCAGACAAAAATACAGACAGAGAAAACAACGTAATTCAGCAGACCAATAGACAGGGCTTCCAGCTGTCTGACCATCATACACATACAGTTAGCCACCAGAGAGAGAAGCACCAACATCTGGGTTTTCAAAGCCGGGACTCAAAGGCTGCCTAGAGTCTCATCTGGCCAAAACACACAACTCTTCTCAAAGTGAGCCCCAGAGCAAAACCTCACCTCAGGCAGTATATATAGCCTTCTCCAGGGTCAGAGAACATCACAGCCTTCAAGACCCACTGCCTAATTACAAAGTAACAAAAGACCTTGAAAAACAAGCCTCCCCTAAGAAAGTTTTTCTTGTTGGGCTCCAGGTGAGACTCATTAAGGGGCATAGGCCTATTAAGGGGCAAGGAAGATCTTCAAATGCCCTTACCATTACATAAAACCAGTAAAATAACATGTTAAGTCATGCTTTTCTCAGCAATGACAAATTTAATGATAATAATAACAATAGCTGACATTTAAGTAGCATTTCTATGAGTCTTGAAATAATCTCAAAAAGTAGGCACTATAGGCATTATCATCCCCATTTTTCCCTGGAGGAAGCTAACACTGAAGAAATTAAATGACTTTCCCATGGACACATGGCAAATAAGTACTTCTGAATCCAAGTCCAATGTCCTTTCCATTCTTGCTTCCTTTTTTGTTTACCCTCAATAACAATTTACTAAACATTAGCAACACTTGAGGCTCAGTCCAGGGCTTGAATGCAATTAGGCTAGGTCTAAGAAAAGAAGTTTGCAACCAAATGAATATAATTGAAAATTACAACAAGAAGTTGCAACTATGATTCTGTTTCTTCAGGCTTCCCACATCCAAAAGGCTGTTGATCATTCTCACCACAAATTCAAATCCAGATGAGTGCAGAGAAAGAAAAGGGAACATCCATATTAAGGAAGCAGGCGAAGAAAGAGAGACAACAATTCAATAAGAGACAGAGGTGGAGCTATTACAGAGGTAGGAGAAGAAGTAGGAGAATGTAAGTGTCATTGAAGTCATAGGAGTAGAATATATATAATAGCCAATGGTGCCAAATGCTGCTGACAGGACAAAGAAACTGGTTAAGGGAAGGCTTTGGATTTGGCAATTAAAAGACTATTGATGACTTAGAGACAGCAGTTCCTATAGACTGATGAGGAAAGAAGACTGTTTCAAGGACTTGACAGGCATAACATCATAGATCTAGCACTTGAAGAGACAGGAATCCATAAGTAATGGGCACATGTGTTCTACTGATATTGTGGATGGCAGCTTGCCCCTCCACCCCTTTCTGTCCTGGGTGTCATCAGAATTTCGGTAAACAAGGAATCTTGCCTAACCCCTTTACCTTTTCTATTATGGTTTCTTTCCACAGTCCTGTAGGGGTTTGCAGGTAGCAGCAAACCTGTGGCATACCATAAGATGCTAGAGCATACAATAAATGCACCTTAAAAAAAATGATGACAAAAACCACAAGAAATTTATGTTCAGTTGGGCCCTTTGTACCAGTGCTCACCCACCCCTTTTCAAAAAATTATATTTGTTTATTTTTAACATTCTTTTTTTTTAAAGTTTTGAGCCCAAATTATCTTCTTTCCTCTTTCCCCTACCTCACCCAGTGAGAAAGCAAATAATATAATATCAGTTTTCCATGTGAAGTCTTGCAAAGCATATTTCTATACTATCCATCTTGCAAAAAGAAAAATAATAAAAAGCACAAAACAAAGAAAGTGAAAAAAGTATGTTTCAGTCAGCATTCAGGGTTCATCAGTTCTCTTTCTCTGGAGGTGGATGCATTTTCATCCCAGGTCCTTTGGAATTGCCTTGGATCATTACATTGATTAGCATAGCTAAGTCTTTTCACAGTTGCTCATCATTACGGTATTACTGTTGCAATGTACAATGTTTTCCTGGTCCTGCTCACTTCATTTAACATGAGTTCATATAAGTCTTCCTAGGTTTTTCTAAACGTATCCTGCTCATCCTTTCCTATAGCACAATAGTATTCCATCACAATCATACACCACAACTTGTTCAGTCATTCCCCAAATGATGAGAATCCCCTCAATTTGCAAATCTTTGCCACTACAAAATGAGCTGCTTTAAATATTTGTGTACAAATAGGTACTTTTCCATTTTCTTATTGTCTTTGGTATACAGACCTAGCAGTGGTATTGTAGAGTCAAAGGAAATGTAAGCATAGTTATGTAGCCTTTTGGGCATAGTTCCAAATTGTTCTCCACAATGGTTGGATCAGTTCACAACTTTACCAACAGTGCATTACTGTCCCTATTTTTTCACATCCTTCCAGCATTTGTCCTTTTCCTTTTCAGTCATGTTAGTCAACCTGATACTTTGTTGTGGTACTCAGAATTGTTTTAATTTGCATTTTTCTAATCAATAATGATTTAGAACTTTTTTGTGTGTGACTATTGAAAGCTTTGATTTCTTCTTCTGAAAATTACTTTTTCATAACCTTTGATCATTTATCAGTTGGGGAATGGCTCTTACTTAAAAAAAATTTGGCTCAGTTCCCTATATATTTGAGAAATGAGGCCTTTATTAGAGGAACTTGCTGCAAGAAGCCCCCTCCCCCACCTCAGTCTCCCCCTGGCTTTCCTTCTAATGGTTCTCTTTATGAAAAAATTTAAATTTCATTAGCTCAGAATTATCCCCTTTACTTTCCATGATTCTATCTCTTGTTTGGTCATAAACTCTTCCCTTATTCATAGATCCAAGAACTAAATTTTCCTATGCTACCCTAATTTACTTATTACATATTATATATTATTAGAGTTTTAATTTAATTTAAAAGATAATATTACATATTACCATTCATGTCTAAATTGTATATGCATTTTGACTTTATCTTGGTATACAGTGTAAGATGTTGTTCTATGCCCAGTTTGTGCCAAAATGCTTTTCAGTTTTCCTAGCAATTTTTGTCAAATTTACCAACCCTTTCACTCATCTCCTTATCATTCCTCTCTCATTCTTCTATCACTTTTCTCCAAGCAACTGTACCAAACCTTTCCAATTTTCCTTCAAAACCAACTGTTCTAACCTTCTTTTACTCCCCTCAAGCCACACCTCAATCCTTTTCTCTCAAAGGACAACCTTCCCAACTCTCTTCAGATCTGGATCAGCCTACATGAACTCCCTCACATTCCCTACTTCCCATGGCCCACTCTCTGTGCCTTGAGAGGTAGCATGGAGAGTTCAGAAATTCTCAAGCATTTTGATCTTAGAATACTTTTTCACTTTTGAAAATTATGTCGATCAATACTTACTATATTAGAAATTAAAAGATCATTGTATTGTTGTGAAAATGGTTTTGACCTGATGGATCCCTTAAAAGAATATTTGGAATCCTAAGAGGGTTCCCAGCCATACTTTGAAAATCACTGATATTGTGTCTAGAGTTCTATATTTCACATCAGGGACACCTTGAATCAAATTCAAGACAAGATAGATACTTATCATAAATGACTCTGGAGAATAATCTCTCTGGGTCTTATTTTCCTTAAATATAAAATGAAGGTATTAGACTCAATGACCTCTAAGGTCCTTGCCATGTATGATTCTCTGATTCTCTTCACCTATTTTTGCCTCTTCTTCATGCCCTTCTTCCTCTCTAAAGCTAAACCCAAGACCTTGATCTTTTTCCTCCTCACTTTTATCATGGCCTTGAACATCAGGGCTCCCTTCAGTCTTTCACTCTCCATTGGTTCCTTTACTCTCATTGACATTTATTTCCAGGCATCTGTTGGGCCTTTTTCTGTCCTGGTTATTTCCTTCATTCTCCTACCAGACTTCTGGAAAAGGTTTTCTGTCTTCATTGACTTCATTTCAGCAGCATTTACTGCCTTTCTTACTTTATGTAATCTAACTTTTGTTTTGTTTTGTTGTTACCATGCTTCTAAAACTTCCCTTTTTAAAAAAATTTTCATAATTGATCCCCTAATCACTGCGGTTAATAAGTTGTTTTCAGGGGGGCACATCCCATGATATTTTTGCAGCATTTGACATTTGACCTCCCCTTCCTTCTTGAAACTCTTTCCTCCATCTATTTCATGACACTGCACTTTCTTGGTTTTCTTCCTATTTAATAATGATAATGATGATAATAAAAATAATAATAACTAGCAGTTACATGGCTCTTTAAGCTTTGTAAAGCATTTATTTTATCCTTATCTCAATAATTTTTTCATTGATTTACCCTCATATTTTGCTTCCTTTCTGCTGTATTCTTAATATTTTTCTGATCCATTGGCCATACCTTTATTTGCTCCTTCTTTTACTTTCATAGTCTGTCATGGCACTAAAGATTCTGAAGTAGAAGGTATGAGCCCCATCTTCCATCTGACATCTATGCCGGTAGTATCAAAGTCAAACAGAAAAAGAGCAGTGCTGGTCACAATTGACTTAGAAAACCAAAAATAAACATTATTCTATATTTTATTGTATTTTTGTTTATTTTGTTAACCATTTCTGAGTTACATTTTAATCCCATTTCACTACACACAGAAGTTTTGGGGGCCATAGCAGGCCCTATTTTTGACACCACTGGTCTATACTATTACCTTTGTAGATCTTGTCCTCTTTTTTATGCTGTCTCATTATTAGAAATATAATTTTTTGAAAGAAGCAATGTTAGAGAAAAGCAAGACTGCATGGTAGGTGTTACCTCTTATCCTAAATTGTGTGGCCCTACACCAGCCTTCACCATGATCAGTTTCTTTTCCAAAAGTTATTTCATCCTAATTTCACCTCTATGTCCCTATCATTATTTGGGGGGCCAGATGCTCCTAGGAACTCATACATCCCTTCTCCTGTGGTAGACTGTTGCCCATGGAGGTACGACACTCTCTCAGAGAAGGTATATTCAGGATGTGCAAACTCACTTTGAACTCAACCCAATATGAAATCCCAGCTGCCAACTGTAGATATATACCTTCTTCCAAAAAGGAATGATTTTCAAACTGGATGCTCTCTCCACCTGGGGTAAAATGCCCCCTCTTCCAGTCCTCCTTCCCAGGTCCTCCCCACCTTGACCTCTCTCATTCTTCCTTAGCTCCCATGCCTTCTGAGAGACTACAGGAGTCATTTTGCTTTCACTGAGCTGAGTTGCTGACCCAAGTAACCTCTGAAAAGACAGATCTGGTCCAAGCTGGAATTCTAGTCCTTTTCCCCCAAGGCTCAGTGCAGCTTCTGGCATTGCCACATTTTTTAGCCCCCAATTTCTTTTTTTTTTTAATTTTTAT
>CM053582.1:169790121-169805639 GCA_028627135.1 Pseudochirops cupreus
TTTAGCCATTCCCCAATTGATGGGCATCCCCTATATTTCCAGTTTTTTGCAACCACAAAGAGAGCTGCAATAAATATTTTTGCACATATGGGACCTTTTCCCACTTCTGTAATCTCTTTGGGATATAATCCCAACAGTTAGCCCCCAATTTCTTTTGTTCATGTGATTGTCTCCTGCTTCTTGTGGAATTTGGCAGCGGTGGTAGTGGTTGTTCAGGCAGTCACTGAAACATTGGGATTCCCTGACCTTGCCCTGGTCCCCTGGTCAAAAGGGGCAAATTTTAGCTTGCTGAATTCCTCTCTGTTCTTCTTTTTCTTCATATGACTGGGTACAATTAGCATATATCACTTCTCATGGGGGAGGTGGGGAATAAAGAGAGGAAAGGTGTTTGAACAAAGTCACTGAAGCTTCAAGAGGTCCCTGCTGTGAAAAATCTTGAGGCTTGGCCCCAACCATTTCATCCTCAGTGGGCCCTGTCCTAAGGATGGGTCCCCATTCACAAGGTCATCTTTTTAGCCCTCATACTTCCTCCTCTGCTGTCTTCCTTTCTTTCACATCGCTAAGCAGAATCACTTCCTACCACTGTTTGCCTGGCATGAGGTAGTTTGGGTAGAGCCCCTGCAGGGAATAGTGGAGCTCTTTACTAGAGCATTCCCCCATATGGGCACAAGCCTAGGAGTTTGCCTTTTCATACTTAAGGGCTTGAGCATTCTAAGTATTAATATTCTCCAATGTTCATTCATCAGATTTTTACTTTGCACACCATGTTCTATTTTCTTTCTCCGTGCATTTAGCAGAAATTACTCTATGTTTGGCACATAATTACTTTCTTTTGGTGTTGAAAATTTGAGAGTTTTGGAGAAAACTAATTTACCATCTTTCTTATTATCCATATATTCCTCCCTCCCCACAAACACCTGAAGCTCAGGGATCATTGATGAGGCACTTAGCAAATTCTGCATTGTATTATACTTATCTGTGTACATTTCTTGTATCTCCTAGCATACTATAAACTGTTTAATGTTAAAGACTCTGTCTTATACACAGTGACTATTGTAGGGGCTTAATGATACATATTAAACATTAGCTCATTTAACCCTCAAAAACTCCTAAGAAATAGGGAAGACAGACATTCTTACCCCCTTTTTACAGATGAAGAATTTGAAAGCCAAAATGGCCGAGTGATTTGGCCAAGTTAACATAGACTGAAAAAGAGGAGAATTGAGATAGATATAAGGGATGGGAAGGACATGATAAGTGTCTTCAAGTATTTGAAGGAGACCAGGATTTAGTGTTGTTTTTCTTCAACCTAAAGGACAGCACTAATAACAATGGGTGGAAGTTACAAAGAGTAAGATTTGGATTGGAGGTCATCAAAAATTTCTTAACAATTTGAGTTGTCCCAAATAGAGAGGGATACCTTGGGAGTCCCTCAGTTCTAGAGATCTCCAAGAAGAGGTGGCATGTTGTTGGCTCTTGTCATTTTTTAATCAAGTCCAATTCTTCATCACCCTATTTAGGATTTTCTTGGCAAAGACGCTGGAGTGGTTTGCCATTTCCTTCTCCAGCTCATTTTACAGATGAGGAAACTGAGGTAATCAGTGTTAAGTGACTTGCCCAGGGTCACATACCTAGTAAGTGTCTGAGGCCAGATTTGAACTCATTAAAATGAGTCTTCCTGACTTCAGGAAGTCCACTATAATAGACAGTGGATAGCTATCCAAAACTATCCTGGGATAGCTATCCTAGCTGCCTGAAGTAGGACTATTAACCATATACCTGAGGTGTGGATGAAATGAGATAATGTGTGTAAAGAGCTATATCAATGTGATCTCTTATATTATTTGACTAGGTGATATTTACAATCCCTTTCAGCTCTAACATTCTAAGATTCTATGAGTGATTCCCAGTTTGTGTTAAAAGAAGCAATTGCCAAATGACCTTTAATAACTTGATTTCACAATCCTGTATAAAGACTGGAAGCATATCACCAAAAACACAAGTGAGGCTTGTCCCTGCAGGATTCTGGTATTCTCCTCCTGGTCCACTCTCTTGTATTTACATGGGTTCCAATTTGATATTGCCTAGTCTCTAGCCCCTTTTGGCCTACCTGTCTGTTGCTGTTTCCTTATGGCTGAGCCTCCCAGAGTTTCATGCATTTCTACTTCTAGATAAGCATGAGGCAAATGGGACACAAAAGGGTAAATTTTCCTTCATGTAGGCAAATATTGATATTTGTGAATTTAAAATTAATATTGTTCATTTGGTCTGATTCCCAAAGTTGTTTTTTTTAAAATATTGTATGAATTCCCCAAATTGCAGGTTAACAAAAAACCCGTTCTCTATTAAAGGAGAAGGGCAAATATGCTCCTATAACTTCACTGGACTCTAGTCTGCCCATTATCCCACCTCTGCACTTTGTCCTAGGTCCATCCCACTTACCCTTTTCCCAAGGTCAGCCTTTGCCAGGGAAGGCTGGAGATAAAAATTTGGGAGACAATTTGATTAGAGGTGGTGGGTGAATGATTGAGATTATTGGTGAAAAGAATATAGAGAGAGGAGTGTGAATTTAAATACCTCAGATTTGCCACCAACTTTCTTTTTGTCTTTGATCACAACCCAGTTTCTGGGTCTTAGTTTTACCAACAGCAAAATGAGGGGTTTGAGTTTTCGAATGATCTCTAAGGTGCAATGATAGCATTCTATGATTCCATGAGTCAGTAATTCTATCCTCTCCCTTTCCTGCATGTTCCCAGGACACCAAAAAAGGTGCTTCTAGATTGTTTTTGTTTTTGTCATCATTGTTGTCATTGTTTTAAGCAAAAATAATACAGGAAAAGATTGTTCCACTTACAAAGAGCCTCAAAAGTGATTGTTTTTTTTATCTGAGAGAAATGATTATTTCTCTCTTGCATTAATAACCAATTATTGAATGAGGATTAAGGGTTCCCCCCTTCTATTTTCTCAGTCCTTGTAGGCTTTTCAGTCAGCCTTTGAAGGGCAGGGCTGATAAAGAGATGAAATCTTGGGCAGATGCACTAAGGGAAAACTTAGATCTGATCAAAAGGTGAAGGAATCCTAGTCTGGCCCATTGTGTTTTGGTCAGCTGGGACTGAGTAGAAGTCTAGATTGCCCTTATTTGGTTAGTCTGGATAAGAGATAAGTCTCTTTGTCCAAGATTGAGTGATCCGGGTCCAAGCCCACTTCTCATCATAATATTAATTTTTCTCATTAATCAGAGTTGATTGCCACCCTCAGGAACACTCATTCTTCCAAGAGCATATAAACATTGAGTAGGTTCTATGAGGGGTCTTTGGCATTTGAGAGTGTCACTGATCCTTTTCTATTAGTTTTCTGCTGGCATGATTAATAAAATAATTAATCATGTCTCTCAAACTTTTTATACATCACATTTCAGTCATGACCCATCCCTTCAACCTCCAACTCTTCTTCTATGGTTTTAAAATGCCTCTTTCTCTCTAAAAGGATTTATAAGCAACTTCTCAAGACTTGCACACCAATTGCATAAAGTCCATCTATACAGATCAACATAAGCCTTTGAACCTATACCCACACGCTTGAAACTAGTATCCCTCCTTCTCCCCACCCCGCCCACACACTTAAAAGGTGTTTTAATCAACAGTCTCCTTTGCCATTGTTCTCTACTTACCCTAGTTGCTTATCCTGCTTATCTGATTCCTGCCGATTGCTGTTTATAACAGTTTCATGAAAATTTTCAGGGCCTCTGAACATTTGGTTGAGGATGTTAATGAATATTGCAAAAGAGTAAAAACCAAAGCTGGTATTTGCTGAGACTTTTCATTTTCATCCTAAAGTATTTGGCCCCAATCTGTCTATTTCTTCACTGCCTGTCACTTTAATAAATAGTTCACATTCCTTGTTTAACATGTCATAATTTAACAAGTTCATTGGTCTACTTCACATTTCATCCAAGTGACACAGAGGGGCTATAAATTTGGAGTTGCATAATTATCAGTGGACTTGTAAGTCTTTTATTTGCTTAAATGCAAAATGCTTTTCATATTTTCGGTGAGTTGAAATAGTTTTGGTAAGCCCAGATATTGTACTAGATTAAACAAATCCCTGATAAATTTTCCATCTCCCCTTGATGTTAAAAGCTGTTTTTAGCTAAGGGGCTAGCATTGGTCAATACTGCTTGCAATGCTTGAAATTCTTAAGTAGTGTCCAGGCAATAAACTATCCTGTAATGTGTCCCAGAACTAAGGAAACTTCAGCCAAATCTCAAGCATGGAAGGAAGAGAAGAAAATAGGGAGCATGTTGCCCATATTGTTCTGGTCTACACAGCAGGAGTTCCTGGGTCACAGTTGTGGTACCAGTTTTTCAAGGTTGAGAAAACCACCTATGACAGAGTGTGGTTTATTGTTTGACTCTTAGGGTCATGGAAGTCCACTCTGGGAATGGGCAAGGTCAGGGCAGTCATCCAAAAGACTAATCAGTCTCATCTGGAAAACGTCCCCTAAAGAACTGGAGATTCCCTGTTGCAAAGGTCTCTGGAGCTGTCCAAATGGCCCACCTAGGTACAGTGAAGACAACAGTGAACTAGATAGATAGGGCAACCTTCAGAGATTCCTTTTGGTAGCTTGAGTCTGAAATAAGCTATCTGAAAGCAGAGTTAGCAGATGCAGAAAGCAATAAAAGGAGGCAGCTACCCCCTACTCAGTCACAACTAATTGGCATAAGGTTGTCCTCCGTCCTGTGCTTCTACAATCACTGCTGTTCCACTCCAATGGAAGGTAATAAGCTCTCTGAAGGCAAGGACTTCAAGGTATGTAGATACAAAGGTAAAATTGCTTATTCATATTCATTAATCATGTAGGTCTTTAACAAGTGCTTGTTGAATTGAAAATGAGTATTTATTCCTATTCTTATACTAGAAGGTGCAAAGTACCTACTGTGTACCTATCAGGAGCAGCCTGGAGGAATAGGTAGCATCCTGGACTTGATGTGAATCCTAACCTGAAATTGGCTGGCTGTGTGACTCTGGATAAGTCATTTGACTTATATGTATCCTCAGTCCTGCACTGCATCAGGGACCATCTTCTGATCTATTTCTGCCGCTGGACCCAGATGGGTGCAGAGGAGAGAAGGAAACTGCTGACTTTGTACAATACTGCCTCACTTAAATCCTATTCACTTGCAAGTCAGGACGTTACTTTCCTGATGTCATGGTCCTCTTCCACAGCAAAGGACAAATAACAACAAAAAACAACAATAACAACAATCCCTAGTCCTAGGGTCTAGGGTTTATGTACTAATTCACAGATGGCTTGTGGGTGGAAGACTTTCCTGGATAGCTCAAACTGAAGGAATCATAGGTACTTTGTGTATTAAAATGTAAACTCCAGCGGCTAGGTGGTGCAGTGAATAAAGCTCTGGCCCTGTAGTTAGGAGGATCTGAGTTCAAATTCTGCCTCACACCACACACACACACACACACACACACACACACACCCCTAGCTGTGTGACCTTAGGCAAGTCACTTAACCCCAATTGCCCTCCAAAAAGCAAAAATTAAAATTAAAAAGAAAAGTAAACTCCTTGAGGCCAAGGCTAAATTTCTTTTTTCTGTGTATTTCCAGGTAAATATATTTTTGTGTTTTTGGCTCCAGTGCCCAGTACATGGTACTTGAGAGATCATCTCCTTGTCACTTTCACTGAAGTCATACTCTGATAACACAGCTGTGGAAGTGATCTTGGCCAGTTGCTCCTTTATTTTCCTTCCTGGCTGTATTCTTTTGAATTCTATCCTGCCCCTGCACTGGTTACTTTCCCTCCCACATCTTCCTTCAGCTCCCTTTTATGTGCTGTCTGTCTTCTCCCCTTCAGATGATAAGCTCCTTGAGGGCGGAGGTTTTCTTTCTTTTTCATATTCGTGTTCCCTAGTGTTTAGCGAAGTGCCTGGCACATAAGTCAGAACTGTTGTTGTGGTTTGGCCATTTCCACTGTGTCTGACTCTTCATGACCCTATTTTGGGGATTTCTTGACAAAGATACTGTACTGGTTTGTCATTTCCTCCTCCAGTTCATTTTATAGATGAGGAAACTGAGGCAAACATGGTTAAGTGACTTGTCTAGGGTCACACAGCTAGTATGTATCTGAAGCCAGATTTGAACTCAGGAAGATGAGTCTTCTGGACTCCAGGCCCAGCACTGTATCCACTGAGCCACATAGCTGCCTTGTATATTATGTACATACTTCTCCATATGTACATGTTGTGGGTAGTATGTTGCTTTTGTCTTCACATCCCCAATCTCTAGCAAATAGTAGGTGCTTGACAAATATTTGTTGATGAATGAAGAACAGTGCAAGACCTAGAATCAGGAAGATCTAAGTTTAAACCATGGAGGAAGAGTGGGAATGTATTGATTTGTCAAAGACTGTGATTTCATCAAGATAATGTGTAAAATCAGTCACTAATGTAGAGTCATTATAAAAGGTCCCCATGTTTTAACCTTGCTTGACTTTGGGGACGATGGTCCTGAGGGACAGGTCTTAGTGCTAATCCTGTCTCATAGTGAGTACATGGCAGAAGCTGCTCACCTACCCCATCTCCTCATTTGAAACGTGGGCCAATCAAAATGTTCAGGGAGGAGCTGAAACTGACCTAATTCCACTTCCTTCTGACTTTAGTGATTCCATCAAAATACTTGTGCCCTTACACGGAAGCTGCTTACTCTTATCTATGAAAGCAGTCCTTTTCTGGAATCCCACGGTAGCCCCAGTTGCCACAACACCAAGAGGTTCTGCTTTGGTGCGTTCATAAACTTTTTTAAACATTCTCTTCCTGAATTTTGCCTCTTTAATCAAGGTGAAGACCTGAATGTAAAATTGTCTTTATGACAGTGAAAACTTCCTCCGCCAAAGCAGACTATAAATGTTATACCACATTTTGAGAGCTGGCTGGGGCTTAGAGAGATTAAATGACTTGCTTAGAGTGGAAGTCAGTAAGTGTTGGGAAGCGGGCTTTGAACCTAAGTGATCCAAGTCCAACACTCTACCTGCTACACCTCCACTGCCTCACTGAGAAGGAACAACGGGGAAATAAGTCTGGAAAGTCAAACTGAGGACACATTAGGGATGGCTTTGAATGCCAAGAGGAGTTTGGCTTACTAATGTTTAAGCAAAATTTAAATAAAGCTCACAAATATTTTCTGGGTGCCTACAAAGTGCATGATGGTTGCCATCCTCCAGAATTTATGATTTTATAGCTAGAGTGAAGGCACAGCCTTTACATGTGGAGGAAACCATGGGTATAGCATCAATCTGGGTCTTAGGGCATGAAATTAAACATGATGTATATTGCTTAAGCTTCTCAAGATCAAGCTGCTTTTCTCCCCAGAGGAAAAAAAATATATTACCTCAGCACTCAGGAAAATGATTCCATTGTCTTCTGTTCTTTTTTTTTTCCTACTCTTTCTCTTTATAACAGCACTTTCCAAACTAAGGCTTGAAGGCACTTCTCTATCTTTCTCTCAGGTTCTGCATTATTAATCAAACGACTTCCTAACCTCACTGAAGAAGAGAGAAAGAGAGAGAGAGAGAGAAAGAGAGAGAGAGAACCCCAATCCCCCTCCATTTTAGCTTTGAAATGCAATAAAGTTTCCTGAGTGCCAGCATTTCCAGAGCAATTGATAGATCGGCCTTTTAGCTGGAAGCCAACCAAGAATGTTCTCCCCATGAGCCTTTGCCAGAATGCATGTTTCCAATTATATTAAAATCTTCTGGAGGGGTTTAATTTGTTTATGAATTGGTGAAATTAAAAAAAAAATTAAAAGCCAGCATTGGGGAAATAACCACTGAAATTGCAAGAGGAGACAGTAATGAGTCTGAGCTGAGTAAGGGCTCAGTGCTCAGAAATAAACGGCACAGCAGCAGTCACCCTCAGAGAACGTTCCAATAGATCTCCCCTACACTGCTTTGCTCATTTGGTCCCAGTTTCTTGAATAATTTTTTTTTATGCTACATCTTTCTCACATTTATTGGCACAGCTTAGGAGTCTGTTGTGACCAAATGGCCTAGAGGATTGGTGAGCTCAGATTTTGCAGCTCTCAGAAAAGGCAAAAGTATGGCTTGGGTTTTACAAGGTGATCTGGAAGTCTGTCCTCAGGACTGCCAGTGGCATGTGGTCTTGAGGGTTATGTAAAACAACTATATAAAGAGCCTTGGAGTAGCATGAAACCCTCAGCAATCCTGGTCTGCGGGAAAAATGATCACACTCCTTCCCCCTTCAGTTTCACTAATGCCCCTCCACCTCTGCACCAAAATTATCTCCTTCAACAACCACACCCCCTCACTGATTAAGGTTCCTGATCTCTAATCTTCCTCCTCTCCTTCCTACCCCCAAACCAAATTCCCATGAAAACCTAACCAGTAGAAGAGGAAAAGAAAGTATATTAAAATCCTTTGTGATCTGTGCACCTGATTTTTTTTAGGCCTTCTCAAAGAAAAGTCTTTCTGGAGAGGTTAACATGTGGTCACACAACCAGTTAGTGGCAGAATCAGAATCAGAACTCAGATCCCTTGTGTCTAAATTCATTTTTTCTTTCCTGTTTGCATAAGCCTGAACTTTGATCTTTAACTTATTTTCTCTATTTTTTTTTTTGCTGTCGAAGGTGCATATAACATCAGATTTCTTTTCAAACCCTACTTTTCCAAAATTTTTTTTTTTGCTTTTTGGAGGTGGGAAGGCTAGGAAATTGGAGTTAAGTGACTTGCCCAAGGTTACAAGGCCAGTAAGTGTTAAGTGTTGGAAGCTGGATTTGAATTCAGGTCCCCTTGATTCCAGGGCCGATGCTCTATTCACTGTGCCACCTAGCAGCCCCCCTAAATATTTTTTAAAAAAATTTTTGAGATGCACTTTCACACTGAAGTCAATAAGTATCAAGATATATGTTGACTGGGTTTGGTGGATCTTGTCAAATTTTTCATAAAATTTTTCTCCTTCATTGGTTGCAACAAATGTTGGTGCATAAGCTGCAAGCTATTTTCATAATATTCCTCTTGCCTTCACAGCATGAGTACTCCAAGCTTAGATAACTAAGTGTACCATGAAATGGTGTTTTTTATTGTATTTGTGTACAGGATAACAACTCTGCCAACTACTTCTTGGCTCCTCTGGGAGCTATCTTTCCACTGAGCTACAGCCTTTTGATGTCTTTTTGTGCCATTTATAGAAATTGGTTGGTTGATTGTTGTCCTTTGTTATCAAAGAGGTCCAAAATGATATCACTACGTTGCAGTCCAAGTACAGTATGTCCAACTGTGGCTGATCAGACCAATACAAGCTAGGATGGCTCTATAACAAGTTGGGTACAAATAGTACACATGAACATTTGGAGTGGAGATGGCTCTAAATTAGTTCATCTCACATTTCCTTTGAGCTACTGCAAATCTGCTTTGCTCATACAGCACAGCCCTTCTTTGATGCAGACACGCCATGCTGGGTGGTACTGTGCCAGTGTCTCCCATGCCTCATAATCAATTCCAAGTTCTTCAGACAGACTTTGAAAGTCTACTTGTATCGCTTCTACTGACCTCCCTGTAAGAATTTGTAATGGTAGCTAGTATTCTGAATTCTGTGGATAAGTTCCCTTATGTTGGTAGTCAGCGTTGTTGTTCGTACTGTGTTCTAGAAGAGGACCGTGACATCTGGAAGGTGACGTCATGACTTGCAAGTGAACTGGATTTAAGTGAGGGAGGGCTGTGCAAGGATAACAGCTTCACTTTCTCTTCCAGAGTCATGTGGGTCCAATGGCAAGATATAGATCAGGAAAACTGAAGATCACCCCAGATGCAGTGGGGGACCTTGGCCTTTTTAAGCTAAGGTCTTTCCCAGGTCTCAGTTTGTCTGAGGCAATGCCCATTCAGTAATTAAGACTAAGTAAGAAATAAGGCAAGGAATGGCCTCTTTTACCTAGTTAAAAAAAATCAATCTGGGAGGGGAAGACCCTCAGGGTTTCTGGACAAAACAGAAACAGTTGCTCACTCTGAGCAATACACTCACTCTGAGACATCAGAGCCCAAACAATGACCAAGTGAGGCTTACTCTGGGATTCACTTTTGGCCAATCAATGAGAGCCAGAGTGATCTGGGTTAATGGCATGATCCTTAAAAAAGAAATCTATTCCATAAACCCCAAGATATCTTTCAACGTTTCAGTCATCAAAATTTATATTCCTTTGGGCACAGTACCCACAGGTAAGGGTATGTCTGATTCCTTATGTGGACAGAGGGAGAGGAAAGAGTGAGAGAGGAGAAGGAAGGAAGGAAGGAAGGGATGAAGGGAAAAGGAAACTGCATTGCCCAACTGGAACTGGTCAGTTGGGTCCCCAGGGTGGCAGCTATTACTACTCATAGACTGTTGTTTGTCCTTCATTCTCAAAGAGGACCATGATATCAGGAAGGTGTCATGACTTGCAAGTGAATTGGATTTAAGTCAGGCAGGACTGTATAAAGTCACCAGCTTCATCTCTCCTCCAAAGCCATCTGGGTTCAGTGGCAAGATATAGATCAGGACTACTTTCTAGAGAGGTACACATAGATGATGATGTTGACATACACATTGCCACTGCTAGCCCAGGATTTGGGAGATTCTGAAGGAAAGTGTGGGAGAGAAGAGGTATTAGACTGACTACCAAAGTGAATGTCTACAGAGCCGTTGTGCTGACCTCATTATTGAATGCCTGTGAAACCTGGACAATCTACCAGGGCCATGCCAGGAAATTGAATCACTTCCATGTGATTTGCCTTGAGAAGATTCTCAAAATCATCTGACAAAATAAGGTACCAAACACTGAGGTCCTTTCTCAAGCTGAACTGCCAAGTATTCAAATTCTACTGCAGAGAGCATAACTTACATGAACTGGCCCCATCTTGGTTGCCAAATGAAGATTTGCCTAAAACCAGAGATAACAGTGATATGAATGTGGTTCTGTACCCTTAGTAGTGCATCAGTATCTGTCTTGGGTAACACTGTATGCATAGCTCATAGTTTCATTGATCTAAGTCCCTCTACCACAACAGGACAGTGATCTAGGAGGGAAAATTTTTCAGTCACAGCTGACTCTTCATGACCCCATTTGGGGTTTTCTTGGCAAAGATACTGGAGTGGTTTATCATTTCCTTCTCCAGTTCATTTTACAGATGAGGAAACTGAGGCAGACAGGGTTAAATGACTTGCCCAAGGTCACACAGTTAGTAGGTATCTGAGGCCATATTTAAACTCAGTTCTTCCTGACTCCAGGCCTGGTACTCTATACACTGTCCTCCCCACCCCATTGTTTCAGGATTAAATGACTCACTCAGCATCACACAGCTAATAAGTGTCTGAGGCAAAATTTGAATTCAGGTCCAGTCCTCTACCTGCTTCACCACCTATTATTTTGCAGTCATTGGGGCAACCACTGGAGAGAGAAGACTGGAGGGACAGGACAGCTACTTCCAAGTATCTAAAGGCTGTCCTGGGGTAAGAAAGATTAGATTTGTTTTGCCCGGCCCTTGAGGACAGAAATAAGAGCAGTATTTGGAAATATCAAAGAAGGTAACTTTGACTTGATATAAGAAAAAAAGAGAAAAAGAAATAAGCAAACTTGGTCCAGGAATACTGGCCTATGTCTGTAATTTCTGCTACTGGAGGAAGCTGAGTCTCATAGATCATTTGAGCTGGGAAGTTCTGAGCTGCCTTAGAGCTAAGGATGATTGTGTATCTGCACTATCTGGTGCTGAAATAGTGAGCTTTCAGGAGTGGGAGACCACCAGGCTGTCTAAGGCGGGGTGAGCCAGCCCAAGTTAGAAATGGTGCAGGTCAAAGTTCCCATGTTGATCATTGTTGTGGTCAGGCCCGGGAGTAGCCATTGCACTTGCAGCCTGGACAAGATAAAGAGACCCAGTTTCAAAACCAGAACAGAACACAACAAAAAAACCTTGCTAACAATTTGGAGCTATCCCAATGTGGAATATATCACCTTAGGCGGAGATAGTGGGTTCTTCTTCACTATAGCTCTTGTGGCAAAGTCAGGAAATACATTCATTGAATGTGTCAGAGAAGGGATTTTTGTTCAAGTCTGGGTTGGGAGAGACAGATAATAGAAGAGCCTGTGAACAGGGAAGCAACAGACCTTTTTTAGCAAGTCATTGGATGAATGGAAGAAGGGAGGGAGGGAAAATTTTAATTCCCCTCAGTCAAAAGGTATTCTTGGATATTAGTACTAAGGCACATGGGAGATTGCAAGTGGAATAGACGTGTGATTTCAAGACTGTTGAGCTTAGTTAAGTAGCTGTTGCTCAGTGGAAACAGCACTGGTTCTGGAGTCAGAGAACCTCAATTCAAAGCCCATCTCTGATGATTACTACCTGTGTGATCTTGGGCAGGTCACTTAACTGCTTTGGGCCTCAGTTTCCTCATCTCTAAAATGGGATGGTTTGATCTGATGACCTCCCAGATTCCTTTCAGCTTTATCTATGATCCCATGATCCCATGGCTACTAAGTTTGTGTTGCCCAGGCATCCAATTCCATTGTGATTAAGCAAGAATTTATTTGTTCACATAGGATCTCAATCTAAAATGCCAAAGGCACTAGATTTGGAGTCAAAGAACTTGGGTTTGAATCCCACCTGTCCTACTTTCTACCTCTGTAATGTTGGAGAAATTTCCTCTCTGGTCCACTTTAATAAAATGAGGAAGTTAGACTCAATGGTCTCTAAGCCTCTAAGTCTGTGATCCTGTCCTCTTTTTGGCCCCCTCTAGCTGAGAATCTGCAGTCTCTAAAGATGAGGATCAAGGACGTTTCTTGCATTCCCAGCATTCTGCTAATGATACAACAGCGAGTAAACAGCAGGCACAGTAGCCAGTGTGCCCTGGCAGGGGGATTACTAACAGGTTATAATGGATAGATTTTACATGATTTTTATCATGTCACCCTAGGTACTCTGTAAGATCTGAAGCCAGGTCCACTGATAAATTCCTGCTCAGACTTCTATAAGCTTTTATGACAAAGACCCTATTATAAGGTTATCTAGGGGAAATAAATAATAGGTTGTGAAAAACCCACCGAGACAAGAATATCACAGTTTACGTCATATGTAATATATGTTTTTCACATTAAAAAAGAAAAAAATATAGTCACCCTAAAAAGGAAATTTTATTTTATTTTGCCTTTTTGGAGGGGAAAAGGGAGGGCATTTGGGGTTAAGTGACTTACTCAAGGTCACACAGCTGGTAAATGTTAAGTGTCTGAGGTCAGATTTGACCTTAGGTCCTCCTGACTCCAGGGCTGGTGCACTATTCATTGTGCCATCTTGCCGCCCCAAAAAAGGAAATTTTAAAAGGCAATTTCTTTTCTTCCACCTGTGTTACTATGGGCGAGTAAGTCACTTCACTTCTGGGGTCTCAGTTTCTTATATGTGAGATGAATAAGTAAAACTATGTGACCTCTCAGGTCCTTTCCACCTCTAAATCTACTGCCATGCGTCATGATCTTGTGAAATGAGAATTAAACTAGATTAATATTAAGCTCAGGGAAAAGGCCAATTGCATCCTGTTCCATTCCCCCAAAAGCACAAGCAGATAACACAGACAGACCTTGGTTTAGAAATTTTAATTCTCTCCATTTAAGTGTACACAAAACCATTACAATCTGTTTCACGTGGAAAGAAATGGCATGAGAAGATTAATGAGAAGATTAATGAATTGATTCTTTTGCTCTGCTAGTATTTACTTTGCATTTCTAGTGTAGGGTAATTTAAAACTAATGTCTTCCACATTGATGGCTGAGTGTAGGGAATCACAATTTCTTTGCTTTTTTATTTTCTTTCTAAATAAATGGATTAAAAAAAAAAACTGAGTCACACTGGGGCCGTCTTCTACTCCAGGTCTCTTCTCCCTTCCCCCAGGGAGATGTGCAGAATTCTACAAAGCCAGATGCCGCAGAAGCTGGGCCTTTGCAATAGGGGGGAGGGTAGAGAGGGAGGCAAGAGCAGGAAAAGGTGTGCTGGGCCAAGGTGCACATTTGACATTCCAGGAAAAATAGGAAAAAATTTATACACACAGAAAGAGTCCAATGGACAAAACCCTGGCCACAGACACGTTATGAAAAACACCAGATGTGAAAGTGGTCAGGCTGGCATTTTCCTGACCAAATGGGTTGGACTGCACAGCAAATCTGGCCAACTGTTCAATAACCAACTAGGTCCTTAGAAAACCAAGGAAAGGGGGTAGGTGAGAGGGAATGAGTGAGACTTACTCTCATCAGATTTGGCTTAAGGAGGGAATAACATACACACTGAATTGGATATGGAAATCTATCTTACCCTACAAGAAAGTAGGGGGGGAGAGGATAAGAGAGGGAGGGATGATAGAAGGGAGGGCAAATGGGGGTAGGGGGTAATTAGAAGCAAACACTTTTGAGGAGGGATAAGATCAAAGGAGAGAATAGAATAAATGGGGGTTAGGATAGGATGGAGGGAAATATGGTAAGTCTTTCACAACATGACTAATATGGAAGTGTTTTGCATGACTACACATGTATAACCTATATCGAATTGCTTGCCTTCTCCGTGAGGGTGGGTGGAGAGGGAGGGAGGGAGAGAATGTGAAACTCCAAGTTTTAAAAACAAATGTTTAAAATTGTTTTTACATGCAACTGGGAAATAAGATATACAGGCAATGGGGTATAGAAATCTATCTTGCCCTACAGGAAAATAGAAGGGAAGGGGATAAGAGAAGGGTGTGTGTGTGTGTGTGTGTGTGTGTGTGTGTGTGTGTGTGTGTGTGTATGTGTGTGAGAGAGACAGACAGACAGACAGAACAGAGGGCAGATTAGGGGAAAGGGTAACGAGAATGCATACAGTCTTAGGATGGGGGAGGAGAGAGATGGAGAAAAAACTCAAAACTCAAAATCTTGTGAAAGTACATGTTGAAAACTAAAAATTAATTAAATAATTAAAAAAAAAGAAAAGGAAAACCAGATCCACCACAGAGCTATGAATTGGCTGACCACATGTGACTGAGCCCAGCAAAGTGGCTGCCCTTTGTCCAACAGGCTTTCCAAGGGTGCTAGGAGTGCCTCCTATCTCTCTCTGAACTCTTCCTTCACCTCCTCACTGATGCCTCAATCTAACTTAACAAGGGATAAGTGATGCCTTTCCATAATTAGAGTTTTGGTTTCAACTCTTCAATACTAATATCCATGGGTATTTGCCCTTAGGTACAAGCATCTGAGGCCTCTCTATGGCACGGTAGATTAAGGGGCAGGCCTTGGAGTCAGGAGGACTTGTGTTCAAGTACTGTCTCCAATACCTACTATTTGTATAAATATGAGCAAGACCATAAGCACTTAGTGATCTGGCCAGAGGTGCCAGCAAAACACCCATGTGCTGCCTGAACCAGATTAAAATGTAATTGGGAAATGTTGAACAAAATAAACAAAAATACAATACAATACAGAGAACATTAATTTCTGAATCAATATCTGAACCA
>CM053582.1:169806139-169817015 GCA_028627135.1 Pseudochirops cupreus
AAAAATGGAAGAGATGTTGGAAAATTGAGATACTAATGCACTGTTGGTGGATTTATGAATTGATCTAATCATTCTGGAGAACAATTTGGATCTATATCCAAAGGGCTATAAAACTGTGCATACCCTTTGACCACTACTAGAGATTAAAAAACAAAATGGAAAAGGATCTATATGTACAAAAATATTTATAGCAGTTCTTTTTATGATGACAAAGAATTAGATATTGAGAGAATGCCCATCAATTGGGGATGGCTGAACAAATCAATTGTGATGGAATACTATTGTGCTATTTAAAAAATGACAAGCAAGATGTCTCAGAAAAACATGGAAAGACTTATATGAACTGATGCAAAATGAAGTGAACAGAATAAAAAAATTGTACATGGTGACAGCAATATTGTATGGTGATCATCTGTGAATGACTTAGTTATATTCAGCAATACAGTGATCTCAGATGCTTCTGAGGGACTCATGATGAAAAATGCTATCTACCCTAGAACAAGGACTGATGGAGTCTGAAAGCAGATGAAAGCATATTTGTAAAATGTTCTTTTTTTCTTGTTTTTTTTTGTCTGTTTTCTTTTGCAACACAGCAACTATGGAAATGTATTTTGTATAACTGTATGTGTATCATCCGTATCAAATTTCTTGCCTTCTCAAGGAAGGGGGAGGAAGAAGATAGGAGAGAATTTTGAACTCCAAATTTTTAAAAAATGAATGTTAAAAATTGTTTTCATATGATAAAATAAAAACCCTGAAGTTCTACTTTTTGCATTGGCTACAGTTTTTCAAATCCGGCCATGTTTAGGGAGAGAGCAAAGGAAAAATCCAACAGGAAATCAGTGAGCCAACAATCACCACCTAAATGGTAACTGCAAAGAGATGTAGAAAAATATTTTAAGTGTTTAAAGACATCATAGAGCCAAACCATACCGGGGAAACATTCCATGAGCTTTTTTTTCTTTTGGTAGAGGTATTCAATTTTAATTGGGGTGGGGGAGCTTTGGGGGAAGGGAAACTACCCAAGTTGGCATAGTTCATACTTAACAACTCATTCAAAACTTCCAAATGTGTTATAAGTTCTAACTTGTAGTAATACTTAAAAGTGCTTAGCCATTACTATTTATTTTTCTTGAAAAATCATTAGATTCACCAGGACTGACTCCCTCCCATTCCAATCATATCTTGCCCAAGGCATTCATTATTCCTCACTTCTTCCTTTTTAATGTTGCTCCCCACAGCAACTGATGTTTGTTCACTTTTGATGTTTGAAGCTTTTTCAAATTTTACATTCTGCTGTCCATATCCTGTATTCTCTTGTTCTTTGCCCACTCCCACTTCTTTCTGTTGCTCCTGCTCTTTACTGGTGTCTTTTTTATGCCCTCTTTTTCTTCAGTCTCTTTTATGACTGGATTTTTTTCTAGCATATCCCAAGCCAATCAGGAAAAATGGACAAACAGCAAAAGAAAGCATGTGGCTACTTGGCTCAATAGCTATTTGGTTTTTCATACTGAAAGGTGGTTTGTTTTGTTTTTCTGATTTGTTTCATCTGGGCAATGTGAAACAGAATCTGATGTGGGATATGCAGGGAGGGAAGCTCCCTTAGGTGTTTCAGACTCATACCCAGTCCTAGAGGTCTAGAGTATCCTTTCTTATTACTGGAATCCTTTCTTAATATCTTTAAAAATTTTCATTCTTTTCAGTCTTCCCAGCACTGTGTGCTGGTCACCTACACCTCCCTCTCCCATGCCTTCTCTTAATTTGTAAATTCTTAAAAATCAGAGACCTGAATTTCAAGCCAACTAAAGGGCACTATTCAGTTCAATTCAATGTTGTTTTCCCGGGAACTATGCTAAACTCAGGGGATACAAAAAGAAACAAAATCACCCCCTACCCACCCTCAAGAAGTTTACAATCTAATGGTTTTCTAAAATATGTTTGAAGGAAAAATGAGAGAAGGAGCCATGGGATAAAGAAAGACTGAAAATTAGATGGAGAGAGGAGATGATCCAATGTGCAAGTTGAGACAGTAGATTCTAGTAGAAGGCAGATGAAAGAGAAGAAGGAGAAGGAGTAAGGGAAGGAGAAGGGGAAAGAAAGGAGGGTAGGAGAAGGAAAGAAAAGGAGGAAGGGGAAGGTGGCAAAGAGGAGAGAAAGAGGATGAGTCAGGTGCTGAACTCCTTGAGCAAAGCAAAGGATGACTTGGCATAAAGGGCAACAGGCAGTAGCCACCAGGGTCTGTATAGGGTGATAAATCTGGATGGAGTAAACATCAAAACAGGAGCATCACTGACTGAAGGTTCTAGAAGGATAGTCTAAAAGTGACAGTGAGAAGCTGGAAGCATGCCATGTTTTAGGAAGGCAATCATCACATTGGAGCACATCCAAAGGAAGTCTTTTAGGATCGTGAAAGTGAAGAGGTGTAAGTAGGAGGGATTTCTATTGAAATCCTTTCTAGGTTTGTCATTGGAAAAGAATTACTGGACTTAGCTGTCTTTTGGCAGAGTTATAAAAGTTTATTGTTACACAAGGGCAAAAAGGATGGGGTAAGGAGACCTACAAGCTGTTAGAGATTAAAGGCAGAGTTACCAAGTTAGTGTGACTCTCTTCAGCGGGCAGATAGCCTGCAACGCGTGATGGAAAAAGGCCTGCAAAGAGCAGGAGATAGAGATACAGAATTTAAAGACACAAAACTGTCAGTCATAGGTTCATTAGGCTAATTAGGTATACAGAGGTGGAGTTATGGAGGGATCTGGGAGGAGCCAGGGAGTGGCTAATACTTGTAACACGCACCCTTCACATCAACTGCTCCTGCGTTTTGCCCATAATTCACTGGGAGAAACTGCAGGGTGCAAGGGGCGGGAGGTGTGGTTTTTGCCTTGAGAGGTCATAAAGTCAACCAGCAGTCAGATTTGAAGTCAAATTTAAATGAGGAGTACGCATCCAGTTTGCAAATAGAAGAGTCTTGTTTACTAGAACAAAAGGAAGTAATGCTTTTAAAAGATTATTGTTATCATAGCTATAGAGTTAATGGTTTCAGAGGAAATACCTCTAGGCTGGGGGCAGGGAAGAGACAGAGTTAATGCTTTACAGCTATAGGGAAAGGGAAGGGACAGAGTTAAACTGATTTCACAAACTGGTGGTACAGACGCAAGACTGAAGTTACAACGTTTCAAAATTATAAAATCACCCCAAAAAATATTACAAAGGCCACTCTGCACCACTTCAAAAGGGGCAGAAACCATGTCATGCAAAGATTGATCGAGCAGATCCATGAGAATGTTATAGATAGTAACAATAACACTGTTTTAACAACAACTTTGAGCAACTAAGTCATTTTGATTATTATAAATATCCAAATTAACTACAAAGGACAGACACTATCTACATCCAGAGAAAGGACTGATAAATAAGACTATGTAGAGAATGGGTTTTACAAAGATATGCATATTTGTTTCTAATAGTAGCCATCTCTATTGGGGCAGGGAAGGGAAAAAAGCTATCATGATGACATTATTATATATTTAAAAGAAATAGCAAATAATATATAATAGATTGGTAGTTTCATGTACAATACTCTTTTTTTCTATTCTACTGTGTTATAGAAATCTTTGCTTCATTTCTTAAGTTCAGAATAAAATCAATAAAAAGTTTTGAAAAAAGATTGATTGAAGGAAGGATGATTAGCCAGGAAAATGGAAGGCATAGAGAAAACATGAGTGCTGTATTTAAGAATTTGAAGGACTAGAACTAGGAGCAATAAAGAGATACTATAAAACAAAACTCTGCAAGAAGAAATAGTAAGATGATATCCCATTTGAAAAACGCTAGAGGGGAGGATTCTGGGAAGATGGAAGACTAGGTCAGAAAATTCCAAGCTCTTAAGATTTTTACCCACAAAAGAGTTAAAATAGCACCTTAGAGGGAACAAAGTGTGGGTGGAGATAAGAAGGGGGGGGCATTAATAGGGTCCCCCTGGGGCAATTTGAGAAGATCAGAAGAAAAATCCAAGGATGAGGTGTGGTCCCTGTGAAGAGAAAACAGGCTAGGTTCAGGTTTCCTTGGGGTTAATTGGTTTGAGAGGCTGCCTCAGGCCCCAGCCACTGGAACTTTTATCCCCAGGATACCAAGGGGAGTTGACTGTCTGAGCCGGGGAAGATCAATAGAACATCTGCTGACCAGGAACACCAGAACCAGTTGTGCTGCAAAGAGCAGCTGGGGCAAGAAGGAGTCAGCACACGCCAGGTGAGTGCAGAAGCAGTGGGGCAGAAAGCCCTGGCTGTGGGCAACTACAGGAGACTGGAGGTTTGGCTTTGGTTTCAGGCTAGAGAGGAGAAGTGAAAATCTGGGGCAAGAGGCACCATTTTCCATACCCCATGGCTAGAGGTGATTACAAATAATTGAGATATTATCACAAAAAATACACAGGCAAAAGAGAAAGAATCCCACCATAGAAAACTATTTTGGGAATAGAGATGACCAGGGTTCATCTTCAGAAGAGGATATTGAAGTAAAGCAACCCCAAAGAGTAATGTCAAATAGTCACCTGCCAAAAAAGAATTCATAAAAGATCTTTAAAAAAGACTTAAAAAATCAAATGAGAGAGATGGAGGAAAAACTAAAATAGAAAATAAGAATAATCCAAGAAAACAAGAAGGATATGAAAGGAAATTTAACCAATTAGAAAAGGAGATCCAGAATCTTAAGTAAGAAAATGACACCTTGAAAATTAGAATTGGGTAAAGTGAAGCCAGTGAAGTTATAAGAGATCAAGAAATAATTAAACAAAATATGAATAATGAAAAAATAGGAGAAAGTGAAACATCTTATAAGAAAAACAGATTTGGAGAATAGATCAAGAAAAGAAAATTTTAAAATAATTGGACTAACTGAAAGTTACAATCAAAAAAAAGCATCTTGATACAATAATAAAAGAAATAATCAAAATTGTCCTGAAGCATTAGAACAAGGGGGGAAAGTAGAAATAGAAAAAATCCATCAATCAACACTTAAAAGAGATCCTATGAGGAAAACTCATAGGAATATAATAGTCAAATTCCAAAACCCAAGCTCAAGGAAAAATATTAAAAACATCAAGATTAAAACACTTTAAATATGATGGTGCCACAATTAGAATTACAGGAGACCTAGCGACAGAGACATTAAAGAACTGCAAGTCTTGGAATACAACATACCAAAGAGCAAAAGAATTAGGGCTTCAGTGAAAAATATCATACCCTGCAAAGTTAAGTATTATTATCCTGAATGAAAAAAAATGGATATTTGATAAACTCTCAGACTTTCAAGACTTTGTTTAAAAAAAATCCTGAACTTAATAGTAGATTCAACATATAAGAACCAAGAGAAATATAAAGTCTATTACAAAGACTAATTATAAGGGACCCATGAGGAAAGACTGTTTACTTTTTATATATGTAAAATGGATGTCTAAGATTCTTATCAATAATTGGGTAGCTCATAAGAAAGATTGGGGTAAAACCTGAGAATGATATGAATTTAAAAAGTAAAACCGTTTAGGAACAGCTTTAAAAAGTATTTATTTGAAGTGCAAAAGGAAGAATTGATACAGAGGAATTAAATGGGGGAAGAGGGTTGGTAATTCTGGTAACTTACTTTCATTGGAAATGAGTTTAAGAGAGAACAATACGTATATATTTAGAAGAGTATAAAAGTTTTCTAAATTCAGAAGAAAAAAAATGGTAGGGGCATAGGGAGGGGAGAGAGGACAAGGGAGGGATTTTTAGAGAGGAGGGTGAGGGAATAGGTAGAATAGGGGTATAGAAGGGTGTTTAGATTTATGGGAATGGGAGGATAGGGGAGGGATCCTTGGAGGGGGGTAGGCAAGTTATAGGAGGGCAAAATAGTGGGTAGAAGTAAAGTAGAGGAGCTAGGAGGTATAGGAAATGAGATATAATCACACATAAAAAACAAAGATCAGGAATAGGATAGGCTTGGGAAAGTATATGTCTATATATGTATGTAGTACGTATGTATATATCTATAACTTTAGAGAAACGTATCTAAACTTTATTGTAGCTTTCTGGGGGGATATTGGGGGTAGGGAACAAAAAGAACAAAGTAAAAAAAATGTATAGCAGAGAACAAAAGAAAACTCACAAGGATGCAAAGAAAAGATAGAAAGTTCTCATCACGAGTACTATTTATGATACAGGCTTTCTGGAAATGAAAATCTATTGTTAAATATTTTGAATCCTTTCATGTCCTGTGATGTACATGACATGCTTTTTTTTCTTTCTAACTTTGTAATTAAATTCCAATACTTAAGTTTATGACAAGTTTTTGTTTCTTTTCTCTATTCTGTATTTGTGTTCTGGTGTTTGGGTCTAAAATAAAATTTTGAAAAATAAAAATAAAATAATGCTTGACCAAATAAAATACCTGGGAGTACCCCTGCCAAAACAGACCCATAATCTATATAAACAAAATTATTAAAAAAAAATTATACAAATAAAATTAGACTTCAATAAATGGAGAAAAATTAATTGTTCATAGGTAGAGAGGACCAATAATAAAAAAACGACAATTTTGCCTGAACTAATTTATATATTCAATGCCATCCCAATTAAATTACCAAAAAAATTAAGTGTTAGAAAGTTTTGCTCACATTTGACTGAGGGGAGGGATTTCTGTGTCCATTCCAACTCTGATATTCTGTGATCCTGTCACCTTGGGAGAGTCACTTCCCCTGTAGGCCTCACTTTTCTTATCTATAAAATGGAGAGATTAGATATTAATTAAGTCTCCTTCAGCCTCCCAAATTCTTTGCTATTTCTCTGATCATGTTTCTTCTGTTTTTTGTTAATCAACCCAATCCTAACCCCTTATAGGTACTTAACCAATCTGTGATTTTGATGGTGTTGTTGTTGACGATGCTGACGATAATATTATGACGATGAAATTACTTTAGTCATGTTTCAGTACATCTGAACCTTTGGCTGAATCTAGATACCATTCAAGTTCAAAGAATGGTTGGTAGAAATGAAGAACCAACATGACAGTGTGTCCCCAAGAGAGTTCATTTATTGTGGAAACTGGGTAGTTTCTGGGAACTTACACCTCTGAGGCCATAATGAAAGATGACTGACAAGTCATCGTTGCTTCCTAAGTGATGCTAGAATGATCTGGCTACCTCCCTCTCATGTATCATCCTTAGTACTTTATAATTACCTTTTGACCTTTACTGACTCTGACAGTTGTGAGAGTTTAAAAAAAAAAAAGGATTCCAGAATATTGCTATTATGCTGTTGCCTAGAAACATGGCCTAAAATACATCTGGCTTTAATAGAGAAGCTAAAATGAGTTTCTCTTTTCCTGGCATTGTCTCATTTTTTTTTTTTATCAACTGTGGATCGCAATAGAATTTCTTACTAATACATTCAGAAGTGTCTAAAACCAAGTCACCCAATCTAGAGAGCATTTTCCATCATGGGGAGCTTTAACAATACTAACTCTGTATTATGAAACCTAATCCCTAACCCATGAATGCACAGCACATATGGAATGTTGTATTGTCCAATCACTCATCACATTTTCTGCCTGGAGACTTTGGCCAAAGTTCCTCAGAGAGAATTCTGGGAGGAAAACTTTTGCTGTCCATCAGATATGACACTATTAAGGCTTGCTTTGCAAATAGACACAAGAGGATCTCTTGTTCCATGAAATTATTTAGAGACCTGTAACTTTCATGCATGTTACTTCTTTTTATTATTCACTCTTTCCTTTCTCCTCCCCCTGCTTCCTATGTCATTAGTCCAAGTGACTATTTATAGTCAGTCCTCACAACTCTTCCATAAAAAAAAAAATTCCTTGAAAACTTAACCAAAAAAGAAGGAAGAGGCAGGACTTGCTCCTTTTATATCTACTTAATTTTCATTACTGGCATGGGGGTATGTATATTGGCAGGAATGTTCTAGGCAGTGGTGGTCAGAATTAACAAAGCCAGTGAGAAGGGAAGAAATAGAAGTCATAGATAATAACATTATTTAATTAGACCTCAAAAGGCTACTCAGGGTATCTAGTTCAATCTCCACAGCAAATTGAGGCTCAGAAAGTTTAAGTGAATTGCCTACTGTCATACAAGTAATAGATCATAGAGCCAGAATTTGAACTCAGGCCCTCTGATTTCAAATCCAGTGCTAAGTCCAACTATTCCAGAAACACTAATTCTAATTCCAAATTTTCCCTTTGTGTGAAAAAAAAAGTGGGGAATCTGTCATTTATTTTAAAATCTAACTTTATTATTTTAAGTTATCAAAAATTTGTGAACAAGGATGTTTCTTATAGAAACACTGAAATCCTGAGATGGGGCCCTTGTTTGAGATACCATAGAAGTGTTTACACAATTCTAAAGGGTAATTTGTCATCTGGATGTTTGGAGCATGGTGTCAGATAGGTAAAAGGTTCCAACCTTGAGTTGTTTGGTATCATGTAAGGTTAACATCTAGTTGATTGACTAAATGTTTTGGGTTTTTTATATAGATATGCATCTTTTAGAAACTAGCCTTTGACTAAGGCAGAATACAAAGAACAAAAATTACCAGTTTAAAAAAACACAGCATTGCAAGAGACTGGCCTGGCCCAAAGGTTTCTTTCATTAATTGGAAAAACTAGCACTTTTTTAAAGTAACAAATAAAATTGAAAGTGATTGGGTTGGGCTAGATATCCCTTATAGAGGGACCTCCATGAAATCCTTTCCAGTGTTTCTGTGACATTCAGAATGAGATTACCCCCTAAGAAAAATACACGAAGCAGATCTGAATGGTAACTGTGATCAGAATCTAAAAAAGGAATTTGTGAGCTCCAGGCAATAATTGCCTTTCCATTTTTGCTGTCCATTAGGGCTGAGTGAATGGGGCTTGTTTCCAGGGCATTGAAATTTAGAGGACTCTGACATTTACATTCTCTTCAGTAGGCAGAAACCACGAAGTTTAAAACTTAACCAGAATAATTGATTAAAATGAGAAAGGAACACTTGGTGCATAGTGAGAAAGGACCCTTGTCCCATTAGATCCATACAGCTGCATCCCAGAGAAGATCCTCCCTGTCCTGTCCCTTCTTGCTCCCTTCCTATCTTTCTACCAATGGCTTCCTTAGCAGTGGCATCATGGTGTCCAAGAGTCTCTTTTTCCTCTAGGATGTGGTGAGGTGAGGTTTCTTTCCCCTAACTAAATTTTTCTTTAAAAGCTGATTTGAGAGTATATATCATGTCGCTTGCCCTAGCCACCAGCATTGCAAGTTATGGCTCTCCTACCCCCAAGAAGTTTTAAGCCTTTACTGTAATGCATATAATTTGACTTATTACACACCAAAGATATACATACATGCATACATATATAAAATGTATTATATATATATATATATACACACATAAATATACACATATACATACACACATATAGCATATATGTAGCACACACACACAGACACATAGACACACACACACACATATATATATGCTATGGACAACAGAAGTCTGGCATTAAAAATATAAACATTTGCAAAATGTAATATTACAAAGCATCTTTCACCATCTATAGGGGACTCCTCTTACATTTTTCATCTGTACTGGACATCCTCCATGAGAGTGATAAAAATCTTTGGTGAGCATCAATATCCCTGTTTTATATTAGTAGTGCCAATGCGATAGTTACGGCATCCACAATCATGATAAAGACTAAAAGTCATCTTTACTTCTACTGTAACTTTCTCCTTTTTTTTAAAAATTTCATTTATAGCCAAAAATGTTACTTTAAGTCCCCACATGTGTGTATCTGTATGTCTTCATATGTGGTAGGGTGAAGTCCAGAGAGTCTGAAGCAGGACTGGGAGAAGAATGAAGGATACTAGGCCTGGGTCCTTCCTCAGAGTGAAGGTTCTGGGAAGAAATCATCAATGTGAAAAAGGGCTACAAAGGTAAAGAGATGTTCTAGGGTGAGAAGGTCTAATGGGAAGAGAAGATGAGGGCTATACAAGTGGTGAGGGCTTGAAGTGGCACAGTGACCTGTTTCCAGGCAAGGTGAAGTAAAATCTCATATATCAGAGTCCTGGGTCTCGGGGCCAGAGTATAAGTTCCTGTAGGAGGGGATAAGGAGGATTGTCAGTGCCTTGCCAAGCAGCATGGTTAGGAATTGGATTGAAACTAAAAATGAACTTCTTAGCTTTGCATTATTCTTTGACTTTACTCCAACCACCAGTTCTGTCCTGCAGATATGTATAACAAGGACATATCAGAGCAAATCCACCACCACTATGAGATAAAGAACTCAAATTACATGCCCCAAAATGACCATTTTCTTATGCAAAGCTAGGCTTACATATACTACATGTGTTTAGTGATTGAACTTTTGCTAAACTTTTAGAGTAACCTAAGTCCAGAAGTAAGCTGGGTTCCAAATGGACACATAGCTCAGACATAAAGGATAACATCATAAACGAATTAGAGAAGCAAGGAGGAAATTGCCCTTCATATCCATGCATAGGGGACCTGCTTATGATGAAACAATGAATGGAGAAGATCACAGAAGATTAAATGGATGGTTTTGATTATAAAATTATAAGTTTTTTGCACAAACAAAACCAGTAGAGTTAAAATTAGAGAGCAAATAGGTAAATGGGAAAAATGTTTTTGCAGTATGTTTCTCTGATAAACATTTGATAGTTACAATATATAAGGTACTGATTCAAATTATACAAAGGCTATCCTTATATAGATAAAGCACCAAAGACAATTTTCAAAGAAAAAAATCCAAGCTATCCACAAACATATGCGAAATATGCTCCAAATTATTAATAATTGAGAGATGCACATTAAATTCTCTCTGACGTGCTACTTTA
>CM053582.1:169826567-169847692 GCA_028627135.1 Pseudochirops cupreus
AAAATAAAATAAAATAAAATAAAATAACTATAAACAGCATAAAATATCTAGGAATATACTTGCTAAAACAAACCCAGGAACTTGACGAACACAATTATAAAATTATACAAATAAAGTCACATTTGAATAACTGGAGAAATATTAATTGTTCATGAGTAGGCATAGCCAATATAGTTATAATGACAATTCAGCCTAAACTAATCTATTTATTCAGTACCATCCCAACTAAATTATCAAAAAATTATTTTACTGTTAGAAAAAATAATAATAAAATTCATTTGGAAGAACAAAAGGTCAAGAATTTCAAAGGAACTAATGAAAAAATGTAATGGAAGGAAGCTTAGCAGTATCAGATCTTAAACTACAGTATAAGTAATTATCAAAACCATCTGGTATTGACCAACAAATAAAAAGGTAGATCCGTGGAACAGAGTAGATATATAACACATAACAGAGAATGAATATGGTAACTTTGTGTTTGACAAACGTAAATATTTAAGCTTTGGGGATAAAAATTCATTATTTGGTAAAAATTGTTGGGAAAGCAGTCTGGCAGAAATCGGACATAGACCAACATCTTACACCAAGATAAGATCAAAATGGATACATGACCTATGTATAAAAGGAGCTATTATAAGAAAATTAGGGGCAGAGAGGTGGCACAGTGAATAGAGCACCAGCCATGGAGTCAGCAGAACTTGAGCTCAAATCTGGACTCAGACACTTAACACTTACTAGCTGTATGACTTTGGGCAAGTCACTTAACCCCAACTGCCTTGCCTTCCCCCCTCCAAAAATCAAGAGAGAGAGAGAGAGAAAGAGAGAGAAAGAGAGAGAAAGAGAGAAAAGAGAAAGAAAGAAAGAGAAAGAAAGAAGGAAGGTTAGAAGAACACAGAATATATTACCTATCACATTTATGGATAGGTGAACAATGCATGAATAAATAAGAGATAGAGAGTACTATGGATGGAAAATAGATTATTTTGACTATATTAAAAAGGCTTTGTACAAATAAAACCAATGTAAACCAAGATTAGAAGGAAAGCAGAAAACTGGGAAAATAGTTTTATAGATAGTTTCTCAGATAAAGCTCTCAAATCTCAAATATATAAAGAACTTTGTCAAAACTATAAGAATATAAGTCAGTCCCCAACTGGTGAAAGGTCAAAGGATCAGGCAGTTTTGTGTTGAAGAGATCAAAACTATATATTCTCAAGAAAAAATGTTCTAAAACAGCGGTTCTCAACCTGTGTGTTATGTTCAATTTGTAACAATGAAAATACATCCTGCATATCAGATATTTATATTACAATTCATAACAGTAGCAAAATTACAGTTATGAAGTAGCAACGAAAATAATTTTATGGTTGAGGGTCACCACAACATGAGGAACTGTATTAAAGAGTCGCAGCATTAGAAAGGTTGACAACCACTGCTCTAAAACAATATTGATTAGAGCAATGCAAATTAAAACAACTTTGAGATATCTTACACCTATCAGATAGGCTAGAATGGTTGAAGTGGAAAGTAATAAATGTTAAAGGAGAAATTGGAACACTAATTCACTATTACGGGAACTGTGAACTGCTCCAACCGTTCTGGAGAGTAATATGGAATTATGCCCAAAGAGTTATAAAACTTTGTATACCCTTTGACCCAGCAGTACCACTATTACGTTTGTTTCCCAAGGTGATTATAGAAAAAGGAATAGGACTTAAATGTCCTAAAATATTATAGCAGTTCATTTTGTGGTGGCAAAGAACTGGACATTGAAGGGATGTCCTTCAATCCAGAAATGGCTAAATAAGTTGTTGTATATGATTGTGATGGAACTCTACTGTGCTATAAGACATGATTGAGCTGGTTGATTAAAAAAAAACATGGAAAGAAGAAAAACTTATATGATAAAATGAAAAGTGAAAAAATGAAAAGAGCAGAACCAAGGGAACATTGTACACAGTAACAGAACACTACTGAACGACTCACTTTTTACTTTGGAGGGGGTGAGGCAACTGGGGTTAAGTGAGTTGCCCAGGGTAACACAGCTAATAAGTGTCAAGTGCCTGAAGCCAAATTTGAACTCAGGTCTTCCTAACTCCAGAGCCATACTCTATACACTGTGCAACCTAGTGGTCCCAACTAATTCATGTTGAGTATCTTCAATACTCAAATCAACTACAAAGGACGTATGAAGGAAGATCTATCCATCTCCAGAGAAAAAAATGACGAATAGAAGTCAATATACTATGGTTTTACATATATGTATACACACACACACACACACACACACACACACACACACACACACACACACATATTGTTAGATGGATCTTACTGAGCCAGTCTCTAACCCCCGAGAATGATGAAATAGCAGGCCAGAGACAAAATGCCAGTAATCAGGTAGCCATTTAATTAATCAGTTTCATTATGAAGAATAGATTTGCAAATTGGGAATTCTCCTGATCAGAATCCCACAGTATTAAAGTGAAGACAGAGATTATATACATAAATCACAAGTAGGAAAGGAGGGGAGAGGATATATTACAAATAATCATTTCTAGGGCCAGAGTGGTCTCCCATGAGAATCTCACAAAACAACAATTCTGGAGTCAAGTTTTTGAGGATTATGACCACCTCCTCTAAGGCACAGAACCAGAGTTCTGTGATGGGAACAGGTTCTACAATCTTTGATTCGCTTCACTTAAGGTACATAGGCAAAAAGTCAGCACCCTGAACTTCAGAGAAAATATAAACAGAAGTTACCAGCAGACAAAAAAACATACAGATAGAGAAAATAACAGACCAACAGACAAGGGGCTTCTAGCTGTCTGAGCATCACATACCTACATAGTTAGTTACCAGAGAGAAAAGCACCAACATCTGGGTTTTCAAAGGTGGGGGGAGGAGCTCAATGGCTACACAGAGTCTCATCTGACCAAATCACACAACTTTTCCCATAAGTGAGCCCCAAAGCAAAATCTCACCACAGAGTATAGATATAGCTTTCTCTAGGGTCAGAAGACATCACAATCTTTGTGGCCTGCTGCCTAACTACAAAGTAACAAAAGGTGTATTGAAAAACAAGCCTCTCCTAAGCAAAGTCCTCTTGTTGGGTTCCCAGTGAGGCCAGGGAAGATCTTCAAATTCCCTTATCATTACAATGACCTATATTTATTTATAATTTCTTCTCCTATGGATTTCATTGCTCTTTTAATTCATTTTAGGGTATCTTCTTGTTATTTAACATTTTCTTTGTAATGCACAGGATTGTCTCATCAGGCATGAATTCACTTTCCTTCATATTATATAATATTTATGAAGAGAGCTTTGTGTTCTTTTTATGGCTTTAGTCATACCTCCTTCTGTTTTTTTCTGTGTGTGTATTTTGGGTTTTGGCTGAGACTTTATTCCCCTTTAGTGTTTTAGTCTTGTTTTTTCTTTTTTTTTTTTCCGAGCTTTTGAATTCCCTATCATTTACTTTCTGCTCCCTCCCCCTTTGCTGGTGGGTAGACTCCTAAGACTTAGCTGCAAAGTTGCCTCATTCTCCTCATGTGGAGGGATAAAGGGTTTGCTGATTCCTACTTCTTATAGGGCTTCTTTACCATAAGCCTGGGACTAGGGTAGGAAGCATCACATTTCAGTTCACCTGAATTCTCTTCTGGTCTCAACATGATGTAGTAGATGGAGCACTGGATCTGGTGTCAGAACACTGGGCTCAAATCCTGCCTCAGGCACTTACTTTGCAACCCTATGCAAGTCACTTAATCTCTGTCTGCCTCAGGTTTCTTAACTATAAAATAGTGATAATAATAGCACCCACTTCCTGGGGCTGTTGTGATAATCAAATGAGATAATAACTGTAAAGTGCTTAACAAATTGTAAGCACTACATAAATGTTAGCTATTATTATTATTGTGGTTGTTGTCTATCCTGTTAAACTGTAAGCTCCTTTAGGGCAGGGACTACCTTTTTTTTTTAACTTGCATTTATATCCTCAGCACTTAGCACAAAGCCTGGTATACAGTACATGTTTAATAAATGTTTACTGACAACTACAAAATGACAATTTTTCAGTGAATGAAGCTTACTTAACACTGTGCTAAAATTTTATTTTATAAAAGAAATCCTTCTAAAATATAGTATATATCTTCCTCACTCTCATAAAGAGCACATATAATTGAAATCTTTTTTTTTTATTCCTCCAGTTCTAAAAAAAATTACTATGAACAAATAGTGGCTATCCATTGTAAACATCCTGTTCTCTTCCCTGTTCCACACCTCCAAAACTCTTCTCATTACTCACAATTCTATCCACAATTTGATCCTCCTTTGTATAAGTCTTGATGAATAAATAGGCTTTTTCCTTGCCAAAGCTAATCCCATTCCTATCCCACCAACCCCAAGATCATTTCCTCTTTCTTTCATGTTCAATCTTCTGTTATTTTCTGGCTCTTTTTCCAACACCTAAAAATATGACTAGGTCTCCTGAATCCTTAAAAAGTCTTCACTTGACCCTGATGTTCCCTCAAGCTCTTGTCCTGTGCTCTTCTTCATTTCCCAGGACTGGTTGTCTCCATTTTCTTATTTCCTAATCCTTTCTACACACACACACACACACACACACACACACACACACACACACCGCCCACTTTTTCTCTTTCCCTTCCCCCCCTCTCTAACTTCTCACAACTCATACTCATTATTTTATTAGTACATAATCAAAAAAAATTATGGTTTGGAAGAGCAAGAATTCCAGGTAGAGGGAAAAACATGAGCAAAGATATTCTACCTACAATTCTACCAACTCAACTCTATCCATGACTAACTACCGCTGAAATACACTGTAAAATTCACTCTACAATCCTTAATGATTCTATGTTCACAGCTCTTGTATGTGTTCCCTTCTCTTGATAAGTTCAGGGTCTCACCACCTCTCACCAGTACAATTGTAATAGCTTCCTACATGGTTTTCTTGCTGGAAAACTACCAAATTTATATTCCTAAAACATAGCTCTGGCCATATAACTCCACTCTTAATTTTTTTTCAGCGGCTTCCTGGGGCTGATAAAATATAAATTTCTCAGTTTATTTTAAAGCTCTCCACAATCTAATTTCCACCTATTTTCTAGTCTTTTCCTACCTGGTAGACTCCTTTTGCTTCTGTCAAAACACAGTTCCAGTAGCAGCTTTCACAAAAGACCTTTCCTAACCAACAAAGCACACCTTTCCAATTTATTAGAACTTTCTCTCTGCTGAATTTGCTTTCTACAATTTACTTCTTTAGATAAATAGATAGATAGTATCCCTCAGTGAAATGCAAGCTCCTTAGGCAGGAATGGTTTCCATTTGTCTTTATTCAATGCTTAACACAGTGGTTTACACATAGAAGGCACACAAATGGTGAATTTAAATCAATTATCTCTTTTCTTGATGATGTTTGTAAATCTTTGGTCTGAGTTCTTAAATCATTTTCTTAAAACTTTAAAATAAATGGCATTGGAAAGGAGGTTACCTAGGTATAAATAGGGCAAATCACCTTCGGTAAAACATAACAAAAGAGGAAATTAGCCAAGGGAAAACTGTACTTGTGATCAATTCCTCATTGGCAGCATTGCAAAATATAATGTGGTAAACATTTTTCTCTAGCTTATTCTTGTACTTAAATACATGACACTACTGAAATAATTTATTTGAGTTGTCTCAAGTATATAAATTAGTCTACTGTACCTCATCCACTCATTTCTCATATTTTTAGCATTTGTCTGTATGACCCCTATGCAGAAATTACTTTTCTATGGCTGCCTAAATTTCATAAATATAAATGTCTGAGTAACTATGCCAGTGTTAAAAAGGGATGGATCTCCTACTGTTAGTCAGTCAATATTTACTTTGGACTTCACCCTTCAATGTGTTATTGCCTTCAGTTCTTATAAACAGAAAATTTCTTCTTGTGAAACTTGAGTTTGTAACTCTAAAAAACCATAACTGCATGGAGAGAGGGTTTTGATAGTAAGGACAAAGACTGAGACTCACAACAAACTTAGCTAAGAAAATTAAAGGCATTAAAAAAAATGATAATAGCCACAAAATCTTATAAGTACAAAGAAGAAAACGATCACAAGGTAATACAAAAACATACGAGATCTTGTGACTCTTTATACATATTCCTTTTTTAAGGAAAAAAACATATAAATAGTTTGTGGGTTTATATATTATTTATTTATTTAAATGCAAGTTTATGTTGATAGTTTAATCTATAATTTTTTTTTCAATTAGATGAGGGACATTAACTTTGTCAATATTCTTCAGGACACAATTTTCTTCAGAAAAGTCTTAATTTTTACCCCCAGTCTTTCATTTTAAGAGACTCTGAAATAAAATAATTTAATAGGATATCAGTTGTTTGTTTGTTTGCTTAGAAAAACTGAATCTCCTCCCTAGTGTGAATGCCTTTTGATTAGAGAAAGATGATACTTAGGAATTTGTGATGTTTAGGAATTTATTGTGTCTTTGTGGCAATTTGGGGATTTATTTGCATTACTTAAAGACAATTTATAGCAACTTAGTTTTGATAAATTCCAATTTTAAAGATTTATTTTTGCTTTATCACTGAATAAGAGAAAGATATCTATCATTTAAAGGTTTTCAACTAATTTGTTTCATGAAAGTTTAGTGATTATCTTTTTAACATAAGAATAAATTTTAATCTGTTTTTAAGAAAGGAAAATAATTTTTGAGAGAAATGTTTACATTAAAAAACTTTTCTAAAAATCTGCATTATTTTTAAAAGGCCTATTAAATTATTATTGGTAAGCTAATTTATTACAATAATTTTACATTGACAACAATTGTGTCCAGACCTACAGTGATTAGTGAGATAATTGTTTAAGGAGAAAATTTGGGGGGGGGGTAGGGAAGGGAGTGGACCCTGAATATTCTTTCTGAGTTTCATTCTTAGGCTTGTTGTGTCATTGGACCGACCTTAAATGGGTGCTTTCAGAAAAAACAATGTCAGTCAGCAACTCAATGGAAACAACACCTGAGATCTAAGGCTAGTGAATATCTGTCCCTGGGAATAAGGTTCCCAATTACCTTGGGAATGAATTCATTTGCCCATACAAGAAATCTGTCCATCTGGTTCCATATGCTAGGCTACTTATAGTAGTGTAAGCCTCAAGGAACAGTTTTGTTACTATTATAACCATGTCCCTGCTTATAGCTTATAACAAATTTCTTTTATAAGGGTAGACATAGTAGAAGTTTGCCATCACAATACTGGATCTATTAGTCATTAGAGTAATACTAAAGCATCTGAATAGCTGTAATAAGCTGTAAGTGGGAAAGATCTTGCTGTCTTGATATGAATTTGTTGTGACTCCATGGCCTAAGCAAGAGTTAAATTTGTGCTAGAACTTATTATTTGTATAAGATTCCTTTCCCAGAAGCATCTCATTCTTTCAGAGTGATATGAATACAATTAGACAAAGGCAAATAAGCTTGTGAAACAAAAACATAAATCTATTAATTTTGAAGATTAAAGTCTTGAACCTCTTTTGTTTTTGTCTTAAGGAATAGTATTTCAGTACAGACAATTATGTTAGTGCAGAGTAGTAACTTATAGTCACATTAACATGAAATCTTATTTTATTTATAATTGTTTTTTAATTTGGAATTAGAACCTGTGTATAGAACATGCTCTGAAATGCACGCAAATGAGTCGAGTCGCCTGAAAGATGTTTCCATTTTTTAAAAAGGGATTCTGAAAGTAGTCTAGGTTTATGTACATTTGAATGTGGTTAATAACTGAACATGTTTTGTTATAGATAGCTTTTCATATAATCTGTTCTCTGTATACAATTTGGGATGATTAATATTTACACATCTCATCCCAAGTCTTTTGTTGTTTGTTATTAAGCATCTTAAAGCAAAATCATTTGTGTAATGTTGAACTTAAGAATGAAAAAAAATCTATTTTCCATGATGGTTTATAAATGGTGACTTTTCATAATGAATTTCTTACTGTTATCAATTTGAGATTATAGTCAATACTTGTTATCAAGGATATGGGATCCTTAAACAGTGAATCCACCTTCAGCTATGATTGTTGGAATTTACTATTTAAGTAATGTAACTGGTATTATTCTGAGTTTGACTCTAGGTATGATCTTGATATCTAGGAATGCTATTGAGCCAATGATCCATGATGCCAGCAACCTTTTGGAGTTTTACATCTATGAACAGCAAGAGGAGTTCTCATGGAAAAAGACTGGGAGAATGACTATTGGCATGGACTGAGGTAGGGTTATCCTGATTCAATTTCCCCAATATGATGTTTTTGAATGGACAAAATCCTACCTGACTAACTTTAAGCCTGGCTTAATGCACTCAGGCATCTATATAACTTTTGCCTGGAATTGACATCAAAATAAGGGAACATTTTCCTTTATATTCCTATTCTTCTTCTATGAAAAATGTCTATAATCATATCAGATGATAGGTATGAACACGAAATTAAATCTTTATCTTATTGGCTAATACTGGGACACATCTGAGTTTCTACAATAAGATGCAAGTATAAGATTTGAGCTATTTGGCCTAGAATTTTAGTCCTTTCTTTATTCCAAGCAAACAACTAATTAAGTATTTAGCCTTGATATCTGCTACTAGTTACATATTTCTTTGTAAGTTAATGTCCTTTAATTAGTCATAATCATATGAGGATAATTAGGCAGATGATGCAAAGATTTATGAAATTAGGATATGATTCTGTTATTTATTGATCATCATAACTGTGTTAAATAAAGGAATATCAGGACAATTAATTATCTCTGAAGAAGAATGACTTGTGGTCTATCTAGTAAATGCCTTGAAGAGACATCTACTTTTAAAAAGACTTACATATACAAAAATATTTATCGCAGCTCATTTTGTGATGACAAAGTATTGGAAATTGAGGGGATGTCCATCAAATGGGCAATGGTTGAACAAGCTGTGGTATACAAATGTAATGGAGTACTAATTGTTCCATAAGAAATGATGAGCAGGCAGATTTCAGAAAAACCTGGAAAGACTTACACAAACTGATGCTGAGGGAAGTGAGCAGAACCAGGAGAACATTGTACACATTAACAGTGACAGCCAACTTTGATTGAATTAGCTTTTCTCAGCAATGCAATCCAAAAGGATTGGATTGTCTTGGAAAATGCTCTCCACATCCAGAGAAAGAACTATGGAGTCTGAATGCATATCAAAGCATTTTATTTTCTCTCTTTTTTTGTTTTTTTCTTTCTCATGATTTTTCCCTTTTGCTCTGATTCTTCTTTCAAAACATAACTAACGTGGAAATATGTATAATATAATTGTGCATGTATAGCCTATATCAGGTTGCAGGCCATCCTGGGGAAAGAGAGAGAAGGAAAAATTTAGAACTCGAAATCTTTACAAAAGTAAATGTTAAAAACTAAAAATTAATTATTTTTTTTAAAAAGAGACATCTACTTGTGTTAGGGGTTATTCATCTGAACATGTCTAGAAGTTGAAAATGTTCTATTATAAATAACATTTAATATGCACTGTTTTGCACAATGCCAAGTATAAAAATTGGACTCTAATTCTCCTGTTTTGTATTTGAGCTTCTTAGATATATCAATATGACAATTGGCTAATAAAAATGTAAATTTCCTGGTCTAAAAGGTTTCAAATTTGATTTTATAATAATAGAAACATAAGGGTTGAGTTAACTTTCACTATTTGATTTGGTAATGGGCAAAGTAAATTTAAAATTGTGTTAAGATGAATTTTGTAGGAACTTTTTAACAGAAAAAGAGAATGTCTATGAGCAACCTGAGTCTAAGAAGCCAGTCAGCTGGAAACTGCTCTGAAGACCACAACCAGACCAAAGGGCTGCCTCAGATGGTATCTGAGAACCAGATACAAGATTAGAGAACTAAGACTTAAACGGGCATTTTTTTTTTACTGTTTACTTTTCACCCTTGTATCTTTTATCTGTAAGGTCTACTTACTAAGTGGAACTTCCACCCTTGGTTGTGTGAACGTGTTGATCAATTTCTCCCCATTTTCCCTTCACGTTGTTACCCACTATAAGCCTCATAGTTCAGAAACCTTGATGAAGTGTTTGCAATATCACTTTGTGATTCTTTGAGGAGATGTCATCTCTTAATAAAAACAAATGGGGGAAGGTAAGAAATTAATATTTCTACTTATATTTAATAACTAATTATTGTATTAGGATGAAGGTTTTTCCCCTTTTCTACTTCCTCATTCAGAAACCAACCAGTGTGGGATATCTCTCTTATAAATTTACCCAGGCCAAGATCAAATCAGATAGCAAAAGAAATTCTAAGTTTAGGTTGATGGGTATATTCCTGCTCATTGTGTTTGCTCACACAGATCTGGGGAAAAGGTTGATTCTCCCTGTTATCAAGACAGGTAATGGAAACTGCTGTCTCTTTGACGAAGATTTGAGTGACCTAAGTCACATGTCTTAAGACCTTCATTTTAATATAGCCCACAACTCCCAATGTATTAACTAGTTCGAGTTGATTTCCCACCCTCAGGAACACCTAATCTTTGAAGGGCATTTAAACTGTGATCCCACCACCATTAGGGGTCTTTGGTCTAAGAGAGATGGCCAAATGACTGTTCTTTTATTAATAACCTGCTGGTCTTATTAATAAAATGATATACAGAATATATGTATATAGAAATAGATATATAAAAACTTGACAAACACACAAATTTATGAAGAGTCATTTAGAAAACAGTCCCTGCTCCCAAAGATCTTCACGATAAAATCCCACCCCCTTCCATGGCAAGTTGATCTATAATAATACAAGTCATAAGACAATAAAGCAGAAGAGAAGTCTAAAGTATTCTGAGAGACTCTAAGCTAGAGAGATCATTTGGAATCAAAGAAGGGTCCTTAAAGGTTTGAGTCCAACTTGTTGCACGGGGCAGGAATTACAGCAGGGAAGCAGATGACACAGCCAAGGTGCTACTATTCAGTCAGAAGCTTCTGCAGTAAAAGGGGTTATGTCACCTGCATTGCTGTCCTTCCTAAGCAATATGGGTGGAGTGGTCCATAAAAATCATTTTGGTAGTAGTAGATCTTACCCCACTGCACTATAATAGCTATTTACATAGTGCTTTAGAGCTTACAATTCACTTTACAAATATCTCATCTCGATCTGAACTCAGGACTTCCTGACTCCAGGTCCAGTGCTCTATCCACTGTGCCACGTAGCTTAAAGATTATTTATAATTGCCTCTTAGGTCCCTAGTTCTCTGCACCACAAGCCACCTCATTCCTTAGGGCCTTAAGATCAAGCTATTTGTCTTGTTCTCTTCAGTTCAATTATAGAATGATAGATTTGGAACTAGAAGGGAACTATAAGGTCATCAAGTCCAGTCTCCTCATTTTACATTTGGGGAAATGGAGGCCCAGCGAGGTGAAGTAATATTGTCTGAGTCTAGCTAAGTCCATACTCATGGAACATTTTAAAACTTCAATTTCAAGGCATCTTCCCAGAATCTCTCTCTGAATCCTTTCTTTGTGGCCACCTCTCTTTAACTGGCCATATAAAAGCCATTCTGGGATCTGGTTTACCCATTCTCTGCCCACATTCAGTCCAGGGGAAGGAGGATCTGGTAATGGAAATCATCACTTGCATTTTGTTCTTGATGTTTTGCCCCTTTCTTGCACAGAAGGGAAAGATAAGGTGAGGATGAGAGTTTCATCATTTTTCTACCTCTCCTTTGGCTCATTCCCTTTCTTTCCCCTCCCTGGAATGATTGCCCCACTCGCCAAATACTAAACATCAATTTCAAAAGCAAATACCTAGGTTATCATGCTCTTCTTTTCCCAAACTTTTTCACCTTTTGTGGTATGTAGCTGGGAAGAATGGAGGGAGACCCACCAAAACAAATTTGAGGAGGCTGTCATTCTTATAGATCACAGATCACAGTGAAACCTCAAAGAACTGCCCTGGCATCGGGGGCATTGGAGACACTGGTATGTTGTCCAGGTGAATACTGAAGCCTCCAAAAGGCCCAATTTATGACAGATCTTCTTTTACATATCTTCTTCCTAGGATCTGAGGAACATTAAGATATTTAGTAGAATAAATTCTTTTCACTTAGACTCTCCTGCTATTGTTAGGTTTTGGTTTGGTTGCTATGGCTTGAGTAGAAAAAAAGAAACCCAACATGTTATAATGTGATCAGATACACTTTGGTATACAGCAAAGGAATCTTTAAAACTCCCCTGCAACCAAAGTTACAAATTCAGGAAAAGATTTAAAATATGCCATCTTAAAATTCATTCTAAGAGAACTTCAAGATCTCTTCACACACATTTTGGGGTCTTCTGTCAATTGTACTGAGCAAAGAAGGAAATATATGTTCTGGGATATCTCCTTAAGAGTTCTTGCACTGACTTTCCAAAGATGGAAGAGAGTGAAGGGGAAGGGGAAGAAAGTTAATTTACATGACTGAAATAACTTGTAAAAAGCCTTTCCAGTTCAACAATCATCTGTTTTCTTACAGTGCAGATGAAAATGGGCACAGAAAAGAGTGAAAAAGCTTGCCGGGTGATTTATAGGAAAGTAACAAAACAATGAAGAAAAGAAGAGGGGAAAAGGTTTTAAAATTATTTTTCCAATGAGATGTCCAGAACAAATTTTCCTTCTTCCTTCCAATCTGCTTCTCTATGGTAATAAACTCAGAATAAGAAAGAGCACAAGTCACAGGGTGTGTTAGAAATTCTCTGATTCCTTCTTTCCCTACTAAACCTCAATGTAAGACTTGCTTTTCCATTTAAATAGGAGATTAAAAAAAAACAACATGTTGCATACTTATGGATGATTTTATTACAACTCAGAGTAAAACAATAAACATTTATAGTTATTTCAGAACAATTTTCAATGAAGCTGATGACCTATAAAGATGAGAAAAGAAACAAATATGGTAAAATGGGAGTCTTTGCCTTTAGATTTGATCTGCTTAATCAGAGAAGCACAGATTTAAAGCTGGAAGGGACCTTCCTTAGAGGTCATGAGTTCCAGTATTTTTGGGGAACCTAAGAGTTTAAGGGACTTTGCCAGAATCACACAGCTAATAGGTATCTGAGGCAGGGTTTGGGATTTTTCCATTAAAACATACTGCTGCCACTGCTGCCATTCACACTGGTCTACTTCTCTGGGTTTCCAAAGTATTTTTATCACAGTCTTGCAAAATAGATGCTTTATTATAATTCCCATTTTAAAGATGGAAACTGAGATTCAGAGTTCACCTGATTTGCCCAAGGTCACACTTACTAAATGGAAGGATCGGGATTTTTAACTTAAGACTCTGCTTACCACAAGTCCACCCTCCTATCTATGATTTACATCAGAGGGTCTCAAACTTATTTGGTCTACCACTCCCTTTTAAAAAAAATTACCCAGATTCAGATTCCTTAAGAGTTTCACCCAGTTGTCTATACAAGTGTCACAAATGTTCAGATTCTTAAAATCTCACCCACCTAACTGGTGTTTTAATAAACCCTGTCTCTGACTGAAAGAAGGCATGGTGGGTCTAATTCTTTAAGACAGAACTATTGTCCGTTGCCCTTGAATTTCGAGGTTCCCAGCAGTCCTAGACCTCAACATATGGTTCCCTAACACTGGGAAAGCTCTTGAAGATTCAAACACTGCTATGACAGAGCTCAGCCATGGAACAACCAAATTTTCAGTTGAAGCGAGATTTCTGGAAGGACCCATGAATTTGTACCCCACCCCTTTCCGTTTTCCTCTTCTTGTTAGTTATGGGAGATCCTCCAAATTAGTCAGAAAGGAAGATCCAAGCAAAAATAAAATCAGCCAACTAAATATGGCATCCAAGATCATGACCAAAAAAGTGACATTGGTAAAAGCTCTGTGTGCCGGGAAATTGAAACAGTTGATGCAAGAAAGAAAGAAATGTTAAGAAAAAGTCAAACAAAAACATCTGCGCCAATAAGAAGTCTTCCGACAAAAGCTGGGGCTGCTCAAAGGAGTCTGGATCAAACTGATGCCCTTTTCCACAATCCAGGCTCCTTATCCTGCAATGGCTTTATAATGTCTCTTTGAAGCACCCCTCTGACTCAATGCCTGTCCCAATCTACAGTGGTCATTATAACATCCGAGAAAAGTCCATCCTCTAAGAAATCGGAAAAGGAAGATAAATGCAAATGAGTTCTGGCAGAGTCCAAAGAGCATAGAGTAGAAACGGAAAAAGTGACAGATCAGTCACAAGAAAGTTTAATCTGTCCTGACAAAGAGGATCTGATAGTTTTTCTCTCCGCATCCCCAAGCAAAGATAATGGACAAGAAAACATGCCATTTAATGAGGAGGCTACTTGGTTCCAATGTGTAGAGGATCCCATAAAAAGTCGTCTTACTCATAGCAGCCTACCAACTCAAATTTCTGAGACCTCAGAAGAGAACTTGCAAAGTTATTAAATGATTCAAATGACCTTGTTCAAGCTCTTGCCCAAGACTCAATGCCAACTCCTTTATTTGAAAATGCTGCCCATGTAGTGACCTTTAAATCAAGTTCCAACACACATCTAGAAGAATAGGGCTTAAAGCAGAATTTCTTAAACTGACTCATTCTTGTTTGGAGCCAACGAAGGAAAAATCTGATTCATATCAACTCTCCTGTCAAAAAGGCAAATCTGAATTGGATCTCCAAAATATAATGGCACCTAGTGGGCCCATTTTTCCTACTTCAGCAAATTACCTCTTAGCAAGATCAGACTAGCAAGAGGCCACTAATGATTCTTTAGACCAACCTGTGACCCAAAACACTGCTTCAGATCTGCTAGAGGCCCATGGTGCTATGCAGACTTTGACTCTGGACTCAGGTCAGATTGCTAGTTTATCACCATACTTTGAGAAGAGACTAGTTGCCACCACAACAGATATAGTTGATCAAGAGATGAATAAACTATATGATACTTGCTTGCTTTCAGAATTGCCATCCAAGAATCATAATTTCTCAATGGTCTCTGAGAGTAAACTAAACAAAGAATCAAATCCTTTAGCAGAAGACCCCAAATTGGCACCCAGTGATCCTGGCCAATTGGATGGAGAGAGTCTCTAGATCAGTGCAACTAATGTGATTTCTGCATCCATGGCATTTTCCAGCACCACCTTTTACTCTTGTCCTTTCTCTGATACTACCTTGCCTTTACTTTAGAAAAGAAGAAATGAAAGAGATGTGGAATTTGTGAACCTTGCCAACAGATGGCAAATTGTGGGGAATGTATGTACTGTAGAAAATGAAAATATGAAGACAGTTAGGTGAGGAAGTGAATAGAGCACTGACCCTGGAGTTGGGAGGACCTGAGTTCAAATTTGGCCTCAGACACTTAATACTACTACCAGCTATGTGACCTTGGGCAAACACCAATTGCCCTGCCTTCCCCCCTCCAAAAATAACAACAACAACAAAATGAAAATATAGCCACTGAGTCTGTAAGATGAGAAATGGTGAAAAGCTGAAAAAGAAGCCAGTGGTCACAGTGCCTTTTGAGAAAGCTCCTTATTGGGAAAACCTCATCACCCTGACAGATCCCATCAGCCTTTATACTCTATCTCATCATTACTCTCTGTTTCTGGAGGGGTGGATCCATGAATGCCAAAGCCTCCATTTAAGGAGAGGGCTGAGCCCAGAACATGTCATTTCTCCTCTGGCTACACCACTTTGGAACTTCTGACTTCTTCACCGTGCCCCTGCATCAGACACCTGTCTGGTGCTGGCCCTCATTACCTTATGCCTGGATTATTCCTAACCAGTTGATCTCCCTACCTCAAGGGTCTCTCCATTATGTTCCATCCTCCACTAAACTGTCAAATTAATCTTCCTAAAACGTCAGTTTGACTATGTCACAAACCTCCCCCTAATGCAATCAATACACTCTGGCATCTCTCTATCCCTTCAGGCTCAAATATAAAATCTTCTCTTTGTCAAATAAACAAATAAAAATTTGAAAAGGAAAATTACTCAGCAACTCCCCCAGAAATCTACTTTCATTAATTCTTTAACAGTTTTTAAAAATTTGCATCATTTCAAAAAATATTTTTAAATGACACATCTTAAACTTAATAATTAATTGTAAATTTGTGGGGTTTTCCTGCACAGAATTTTGATGACACAATACTGTACCATATAACCATGTACTGCTATATTGTCAACAAGTCATTACACACACACACATTCCTGCCAATACATGCTGGAATTCCTGACAATGCACAACACACTCACCTACCAACACTTGCTTGTTAAGACCTGTCAGAGGATTTGACCACTGATTGGTTATAACTCGCATTTTGTGTGTTTATTTGGAAAATAATGTAATCATTATGACTTTAACTTTGTAAATACACAAAATTTTCTTCTCTTCTTTCCTTATGCTTCTACCATCCCCTTATTTTTACTCAATACCCCCAATTGCACTGAGGTTATTACTGCCCCCTGGATCATTCCAACAGCCCCCAGGGAGTGTTATCATCCACTTTGGGAACCTATGAGAAAATATCAAATTTGTAGATATGGTAAGGTAGGAAACTAGAGATACTAATGCTAAAAGAAAGAATTAGAATCCAGTGAAATCTCAACAGATTGAAAAGATGGACCAAATCAAATGAGGTGACATTTAAGCATTATATCAAGCCCTATATTTAGACTCAAAATGACCGAGTGTACAAGTGCAGAATGAGCAGAGGGGTCCAGAACCTCCAAGTCTGGAGTTGTCATTTGAAGGCTGGATAACCATTAGTCAAAGATTTTGTGGACAGACTATGCTTTGGTTAGTGTTTGGATGAAATGACCTTAAAGGTACCTTACCACCCTAAGTTATGGAAATTTGCTTCAGGGTCAACATTTCAAAAGGATTTTATCCAAACAAGAAAGAAGACACTGTTCCAAGTATACTTGTTTCTACTGCATACCAAAACAAAACAAACAAACAAACAACCCTGCCCCCCCCCCAAAAAAAACAATGAAAATGAGTGAAACTAAGGGGGGGGGGGAGGGAAGTATGGGAATCTGTTAACAAATTTACAAAATAAATAAATAAATGCCCACAAAATAGCTACTCTGCCTTGGTCAATAATATAATAAGTGTATCATCATTCTATAGACTCAGATTTTGTTCATACAAAATCTAATCCCAACATCTAATCTCAAATTCTTCCATTGGGAATGTCCAGTTTGCAAAGCCTAAGGCAGCCTACACATCCCCAGGCTGAATTATTCTGAATTCCATTTAATAGCTTTCAGGGAGGTATGTGGTCAAGAGGGAAATGCCAAATACTCTCCTTGACTGACACTCTTTCTCTCTGGTCCAAAAGCTCCATCCCCTCCCCATCCCCAAAATTGTAAAAAGCAAAGAAGGAAACCAAAAACATTCTTAAATGCTGGAGGGAATTGTGACCCATTTCACCATGACAATCTGTGCAAATGTTTGTTTCAACACATGTCATACACATGCACACACACATGCAGAAACACATTTAAAGAAAATGCTGAGCTATTCAAGACACGCTCCCAGCTTTACCATTTCTAAAGCCACTAGATTTATTCAATTACTTGGCCCCTCCACACCTTTGAGGAGGAATCCTCCATTGATCTGCTCTGAACTTATAAATCCATCTAGTCTAAGGGCGTAGACAGAGGACAAAGTGGAAATTCTATCCTGTACTTCATCATAAATGCTTTCAACCTTAGTTGTGCCTTTTGTTACATGCATCATTCAGTTGTGAGTGCTTATGTTCCCTCTGGGATTGGGTGGAAAAAATTTTTCATTAAAGATTACTTTCCTATAGTGATTTTAATGCATAACTTGAACTTTCTGAATGTCAAGGGCTTATTGGGGGTTGGGGGAGGAATGCTGTTACCATTAAAAATACGTGAGTGATGTCAACGTAAAACAAACCAATTTCATGTAATGCAGACTAGCCTTTCCTCTACAATAAATCCTGGCAGGACTTCATTCTGTCTTCATCTGTACCTGAATCAGGATGGGGAATATTTAAAAGTAAAATTCTGAGAGTTGGTAAGAGCACAAGAATGAAGAGAAAGAGTCAAGGTGAGCTGGGTTCATTCAGCCAGCAAGTAGCTGTCAGCATTAGAACCCAGTTCACCTTGACTCTAAAATTATTTTTTCTCTTAGAACCTCAGTTTTCTCACCTGGAAACTGGGGTATCAATAGCAGTGCCTGATACACGGTAGGAATTTAGTGTCTGTCAAACTGAATTGAATTGTGCTACCTATCTGACTGGAGTGTCATGAGCTAAGTGTAAGTGCTATAGAAATGTGAGAGATTATTCTGCAGTTTGTTAACTTTAGGGAAGGTTTAAGAATTATGACCACCTAACCTAGGCTGCGTGAATACGCTGTACAGCCTCAGATCCAAGGTAAGCTACTTGAGGACAGGGATTATTTTATTTTTGCTTTTGTATCCCCAGGGTCTAACATTGTTCCTGGTCCATAGTAGGAACTTAATAAATGCTTGCTGATTGACTAAAGAGGGAGGGAATATTAAAATTAGGTCCTTTATGTTACTGGTCATGGAAAGCTTTGCATCTTCACTGTGACATTATGTGACTGATCAAAAAGTACCTGTGTATTATATGAAGAGTGAGATGTATTGCTGTTGTTTTTTGAAATATGTGCATGTACGTAAAGTGAGAGTACAAGTATCTCTTGTTGCAACCTAGGCAGTTGTCTTAATTCTGGGCCTTCTCTCTGTTTATTATTTCCAAATTAGCCTCTATAAAGCATGTTTATACAAAGTTCTTTGCATATTGTTTTCCCCATTAGATTGTAAACTCCTTGAGGGTGGAGATTATCTTTTGCCTCTTTTTGTATCCCCAGCACTTAATCATAGTGCCTGGCACATAGTGGGCGCTTAATAAATGTGTATTGACTGATTGGCTATCTTTTTGACCCCAAATCCTTGTTCTTAAATAACTATTTTGCGCAGAAATGGAAACTCTGGGTTGGCGATTTTCAATTCTAGTGTTCGGTAAATCTAATATCCTTGTGATGACAGATATGAATGAGAATGTATATGTGGATGAGGACAAGGAATTACATACCATGAAGAACCCTCCACAGCATGATTTTAAAAAGAGAGAGAAAAGTAAACTGAGTTAGGGGACGAAAATAGCAAATTTAGATTTTGAATATCCAGGGTTCAGATTCTGACTCTGATGTTTATTGGCTGTGTAATATCATTTCAGGTCTCTAAGCTTTCAGCTTCAACATCTATAAAATGGGGATAGTGATATATCTCAAAAAGTTTTGGTAAGAAGGGCTTTATACACCTTAAAATACCTTAAAAAGTGAGTTATTGTTATTAATCAATCAGTACACATTTATTGTTTTTATGTGCCTGGCATTGTGCTAAGCCCTGAAGATACAGAAAGAGGCAAAAGTGCTTGCCCTCAAGGAGCTTGCAATCCAACGGGGGAGACAAAAAGGAAAGAGATATGTACAAAGCAAGCTATATACAAGATAAATAGGAAACAATTAGTAGAGGGAAGGCACTAAAACTAAGAGGAGTTGGGAAAGGTTTCCCGTAAAAGATGAGGTTTTATTATTGTATTGGTATATTTGCCTCCTATCTTCCTACCTGCCACAGAAGTTTAGTCTTCCTATAAAAGATGGGATATAACTATGAGATTGTGAGCTTGCTTCATATCCCACCCTCTACCACAGAAGTTTGGGCAAACTTCAGCTAAGGCCTGGATCTAGTGACTCCTGAAGGATTCAAACGGTTCCAGAGCAGATGTGATGGATTCCACATGTTTTAGGATACGCACTTGAAGATCTGCTTTAGTTTGGGGCCTTTCAGACCTAGAGAAAAATCTAAAAACTGTTTCAGTGATGAAACTAGTCTTATGTCCTTAGGAGGTATGATATAGCAGAAAAAACACTGGCCCAGCAGTCAGGAGCCGTCAGTTGCAATGTTGGCTCTCCCACCAACTGGCTTTGGGATTGATTAATTAATTCTCTCTGGATCTCAGCTTCCTCCTTTGTAAAATGATGATGTACTAGACTAGACTATCTACTATCCATTCTGTGACTAGATGAACTGAAAAACTGGTATAAATGATCTTGATTAAATGTGAATTTAAATTGATTGTGCCACCTCTGCCCCATTATCATAGTAATGAGAAACTTAAGAAACACAGGATACCTACAATCTCACAAAGCAAGTCATTCCTACTTATTTCCCTCACAGAGTTGTTACAAAGAAAGCAGAGAGCCTTGTATGAATGTGAATGTGTCACCATAAGTAAATCACAGAGACAGCTAGTATGGTGTAGGGAGCAGTGGACCAAGGAGGAATAAGGAAGATCTGGGTTCAAATCCAGTCTGAGACACTTACTAGCTACATGATCTTGGGCAAGTCACTTAACCTCGGCCTCAGTTTCCTCAACCTGTAAAATAGAGATAATGAACAGCACTTACCTCACAAAGCTGATCAGTCTAGTACACAGTAGGCATTTAATAAATAGCTATTCTCTTCCAGTCTCTTCACCATTCCTTAACGTTTCTGAGCCTCAATTTATTCATCTATAAAATGGGTTGTCACAAGGATAGCACTTTGTAAATCTGAAAGTGCTGAATAAATATAAATCCTGACTCTAGTATTAACTGCGTGACCACAGACAAGTCGCTTGATGTCTCTGAGTCCCAGTATCCTGGCTGTAAGGGAAGATAATACCTCCATTCAATATGGACCTCACAGGGTTGTTGTGAGGATTTAAAGTGTGTTAAAGGAACCCTGGAAACCTTGTTCCATAGAAGTATCAGCTATCATTTTTATTGTTACTACTATTCAAGATTTCTGAGTCTTTGAGTACATGGCCAAATCAACAGAGGAAAATCATGCTGGCTTAGAATCACTGTATCAGCAAGCACCCCAGCATACCTAGGGCGGCTACTAGCACAGGTTCTTAGATCTGCTTTTCTAAAGGAAAGCAACTCAAAATGGGTTAACAATCTTAATCAAGCATATCATTTACCTAGTTCGGGGGGAAAAGTCAGCACCCTGAACTTCAGAGAATACAAAC
>CM053582.1:169848192-169880438 GCA_028627135.1 Pseudochirops cupreus
GCCACAGGCTACACGTGACCACATTCAGCCTATTAGGGAACAGAGTATACTTTCAAATATCCAAGGGTCCTCAGAGTCACGTAGCCACTTTAGCAAAGGGCCTAGGGGCAGGGAAGATCTTCAGATTCCCATAACAATCAGGGAGCAGCTTCTCCTGTGCCATCCTCTGTCCCAGTGATTAACCATGAATGAAGACTGGGACTGAGCTTTTCCTCGGTTCTCCTGAGCTCTTTAACAGGCATATTAACCTTTAACAGGAGTCAAAGGAACATAGGATTAGAGCGATACAGACTCAGAGATTATCTGGACCATTATCTTCATTTTCTAGGAGCAAACTGACCACTAGGGAAGCTAAACCCATCCAAATCCACCAAAGGAGCTAGGGGGCACAGCCAGGATTCCACCCTGGGTCCTCAGTTTACAAATACGAAATTCTTCCCAGTATACAACAAGACCACTATACTGTTCTACTCACATTTATTTTTACGTGGCCCCCAAAGAGGCTGAAATGTCAAAGGTATTAACATTGACATTTAGCCAAACAGATCCAATATCTGCATCCATCCTAAAATTTCCAAAAAAGGGACATATTTCATTGCCCTCTCCCTTACAATCCCCTAATTTAACTAATAAGGGAAAGCACATGTTCCTTTCATCTCCAATCTTCCCCTTGACTGGCTACTTCCTCACTGTCCCCTAACTGTCAGGTCTCTATAGTCATTCTCACTCTTCACTTGTGCTCTCTTGATCTTTTTGAGGTAGCTAGGTAGTACAGTGAATAGAGAGCTGGGCCTGAAGTCAGGAAGACCAGAGTTCAAATCAGGCTTCAGACACTAGTTGTATGACTCTGGGCAAGTCACTTAACCTCTGCCTGCCTCAGTTTTCTCAACTGGAAAGGAGGAATAATAAGGGTACCTACCTCCCAGGGTTGTTACGAGGATCAAATGAGAAAATAATTGGAAAGTGATCAGCATAGAGTAAGTGCTACATAAATGTCAATTGTTATCATCATCATCATCATCATCATCAGATGGATTGGAAAGAGGAAAGACTGGAAGCAGGAAGTCCGGTTTGGAAGGTACTGCAATAATCTGAGTGGGACAACATGTTTTACATATAAAGATGTTTTACACAACTGCATATGTATAGCCTATATTAATCTGCTTGGGGAGGAGGCAGGGAGGAAGGGAGAGAATTTGGAATTTGGAATTCAAAATTTTTAAAAATGTTAAAAATTGTTTTTACGTGTAATTGGAGAAAAATAAAATGTTATTTAAAAATAAACAAAAAGTAATAATCTGAGTGGGAGACAATGTTTCTCACCCCTCAGAGACAAGGGTGTCAACTGGAGGAGGGGTTGCATGTGTGAGGAGAAGGGGACCATAGACCTGGCAGCACTTGACAACTGGCTGAATATTCAAGGTGAGGAAGACTAACCACTCTAAGGGAGCAAATGTGAGCGTCTAGAAGGATGAGGGTTCCCTTGGAAACAAAAAGGATGAGGCCACAGTCTGGATTATTCAACCTGGCAGGTTCCCCTGAACTACTCAGATAATAATTCTTAATTCTCTAGTTTCCTTGACTAGTGAAATAACCAGACACAGCAAAATTTGTGGTATGGTCAAACCTACACAAATAAGTGAGGACATCTCCCACCCCTACCCTCCCAGGCCAGTTCTCTTCTCCCTCCATCCCCTCCTTCTCTCACCTTCTTTGGGCTCAGTAATTAAATCAATGCTCTCATTCCTTCTGGAAAGGGTGTGTCAGGTGTGTCTGTTGGCTCTACTCATAACCAATCATCATTTCCAGACCAAAACTTCCTTCTTTACCACCACTACCATAAAAGGCAATCAGATGGCACAGCAGATAGTCAGTAGAAGTCAGGAAAACCTTACTTAGTTCAAATTTGACCCTAGACACTTACCAGCTATATGACCCTAGGCAAGTTAATCTGTTTACCTCAGTTTCCTCATCAGCAAAATGGGGATAATTATAGCACCTGCTTCCTAGAGTTGGTGTGAAGATTATATTTACAAAGTACTATCTTAAAAGTTCTCTTCTTCCTCCTCCCCTTCTTCCTCTTCCTCCTTTTCTTCATTACTAGTTGTAACATTCTATTTGAATTTAAAATTCTTGAGGGTGGGGACTATCTCACTTTTTAATTTATATCCTGAGGTCTTATTACACGACCTAGCATGTAATCAGCATTTAAGAAGTTCCTTTGCATTTACTCCATCAGCTCAGTTGTGGCAGTTGATGGAGTGCTGACTTTAGAGCTTGAGTTCTGCTTCAGACACTTAATAACTCTGTGACCTTGGGGAAGTCACTTAATCTCTGTCTGCCTTAGTTTCTTCATCTATAAAATGGAGATAATAGCATTTGCCTTAAAGGGTTATTTGTAAAGATTATGCGGGATACTAACTGGGAAAAGCTTTGTAAATCTTAAAAGTACTTAATGAATATCAGCTCTTACCAGCTCATCATTTCCCTCTGACAAGGCAGATTCTCCACTGCCACTTCCCTCTCTCAACTAATTAAAGGTGTGTTACTTTAATATTTTTGTGCCTCAGACTCTTCATTAAAGAAATGGTGAGGGGCGGCTAGGTGGAGGAGGGAATAGAGCACCGGCCCTGGAGTCAGGAGGACCTGAGTTCAAATTTGGCCTCAGACACTTATCACTTACTAGCCCTATGACCTTGGGCAAGTCACTTAACCCCAATTGCCCTGCCCTCCCTCTCCAAAAAAAGCAAAAAAAAAAAACAACCAAAAAACATGGGGAAAAAAAGAAATGATAATACCAGGCTCTTACTGAAGGCAAGAAAATGTACTACAGTGACCTCTGGAGGTGCCTTAGGATCACAGAATCATCCTCTAAGTCTGCAGTTCTACCTGCAGAAATCTGGGGCTACCCTTTCCTGACCAATTCATTTTTTATTCCTTGGCTCTCAGTAAGGAACACTGATTAGAAAGTCAATATTCCGTGTGTCTTTAGGTGAGACACTGAACCTCTCCTGATCTCATAAAAGGAGAAGATAATGACTAAGGTGGCCTATAACTCAATTCTATGGTCAGTCAGTCAGTCAAGAAAGATTTATCAAGAACCTACTGTAAGAGCACTAAGCACTGGGAAGTGCTAAGCAATTAGCTAAGCCCTAAGAGAGGAAAAGTCCTTGCCCTCAAGGAGCTCACAGTAGACTAGGGGAAGACAACATACAAAAAGGAAGCTGAAACAGAGGATAGGGAGGGGAAAACAGGAAAGATTTCCCCTTGGAGTCCCATGCTTAGCTTCAATTAGAAGGCCCCCCCCCCTCTCATATCACCCCTACTGTTGACACACCACTAGACCTTCTGTTCACTCCATTCTTTTTTCACTAAGGCTTGCATCTTTTCTCTGAAATATTCTTTTAACTTTGGGCTTTATAATCAGGATCTCATTCTACCATACTTTTGGGGGCATGAGTGGGAATAGAGTAAACATGGGAAATATGTCAAAAGACTCACTGGGTCTTTGACTAGGGAAGACACTGGGTCTTTGTACACCTAGGGAAAGTGTCTTATGTAGTTTGTCCTGCATTTTTAAAGAGGACCATGAAGTAGGGAAGGTGATGTCATGACTTGCAAGTGAATTGGATTTAAGTGAAGCAGAGCTGTGAAAAGTCACCAGTCTCACTTTCTTCTTCAGAGCCATCTGGGTCCAGTGGTAAAATGTAGATCAGGACGACTAGAAATGGCCCTGAATGCAGTGGGAGACCTTAGCCTTCTTAAAATAACCCAAGTGATACAGACACTTGGGGCTTATAGATACTACTGAGACTTTTCTAAGTTATCTCCTCTTCACTCATGTATCCAACCCTGAATGGCCAAAGCCTACCTGCTTTCAAGTTTCTTCCTAATCTGCCTAGGCTCAGAAATTACCCTCCACAGGTATAAAATGACTGAAACCAAAGCAAGATAAAGACTTTCTCTAGGCTTTTCCCAAATTGGCCTTAACCCTGCCCTACCCTTCTTCCCCCTAACACACTAAGGTTGTAAAGACACTATGTGGATACTTCCCTTCCCCCACCCCCATGAGGAATTAGAGACCAGTCACGGGTTATTAAGACTTGTAAACTTCTGAACCTCAATCCTGCAAATACTGCAGACATAATGACTCTGAGAAAGAACATTGTTACCAAGAAGTGAATTATTCTAGCCAGTCTGGTATCTTCTAAGAAAAGGCAATCACTAAACTAGAAATTAGGTAAAATGGGAGAAAAGCTATTATTTCATAAAATGTTAACATGTTCTAAAAAGTCTTATTGCCCTCATGTATCAGAAATGCATTTGCTTATTTAAGGATGAAATTCAGTTATGAATTTATTGAGTTCTTGCCACACAATGAGCACTAAAAATATAACCTTAGTTTGGCTGGAAAGGGATGATGAGAGGGAAGGAGGGAGAGAGAGAGGGAGAGAGAGAGGGAGAGAGAAAGGAAGAGAGAGACAGAGACAGAGACAGAGAGACACAGAGAGACAGAGACAGTCACACAGAGAGAGAGAGAGAGACAGAGACAGAGGCAGAGAGACAGAAAGAAGAAATGTGTCAGTATAGATGAGGGGCCATATTTTAACTTTACTTTTCTCCCAACTGGCTAGAATAGCTTATTCTCCTTAAAGTTGCCTCTGGTTCTGTCAATAATATACAACCATTCTCCTAGCCATTTATATTCAACTTCATATCCAAAATTTCCAAATCTTATTATTCTATCTTCATATTATCTTCTCTATTCTAGCTTAGCTTAGCACAGTGAGTGGCAAATAGTAGATGCCTAATCATTCCTTCTTTCTTTTTTTCTTTCCTTCTTTCCTTCCTTCCTTTTCTTTCTTTCTTCCTTCCTTGCTTACCTCCTTCCTTCCTTCCTTCCTGCCTTCCTTCCTTCCTTCCTTCCCTTCTTTCCATCTTGTCCTCTCTCACTTACACAAGTCCATACACTCATCGTCTAGCCTACTGGAATAATAACCTCTTGTAGTTGTTGTGAGGGTCAAATGTCATTATGTTTGCAAAATGTCCTGTAAACCTTAAAATGCTACATGAACCTCAGGAATTGTAATTGGTGAAAGAAGTTGCACACAAATTGGGCAAAGTGAAAAGAGGACTGGTGTCAGAAGAGTTCAGTGAAAATCCTGCTTGATACTGCCTGTGACCTCCAACAAGTGATTTTACCTCCTGGGTCTGCTTCCTCATCTGCAAAATGAGGGTGCTGGGCTTGATAGTCTTTGATGTCCCCTCCAGCTCTGGATTTCTGAGTCTATGATCCCTAAACTGGGAAGGGGTACCAGAAGAAGAAAAAGAATGGAGACAGGAATGAACATGAAGGGGTGAGTGCAGTAAGAACTCTGTTTGTTTCATAACTACACTCATGCTATGAAAATATCAACACTGAGGGGCGGGTGAGGAAGGCACAGTTGTAGCTCACTTAATACAACAGATGTTTCTGGAGTTGTATACAAATCAAATGAAAAAGTAAGTCTTTTAACACGCAACAGGAGGCTTCTATTTCAGGGAACCCTGGGCTGAATTCTAAGTTACAACAAGAAGAACTTTCATAATATGAATTAATTCACCCTTTTGCTCGTCTAGTTTTGAAACCTAGGTTTTTGTAAATTGAGTTTTCTTAAGGTAGGGCACACTTGTAATGTCACTGCTTTGCCATTATTACCTATATAAACTAGGACAAAGTACTACATTGACGGGCAGGTGATGGTGCCAACCATTTTGGAGGGTAGCTGATGTCTGGTCCAGTTAGAAGGATTTGGAGAATCAGTATGGCAGAATAGAAAAAATTCTGGATTTGGAATCTGAGAATCCTGGCTCTGCTACTCCCTACCTGTGTCAATGTGGGCATGGAACTGAACCTCTCTGGGTCTCAATTTCTTCAACTATAAAATGAAGGAGTAGAAACAGATGACCTTAAGAACCCCTAAAAAGGGGTTCAGTCTATGATCCCATGACAGATGGCATAAAGACAGCCTCATTGATACATGCCTTCAAATTTATGAATTTATAATGACTCTGACCTAAATTGGACTGAGATTTTATTAATTATGACCTGCCTCATTTAACATACTTGTAAAATGGGTATATCATTATTTTGAGATAGAGCCTCTAGTTTATTCAAGTAGATAAGTAGAGGCACAGAAATATGGAGATTGGACGCACAGCTCTCCTTCCACCAAAAATACTGGCACTCAAACATGAAGCCGGTCATCTTGGCTTGTAAGGATCACTTTGTCCACCCTTAATCTCAAGCACTAAAGTACTGTACTACTAGAGAAATCAATAGAATTCTGCAGGCAGGGCTCATTACATTTCCATTTTACCTAACTTACTTTGGTCCCCATTGTTGCTAGCAATGCTTTCATTCATTCTCATTCATTCCTTCATTCAATGCAATCCAAGAAACACTACGTTGACTCCTGGGAGACAAGATGCAGTAAGCAATAAATCATCATCCCTCTCCCTTACTGACCTCTGAAAAACCACAGCAGAGCCAGCAGAAAGACGTGGTGGAGCAGTCCTTTAGCCTGGGAAACTTGGAACATTGGTGAGAAAAGTCTTTCTCACTGAATTAAAAGAGGAGAGTACTCCAGGACTGGAAGCACCCTAGCAAGAAGGCAACAAGCCCCACCTCAACACAACAGTGAGAGATCCTGAGCCCCAGGGTGGTGAAGTAGGCCACCACCAACACTGGGACCCCCTGGGTACCTTAGCATAGCCAGGGGAATTGGTAGACTCCAGGTTAGAGAACCACTATGTACTTCAGCACAACCCTGGGCAGGCAGGAATCCTCCAGCAGCCAGGCCTCCACATACTTCAGTCTAGCCCCTGGGAAATGCAGAAAAACCCTACCTGGCCTCAGCATACACTGGCTACCACTACCAGCTCCAACTCAGCACCAGATAAGCTACTAGATGCCTACAGCCTCCAGCTGCCAGAACCTGAGGCCCTACCACATAAAGCTCTTTGACAACAAGCAAAGCAGGACTTTTTGCTGGTTTTCTGGATTGAGTTTTAAAGCCAATCAAATGTCTTTGACTGAGCCTTGCCTTTGATTGAATTAAGAGTCTTTAATTGAATTAAGAGCTTTTGATTGACTTAAGAGCCTTTGATTGACTTAAGAGTCTTTGATTAGAAACAGTATATATTGCATGGCATGGAGAGAGAGGAAAGAGCATTTGAGAGAGAGAGACAGAGAGCCAAGCTGAGAGAGAGAAGCAAGTGTGAGCAGACTAGGAGAACTTGCTTGTGGGGAGGCCTAACAGAAAGAATGTTTGTGAGGTTGGTGCTCTGTATGTTGATCTGTGCTGATTTCTCTGACAGAAAGTGAATTGAGATGATAGTGCTGGTAATGTGTGTAAGTATTGTTGTAGCCCTGTTAAATTTTGTCTTCCTAGAAACAGAAGCTGCAGGCAGGAGCCCCTGAAGCCTGCTGTCAATTAGGAGCAGGAATAGCTTGGAGTGGTGCAGCCCCTGTGAGCTGAGACAAGGAGCAGGATGGAGAACTGCCTATGTGTGAATCCAGGTAAGAGTCATGTGAATCCAGGCAAGGCAGGGGATGCTCAGCCCACAGAAGAAAAGCCATGGGACTTGGAAGTCAACCTCGAGTCAAGAGGAAAGAAGACTTTACTTGGACACTCTATATTGACTAAAGAGATTGTAACTTACTGTGACATAGGGGTGGATGGTGTTTGTATTTTCTGCTACCCCTTAAGGACGTGTTATGCTAGGACCTGAAATTCTACTACACTGTACTTATTTGGTAAAAAATGTCAAGATAGCCTTTGCATGCTAGGACTCAAAGCCTCAAAGGCAGACAACTGAACTTTTACTCTTGGTGTGTGTGCATTGGCATGCCTGGGGTCTTACAGCTGATCAGTACTGAGTGTGTTCCAGGGAATATTCCAAGTTAATATCTCTGGAAAATAGAGACTTAATTTGTGATCTAAAATAAAAGGGAACCATCACTCTAAGCTTCTAACATTTCACTGATCTCAGGTTAATAGAATACACATCAAACTCCATTCCCCACAGCCCATTAAGGACTCCTACATTTAAATACCTCCCTACAAGAAGCTGTCTTTTATTATGCTCTGCAATGGCTATGATTGTCTTTAAGCAACCCCCAAGATGTCCAAGATGACCAAGAAGGGATGTCACAAGGAATAATAAGGTACAGAATATCCTTAAGGGGAAAGGAAGAAGTCTGGTTCCCTTGTAGGTTTTGCAGAAATGTTTCTTAGCATTAAGCCCAAAGCAGTAGCAATCACAGAGCAGTTACCTGGTGTCATCATGTGAATAACTGGGCTGAATAGCCATCCCTAAAGGAATTCCTGCTCCTGAGAACATCGTATTTTTCCTTTGGTTCAAGATCTGTGCCCATTGCTAAAAACCAGTGTGGTCCCTGATCACTTAGTGTTGGTGTCTGGGCTCATAATAACTGCTGTGATCAGAGAGTAGCTGAGCAATGGTTCATGAGGCAGAGCACTAGGACTGTGCTGGCTTCATAAAGAGCTTAAGTCTATCAACCATTGGAATGGCAAACATATCACAGTATTTCCCATAGTCCAGGCTGAAGAAATGATGGCATGGCTGGACTGTCTATACATCAATAATTAGCTTGGCTGTGGTATGCCCAAAGGTCTGTTTTGGAACAGACTGCCTTCTGAGGTAGCAGTAAAATACACAGATTATTTTCTAAAGCTCCTTTTACAGAAATTGCTTACATTTTCTCTTGTTTCTGTCTTCTTTTTTCCAAGTGGCAGAGGCAGTTAAATGGCACACTGGATAGTGTTGCAGCTGGAGTCAGGAAGACCTGAGTTTAAATCCAACCTTAGACACTTACTAGCTGTATCACTCTGGGCAAGTAACAGGACTTCTGTCTGCCTTGGTTTCCTCAACTGTAAAATGGGTAGAATAGGGTAGAATATCTCTGAGGGTTGTTGTAAGGATCAAATGAGATAATACTTGCAAAGCACAGTGCCTGACATGTACTAAATGCTATATAAATGCTTATTCCATTACCCTCCCCCATCTTCCAAATGCTCACTCTATTTCTCAACCATATGCTGTGATAAAGAGTTTTGAGATGCTTTTTTGATACAGTGCTTTTTCGGGTGCTTGTATATCTCAGGAAAGGACTGAGCATTCTAGAAAAACATCTGGAATTGTGAAAGTCAGAAGAAAGCTCCTCGTTTTCCTAGAGCAGATAAAAGCACAATCCTATAAGGAACAGGTCTCTGTGAGAGGATACAAAGAAATCTGGAGGGAAGCGCTGACTTGATTGAACTCTCATTGAAGAACCAGATGGCAGCAGGCCAGAGGGAGATGCGTGGGGTGGATTGTAAGAGGAAGAATGGCCTGCCCACACTACCTGAGATGTCACATTTTTCACACTTCCCTGGATACAAAATCTCAAAGCACCTGACCTAACAAACCCAAGGCATATTTTAAAATGTCAGGATGCAAAGACTAATTTATTAGATATAGGTTGTTCCAACTTGAAGCAAAAAATAAATTCTACTGCTATGAACATATAGACAGTAAAATGTCTACTGGCTAGAGTAAAGGATTCAGAATGTAGAAATCTGAATTCTATTTGAAATTGTCTTCCTTATTTACTATTCCATTTAAATTTCCCAATCTGGAAAATGGGCATGAAATCAAGATGCATGTGACCTAAGTATACTAGAACAACATTAAGACTCTCAAATTAGACAATATTACATTACAAACTATGAAATATACTAAACAAGGAAGGCATATTTTTATTTGCAAGCCATAGTTTTAATTCAGTTGCATTAAACTACAATTTATATTTAAATATTCATCAGAATCTCCTAACTGCTCATGTGACTTTCAACAAGTCAGTTAACTGCTTAATTTCTTCACCTCTAAATTGAGGATGGTTGGTGGGTAAAATGAACTTTGATCTCTGAGGTGTCTGATAAGTCTAAATCTATGATCTTTTTGTAGCACTAATATCAGTGACTAAATCAACACTCAATTTATAGAAAAATGTGCTATCTTAGCCTTCACTGTTTTCTATTTTCTTGGGGTTTTCTTGGAGGGGGGAAGGCAGGGCAATTAGGGTTAAGTGACTTACCCAAGGTCACACAGCTAGTAAGTGTTAAGTGTCTGAGGCTGGATTTGAACTTGGGTCCTCCTGACTCCAGGGCTGGTGCTTTATTCACTGTGCCACCTAGCTTCCCCTTATCTTCTGTCTTAAGGGGTGAAATTTGACCTGAATTTGTACCAAATAATGAGGTTGTATCCTAGGTAGACTTAGAGATCCTATACAGACAGGCATGAAAATGACACAACCATGAGAAAGTCTAAGTAACTTACATTTATCCCCAATATTAGCATGACTTTATTTACTGTATCAGAATTCTTGATTGTTATTGTTTTATACTGCAGAAGGGAAAGAGAAACAACAAAAAAGATCATGAGGATAAAGAGCTTTAAAAAAGATAAACCAATTATAGTCAACACTGAATCATCCACATTTTAAGGGCAAAACTTGCTTCTGAAGGCACTGACATCATTACAGAGTATATAACAAAAATTCTTTAACATAATTTTTTATCCAGTCTTACTCCCTTATTTGGTGGCCTATAGCCTAAGTGGGGGTAAGGTAGGTAGACCATGAGTGTAAAAAACCACTAAGTAAAGCCCAAACCAAAGATTAAAATGTAATTTGGAAATATTTAACAAAATAAATAAAACTATAATAGAACATAGGTAAAGTTAATAAGTGGTTTTCTAAGTCACTATGCAGCCAACAGGGATGCTTATATAGGGTTTAATGGACCGAATTTCTTTTTGACACCACCCACATAGGTGAAAACATTTATCTCTCCTAACACAGAGAAGGTATGAATCACAGAGTAGTTTGAGAGAGAAATTATGGTTGCTCCCTCACAGCAGTCACATGAAGAAGAAACAAGCAGCAAGGAAGAGCTTAGGGAATTGTGATAAGGATAGGAAAAGCTAGACAGCTTTTCATTTCCTGCCTGAGTGAGCTGAGCTTTCATGGCACAGCTATATTGTTTTCTTTCAGGTGGTAAGAATCTCAGGAAGGAATCTAACCATATTCAAATTCAAGTGTGAATACACACATGTCAAAGCCCAGAACAAATTCAAACAAACAAATGAGCAAAAACACAACCCTATCCTTTCCAATTAATAACATTATTCACTGGTATGCACAATTAAGAACTGGTTATAAAAAAACTTGTTTTGTTCCTGAGCAATGCCAAGCTTCTTCACATTCAAAACTGAGGGGAGAGGGGAAGAAGTAAAGAAAACCCAGGACTAACAGAGTTGGTCTAGAAATCAGAGGACAGAACATTTGGAAGGAGAAGCTCTACTTCTGGCATTGTCATAGACTTTGTAAGACCTTGGGAAAGGGAGTTACTTCTTTACTTCAATTTAGCATAATTCTGCCAAAAATACGAAAATAAGATTATTAACCAAAAGGGTTAGAAAAGAAAATTGTGTGTGTGTGTGTGTATGTGTATGGATGTGTATGTATATGTGTATGTGTATGTACATGTATATGTGTGTGTATATATATATGCACGTATACATACGGATAAAGTTCTCTGGATTTCAGAAGACATAATTAAAGTAAAATGGTATTTGTTGTGAGAGGCGGCATGACACAGGATGTGAGGTCATTCTTCAAGTCAGTGAGAGCAGAATTCAAATCTTATCCTCTGGTGATAGGTATGTGAATCTAGGTAAGTAATTTCCGAGTGGCCCAAGCTAGTTATCCATCTGTATCAGTGGAGGAAACTTACTGAGTTGTCTGCACTGATGAAATCACAGGCCCCATCCCAGTATAAGGTACCATTGTTGTGTTGTTTCAGTCATGTTTGACTCCTTACGACCCCATTTGGGGATTATTCAAGCACTATATTTCAAAAATAATTGAGCTCTAAAGGTTATCTTCCTCCTAGATTCTCTCAAGTATTCTGAATAAAAAACTAACTAGAAAATGCCCTGTGGTACAATGTGGCTTCTCTCCCTCTTTTATTTCAACATTTTTCATTAATGACATTTCTTCAGATTTTTAATTAAATAGGTTGAATTATCAAGCAAAGTCCTGACTGCCAACAGGTACTGGGGCCATAAAACTCAAAATATTTGACTTTTCTGGACCCAATTCCTTTCTCTGTTAGTGTCACCACAACCATCAAAGTCATCCAGGGTACAATGTTCTACTTCTTGCTTAATCATCCAACCAGTCTTACCAATTCTACCATCATAAGGAAGAAACAACATCACAGAATTTCAGATATGGCTTATGCCTGAGAAATTCCCTAGTTCAGCACTGTTCATAATTTATAGATGATTAAAGGCCCCAGGGAGATTAAATTCTTTTGTTTAGTTTTCAGAGCCATACAGACCTTAAATGGCAGAGCCTGGAACAGGATACAGGTCTCCTGACTCTCAGTCCATTGCTCTGATCATTTCACCATGTTGTTTTCTACCATGACTCTTACATCCAATTTCTCTTTTCCATTCCATTGGCATGACCCTTGTTCTTAGCTTTGTTGTTTCTTAACTAAATTCCTGCAATGATTTGCTAATTAGTCTCCTGGTTTCCCAGTGTTTTTCCCTTCCCCTGACTCTACCCCCCAATCCTATATAGAGAATTCATTTTAAAATACTGTTTGGGTCATGCAAAACTATTGCTCAAAATTCTTCAAAGACTCCACAATCTCCCCACTATGCACTCAATAAAATTCAAATTCCATTCATGTCTTCCGAATCTAATGCCAGACTATCTTTTTTCAGGCTTATTTTAAGCTCCAAGTCTTCACAAATCAAATGATAAAGAGAAAACCAACCCCCCCACCCACACCCACACCCTCTTTGAGCTTTTCCGCCTCTACTAATGTTGTATCAGCAAGGAAAGATTTTCCTTATTATTTTCATCTGCCAAACTATTCCCTGTCACTAAAGACCTAGTACATAATGCTTATTATCTTGGGCTGTAACCAGGGACAAGCAACTCCTTTAAATTGAGGAGGTCAAATTAGTGCAGTAAGAAAAATGCTAGTTATACATTCCTAAAGGATCTAAGGTCCAATTCCGCCTTTGACTCTTTCTGTGTGACTTTGTATAAAGTCCTTATCCTCCCTGGCCTTGCTCCCTGGAGCAAGGAAGCTCACCACCTAGCTCAAAGTAATTTCTTCCTTTTGTGTGTTTTTCTTAATTACTAAAACAAATACACTGTAAGAAAAGAAAAAGAAATATATTATAAACTTAAATAAAAAATAAGAAAATAAAATAAAAGCATGGCATGTACACAGCAGAAGGTAAGAGAGGATTCAAAATACATAGTAATAAATTACAATTTCAAGAAAGCCTATATGATAAATACTGTACATTGTGTTGAGAGCTGTCTATCTTTGCTTTACTTTCTTGTAAGTTTTCTTTTGTTTTCTGCTCTGCACTTTTTGCTTTGTTCTTTTTTTCCTCATTCTTCCCTCCACCCCACCAGGCTATAATTAAGTGCAAATAAATTTGTATATAGATACACACACATACATACATGCATACATACAGAGACATAGATTTTCCCCAAAAAAATTCTACTCCTGATCTTTGTTTTCATGTTTGTGCATATCTCTTATTTCCTATCCTTCCTAACTCCTCTACTTCACTTCGGTCTGCTACCTTGCCTTCCTATTGCTTACCCTACCCGCCTCAAAGGATCCCTCCCTTATCCTCCCAAGGATCCTTCCTTTATGCTCCCATTCCCATTAATCTAAACACCCTTCTTTACCACCCCACTTTAACCTATTCCCTCATCCTCCCCTATCCTCTCCCCCCTCCCTATGCCCTTACCCTTTTATTTCTTTCTGAAATTACAAGACTTTTATACTCTTCTAGATATGTATATATATGTATTGTTTCTTCTTGAACCCATTCCTGATGAAAGTAGGTTTCCAGAACTAACAGTCTTCCTCCCCATCTAATTCCTCTGTGTTGGTTCTTTCTCTCACACCTCATTTGTATAAGATAATTATTCTTTTTAGCTGTTACTAAATGGTTTTACTTTTTAAAGTCCTATCATACTCAGGTCTACTCCAGTCTTTCTTATGAACTACCCAATTACTAATAACAATCTTAGACCTATGTTTTACATTTAACATTTATAAAAGGTAAACAGTCTGTCCTTATTGAGCCCCTTGTAATTAGTCTTTGTTATGTACCCTATATTTCTTTTGTCTCTTGTATATCAAATCTTCTATTAAGTTCTGGGCTGTTTTTTGTTTGTTCATTTTTAACAAAGTCCTGAAAGTCTGACAGTTCATTAAATTTTCATTATTTTTTCATTCAGGATTATGCCTAGCTTTGCTGGGCATGATATTTTTGGCCAGAAACCCAGTTCTTTCACTCTCTGATATATAATATTCCAAGTCTTCTGGTGTCTTTTAGTGTCACCACTGCTAGGTCTTGTGTGATTCTAATTGTGGCACTATCATATATAAATTGGTTTTTTCTTGTTGCTCATAATATTTATCCTGGAGCTGGGGGGGTTGGAATTTGACTATAATATTCCTGTGGGTTTTCTTCATGGGATCTTTTTCAGCTGGTGATTGGTAGACTTTTTTCTATTTCTACTTTCCCCTCTTGTTCTAATGCTTCAGGACAATTTTCTTTAATTATTTCTTGTATTATTGTATCAAGATTATATGTAGTGTATTAAGTGCAGAAGCAGTGGGGCATTGCTGCTGGCTATGGGTACTTATAGGTGGCTGGAGTCCTTGATTTCAGTTCAGGACAGAGGGGAGAAATGAAGGAGAATCTGAGGCCAAAGGCACCATCCCCCATACCCCAGGGCTAGAGGTGATTACAAAAACTAAGCTACTACAAATTTTTAAAATGCACAGGCAAAGGTGAAAGAATCCAACGATAGAGAATAACTTTGGGAATAGAGAAGGCTGGGGTTCATCTTCAGAGGAGGATATTGTGGCAAAGAAATCCTCTTCCACCCCAAAAAGTAACTTCAAATCGTCACCTGCCCAAAAAGAATTCATAGAAGAACTTTAAAAAGACTTTAAGAATCAAATGAGATTGAGAAAAAAAAACAGAAAAAAAGAACAATCCAAGAAAAACAAGAAGATTATGAAAAGAAAGTCAACCAATTAGAAAAGGAGATCCAGAATCTTAAGGGAGAAAACAACTTCTTGAAAATCAGAATTGAGCAAGGGGAAGCCAGTGAAGTTCTAAGAGATCAAGAAATAATAAAATAAATTATAAAGAATGAAAAAATAGAAGAGAATATGATCTTGTAAGAAAAACAACTGATCTTCTGCACTCAGCAGGCATGTGACAGTTCCTTCTCACCCCTGGATGCATCTCCCTAGCACAGCTGGGTCCAGGTGCTCTGGGTCAGCAGAGCTTCCCTTGATCTTCCACAGCTCAGCTGCCCAACTCCTTTTGTTGTTCCTGGGATAAAAGTTCCTGGGGCTGGGGCAGAGGCAGCCTCCCAACCCAACTCCAGGGTCTGCTGCTTGTTGTGTAAGGCGACCTAGGACCCAGCCTGGAGGTATTTACTCTTCACAAGACTAAATTTTGTCCTCGGATTTTCTTCAGATCTTATGGAATTGTCGCAGGAAGATCACTGTTCTGCCCCTACTCTTATTTATTTTTAACACTCTATGTTTTCCCCAAGGCACTATTTCATCTCTTTCATAGGGGACAATCTTGAGAGCCTGGAATTTTCTGACCCACTCTACTATCTTCCCAGAATCCTTTCTTTTTTGTGTTTCTATAGCCCTTATTGTATACACAGCTTAAGCATTTATCACATTCTAATTTGTATAATGGTTTATATATACAATAAAAAGGTAAATGCCAGCTTCTCTCAGCATTTCCCTCAGCACCTAGTACTTCTACATTGTTGCTGTGAAGCAAAGAAGTTCTCTTTCTCTTTGTTGGCCCAATTTGCTAGAAGAGACTATTAGTCTGAGGCTGAGAATGCTTTTCAGAATATGACCATAGGAAATTCTTTAATGCCATCTTAGCAAAAAGTTTTGAAAATTAATTACACTTGTCCAAAAACATTTAATCACCACCTTAAGAAAAAATCATCCTTCATTTACATTGTTCATTTGCTTACCTCCAAACTCAAAGTCTGAAAACTGAAACAAGTCTCCCAGTGATTTAGTATAAATTAATCTAGCTGTACTGTAACAACAAAACTATAAAAAGAGAAAACATGTGCCAAGCAGTCTTTCAAATTGCTCAACTGATAACACTTTTTTCTATGATGTGCTGAGTTAAATATTGAGGTCAAGAAGACTAGTAATTGGATATAAATGATTATAAAATGAAACTGCCTCGAGATGAGTCCGTATGATTTAATGAAAAGATTGGAATTCAGAAGATATTCAAATCATAATTCTGCCTATTGATACCTATTATTAATATGAATTAATAGTCTGGGAAAGTCATTTAGCCTCTCTGGCCTCAGTTTCCCCATCTGTGCAGGGTAGTTGGACCAGACTGGTCTTTCCTAGTTCTAAATCAATTATCTTTACCACAATATTAACCATAGCAAACCAAAGGGAGAAAATCTGCTCCACAAAGACAAAAATCTTTGTTCCCAAGTTTGATCTCATTCTTTCATTTCCAACCATCATTATGGGGTATTCTGTTTCAATATGTCTTCTCTGTTGAAGCAGAATTCCCCAATAGATGAATGGAAACCTATAAGATTTTAAGGAACTTTTCCTAGATCTATAATTTACTGTACAAACTAAGGCCACCAAACAAGCATGTCAATTATCCACATTTCTTTAATTTTCAATTTTTTGACCATAGTATAATGGTCTATAAATTATTTCCTAATTTATTTCTGTAATTGGCAACTATGTGAGCTAAGACACCAGTGGCAATAAGAGTTTTATGACATCTATTTACAACTATATTTCCTTCCAGTAAATGCTTCCAACAAATTACTTGCCCCCATTATAATACAATCCTGAATCTAAGGGGAGATAATGAATGAGAAGAGACAGTATGGGTCTGAGCAAGAACACAGAATATTGTTCTGTTACTTAAAATTCTCCTCAACCAGGAAGAATATTCTAAGAATGTACTAGATACTGGATGATAACATAATGAGGAGTGTGACTCCCTAACATTTTGTTGTTGTTGAGTTGTTTCTTTCTCTCCGTGACCTCATTTTGTGGTTTTCTTGGTAAAGATACCAGAGTGAGGGGGCAGCTAGGTGATAAAGTAAATAGAGCACCAGCCCTGGAGTCAGGAGGGCCTGAGTTCAAATCCAGCCTCAGACACTTAACACTTACTTGGGCAAGTCACTTAACCCCAATTGTCCTTTCCCCCTTCCAAAAAGCAAAAAAAAAAAAGGATATGTCCTTCTCCAGATCATTTTATAGATGAGGAACTGAAGCATACAGGGTTCCTGATTCTGCTCACTTCATTCAGCATCAGTTCATGTAAGTCTTTCCAGGTTTTTCTGAAATCCACCTGCTCCTCATTTCTTATTGTTACAACAGTATTCCATTACATTCATATGCCAGGGCTTGCTCAGTCATCCCCCAATTGACAGGCATCCCCTCAATTTCCAATTCTTCGCCACCACAAAAGAGCTGCTATAAATATTTTTGTACATGTGGGTCCTTTTCTGTTTTTTTTATGACCTCTTTGGGATATAGACATAGAAGTGGAATTGCTGGATCAAAAGGTATGCACAGTTTTATAGCCCTCTGAGCATACTGCAGAGTGGTTAGAGCTGTTCAAAACCACAAACAATGCACTAGTGTTCCAAATTTTCCACATCTCCAACATTTATCATTTTCCTTTTCTGTCATATTAGCCAATCTGATAAGTGTGCAGTGGTACTTCAAAGTTGTTTTAATTTGCATTTATCTAATCAATGGCAATTTAGAACATTTTTTAATATGACCATAAATAGCTTTCATTTCTTTATCTGAAAACAACTGCTCACATCCTTCAACCATTTATCAATTGGGGGATGTCTTGTATTCTTATTAATTTGACTCAGTTCTCTATATATTTTAGAAATGAGGCCTTTGTCAATAACACTGGCTATAAAAGTTGTTTCCCAGTTTTCTGTTTTCCTTTTAATCTTGTTTGCAGTGGTTTTGTTTGTTCAAAATCTTTTTAATTTAATGTAATCCATGATTGCACGCCACCATGGGGGGGGGGAAGGGAGGGGAGAAAATCTGAAACTCAAGTGATTGTGGAACTGAATCTTGTAAATTAAAAGTAAATGAGTAAATAAAAAAAAAAGAAGAAAAAAGGAAAAAAAATTTAATGTAATCAAAATCATTCATTTTGCATTAAATAATGTTCTCTGTCTTGTGTTTGGTCATTAATTCTTCCTGTATCCATGGATCTGACTGCTATTTCTTCTTCTGTTAATATGGGTAATTTATATTTCTGTAAATATTTATCCGCTTCACTCAGATTGTCAGATTTATTGTCATACAGTTGGGCAAAATAGCTCCTAATGATTGCTTTAATTTGCTCTTCATAGATGGTGAATTCATCCTTTCCATTTTTGATATTAATCATTATTTTTCTTCTTTCCTTTTTCTTTAAAATAAATTTACCAAAGGCTTATTTTTTTTAATTGTGGTTTTTCTCATAAAATCAAACCTTAGTTTTATCTATTAGTTCAACGGTTTTCTTACTTCCAATTTTATTAATGTCTTCTTTAGTTTTCAGAATTTCTAATTTGATATTTAAGTGGGGATTTTTAATTTGTTCTTTTTCTAGCTTTTTTGATTGCATGCCCAATTCACTGATATGCTGTTTCTCTATTTTGTTTATGTAAGCATTTAGAGATATACAATTTCCCCCAAGAATTACTTTGGCTGCACCCATAAATTTTGGTATGTTTCATTATTGTTGTTCTCTTTGATGAAATTATTTCTTATTTCTATGATTTGTTGTTTGACCCACTCATTCTTCATGATCAGATTGTTTAGTTTCCAATTAATTTTTAATCTATATTTCCATGGCCCTTTCTTATGCATAGATTTTATGATTTCATGATCTAAAAAGGATGCATTTAATATTTATGCCTTTCTGCATTTGACTGTGATGTTTTTGTGCCCTAGTCCATGGTCATTTTTTTGTGTAAGTGCCATGTACCACTGAGGAAAAGGTATATTCCTTTCTATCTCCATTCAGTTTTCTCCAGAGACCTATCATAGCTAACTTTTCTAAAATTTTATTCATTTCCTTAATTTCTTTTTTCTTTATTTTGTGGTTAGATTTATCTAGTTCTGAGAGGGGAAGGTTGAGGTTCCCCATTAGTATAGTTTTATTGTCTACTTCTTCCTGTAACTCACTTAACTTCTCCTCCAAGAATTTGGATATGGTACATATATGTTTCATGTGGATAATACTTCATTGTCCATAGTACCTTTCAGTAAAAATATAGTTTCCTTCCTTATCTCTTTTAATTAGATCTATTTTTGCTTTTGCTTTGTCTGAGATCAGGATTGTTACCCCTGCTTTTTTTTTTAACTTCAGTTGAAACATAATACATTCTGCTCCAGCCTTTATCTTTACTTTATGTGTATCTCTCTGCTTCAAATGTGTTTCTTGTAAACAACGTATTGTAGGATTCTGGATCTCAGTCCACTCTGCTACCTGCTTCGGTTTATAGGAGAGTTCAACCCATTCATATTCAAAGTTATGATTACTAATTCTGTATTTCCCTTTATCCTATCTCCCCCATTTATACTTTTCTTTCTCCTTTTACCCTGTCCCTCCTCACCACTGTTTTGCTTCTGACCACCACCTCCCTCAATCTGCCCTCCCTTCTATCAGCCACCTTCCCTTTTTTCCCCCCTTCTCCTCCTACTTCCCTATAGGATAAGATAAATTTCTATACCCAACTGAGTATGTACATTATTCCCTCTCTGAGCCAAATCTGAGAAGAGTAAGGTTCAAAAAGCTCACCATTCTCCCTTTCCCTCTATTGTAACAGGTCTTTTGTTCCTCTTCATGTAATGCAATTTGCCCTTTTCTACCTCTCCCTTTCCTGTTGTCCCAGCACAATCCTTTTTTAACCCCTTAATTTTTTTTTATATCATCATATCAAAATCAACTTATACCCACTCCCTCTATCTATATGTACTCCCTTTAACTACCCTGAAAGAGATAAAGTTCTTGAGAGTTAAAAGTGTCATCTTCCTGTCTAGGTATGTAAACAGTTTAACTTTATTGAATAACATGTTTTCTTGTTCTTTCCTATTTACCTCTTTATGCTTCTCTTGAGACTTGTATTGGAAGATTGAATTATCTGTTCATCTTTTTTATTTTAATCAGGAGGGCTTGAAAGTCCCCTATTTCACTGAACGTCCACCTTTTCACCCTGAAAGATTATGCTTAATTTTTCCGGGAAGGTGATTCTTGGTTAAAGTTTTAGCTCTTTTGCCTTTTGGAATATCATATTCCAAGCCCTCTGATCCTTTAAATAAGAAGCTGCTACATCCTGTGTAATTCTGACTGTTGCTCCTTGATATTTGAATTGTTTCTTTCTGGCTGCTTGCAGTATTTTCTCCTTGACCTGCTCATATGGAATTTGGCCACAATATTCCTTGGAGTCTTCATTTTGGGATCTCTTTCAGCAGGCGATCAGTGGATTCTTTCCATTTCTATTTTACCCTCTGGTTCTAGGATATCAGAACAGTTTTCCTTGATGATTTTTTAAAAGATGCTACCCAGGCATTTTTTTTTTATCGTGGCTTTCAAGTTGTCCAATAATTCTCAAATTTGTTTTTCTGATGTAGTGTTTTACATTTTCTTCTATTTTTCCATTCTTTTAATTTCTTTTGATTGATTCTTGATGGTAAGAGAGTCATTAGCTTCCATTAGCTCAATTTTAATTTTTAAGGAATTATTTTCTTCAGCTAGTTGTTGTACCTCCTTTTCCATTCGGCCAATTGTATTTTTTTTAAGGAATTGTTTTCTTCAATTTTCTGCCTTCCTTTTCCAAGATGTTGACTCTCTCTTACATAACAACCATTTCTTCTCCCAATTTTTCTTCCACCTCTCTTGTTTGACTTTTTAAATTCTTTCTGAGCTCTTCCAAGAAAGCTTTTTGGGCTTGATACCAATTCACCTTCCCTTATGAAGCTTTGCATGCAGGCATTTTAACATTGTTGTCCTCTTCTAAGTTTGTGTTTTGATCTTCCCTGTGGCCATAGTAGCTTTCTATTGTCAGGGCTCTTTTCTGTTCTTTTTTACACGTTTTAGCTTATTGCATGATTTTTAAAATTGAGTTCTGCTGCTCAGGCACAGGAGGCACCATTCCAAGTTTCTTGCACTAAGGGCCAGGGGCCTGGTCACTGGCTTTCTGCGTCCAGGCCTCAGGCACACTGTACTGTGGTGGCCTGGTTTCACAGTACCATTTGTGCCAGGGGTTCCACAGCTGGTAGTTTGCCTTCTGTGATGAGGCTAGAGGCCTCACAGATGGCCCGCTGTGCCACTAGCCTGCTGAGTCAGGACTGTTTTAAAATCTTTAAAAGACTGTTTATATATAAGAGGAATTAGATTTATTTTACTTTGCATCAGAAGGCAGAACTAAGAGGAATAGGTAGGGATCACAGAAAGGTGGCTTTCTGCAAGAAAAAACATTCTAATAAATAATTCAAGCTATCCAAGAGTAGAATGGCTTGCCTTGGGAAATAGTGATTTTGCTCTCTCTGGAAGTTTTCAAGAGTAGGCTGCATGACTCTTGTTAGAAATTTTATGGGCTGTTGAGTAGGGGAATCATTCTTTGGTATGGTTTGTATTAGATTAACTCTTTTCCAGAAATCTGAGGTTTTACATTGTTGTGAAATCTCTTGAAGACAACCATTATAAATGAAAAATCGTACCTTTATCTTTTCCTTTTTTTCTAATACTCTATAATCCTAACATATTCTCTGAAGTTCAGAGAGAAGGTAAGTATCATTGGTTTCTAGGAAAAGGTAAAACAGTTCATTTCTATGATTTCTATTATTAGGCTTAAGACTGGACTGTCTTTTCCTTCCCCAGTTCCTAAGCATATATATCTACTTACTAACACAGACAGTATATGCACTATTGTTTTGCTTATTGGGGAGGTGAGGGTAGAAAGAAGGAACAAAAAGATTCTCCTAATGTGTAGTCATTTATAACAAGGATTGCTTTACAAAGCTGTATCTCCTGAAGGACACCCGCACTGTAGCTTCAGTCAATAATAAACGTGATTTAAGTTGGAATCAGAGGGTGAATAATTTGGACAACAAGAACAATTATGTTCACAGTACACTTATCTGATTCCTTGACAATTTTGGTTTAGAGCCATCTCCAGTAAAGCCTTTATTGATTGCAAATCTTAATTAACAAGTAATTTTTGGGGGTGGGGGGTTGTATACTCAGCTTGGAGAAAAAATGTTATCAAGGACTTATTTTAACAATAAACTCCCAGAAAATGCCCTGGGATCAGTAAAGATGTAACCCAGTCTCTTACACATATATATTATCTATCCACAGACACATGGTACAATCAAGATTGGTGCTCGACATAATGACTTCAGGGGCATTCACTGCAAAAGTGAAGATTCATCAAAGAAAGATAATAATTATGTTCAGTGTAACCCCTTTACTGAAGAGACCTGTCTTTTTAGGAGGTTTCTAATGACAAATTTGAGACATAATGACATTGACAATAACATTTTAAGATTTTAGGAAGCATTGTTCTTATAACAACTCTGTGAGGTCAGGAGTAAAAACAAAGGTCATGCTAAATTAAAAACCCCTTTGAGACTAAGAAGGGACTTAGTCCAGTACCCTCATTTTATAGACAAGGAAACCACTGTCCAAAAAGATAAGTCACCAGTTCAAGGTAACAAAGCAAGTTAATTGCAGAAACAAGGCTATCATGAAAAAACACATCTTGACTTAACTATACTTAAAAAAAGAAACACAAATGAAGGAGGGAAATATATAAAAACAAAACAAAATAAACCACCCTTCATTACCAAAATAGTTAGCACATGTTAAGCAAAATTAGGAAACAATCTTCCTCAGGGTCACAAAGACCATTTGCTGAGGAGATTCCATTGCATTTTAGTAAAGACATTTCCCCTGATACTTACTTGACCTTGGTCACAACAAACAAATCATTAAAAATAAAGATATTTCATTCCTGACACTGCAGGCTTCTTTTGAGTTCAACACGACCATCAATTGGCAGGGTCCTGCTGGAGCTGGTAAAAGAATTAAGAAATGCACATCATTCCAAGTTGGCAGATGGACTCTCCCTATAAAAGAAGGAACAATGTTATAATATTTAGGAAAATGGTCCAAAGTATCTGGAATTTTATAACACAAACCAATCCAAATCCAGCTGCCAATATTAGCTGAGTATCTCTTGACCCAGTCCTTGAAACACTGCCATAGATCCTGTGATTGTATCTAAGAAATAGAAGTTGGCTCCTGTCCAACAAATTCCACCCAGGTAACCAGTTGTCCCAAATGTAGAATTTCATCTCAATAAGATTCTTTTCTTAATCTGACCCCTTTGTTCTCTTACAATCACTTATACCTTTTGCATGAGGCCCTATTTTGTTTTGTATCATGAGTTAGGAATTTGTGTGAATTTTTCTGGTGAATATAGCAGGGAAATTATGGGGGACATATTGCTTGATGGTAGAAACAAAATCTATCATGGAGGCCACTTAAGGAATGGGATTATGAGCTAGTGCATATTATACAGCAGCACTGATTATGAGAATTCTTGATTCTATTGATCATCAATCGATAAACATTTATTAAGTTATTATTTATAAAAAATGTGCCCCATGCTACATGCTAGGGATAAAAAATAAGGAAAAAGACAATCCCCACCCTCAAGGAGCTTAAAATCTAATGAACAAAGTGACATAATACTATAAATCATACACCCCAACATGGTCATAATTTTGTAATACTTGTTATGTTACATGCTATAAGGGAACTTTTTCCATACTTGTGAAATGACTGACAGTTTGATTCAAGTCAACTCAATTCAGCAAGCATTGACTGCTGACCTCCTATCTGCAGGATGTTTTTCCAGGTGTTGGGGACATGAAGACAAAGAGGAAACAGTCACTGCCCTCAAGGGGCTTACTGTTCTAGTAAATTTTTTTTTAATGGTGGAAAGGAAATACAAAATAATTTTTCCTTCATATATGTGTAAACTAAAATATGCACAGACAAAATACAAAGTTATTTTGTACTACAGAATCAAAGCCCACTGTTATAGTAGATCTTTACATCTTACAAACTCCAAGCATTAATTTTTAAATTCAGAGACCAGGACATACTTGAACTCACCACTGAGACTACAAAGGATTGGACTCTATAAGAATTAATAATACCAAAGAAGCTGTAAATTAGGCTTGTAGCTTTAGATCTAGAAGGGCTACCTGGTTCAATGATCCCATTTTAGAGATGAGGAAACTGAGGCCCAGAGAACTGAAGTGATTTGCCCAAGGTTGCACAGAGAGTAAGGATCAGAGGTAGGATTCAAATGTAGGAATTTTGACTCTTTCCACTGTCTCACCCTGTCTCCCCTCCTAAGTACTGCTACCCATCAATGCAGATGTCAATCTTTCTACTCCGGAGAAGATGCTTTAATGAATTGCTGTTCCCTCAAATAATTCATCACCTAGTATCTAGCTCTATCTATAAAGTGATAAATCTCTATGAATTTAGCTAGGTTGGCCTTTGATATGGAGAGTGCCATGAATACCATCCTGGAAGCCTTGATGGCTTGTGTTATGTGGGTGTAGTTTCAAAAACCTAAGGTCAACTCCATGCTCACAGAGGCCTCCAGTGCAGGAAGAGCCCACAAACATGACATTTATACAGCTCACTGCTTATGCTGAATCACAGCAAATCACTGTAATTATCCTCAGCATCCATGGGAGACAAGAAGGAGCAGGTGCTCTTGTTTTCCTTTTAGAGATGAGGAATCTAAGGCTCAGAAAATTTGCAGTCAATTAATAATGGCCCAAACAACATCCACAGAAGTTGCCACCCTGTGCAGGCCTTCATCCCCTCACTTCTGGACTATTCCAACAGCTTGCTGATCCCTGTTTCTCCACTCTAGTCCCTCCTTCACTCAGGTGTCAAAGTGCTCTTATCTAAAGTGCAGGTCTGACCATGTTATACCCTCCCCACCAGTAAACTTCAGTTATTCCTTATTATTTCCAGGATCAAACAGAAAATCCTTTCTTGGTCTTTTAAACCCTTTCACAAGAGCTAGCACTTATATAGTACTTTAAGGATTGCAAAGTGCTTTACAAAAATCATTTCATTTTGTTCTCATAAGAACCCTGGTAGATAGGTGTTATTATTCACATTTCACAGATGAAGAAAGTGAGGTAAATATAGGTTAAGTCACACAGCCAGTAAGCATCCTAGGCAGGAACTCTTATGTTCTTGACTCCAGGTCCAGAGTTCTATTCACTGTGCCCCTTAGTTGCCTTTTCACAATCTGACTCCTTCCTGCCTCTTCAGTCTTCTTTTTACTGGATCTCTCATTCCCAAAACACTCTCCCCTCCTTATCTTTACTTTCTCAAAACAAAACTCAAATTCCACATTTTGCAGGTGTTTCTCTGTCCTGTTCCCCTCTCTGCTCCTCTACCATGCCTTCTCCTTCCTATTTACCCTATATATTTTGCATGTATTTTGTGTGGACACAATCATGAGTATATTATTTCCCCTACTAGAATGTAAGAATTTTGAAGACAAGAACCAAAATTTTGCCTTTCTAGGTAACCCCCAGTGTTTTAGTACAGTGCCTAGAACATAAGAGGCACTTAATAAAGGCTTACTGATGATAAAGATAGAACTATATTAATTGTAAGTAATGTGGATTTTAGTGTGTGTAAAGTGGATTTTTGTTATTATTTCTTACAGTTCAGTTTCCCAAAATCCATAGCCATAACAAATCTTTCCCAAGTATTAGAGATGAGTTCTCATGATTATGGTAAAAAAACATCACCATGCTTGTGCAGCATTACATAATGATAAATAATATAAACATTTGTGCTTAAATTATAAACATCCACTGCAACTGCACAATGAGATACGAGGATGAGGTGATATTAACTTGTAAGGCTTTTTCTGGCAATATGCCTTCTTTGTTGCCCATATAAAACAGGTGGTTATTGGTCAGTGAATGGGGAACCTTAGGGTTGAATGCACAAAAGCTATGTGTGCCTCAACTAGCCCTCACTGAATTTTAGGGAGAACTTTAAGGTTGAATGCACAAGCAGGAATGCTGTGTGTGCCTTGACTGACCCCCACCAGGACTTGGGGGGAATCTGTGTTTGCCTCAACTGGACCCCATTGAGGCTTGAGGGGATGAGGGGATTTAGGGGAGTGCACAAGCTGTGCCTGTCTCAACTGACTCCATCAAGACATAGGGGCAGTTGCCCCCCCCCCCACCTTCTCATCGGCCCCTGCAAGAAGGGTGATTAAGGAATGCTGTAGGAGTTGTGTTCCCACTATCAGCAACCCTCCTGAAAAGACTAGACTAGAATAAAGTAAGATTATTAACCCCTTCAAAGCTGTCTTAGTGTCTCTAGTCTGACCAGATCAAGAGTGAATCTGTGCTAGCAGCCACTTTGTGTACTGTGTTTATCTGTCTTACACTAATCAACCTAAATCTAGCTCTACACAGGGATAGGGATGCCAACTAGCATTAAACAATCTAATCTCGTGCCAGAATATTTAAAAACTGCTCTTCTGCAGCATTAAGACAAAAGATGCAATTACCCACACCTAACTTGGAAATACTGGCTTCTATCAAGTCTGGGGAATGGCAGGTTAATCTACCAAGTCTAAGAAATCTCAAAAGATATAAACAACTGAACTGGGACCACCCTAGCAGTGGCTGGCACAGCTGCCATTCTTGTCTTGCATCTTAAAACAAATAAACAAACACCAGAAGCAAAATAAAAAAAACTGACTTGCACAGATGGCCAACTGGGGCTAGATTAGAACTTGGTTTATGAGGGGGTTGCTGAGCTAGGAAATCCCCACAGCTGGTTCTGAGAAGATCAGAAGTGGAATACCCACTAGTCTCAGGATAGCAAATAGCCAGCAATAGATTAATTTTTATATCCATGTTTAGTTTCATAAACTTTCTTATTCCTCTCCAAATGGGGCAAAGCATGGGATAAGAGAAGGACTTAAATAGTAAGAGTTTATTCCATTGCCAAAGAGCTTGAAAATCTATAGCACCTTTATGGTAGTGATTACTCTGAGATGCTGACCCCAATTTTCCCCCTTAGAGATAAGTCCCAAGAGGGTAGAAGGAAATGAGGCATAGTTAAAGGTTGGTAAGGATTGTCTCCACCACTTACAAGAAGCAGTGTCTTCACCCCATCTATTCTCTGAAGAGATGGCTCGTGAGGAGATACTGTGGGACTGTGGTTAGGAGCTATAGATAAGGGGAAGCAAAGAAGAAGAAGGTTTTGCGGAGAAGAAAAACCTATTTTGCCCAGTCCTCTCAGTTTATACAATGTCCATGCTCATGAGCATCTCCAGGCAGCAGTGGGGGTGCTGTTTTGTCATAATTTTGAGCAGGAGCTTTTAACCATCTTTGTATCACGAACCCCTCAAGCAGTTTAGTGAAGCCTACATACACTGAAATTTACTTCCCCACTCCTCCTGTTTTAAAATGTCAGAAAACATTTGCCTATACCCACTATTCTTGTGCCTCTTTACACTATGATTTATTAAAGATTACTGATAATGGTTCTAAGACTACACTTGAAACTACTTTCTGTTTCTTTCTGGGCTATAAATTGTTTGGACCTAGAGACCTGAATTCACAGAAAGAAGCCCAACATTCTCTTACTCTCTTCTTACTTCACTTGGGCTCCAATCCCATCTTGGCAATCCTCTTAGTAGTTTAAATATGCTTTTGTTGATGGAGAACATAAAAGCAGAGCTGTATTTGGGTCGTTTTTACTCCCTCTGCCATCTGTTAACAATATACTATATATCCTTCAAACAGCTACATAGGCATTTCTAATTTTTCTTGTTCCAAACAATCCCTCATCACCTCACGCCTCGACTACTGCAATAGCCTTTTGATGGATTTCTATGTCTCAAATCCCTCTTCACTCCAATCAGTCCTTCACTCAACTGCCAAAGTGACCAAGTCTGACCATGTAATGTCACTATTTTTAAAAAAAACCCAACAAACCTCCAATGGTTCCCTGTTGTTTCAAATAGAAAGTGTTCCATTTGTCTTGTAAAGTCCTTCATAGACTAGTCTCTTCATACTTTTTCAGTCTTATAATTTATTCCCTTCCATTGATCCTATAATCCAGCTACACTGGACTGCTTGCATTTCCTCCATAGGATGCTCCATTTCCCTTCTCTGTACCCCTTCCCTGGCTGTCCTCCCATGCCTAGAATGCCTAGAATGCCTTTCTTACATCCACCTCTTGGCCTCCCAACCTCCTTCAAGACTCTGCTGAAATCCCACCTTTTGCAAGAGGTCTTTCTTGGCATCCCTTTCAGTACCTCCTTGCTTCCCTTCTTCTGAAATTTTCTTCCATTTACACACACATGCACACACACATATATGTATATATATATATATATATATATATATATATATATACATATATATATAATGTAACATGTATAATAATTATAATTATAATATATAGCATGTATGTAGTTATTTGCACCCATTAGAAGGCAAGGACCATGTTTTTCTCTTTTTTGTATCCCTAGGTCTTAGCATAGTGTTTAATACACAGTAAATGCTACTAACTCATTCAGCACAGATTCCTGATCCTTAGGATGCCAAGAGTAATAGAAAACCTGTTCCAAAGTGGACTCCAATCCATCCTAGATTCCAAGACCTGGGGTACGGAAGGTATTATCAATAAATAAACATTCATGAAGTACCTACCACGTGTCAGATAGCCTGCCATAGTGGATAGAAAGACAAGGAGGCCTAGGCTAAAGCCTTGCCTTTGACATATATTGGCTACGTGGCCCTGGGCAAGTCAAGTCATCTCTCAGCATACTCAAGAAACTCTCTAAGACTAAATGCATGGCAAATGCTGATTTAAATTGGCGGAAGGTGTTTACTCAAAAGAAGTGTTCTCAATACTACTGAAATTGGAGACCTGATTCTCTCTCTCCACACCCAAATCCATCCCCCCAAAGATGTGGATAGTGGGTATGCAAAGACAAAAATAAAATAATCCAAGCCAAAAGGAGCTTACAAGTATATATAAGTAGCAGGAGAGAAGACACATGTATAAGTATACATAAAACATGAAACTATGTATAGTAAAGCATATTACTTTGGATTATCACTTGTCAGGGTAGAGGCAACCTGGCCTAGTGAATAAAAATGTGGCCCTCAGAGTCATGAAGAAGGGGGTTCGAGTCCCACGTGACATATGATGACTGTGTAGCCCTAAGTCACTTAACCTCTTGTTGCCCAAGACTACTTTCTCCACTTTCAGCCAAGGACCTTACTTAGTCATCAATAAATCAAAGTGTTTATTAAATACCTACTCCATACAAGGCACTGTGTAAGGTGCTGAAGACAGAAATCCAATGAATGAAACAATCCAAGTATTTAATACATGCAGGTATGTAAATATAAAGGGCATAAATAAAAAATAATTGACTCTAAGGAGTTTGAGAGGGACGGCAGCAGCAGCTGGGAGGATCAGAAAGGGCTTCACATAAAAGGTGGTGCTTGAGCCACGTCTTAAAGGAAGATGGAAGTGAAGAGGAAATGCGTTTCAGGCATGGGGGCCAGTCCGTGTAATGGCACAGAGACTGGAGAGGAACGGAAAGAATGCTGGTCTGGCTGGATCTCAAAGGGCGAGAAGGTAAAACCATGTGATGAATCTGGAAAGATAAGTTGGAGGCAGGCTGTGAAAGGATTTGAAAGCTGCACAGATTAGTTTATATTTTATACTAGCGGCAATAAGAGAGCACTTGAGTTAACGGAATAGGGGAGTGACATGGTCAGATGTGTACTTAACAAAAATTGCTTTGATAGCAGTGTGGAGAATGGAAGAGGGAGGGAAGAGACCAGAGGAAGGGAGATCAACTAGGGAGCCATTGTGATAATATCTGTGAGAGGTGAATGAAGATCTGAATGAGGGTAGAAGCAATATGATTAAGAACAGGGATTAGACAAGAGAGATGTGAAAGTAAAAATGGGAAGATTTGGCAACTGATTGCATACATGGAGTGAAGAAAAGTGGAGCACTGAAGATAACACCAAAGTTTCAAACTTAGAAGACTGGAAAATCAGGGGTAACTTTGACAGAAATAGGAAAAATTGGAAGAGAGAAAGGAATGAAGGAAAAGAGGGAGGGAAGGAAAAAAAGCATTGATTAAGCACCTTCTATGTGCCAGGCACCATGCTAAGCACTTTGCAAATATTATCTCATTTGATCTTCACAACTACCTTGTTGTATAGGTACTATTATTATCCCTATTTTGTAGTTGAAGAAACTGAGGTAAACAGAGGCTGAGTGACATGGCCAAGATCACAGAGCTAGCAATTGTATGAAGCTGGTTTGGAACTCAGGGCTTCCTGACCCTATGCCCAATACCCTATTCACTGCACCCCCAGCTATGGGAAGGGTGAAAACAGGTGAGTTTTTTTGGGAAATGTGGCATTTGAGAAGTTTCCTCAGACATCTAGTTTGAAATGGCCATCTAACAGGCAATGGTTATTTGGGATTAAAGCTCAGGTGAAAGAATGGGGCTGAATATTTGTGTATGTGTGTATGTATATGTGTACATGTATACAAATATATGTATGTATACATGTACACATCTATATCATCAGGTAAAGATGGTGTTATCAAAACTGATAGGGGTCAGGGAGAGTATAGAGAGAAGAGTAAATGAAAGAGGACAGAGCCTTGGATGATGAGCCAAGAAAGGAGACAGAGAGGGAATAGTTTTACAGGTAGAAGAAAAAGGAGAGAATATTCTCATAAGAGTCCAGAGAGACAGTATCCAGTAGAGGTTGGTGAACAGCATCAAATGCAAGGGACCTCAAAAAATTTTGAGATTGCAGTACTTCACCAGCTCACGTTTCATTACCTACATTTTTTTCAGTAATGAGGCAAGGGCCTTGGCTGAGAGAAAGTGGGGAACAGTAGGTGTGGCAAGTTTGAAGAAAGAAGTTTAGAAAAACTTTAGTGGGAAATGAAATAAAGAATTAATAAAGGGGCAGCTAGGTGGCTCAGTGGATAGAGTACTAGCCCTGGAGTCTAGAGGACCTGAAGTCAAATCTAGCCTCAGGTACTTGATACTTACTAGCTGCATGACCCTGGGCAAGTCACTTAACTCAGATTGCCTCTTCCCCCCCCCCCCAAAGAAATCTTAAATAAAACAAAAACAATTAATTAGGAATGAATAAAAAGATTGTTTCGTCATAATGAGGGTCCAATTGAAGTTAGAAAACATGGATTCATAGCCATACTCAGTCAGTAGAGTTGTTTGGGTTGCTCTAGAACAGAATGTGAGTAAGAATGGAGGCAGTGGACTCTGGGAGTAATCCAGGGCTGAAGTTTGGAAAAGAATGGGCACTGATAGGATGAGGAGGCAAGGGATTGGATAGTGGAGAGCAATGTCCTGTTGAATTGACTCACCATAGGTCAAGATTCAAGGGAGAGGGAAGTCAGAGCAAGGGCAATAACCAGAAAAAGTAGAGAAAGAACTAAGGGATGGAGGGTTAGAGGTATGGATGAGGGTCAAAACAAGGCTGAGGAGGGACGAGGCACAGAGATGAGAGACAGAATGCCAGCAGGAAATGACTGGAAGTTGCTCATTTGCTTTGCTTGAGGAAGTTTCTCACTAGGAGCTTCCTACACTGACAAAATCCTAGGTCTAGCCAGGAATAAAAATGCCTGTTGGGTTTGTTATAGTTTGGATTTCTTCTGGGTGTGGATTGAAGGAGATGGCCACTGAAATCACATCCAACATTCAAATTCTGTGATTCTATAAAATACAAGGTAATTGGGGGTAGGGTGGGGGAGTAAGGTATTAAAATCACTAGCTTCTAAGAATATCAGGAAAGGCCTCATTTAGAAAGTGGTGCTTGAGCTGAGCTTTGAAGGAAATGGGATTCTAAGGGGCAGAGATTAGGAAGGAATAC
>CM053582.1:169880938-169905501 GCA_028627135.1 Pseudochirops cupreus
CCATGGAACTGGCCCCTCTGGAAGTGCAGGACCCCGATGTCCTTTCTCCTCATGCTCTCTTCACGTTGCTCCCCTTCTCTGTAGTTTGAGTACCGATGACTACATCCAACTTTCTCTGGACTCACAAAGCTCCTCCTGTCTTGTGCCTTGACTTACTAGGCCTGTTCCCTGTTGGATGCAGTGTTGTCTTTTGGGCAAGTATCTCTGCTGCAAGAATTCAGGGATGATGAAAAAAATTTCCCTTGTCCTTTCCTGCCACTGCCATCTAATAAAGGGCAAAGGCAAAGGGCAAGTCCTTCTTAAGAGCTGAGTTCTTCCTCCACAGCTGGCTTGGTCTTCTGCTGCCAGAAGTCACACTCCTAATAACTGTTACCTACCTCAGTTCGCTTCGCAGAAAATACTTCCTGCTTTTTCAAGGTTCACCAGGGGTGTAGTAGAGTCTTTGCCCATTCAATGGCTGGTTCCATCAAGCATGACTGAACAATTTCTTCACATCCTCATCTCTATGTTGATGATTCCTACATCTCTCTCTCTCTTTCTCTCTCTCTCTCTCTCTCTCTCTCTCTCTCTCTCTCTCTCCATATATATATATATATATATATATATATATATATATATTTTGTTATAATCTCCTGAACTCCAGTCCCACATCACTAACTTCTTACTGATGTTGTAACTGGATATCCTATAAACATCTCAAATTTAACATAACTTATATTTTCACTATTATCTATTCCTCTTTTCAGCTTCAAAATGACTACTGATAGAATCTCCATTCTTCTAGTTACCTAGGTTTGCAACTTCAATCTTACACTTAGTTCCCAAATTTCACTTTCCCTACATAGCCAGTCAGTGGCCAAATCTTGTCATTTCTTTCTCTACAACTTCCCTCAGATATCTCCCCTTCCCTCTCACTTACACAATTGCCACCCTAGTTCAGGTTCAGGTTCTCATCATCTCTTTCATGGATTACTGCAACAGCCTCTCAACTGGTTCCTCTGCCATGGATTTTTCCCCACTCCAATCCACCTTCCACAAAGTCACCAAATCTATCTTCCCAAAATGTGGGGTCTGACCATGTATCTCCCTTTCCTCCTCCTCAGGGGTGTCCTGGTCAATGTTTGACAACTGTCTATCCAGAAAAAAAAAATGTATGCGCAACACACTTTCAAACTCAATCTTCATTATCATTTTCTTTACCACTTAAGTCTCAGTCAATGAAGCAATTAATCAAATACTGATTGATGTTTTTGGATTTCTCTGGTATAAATGTAGTTCCTAAAAATTTAACAATGGGCTCTTGGAAGCTAGTTTGTGCTGGCTCTGATTTGTGTGTCCCTTCCACATTAAGAAAAATCCAGTGAATCCCTATTACTTCTCAGATTATATATAAACTCTCTCTGATCTTTTAGCAAGGGAGCTATTCATTCATTGGTCAAACAATCCCTTGAAGTGAATTTGGTAGTAGTAGTCGGGGGGAAGGGGTTAATTTTGTTGTTGTTGTTCAGTCACATCCAACTCTTTGTGAACCCATTTGGGATTTTCTTGGCAAAGATACTAGAGTGGTTTGTCATTTCCTTCTCCAGCTCATTTTACATATAAGGAAACTGAGGCATATGAGGTTAAGTGACTTTCCCAAGGTCATATCACTTGTGTCTGAGGTCACATTTGAACTTAGGTCTTCTTTATTCCTCACTGTCCTGGGCATAAGTTTGATCCTACACTCCCTCAGAACATGGTGAGAGAAGAGAGTACACTCCCACTTTGGGAGGTTTTTGTACTTTACGTCTTGCTCTGTTTTCTCAGTAAACATACTTTTGTAAAAAAAAAAATTGATGTTACCTGATTATAAGTGGTATTAAGGAAATTTCAAATGGGCAAAATAATATTGTGGTGATAATCACTGGTAATTGATTTAAGGGAGAATATATGAGACTAGTGACTGTACTAGATAAACACACTCCCCGAACTCTGTTATCCCTAGAACCTTCAGGGAACATATAGCTAGCCTTTTCTGGGGACCTGACCTGTTAGCCCTGGTGTGAGTTGGGATAGTAGCCTCAGAGTCTCTGTGCAGTATATATATTATTGAGGAGTCCAAGGGCATGAATATGAATAACCAATGAACATGAACTTCTTGAGGAGAGGGGTTGTTTATTTTATTTGTATCCTAGCACTTAGCACAGTGCCTAGCTTTTAATAAGTGAGAAATATTTTTAGTTGATTAATTCTTTGGAAAATTAATCCAGGTAGCTGCATGGATTGAGCATGGGTATGAGAGAGAGAAACTGGTCATGAGGAGACTAGTAAGAAAAGCTATTACAAGAGATCAAATGAGAGGTAATTAGGATCTTAACTACTGTGGGATAATGGGAATAGTAAAGCAGGGTCAAATGTGGAAGATACTGTTCAGTTTAAAATCTGAGTTCATCAAAGAGCTTTCCTTGCAGACCCTGAATGAAACTTTGTTGAATGAATCTTGAAATAATAGGTGCTTTTCCCCCTTTCACCAGCAAAATAAAATATGATTTTGTATGGAATTGTGTTAAATGTTTCCTATCCCTCATGCCATTTATTTGCTTTCAGATTCTCTGGACATGGGACCTGTCTCTCAGAATTTCCTGAAATCTCCTTTCCTCAAGTATAAATTACCATCTCACTAGGTCCAAATTCTGATTCTTTTTCAAGATTTGTTTTGTTTTGGCCTGGCAGGAGATAGGATGGGAAGGTAATAAGGGGAATTTTAGTGAATGGAGATGGTTTTTTCCCCCATGCACTTTTTCTGGTACAATGAAAAGAACGCTGAACTCAGAACCAAAGTACAAGAGTTCAAATCCCAGCATTGCTGACTTTCTATTGCTTTGACCTTGACCGAGTCATTTAACTTCCCTGAGCCTCAGTTTCCTCATCTATAACACGGGAGGGCTAGACCAGATGGTTTTTAAGGTACCCTCATCTTTGATTTCAAGTCATTTAAATTCTGTGAGGCTCTGTTTTCTTCATCTGTATGAGAGGGCTGGACTTGACCTCCAAGGTTACTTCCAGCTTTAAATACTGTGAATGTTATTATGAATTTTAGAGAAAAAGAAAAAGGAAGCGGCATCATTCAAGGAATTATGGCATCATATACCCTCTTCAGTGTTCTGCTTAAAGAATGTAGACTTTATTACAATACTGTAAATTATTTTAAAATTTTATTTTATTTTAATTATTATTTTATTATTTTTATTTTATTTTATATTAAAACAAAAAGGAAGTAGTACAAAATGAAAACTTACCGTTTCCTATATAATCCTCTTTTGTGGTCCACAAAGGAAAGGCTCTTTTGCTTGCATGTATTTAACTTTAGAATAGAATAAAATAACACTAAACACTAAGGTCCCAGATTGCCTAAGAGAGAAGTAGTTCTGTAAAGTTAGCAGACAGCATTGGAAATACGACCGACTCTCTCCGGTCTATCGGTCAACACGTTAAAGAATACGTAAAGAAAAAAAAAGATAACCGTCCCACGCTACTCAGGTAAAGAAAATAATGCAGACTATAAAATCCCCCACACGGCGGTAATTTACGGCCAAGAGGGGAAACCTGGACCAGGGAAAACAACGAAACTCAGCTCAGGGACACAGGAACAAATCCTCAGTTCTGCCGCGGATCCCTTTACGTCATCGTTGCCCAATAGACCAAGGGCAGTGGGCGGGCGTAGCGGACGCCTTACTCTAGTAACGCACGCACCTTGCGCAAGCGAGCGCGAACGGGCGGCGCGGAGTGCTGATTGCAGCCGGTACGAAGCGTAGCCGCGCTCGGGAATCGGCGGCGCGTAGGCGGCGTTCGGGGCTGTGTCCCGGCGCTTCCTCCTCCTGGCCGGAGCCCGAGCGGGAGTCGGGAGACCGGGTCGGCCAGGGGAGCAAAAGCTGGGGAGCCCCGCCTGCCTGGGGGCGAGCCGGCGCTTCAGCTTGTCGGCCCCCAGCCGGCTCAGGTAAGCGCCCCCCGGGGAAGGGCAGTTCCGGGAGCGAGGAAAGAATTTGGAAAAGAAAATGCTTCCAAAGATCTACTGTGAGTGATGATGATGATGATGATGACAACTACTGCCACCAAGACCAACCTCAAAGGCTGACCAAGCTGGTTTTATGGGCCAGTGGCAATGTTGTTGCCCCACTTTCTCCATAAGTATAAAAGGTGAGGATCTATGTCTGGGGCATGAACAATGGGAATACGCAATGGACGTTCTAATTCAAGCAGCTTTATAGACAAGAGTATTGAACTGGAAAGTTACCTCCAGGGTAGACAAGCAGGTCTGAGAGACATCTCTACAGAAACTCAGCATACACACAAATATAGTAAAGGGATATTTAGAAGACAGTTCCTGCTCCTAAAGATCTTCACAGTAGAATCCCACCCCTTTCAATAGCAAGTTCACCTATAATAATAGAAGTTACACTAAATGTACAAGAGGGACTTAGAGTATTCTGGGAGATTCTAAGCTAGAGATCATTTAGAAGCATAGAAGTGTCCTTTTTGCTCAGGGCAGGAATTATAGCAGGGAAGCAGAAGACATAGCCAAGGTGCTGCTATCTGTAAGAAGCTTCTGTAGTAAAAGGGGTTATGGCACCTGTATTGCTGTCCTTCCTAGACAGTGGGGTTGGAGTGGTCCATAAATTGTGACCTTGAAAAATCACTTTGGGAGCAGCCAAGTGACTCAGTGAATAGAGCCCTGGCTCTGGAGTCAAGAGGACCTGAGTTCATATTTGACCTCAGACACTTGATACAACTACCTGTGTGACCTTGGGCAAGTCACTTAGCCCTGATTACCTTGCCTACTCCCTCAAAAAAAATCACTTTGATAGTAGTAGATCTTACCCCCACTGCATAGTAATAGCTTTTTTTATTTTTAAAGCTTACACTTCACTTTACAGATGTCCGATCTTGATCTTCCTGACTCCAGGTCCAGTGCTCTATCCACTGTGCAACCTAGCTTAAAAATGATTTGTGACTGCCTCCCAGATCCCTAGTTCTCTGCACCACAAACCACCTCATTCCTTAGAGCCTTAAGATCTGGCTAGTTGGCCTGTTCTGTTCAGTTCAATTATAGGAGGATAGATTTGGAGCTGGAAGGCACATAAGTCAAGTCCAGTCTCCTCACTTTACATTTCAGGAAATGGTGGCCCAGAAAGGTTAAGTGATTTTGTCTAAGTCAAATAGCTAGTGTCTAAGTCCACCCTCATGGCACATTTTAAAACCTCAACTTTGAAGCATCTTCCAGAAATCTCTCTGATTCCTTTCTTTGTGGCCACCTCTCTTTAACTGGCCATATAAAAGCCATCCTGGGATCTGGTTCAACCATTCTCTGCCCACATTCAATCCCAGGGAACTAGAATCTGGTGAAGGAAGCATCACTTGCATTTTCTTATTGATGTTTTGTCCCTTTCTTGCACAGAGGGGAAAGATAAGGTAAGGATGAGAGTTTGGGCATTATTCTACCTCTGCATTGGTTCATTCCCTTACTTTCCCCTGCCCAGACTGCCCTCCTCACTCCCCAAACATTTAAGACCAATTTCAATAGCAGATACCTAGGCTGTCATGTTCTTCCTTCCCCAAATTCTTACCAGTTTTTGTGGTATGTAGCTGGGCAGAATGGAGGGAAACTTATGAAAACAGATTTGGGCAAGTTGTCATTCTCATATTTCTGACAGTGAAATACCAAAGTTGTCCTGGCATCAGGTGCATTGGAGACACCCGTGTGTGTAATGCCAAGCAAAGGCAACTTCCAAGGTTCGGATTACCAGCATAGCAAACCTCATTTATTCAGCAAAACATTCATGGAACAGAGAAAGTCAAAATACAGTGTAGCTCATTCATTTAGCAAGGAAGTTCTCAGTTCATTTGCAAAGTACCAAGGTCCAGGTATCCCACCCTGGATGGGTAGTCAAAGTAGCCCACTCCTGGGCAGCATTCGTTTAGTCTCTTCTCAAATGGAGAATAGTTTCCAGTCATAAACAAAGTACATTCATTTAGTCAATCACAGAGCACAAAAAGGCCAAAGGTTTCCCACCCCGGGATACTACTGAATTACAATACAATCCATTAATGCCAAGCACTTTCTTAAAAGGGGCAGGGGAGCACAAAGGCCATCCACCTTTAAGCTACAAGGTTAAGATGTCATTACAGTTCAATGCCCAAGGAGAGGCCCTGTCTTCATCTTGACTCGAGGCAAGTACTCGGTTCCTGGGGAGGCAAAGCCTAACAAAGTCACAACACATTGCCAGTGTCCCCCATCAAGTCACTCGCTGCCTCCAGAACAGTCCCAGAACCCCTGAAAACATCAGCAAGGCCCTCTTACAGGATTTCTGTGAACATACAAGAAAATCCTTCTTCAGGGCTTCTGAACCAACAGCAAAATTCTAGGACCTCTACAACAGCAGCACTGTCCTTCACCAGCAGGTGAATCTGGCAAAACAACATCAAAACAGACAGACAAAATACCAGCATCACAGCCATGCCTCCTCAGTTCTTGGCAGCTCTGGGTGGCAGTTCACAAAAGCCCTGGGCAACTCCAACGGGCCCTCAGCAGTCTTTCTCTCAGCAACTCAGGCTCCACAATACTGGATACTGGATACCGCTCTCCAAAAGTCCTTCTGACCTCCTCTCGGCTTGGGCCTCTCTCCCAATTCACGGTTCCTCCCAGTTCAGCCCTCTCTCTTAACGTCAACAAGTCTATCCCACAAGTGGGATTCACAAGCAGTGGGTTTTAATACTCAACCCAAAAACGAAGCCAATATGGGGCATCTCCAAATTCCATTACCATTACAGTGTGTTGTACAGGTGAGTACTGGAGCCTTGCCAAAAGAGCCAATTTATGATAGATCTTTTGAAATCTTCTGGTTGGGATCTAAGGAACAATATGATGCTTAGCAGGATAAACTCTTTTTACCAAGATTCTATTGCCATTGTTAGATTTTGGTTTGGTTGCTATGGCTTGAGCAGAAAAAAAAACCCCAACATATTATAATGTGACCAGGTATACTTTGGTATACAGCAGTGGAATCTCTAGAACTTCCCTACAACTGAGGTCACAAATTCAGGAAAAGATTTAAAATGGGCTGTCTTATAATTCATTCTAACAGAACTTCAGGATCTCCTCACACCCATTTTGGGATGTTTTGTCAGTTGTACTGAGTCAAGAAAGAAATACGTGTTCTGGCATATCTCCTGCCATTAGATTTCCAAAGATGGGAGAGAGTGAAGGGAAAGGGGAAGAAAATGCATTTCCATGAATGAAATAACTTGTAAAATGAGTTTCCAGTCCAATATACATCTGTTTCATCACACTGCAGATAAAAATATGCACAGAAAAGAGTTAAAAAGCTTACCTTGTGATTTACAGGAAAAGCAATGAAACAGTGAAATAAAAAGAAGAGGGGAGAGGTTTTAAAATTATTTTTCAATGAGATGTCCAGAACAAATCTTCCTTTCCAGTCTGCTCCACTGAGGTGATAAACTCAGTCTGGAGGTGCTCTTTTGAAGGCTGGGTGACCATTTGTCAGGCATTTTGTGGACAGAATATACTTTGGATGAAATAATGTCGAGGTCCCCTTACAACCCTAAGTTACGAAAATTTCCTTCAGGGTCAACATTTCAAGAGGATTTTAATCCAAATATGAAGGAAGGCACTGTTCTGTGTGCTTGCTTCTACTGCACACCAAAACGGAACATCCTCCCCCCCCCAACAAAATCCGTGAAATTAAAGGGAGGGCAGAGTGTGGGAATGTGTTAGCAATTTTACACAAACACACACACCACCCACAAAATAACTTCTGCCCTTGTCAATAATAGAATAAAAAGAGGAGGAGGAATTTTATACTGAAGAACCCTGCATAGTATGATTTTGAAAAGAGAAAAAAGCAAAATAAGTTAAGGGAGAAAAATACTGAGTTTAGATTTTGGATATCCAGTGTTCAGATTCTGACTCTGATGTTTATTAGCTATGTAATGTCATTTCAGTTCTCCAAGCTTTCAGTTTCAACACCTATAAAATGGAGATTATGATAAATCTCACAGGGTTTTAGTAAGAAGGGCTTGCACTTTAAAGTACCATAAAAATTGAATTATTATTAATCAACCAGTACACATATTATTAAGTGCCTGTTACATGCCAGACACTGTTCTAAGCCCTGAAGATACAGAAAGAGGCAAAAGTGCTTGCCCTCAAGGAGCTTGCAATCCAGTGGGGGAGACAACATGAGAACAAATTTATACAAAACAAGCTATATACAAGATAAATAGGAAATAATTAGTAGAGGGAAGGCACTAGAACTAAGAGGAGTTGGAAAAGGTTTCCCAGAAAAGATGAGGTTTTATTATTATATTGGTATATTTGCCTCCTATCTTCCCACCTGCCATAGAAGTTTGGTCTTCCTGTAAAAGATGGAATATAACTATGAGATTGTTAGGTTGCTCCATATCCCACCCTCTACCACAGAAGTTTGGGCAAACTTCAGCCCAAGTGTATCTAGTGAATCCTGAAGGATTCAGATGGTTCCAGAGCAGATGTGGCGAATCCTACAGATTTTAGGATATACACTTGGAGATCTGGTTTAGTTTGGGGCCTTTCAGGCCTAGAGAAAAATCTAAAAACCTATTTCAGTAATGAAACTAGCCTTGTGTCCTTAGGAGATATGATACAGTAGAAAAATGCCAGGCTAGATCTGTGCATATCAAAAAAATGTTCTACCTCCACCAAAGCTGGGGCAGTCACATGAGATACAGCTGATGGCAGGCTTGCTCTGTAGGCCAAACTCAGGAAGCCTGCCTGGGATATTTTTGCTTGGTCTGCTAGTAAAGTCTGTAATGCTGACCTTGTTCCACTTCCACGTTTATTTTAAGAGTGTTTCAATATGCAAAATATAACTGCATGACAAACATTTTATGTTAAAAGGAGGCCTTCATTCAGTCCTCTCATTGCACTTAAATTCATACTGATTCACTCGGCTTGTTATCCAGAGAGATAGAGAATGGATATCTGCTGCAAGAGACTATTGAAAACTGGCACTCCCTTGAGCCAAGCAACACAAGGGTTTCTGACTTAACAGTTTAAGAAACAAAGGCTACAGATTAAACATAAAGAAACTATTCACAGAGTATCATGTATACTGAGTGCATCATTTTAATACTATGTTACAATACTTTTTAAAAAATGTTTTAAAATTTTATTTATTTTTAGTTTTCAACATTCAGTTTTGAGTTTTAAATTTTCTCCACCTCCCTCTCCTCTCCTCTACCTAAGAAAGTGTGCAATCTGATATATGCTCTATATATACATTCATAGTAAATATTTTCACAGTAGTCATGTGTTAGGATACATTTCAACATCTGTTGTTTAAAAATTACCTATCTCATTGCCTGATTCTCTGATGTGTATGGGATTTTTGTTACTACCATACTTGTTGCACACATGTAGGAGGCAGGAGGAGAAACTAGATGATAGGGCATGTGTGGATTCTAATTGCAGGTAAATATCTACATTCATTGTGCTCAATGGTGAGTGTTCCTGGTAGCCATTTTTGGTAGCTCCAGGATTCTGTGGAAATTTATTGTTGTTTTCCATCATGCCCAATTCTTTATGACCCCATTTGGGGTTTTCTTGGCAAAGATATTGAAGTGGTTTGCCATTTCCTTTTCCAGTTCATTTCACAGATAAGGAAACTGAGGCAAACAGGGTTAAGAGATCCTGCTCAAGGTCATACAGTTAGTAAATGTGTGAGACCACATTTGAACTTAGAGCTTCCTGTCTCCAGGCCTGGTGATCTATCCATTGAGCCACATAGCTGACCCATTCTGTGACTAGATGAACTTAAAAATTGGTATAAATGATCTGGACTAAATGTGAATTTAAACTAATTATGCCATCCTTGCCCCTATTATCACAGTATTAAGAAACGTAGCCAACATAGGGCACCTAGGACCTCACAAGGCAAGTCACTCCCACTATCTCCCTCATAGAGTTATTGTAAGCCTTGTATAAATGTGAGTATGTTACCACAAGCAAGTAAGAGAGGTAGCTGATGAATAGAGTGCTGGACCAAGGACGAGTCAAGAAGATCTGAATTAAACTCTAGCCTGAGACACTTGTTAGCTGTGTGACTTTGGGCAAGTCATGAGGAGGGATATGACAACAGCAAAGAGGTATACTGTTCAACATTGCCTCTCAGCCAAAAGTTGGGACATAAAATTTTCCTTTTTCAAAGCTCTATAAAAACATACTTACTTTTCTTGAAACGTAAAATGTCCATAAAATTTGATATTGTAACTTTTGTGCTAAATGTATATGGTTTATGTTGGGAAGGGAGAATGAAGGGAAAATAGGAGGGGATGTGAAAACAATTAGGATGTGGTCCTCAAGATGCTTCTAATTTACTAAGACTTTTAAAATTGAGTCTTAAAATAGCCATAATAACCAATTTCATTATGTTGTATTATTTTTAATGCAGAGTCTGAGGTAGAGAGCAGCCTGGGCAGTAGAAAGAGTCCAGGATTTCTTGTTAGGACACTTAAGTTTCAAATATCCCAACTCTGCTACCTGTTAACTGTGACTTTGGGCAAATCATTTTCTGAATCTTCATTTCCTTACTTGTAAAATGATGGGGCTAGCCTAGTTGATATGTAAGGTTTCCCCCAGCTCCATTTCCTTTCATATTGTCTTCTATGACTGTGATATGGAAGATTGTCTGGTTCAGAACACAACAACGTGACCAAAATAGCCATATGTTTCAGAAATAATTCATTATATTTCAGAAAGCCAGGCAGAGATTATCGTTGTTGTTATTTTTATTATTAAATATTCAGAAACTAACCATGGAGAAGAAGAGAATCCAGGTATCCAGAACAACCTGAACAGCACCATGAAGGGATGAGGACACTGGGGATTCAGGAGCCATGAAGATCTGATTTAGAGGGAAAGGGTATGGAAGAGAGTAATGTGAGAGAAGATTGTAAAGCTAGTGGAGGGCCTTGAATGATAGACAAAAGAGTGTGAACTATTTTGGAGACAATATCCAGTGAAGATCGTGGAGCAGAGTCACCAGAAAAATAAGTAAGAAAGTTTATTCTAGTGGCAAGATCATGATTATGACACAAATAAATTGCTAGCATTTACATAGTGCTTTAAGGATTGCAAAGTGCTTTGCATATATTATGTCTTTGGATCCTCAAAACTACAGTGTGAGGTAGGTGCTGTCATTATTCTCATTTTATACATGAAAATAAGGCAGAGAGAGGTTAAGAGCTCTCTATATTACTAACAAAGTCCAGCAAGACATGGAGAAATTCCATTCAAAATAATTCTAAATCCCTACTAAGACTCCCTCAGGATTTATATAAACACAAAATCAAAACCCTGTTTATAGGGGAAAAAAGAATACCATAGATATAATCATTGTTCACACATTGGTTCATGACTACCAAAAAATTATATACTACCTAAATTAATTTATATATTTTAGTGCAATACCAGCCAAATTGCCAAGGGGTTACTTTACAGAATTAGAAAAAACAATAATAAAATTAATCTGAAGGAACTACAGGTCAGTAATCTAAATGGGAAAATTTAAAAAGTAATATTTAAAGAGGCATATAGCATTTTCAGATTTCAAGCCATATTATATAGCATTTTTCACCATATTTATTCAGTATTGGTTAAAATAGGTAAGAACCATGTTAGAAAGATAACTAACTTCCTACCCTTTGAAGTAGCAATACCATTACTAGGCATTCACTCCAAGGCAGTCAAAGACAGACAGAAAGGTCCAATATATACCAAAATAGTCATACGAGTATTTTTATAGTAGCAAAACAACTAGAAAAAAAGAATGCTAATCAATTAGAGGAAGACTGAACTAACTGTGGTTTATGAATATAGTGGACTATTACTCTGCTGATAAGGAAAAACAGGAAAAATTCAGAGAAATTTGAGTAGACTTGTATGAAATAATGCAAAATTAGGTGAATAATATACACAGTGGCTAGAACAGTGGAAAGGAAAATAACATTACAAGACATCAGAAAAGTTTGATGCAGTGACTAATCATAACTGCAGAAGGGTAGAAGGTGTGGAATGAAACAAAACTTAAACATAGTCAATATGTCAGTTTGTTTTGCTTCATTGAACAAGAGAGGGTTCTAATACAGGTGATGGGGCTATACTGGGAAATAACATGTATGTGAAAAAGCATCAATAAAACATAAAAAATTAAGTAATAAAACAAATTTTAAAAACTATAAGCTGAGTCTCCCTTCTGACAAAGCTAATTTGAGGGAGAAGGAAAAAGCATTTGTGTGTGTGTGTGTGTGTGTGTGTGTGTGTGTGTGTGGTGTATGTATATATATGTATGTATATATATATGATGTGTTTATATCTACACATGTATCATAGGATTTTTTTAAAAAGCATAAACCTTGAAAGCTCACCTTTGATTTATCGATTTCATTGTTATCTCAGGAAGACCATGTTGCCTGAAAAGAATAATTTCCCACACATGAAATCATTTTATATGAGGTAATTTAATATCTATTTAATGACTGCTCTTGAATGTATTTCATTAGCCAGACCTGCTGAGAGAAGAGGCTCTTTTATATGCAATTTAGGCATTTTGGAAGCTACATTAATGTAATGTCACAGAAAGGTATTAATTAGCACCTTGGGACCTAGAGACATTATTAATATATTTCCCCCAAAGGGTTCAACTACAACAGTATACTCAGGCCTCATCTGAAATCTTTGGAAAACTGTCTTGTCTGGATGTCAGCTGCTTCTGGGTCAATATTAGATGAGTTCCGAGGTCCCTGGAGGGTTCTGCTGTTCATTCAGGAGTGGGGGCTTTCGTCAGATGATTCAGGAGTCCACATCCACAAGTTTGGAAACTGGAGTAGTCAGAAGGACCTGGTAGGGGCCCTTAGAAACAAAAACTTATTGATCAGTACAGGGTCAATTTTCAGATAAGATATATGGGTTGCTTGAGATGTACAATTGTGAGAAAACTCCTTATATTAATCTTTGGATCTGAGTTTCTGGTCAGCATAACATAGGTCCTTGGGTAAAGGTCTCTAAACAGCATATAGAAATGGTCCAGTTTCCCAGATAGACAGGGCTAGGTTCAAACAATCCAATAAGGATTTTTATAAATTCATAATCATAATTACATTAAGCTAGATTACATTAATATTAGGTTACAGTTCAGACTACTTAGAGGACTCCCAATGGATTAGTTTTGAGAAGGAAGATTTACATGTCCCCAAGGTAACCATGAAACTTAAACATAAATATGAAAGCAATACAATAACACCGGTATTAACTAACATCAAGTCTCCATGTATCCTAGTAACCCATTCTCAATGTTCATTTAACCAGTACATTTTGAGTCCCTGATGTCTCATGTAGTTATCTTTTGATTGGACATTTTTTCTTAGACAATAGGTTTTATTCTCAGGATGGCTTTAAAGGGGACTTTGTTTCTCTGGTTCCAAATCTAGAGGCTCCTAGATAATTCTGCTAGTAACAAGACAATACCAGTTAGTAAATTTGGTTCTCCACTCTTGAAACTTCAGCGAATTTCATTTTATATACCATTTGATACTTCTATCCTTAGCTAAATTCTGTCCCTGATGTAAGAATCTTTTAAAAATTTATGATGGTCCAACTGTAAAATGAACTCTTCTGTCCTTTAAAATTATCAGACAGACACTTTTAAAATGGGGAAATAATTTCACTTTCTTTACTATTATCAATACAGTTTGTGTGTAAAATCCTTCATTCAGTTTGAGAACTTATTACTAAAATATACTCAAAGCTTGAATTTCTATGATAGATAAATTTGGAATTTACATATATATACATAGTTCTTAGAGAAAACAGTATAAGCTTGTTGCTTTCTCAAAATTTACTATTCCATTTATTTAGAAAACCTTTTGCATTGTTTCATCATTTCTTCCCTCAGGAGGAAAGTGTATATATAAGTAAAATTTTATATGTTTTTATTTTAATTAATGAATATATTTTAATTTGACCACAAATATAGGTTAAAATTGTAAGATATTCATACTTGCATGTTATTATAGTAACTCAGAGATATTTCAGTATTTATCTATTATTCAGTTGATTTGGTATTGTACTTAGAAAACTTCTTGATTAAAGAAATCTGCTGGAAAAGGAAAAAGAGGGGCAGAGTTATAACAATATCATGTATCAGATGTATCATTTAACGAAGGGGAAATTCCCTTAGCTCTGTTTGATTCCAGGTATGAGTCATATCTGACAGGCAATCATAGTCACAGGCTATTAAAAGCAAGGCTCAGGATTAACCAGGTGGGGAATTTTCCTTTCAGAAAGGATATACACAATAGGGAAATAAAGTCAAGGGGATCCTATCTTAGACCCTATCAAAGTCATCCCCAAAACTTTTATTAGGCACAGACATCCACTTTTAGCAGTTCCCAGACTGCAGCACATGCCATTTTCTACTATTGACTTCATGACAATTCAGAATGATCACTATTTGTAATCAAAACTCAAAACAATACTATGTTACAGTCCCCCAGATTTTTTACCTTAAATAGCAAAATTTCACTAGCCAAAACTTAGGGCTTGAATATCTTTCCTGATATTTCCCTAACACTTAACATTTCATTTATCTTTTACTTATAAATTAAATCTGCCCATATTCTGGGGCTTCAGACATATAGCAAACATTTGAAGGTTGACTCATTAATATGTTGAAACCAAACCTTTAAACCACCCTATGCATTTTCATAATAGCCGAGGATTTTAAAAATGAAAATTTGCTATTATGCTAAACTTACTGTTGTTATCTCTTTCGTGACAAAATATAGTTCATTAAATATTTAACAGTTTTCAAATATCTTTTTAATTACATCCTTTAAAAAACCTAATTCATAATCTGACAGCATCCAAATTAAAAGAGAAATTGTTTTTGTCTAATGATATTTCTGTTATAATGGTCACTCAAATTTCACAACTTAAGAGAACGTAGAAATACAATAATATAAATAATATGTATTTGAAACATGAAACAAAACTTCAAATCAATTTAGTTAATTGCATTTCTAAATTATCCAATATAAAAATAATTAATCTTATTGCCTTTGGCATTTTAAACCCACTTTAGAGTTATGAGGCATGGAACAATTACATTCAGTTAAAGAAATAAGCAATGACATGATCAACATGTTACAAATGTGTATATGTGTCATGCCTTTTGAAAACCATGGTTACTGGGCATGCACATTACAAGCCATCTTGAAACTATCACAAATCAAGGACAGAGCCAAGATGGCAAAGTAAAAGCAGGGTCTCACCAGAACTCTCCCCCAAACCCCTCCAAATACCTGTAAAAATAACTCTAAACAAATTCTAGAGCAGTGGAACTCACAAAAAGACTAAGTGCAACAAATCTCCAGCCCAAGACAACCTGGAGGGTGGACAGGAAAGGTCTATTGCTCCAAACTGAGAGGAGTGGGGTCCAGTGCAGGCTGTACCAACACAAACCAGGCCCTGGCAATCTCAGGAGCAAGCTTCAGGGTGACTGAATCACTGGCAGTTGTGGCCGTCTCCAGACTTCTCAATTCACAAATGCCAAAGATAACTTAGAAGGTCACTGGGAAGAGGCTGTCAGACCTGGGTGAGAGAGAAGTGCAGTCCAGCACCAGCCTCAACAAACTAGGCGCTGGTCTGGGGGGTGACTGAATCAGTAGCGGCAACAGCAATGGTGGCAGTAGCAGCAGTGATAGTGGCTATTTCTGGAGCTCTCATCCCACAGATGGTAAGGGGATTAAACAACTGGTCAGAAGGAGATCACCAGGGTCTCTTTGCTGGCACTAAGTCAGGAGTCTTTTGCTTTGCCCATACTTGAATCTGGGTCACAGTCCTGGGTAGCAGGTCTGGGGCAAGGAACACTGGCATAGCAGAGCTTGTGGAAGCAGTGGAAAGGGAACCCTTTTCACAGTCCAGGGCAGAAAAGAGTGCTTGTGGTCTCTCATAAGCCAGAGTACAGGCCAGGAGAGGAGTAAATGCCTCTCTTTAGATCCTACCACCTTGGAAGAACTAAAAACTTATAGATCCCTATAAATATGTCTGAAAACTGCTGCACAAAACCCCTGAAACTTTGGGCAGTGCATCCTTTACCCCAGAAGTAGAGCCCTACTTTAACAAAGAGTTAAAAAGTTTAAAAACAGGTTGGGAAAATGAACAAACAATGTGAAAAATCTCAGACTATAGAATCTTACTTTAGTGACAAGGAATATCGAAACATACACTCAGAAGACAACACAGTCAAAGCTCCTAAATCCAAAGCCTCCAAGAAAAATATGAATTGGTCTCAGGCCATGGATGAGCTCAAAAAGGATTCTGAAAATCAAGTAAGAGAAGTAGAGGAAAAATTGGGAAGAGAAATGAGAATGATGCAAGAAAATAATGAAAAATGAGTCAACAGCTTGTGGTAAAGGAGCACAAAAAATACTGAAGAAAAAACATCTTAAAAAACAGACTAGGTCAAATGGTAAAAGAGCTCCAAAAAGCCAGTAAGGAGAAGAATGCCTTAAAAAGCAGAATTGGCCAAAGGAGGTCCAAAAGCTCACTGAAGAAAATAATTCCTTAATAATTAGAATAGAGCAAATGGAAGCTAAAGACTATGAGAAATCAAGAAATTATAAAACAGAACCAAAAGAATGAAAAAATAGAAGACAACATGAATGTCTCATTGGAAAAACAACTGACCTGGAAAATAGATCCAGGAGAGATAATTAAAAAATTATTGGACCACCTAAAGGCCCTGATATTCTAGAACCAGAGAGTAACATAGAAATTGAAAGAATCTACTGAAAGAGATCCCAAAAATGAAAACTCCCAGGAATATTATAATCAAATTCCAGAGTTCCCAGGTCAAGGAGAAAATATTGCAAGCAGCCAGAAAGAAACAATTCCAGTATTCTGGAACCACAATGAGGATAACACAAGATTTAGCAACTTCTACTTCACGGACTGGAGGGATTGAAATATGATATTCCGGAGACCAAAAGAACTAGGATTAAAACCAAAGTAGCAAAACTGAGTGTAAACAACAAGGAAAATGACATTCAGTGATTTAGAGGAATTTAATGCATTCTTGAAGAAAAAAACCAGAGCTGAGTAGAAAATTTGACTTTCAAATACAAGATTCAAGAGAAACATGAAAAGGTAAACAGGAAAGAGAAATCATAAGGGACTTATTAAAGGTGAACTCTTTACGTTCTTACATGGAAAGATGATATTTTTAACTCATGAGACTTCTCATTATTAAGGTAGTTGGAGGGAATATATATAGACAGAGGGCATGGGGGAGTTGTATATGAAGGGATAATATCTAAAAAATAAAATTAAGGGAGGGGAAAGGGAGAGAGAATGGGGTATATTACTTCACATAAAAGAGGCAAGAAAAAGCTTTTCCAGTGGAGGGGAAAAGGGAGGAGGTGAAAGAGAATGAGTGAACTTAAGTCTCATTGGAATTGGTTTAAGGAAGGAATAACATACACACTCAATGAGGTATGGAAATCTATCCTACCCTACAGGAAAGCAGGGGGAAAGTGGATGGGTGTGTGTGTGTGATAGAAGAGAGGGCAGATTGGGGGAGGGGGTAATTGGAAGCAAACATTTTTGAAGAAGTACAGGGTAGAAGGAAACAACATGACTATTATGGAAGTGTTTTGCACGACTACACATATATAACCTATATTGAATTGCTTGCCTTCTCAATGAGGATGAGTAGGGAGAGAGGAATAGTGAAAATTCAGAACTCAAAGTTATAAAAATGAATGTTAAAAATTATTTTTATGTGTAACTGGGAAATAAGATACACAGGCAATGGAGTATAGAAATCTATCTTAACCTACAGGAAAATAGGAAAAGGGATAAGAGAAGGAGTGTGTGTGATAGAAGGGAGGGCAGAATGGGGGAAGGGGTTGTCAGAAGTAAAACATTTTTGAGGAGGGACAGGGTGAAAGAAGAGAGAATAGAATAAATGGGGGTAGAGGAATAGGATGGAAGGAAATACAATTAGCAATAAGTAACTGTGAAAAAAATATTTTGACACGAGCTTCTCTGACAAAGGCCTCATTTCTCTAATATATGGAGAACTGTATCAGATTTATAAAAAGATAAGAGCCATTCTGCAATTGATAAATAAATTAACAAAAGATAAAATGTTTTAAGGTGATGTAATTAAAGATATCTGTAGCAATATGAAAAATATTCTAACTCACTGTTGATTGGAGAAATGCAAGTTAAAATAATTCTGAGGTACTATTTCTTGCCTATTAGATTAGGTAATAGGACAGAAAAGGTAAATGACAAATGTTGGAGGAGATGTGGGGAAAATGAGACATTAATGTACTGTTGGCAGAGTTGTGAATTAAATAAACCATTCTATAGAGCACTTTGGAACTATGCCCAAAGGGCTATAAAACCAAGCATGCCCTTAGGAATATAGCAATATCAATAGCAATATCACTACTAGGTCTATCCGAAAAGAGATTAAAAAAAAAAAAAAGGAAGAGGACCTAGATGTACAAAAAATATTTATAGCATCTCTTTTCTGGGGGTAAAGAATTGGAAATTGAGAGGATGCACATCAATTGGAGAATGGCTGAATAAGTTATGGTATGTAATTGTGATGGAATACTATTGTACCATTTAAGAAATGATGAACAACACAATGCTGTCAGAAACCTGGAAAGACTTGCATGGGCTGATGCAAAGTGAAATGTAATGGGTACGAAGTAACAGCAATATTATAGGGTGATCAGCTGCGAATGACTTAGCTATTCTCAGCAATACAATGATCTACGACAGCTCTGAAGGACTTATGATGAAAAATGCTATCCACCCCCAGAGAAAGAACTGATAGTGTCTGAATACAGATTGAAGCAACTTTTTTTCACTTTTTTTCTTGAGTTATTTTAATCTATATTTTCTTTCACAACATGATTATTATGGATGTTTTACATGACTGCAAATATATAACCTATATGGAATTGCTTGCCTTCTCAATGAAAGGGGTTGGGGAGGGAGGAAAGGAAAGAATTTGAAACTCAAAGTTTTAAAAACAAATGTTAAAAATTGTTGTTTATATGTAACTAGGGAAAAATTAAATACTAAATAACTACAAAAAAAGAGAAACTATCACAGACCATCATAAATGTTCTACAGAAACAAACTTTATATTACTTCTGATCTCTTATAAAAACAAAATGCTAGTATTAATAAAATGATCATTTACTTAAAAATTATCTCTCAGATTTTAGTATGGTGATGAGACAAAGGGATACTTGAGGAAAAGAGACAGATCTGGCTTAAGGTCTCCTAGAAAACTCCCTTCTTTTTGGAAACACACACATAAAATTTTTTCATCTAGAAAGAGAGCCTTTCCTGAGAAATTGTAAGTTGCAATTTTGACTATCTCCTCAATCTAATACTTCTGATTATAACCTTCAGTTATCTCTGGGTAAGCTTATCTGTGTTCATATGTCTGCTTTCTCTACACTGTAGAACTCTGAAGTTTTACTCTCTATGATAGGAGGTCCCCTCAAGATGGACACAAATTGTGGGCATAAAACTTTGGAAGTGATGCCTGAGAAGTTCAGGTTCATTTTGGGACCACAGCCTGAGCACTTCAGTTCTGCTGTGAAATAGACATGTCCTGAAATTTCTTGCAGATAGAGCTTAATTCAGAGCCCTAGACTGCTGGCAGGAGGTGTAGTGTTCTGCCAAAGAAAGCTTTGGGGAGTTTTGTTCAAGCGGCCCAATAATGGAACTGAGGCAATTGTGAGAGTACTTTGTATGTTCTTGTCTGTGTTTGTCTTTGTCTTTAAGACACAAGCTGCATTCACTAGATAGGAGGATGAGGACTCCATCAGATCATTTGTGTCTGGAGTTTAAAAGGGTAATTTTAATTTTAAAGAGTTCTGTTTCTGTCTTTTTGATTGCTAACCCAATCATAGCCTGCAATGGCTGATGAGAGAAAAATACCTTCAGTTATTTAATGGGTCAGTCACTATCTCAATCGAGCTTAATTAAATGAAATAGCCACTTAAAGCCACAAAATCCCTTGGTCTTGTATGCATTCGCATGGGGACACCTGTATTCAAAGAAGGAACAGGATTCCTGAGAATCAAACTGTAAGAGTCTGGTGAAATCTTAACTGTGAGATGAGAAATCTTAACTTAGATAGAGACTGGAAAAACTATAGGAAAAAATACATATATTTTGGCCACATAGGAAATGGGACCTTGATTAATTCAGTCAGATTCACATTTTTAACTTGATTTGTAGATGTAAAGCCTGTGGTGGTGAGAGAGCTTTCAAATATATATTGCCCTCATTGTTTAAGGGGAAAGAAAGATCCTTCCATTCCTTTCCTTAAATGAACAATTTTTCTGTTTTCTTTTTCCCTTTGCACATTTCATATGTAAGGTCTACTTACTAAAGAGGACAGCCTCCCTTGGTTTTGTCAGTGCATTCATTGATTTTTCCCCTTCTTCCCCTTATATTGTTACCCATTAAGCCTAAAGCATGGGTTAAAAAACCTTGAAGTGCATGTAATATCAGTTAGTGATTCATTGAGGAGATTGGTCTCTCAATAGAATCAAATGGGGAATGAGAGAAATAATTATCTCTTGTATTTAATAACTAATTATTGGATTGGGACCAAGGTTTTTCTTTTTTGACTTCTTCATCCAGAAATCAACCAGGGTGGGAAATCTTAGGCAAAGACTTACCCAGGCTAGGATCTAATAAAAGGTAGTAAAAGAAATTCTAAGTTTAGATGAGTGGGTAAGTTCCTGCTCATTGTGTTTACTCTGACAGGTCTGGGAAAATGAAGATTTTCCTTTTTGTTAGGTTATATAAAAATTGATAAATCTCTTTGACTAAGACTTAGGTGATCCAAATCACATATCCCCAAGATGCTCATTAGAAGGAACCCACCTCATTATAATATTCATTCTTTTATTACTTCTTAACCAATCAGAGTTGACTGCCACCCTCAGGAACACCCATTCTTGCAAGGGCATCTAAAAGTTTAGTGGGTTCCATGAAGGGTCTTTGGCATTAGAAAGTGCCACTGACCTCTTTTATTAACAAAATGCTACCATTATTAATAAAATGATTCATTACTTAACTATTGTTTCTTGAAATTTTTAAATGTCACACTTCTCATTGCAGTGCTAAGGCTACTTTCCAATTTAAACTTATTCTTCACTTTTGTTAATTATTCTATCTGGGGGATTTTCAAATAAACTGGTTGACAACACTGGTTAGTTGTTTGGTAAAGTTTCTTTGAAAATGTAGCTGGTATGCCAATGGTAGAAAAGGAGAGAGTCACCTCTGAAGCAAATTTTTTTCCTTACAAAGTTTTGTTTATATGTAAACATTGTTAAAAATGAAAAAAATATATGAAAATACACTGCACATATATTTGTCATTTAACACAGTGCTTGTCATTAGGCAGCAAAAAAGTAAGTATTTTATGTTGTAATAAGTTACTCTTTTTCATCAGTGTTTAAGTGCCCAAAACAAAACATGGAAAAATTGGATTTTTACCTCTCAGCAAGAGGGCTTATAAAATTCTCCTACCATTTTCCATCACACATTTGTGTGAGCTAACATTTTCACTTCATTCTTGGTTTTTTGCTTTTTTTGTTTATATATTTTTCTTTATTTTGTTATACCTTTCCCAATTACATTTTATGCTGGTTTGGGCCACACTCTGGAGTTTTGCAGGCTTTGAGTTGTGAATTCTATACCTCTACTAATTGACTATAATATAAGCTCCTAGCATTCCATCTCTCCTATGTCTTGCCTCTCCTGACCCCACCCCTCTGTCTTCTCAGGTCATTCCTGTGTATGAGCTGATTTAAAGTTTTCCTGTTTCTAATCTCCCTATAGCTAATTAAACTCTTTATAATCCTCTACTCTTGAATCCCTATTACCCTGGCCCATCCTTTGCCAAATCTCTGCCCTCTACTGGTCCTACCATTTGCTTATTCAGGAGTCATTAAACGTAGCTGGAAGAACTCGTACATGAATGGATACATACATTGATGTTTTACAACTTTGACTGGGCCTTTGCTTCAATGCAATCCTTTTATTACTCTCTAATTAATTCTCTCTCTTTCTTCTATAGAGGCTATTCCAGACCTTCTCTTCCCTTTTCAAGCCTCTTATACCTTCCTTTCTCTTCTCTATCTCACTGAGGAGTTACTTTAATGAGATAACAGAGGTCATTTGAAATGAGCTTCCTCTTCTCTTTTTTCATCTCAAAACCTCTTGACATCATCCCCTGTCACCATTCTCCCCTCCTTTTCCTCAGTCTCTGATAATGAAGTAGCCTTTCTCTTTGTCACTGCTAACTTTTCTACAGATGCCTTGATCCCATCCCCTCCCATCTTTTCCACCACATTGTAACCTTAATCTTTTCCTTTCTCTAACCTTCAACTACCCTTTAGTTACTGCTTCCTTCCCTACGATCTTAAAATCTTCCCTAGCTTCCCCTATTCTTTTTTTTTAACTTTTTTAATTTTTTTACTTTTTGGATTACATCATTGATTTCCACAAGATTTTGATTTACAAATTTTCTCCCTGTCTTTCCCCTACCCGCCACCCCAAAATAGCAATTCCACTGTATACGCCCTCTCTCAATCTGCTGTCTCCTATATCCTCCCCCATCACCCCTCTGACTTTCTGGTAGGGTAAGATGGATCTCCCTATCTCAGTGCCTGTATATCTTATTTCCCAGTTGCATGTAAATAATAATAATAATACATATATATGTATATATATATATATATATATATATATAAAATTCGATTTTAGAACTTTAAATTCTAGATTCTTTCCATTCCTCTTTTGTCACCCACTCCCACTGGAAAGTCAGGTAATTCAATACAGGCCGTACATGTGTAGTTACGCAGAACATCTCTACAATGAACATATTGTGTACCACTGACTATATTTTCCTCTTTCCTATCCCACCTTCCCCACCTTGTTCTATTCTCTACTTTGTCCCTGTCCCTTTACTGAAATGTGTGCTTCTAACATCCCTCCCCCCAACCTTGCCTTCCCTTCCATCCTCCCCTTCTCATCCCCATCCTCCCTACTCTCCTGTAGGGCAAGATATCCACCTTAGAGTGTATGTCATTCCCTCCCTAAGCCAAATTCAATGAGAGTAAGGGTGACCCATTCTCTTTTGCCTTCCTGTTCTTCCCCTCCATTGTAACAGTTATCCCTTGCCTCTTCTATATGAGATGATTAACCCCATTGTGTCTCTCCCTGTCTCTTCTCATTCTATTCCTCTCCCATCTCTTAATTACACTTTTAAAAATATCATCCTTTCATATTCAAATGATCCTGTGCCCTCTGTCTACAAATAAATACCCACACTCACATACGTATTCATATGCCCTCCTATATAGACATATGTGTATGTATACGTATAAATATATATATATATACATATATATATACATATATATATATACATATATATATACATACACATATACACGTATATTCCCTTCACCTATCCTCATACTGAGAAAAGGTTCACGAGTTACAATTCTCATTTTTCCATGTTGGTGTGTAAATAGTTCAACTTTCATAAGTTCCCTATGATTTCTTTTCTATATTTACCTTCTCATGCTTCTTGTGTTTGACTGTCAAATTTTCTGTTCAGTTCTGGTTTTTTCCTCAAGAATGCTAGGAAGTCCTCTCCCTCATTGAATGACCATATTTTCCCCTGAAACATTATACTCAGTTTTGCTGGGTAGGTGATTCTTGGTTTTAATCCTAGCTCCCTTGATCTCCAGAATATCATATTCCAGGCCCTTTGGTCCCTTAATGTAGAAGCTGCTAGATCCTGGGTTATCCAGATTGTGTTTCCACAGTATTCAAATTGTTTCTTCTTGGCAGCTTGTAATATTTGCTCCTTGATCTGCTAACTCTGGAACCTGGCTACAACATTCCTAGGAGTTTTCTTTTGAGGATCTTTTTCAAGAGGTGATCAGTGAATTCTTTCAAGTTCTATTTTGTCTTTTGGTTCTAAAATATCAGGGCAATTTTCCTTGAGAATTTCTAGAAGGCTTACTTCTAGGTTCTTTTTTTGGTCATGGCTTTTAGGTAGTCCAATAATTTTTAAATTGTCTCTCCTGGATCTATTTTCCAGGTCAGTGGTTTTTTTCAAGGAGATATTTTACAATGCCTTCTATTTTTCATTTGTTTGGATCTGTTTAATAGTAGCTTGATTTCTCATAAAGTCATTTGCTTCCATTTGCTCCACTCTAATTCTGAAGGAATTATTCTCTTCAGAAAGCTTTTGAGATTCTTTTTCCATCTGGAAAATTCAACTTTTTAAGGCATTCTTCTCCTCATTGGATTTTTGGGCCTCCTTTGCCATTTGAGTTAGTCTATTTTTTAAGGTGTTATTTTCTTCAGTCAGGTTGTTGACTCTCTTATCATGATTTTCTTGCAT
>CM053582.1:169906001-169921529 GCA_028627135.1 Pseudochirops cupreus
TAATGAGGATAAACTAGAAGCATTTCCAATAAGATCAGGGGTGAAACAAGGATGTCCACTCCACTATCACCCCTCTTATTCAATTTGGTACTAGAAATGCTAGCAATAGCAATTACAGAAGAAAAAGAAATCAAAGGCATCAAATTAGGCAAAGAGACTAAGCTATCACTCTTTGCAGATGATATGATGATATACTTGGAGAATCCCAGAGAATCAAGTAAAAAACTTCTTGAGACAATAAATAAATTTGGCAAAGTTGCAGGATACAAAATAAACCCACATAAATCCTCAGCATTCCTATATATTTCCAATGAAGTCCAGCAGCAAGAGATAGTAAGAGAAACCCAATTTAAAGTTACTGTAGACATCATAAAATATTTGGGAATCTACCTGCCATAAACAAACGTTTATGAACACAACTACAAAACACTTTTCACACAAATAAAATCAGATCTAACTAATTCAAAAAACATCAATTGCTCATGGCTGGGTCAAGCTCATATAATAAAAATGACAATTTTACCTAAATTAAATTACATATTTAGTGCCATACCAATCAATCTACCAAAAAATTACTTTATAGAACTAGAAAAAATAGTGACAAACTTCATTTGGAAGAACAAAAGGTCCAGAATATCAAGGCAATTAATGAAAAGAAATGCTAGGGAAGGTGGCCTAGCTGTATCAGATTTTAATCTCTATTAAAAAGCAGCAGTCATCAAAACTGCATGGCACTGGCTAAGGAATACAGTAGTGGATCAATGGAATAGGTTGGTTACAAAAGGCTAGGTAGTCAACGATTGTAATAATATACTGTTTGATAAGTCCAAAGACCCCAGTTTTTGGGATAAGAACTCACTATTTGACAAAAACTGCTGGGAAAATTGGAACATAGTAAGGCAGAAACTGGGCATAGACCATCATCTAACGCTATACACCAAAGTCCAGTGTAAATGGGTGCACAATCTAGGTATAAAGGTTGATACTGTAAGTAATCTGGGGAAGCAAGGAATAGTTTACCTGCCAGATTTTTAGAGTAAGATTTTATGACCAAAGAAGAGTTGGAGAGCATTATAAAATGCAAAATGGATAATCTTGATTACATTAAATTGAAAAGTTTCTGTACAAAGCCAATGTAACCAAGATTAAGAGGGAAGTGGGAAATTGGGAAATAATTTTTACAACCAGTGTCTCTGATAAAGGCCTCATTTCTAAAATATTGTTATAGGAATCTGAAGATCTTCCCTGCCCCTGGGCTTTTTGGTGGGCTTGAGTGGCTCTGGGAACCTTCCCTGATTTGAAAGTATACTTTGCCCCCTAATAGGCTGAGTGTGGTCACATGGAGCCTGTGGTGGAAGACTTGTTTTTCAGGAATGTCCACGCCTTATTACTTTGTGATTGGGCGGTGGGTCAAGAGGGCTGTGACACTCTGATCCGGGAGGCTGTGTATAACCTGATGTGAATTTTTGCTTTGGGGCTCACTTTGAGAAGAGTTGTGTGATTTGACCAGATGAGACTCTGGGAAGCTATTGAGCCTCCTGGCTTTGAAAAACCCAGATGTTAGTGCTTCCCTCTCTGGTAACTGACTAGGTATGGATGTAATGGTCAGACGGTTGGAAGCCCGTCTGCTGACCTGTTTTTTTGTCTGCTTGTAACTTCTGTTTGTATTTTGTTTGCATTCTCTGAAGTTCAGGGTGCTGACTTTTTCCCCTGAACTAGGTAAATGATATATGTTTGATTGATTTAAGTAAGATTGTTAACCCATTTTGAGTTGCTTTTCTTTAGAAAAGCAAATCTAAGAACCTGTGCTAACAGCCATCCTGGGTATGCTAGGGTGCTTGCTGATACAAATATACAGGGAAATAAGTAAAATCTATAAGAATACAGGTCATTCCCCAATTGATAAATGGTCAAAGGATATGAAGAGGCAATTTTCAGAGGTAGAAATTAAAGATATCTATAAGCATATGAAAAAATGCACTAAATCACTATTGAGAAATGCAAATCAAAACAACTTTGAGGTACCACATCTCACCAGTCAGATTAGCTAAGATGACAAAATAGGAAAATGACAAATTCAGCAGAGGATGTAGAAAAATTGGAACACTAATGCATTGTTGGAGCTGTGAATTGATACAGCCATTATGGAGAGCAATCTGCAACTATGCCCAAAGGGCTATAAATAAGTGCATACCCTATGACTCAGTAATACCACTTCTGGGGTTGTATCCCAAAGAGATCATAGAAGTGGGAGGGAGACCCATTATGTACAAAAATATTTATTGCAGCTCTCTTTGTGGTGGCAAAAAACTGGAAATTAAGGGCATGCCCATCAATTGGGAAATGGCTAAACAAGTTGTGGTATATGAATGTAATAGAATACTATTTTGCTATAAGAAATGAGGAGGAGACGATCTTCATATTCACCTGGAGAGGCTTAAACTGATGCTAAGTGAGAAGAGCAGAACCAGGAAAAATTTGTACACAATCACAGACACATCGTATGTGTGACGACCAACTTTGATAAACTGGACTCTTCTCAGCAACGCACAGTTATAATACAACTCTACAAGTCTCAGGATAGAAGGAGATATCTACATTCAGAGAAAGATCTGGAAAGAACAGAGTTTAAATGGAGACTGAAGCAGTCCACATGCTATCGTTCTTTTCCATGTTTGGTTTTCTTTCTTTTTTCCCATTGTTCACTCCATTGGTGACAACCCTTCTATACAACCACAATAATGTCCAATGTGAAAAAAAAATGCTAGGTCAAAAAGTGTGAAGTTTAGTCTCCAATCCCCACTTCCCAGACTAAATTATTTTCCATAATAGTTGAGCCAATTCAGTTCCACCAGCCATGTCAGTGTGCATACTTTCCATAGCACCTTCAATACTGACTTCTGTCACTTCTCCAAAGTGGTGAGGGGTAAGCCCGGGTTATTTTAATTTACATTTCTGTCCTATATGGAGTATTTTCTTGTGAACATCCATAGTTTGTAATTCTTTTAAAAACCATTCATATTCTTAAAGCATCTATCTACTTAGCTCTCAGATACCTAATTTTAAGACAAAAATGTGAGTGGGCAGAGATAAGTACAGATATAATTAATGACACAAGCAAAACATTAAAGCCAGAAAGCAATGTTGTGCGCCAGGGATGAAGCATAACACAATTGGAAGGGAATAGTTTGACATAAGGAAAGGCAGAAAGGCACCAGATTGTGGATGGCCTTAAACACCAGGCTGCTTGAGACTTAATCATCAGGCAATGGAAAACCATGATATTCAGGTAGGCAATTATCACATACAGGCATTAGAGGAAGGTTCTGAGAAGGCATGACATGACGGGATATGTGAATAAGGAGGTTAATCTGGAAAGCATGTGAAGGGTGACTTACAAGAGGAAATGGAAAACACTAAATACAGGGAATAGCTGGCAGACAGTTGCAGGGCTCCAGATAATGAAGGCCCAAAGTTCGATGGTGGTTATTGGAATGGAAATAAATTGCAGAGGTAGAATGGACAGGACTTGGTAATTTATGAGCTATGTGGTGAAGGACAAAGAGTCAAAGGTGACACCAGTGTGTTTTATTTCCTTTTTAAATAACTTATTATAAAGTTTATACATATTAAGCAAAAATTATTTATTTGAACAAATGACCAAACAAAATGAAATCTCAAATAAAAATACAAAATCTTAATGCATTACATTTTTATGAAACTAATGAACATTAATATGTGTCCTGTTTGGAAATTTTTAATGTTTTTTTATTTGTATAGTTGTACTCACTCTTCTCTCTGCATCATTTCCTCTATCTTTCCATATATATTTTTTGTATTCTCATTTAATACCAAGGTTTCAAGTATAGGTGTCCCATGGGAATGAAGAAAACAGTAGTCAACAAAAGATCTGATTGGGTGGAGGGGACAAATGGTTAAGTTTAGTGGCTTTTGCCCTTTGGATGGTTGGAAATACAGATATGGAAGTCAGCTAGAAAAATAGATTTAGTAATTAATGGAGTAGAGATGATAGTTAATGGGTAAAAATACATGTTACATGTTACCTCTTCCATTAGAGTATGTGCTTGGCCCATAATCAATGCTTGTTGATTGAGATTGCCAAGGGAAAGAGAATCATATACCTGCATCTTTTAACAAAACTTTCTGAAAGTTACCAATTAGTAATTATAAATGGTTATCTAACAACAAAAAAGAAATTCTGACGCTCTAGTACAAGGAAATCACAGACAAAAATTTTTTTTAGTATATCTAGATCACAAGATTATAGATTTAGAACTGGAAAGAACCTCTCTAGAGGCCATGAAATGCAACCTCTTCATTTATAATGGAGGAAAATAATGTACAGAGCAGTCCCAGGTCTTCCTAAGTCCAATATTCTATACAATACTCCATATCTGAAATATATTTAACATGTATGCATAAGCTTTTGAAATCAGAAAGTGCAAGTACAAGACCAAGATTCCTGTCTTAAGCTTATCTTGGCCCTGACAATGACTCTAATAGTCTTAAGATTAAGTCATGCCATTACTGTAAAGCAAAGTATAGAGCTGAACTAATCAGATAACTAGGTTATCTAGTCCAAGTCTCCCCATTTTACAGACATAGAAACTTGTCATTTTTTTTTAAGTCTTCCAAGAAGAATCTCTACAGGCATTACTTTTACTATTCTTGCCTAGAAGAAATCGTGTAAACTCATGGGTTTCTTGTCAGTTTCTTCCAATTTGCATGACTAGGGGCTCATAATGTTCTGAGCTAATCAGTAAAACTCACATGATGATTTTACCTTGGAGATGACTGCTTCAAGGAATGAACTTAAAATATTTTCAAAAATGTCTATAAATGAAATAATAAATCATAGTAACTGGTTAGTTAATAATAAAATTTATTTGAGGACTTATAATTGGCAGTGTTGAGAAAAAATGATTTTCACCATGAAAATCCCATGTGTCCTTCATGAAAAGCTGGTGGCGTGTCTATCTGATATTCACCTCACATCTATGTTCCACTTATAGTTTGGGATATATTTGCTGTGTGTCCGACTAGTTATGCATACTTTCTGCCAGCTGGATCTTAAAATTTCAGTTTCTAGATATTTAAAAACCTAAGAAAATCAGATAAAAATAACTTGGTGTAACATGATATGTTGACACATTAAAAGAAGTCCTATTGCAAAACTACATTCACACTGCTATGTCTGTGTATTTGCTCAATAGGAAACTATGGCAAAATAAGTCAAGTATCTCATTATTATTACATCTAAAAGTGTTATATACTTTGTTGAGATACAGAACAGATGGTTCTTTAATTTTTAAGATATTCTTATTCATAGTGAAGAAGAAAAAGTCTTCCCATTTAAGAAAACTGATGATCCAAGCCATGGTTTATCAAAAAATCTCAAGAAGTTAAAAGTCTATAAAAGCAAGCAACAGAAAAAGAAAAAGAGGAAATGAACAGGAAAAGGTATAATGAATCAAAATTAAAGAAAAATAATGTTACACTAAACTATATTTAATAGCTTTTCCTAAAATTCTTCCCTATAATCTTGAAAAATGGAACATTCATGTTAAACTCTGATGTTAAATTATAATTGCACCATGAAACTATGAACGTCCATGATATACATTAAGTTGATCTTTTTTTTACTATGAGAATGAAATATTACCACACAATTATTAAAATAATCACTTTTGAGTGTGAACCTGTGATTTTATTGGTTAAAAAATTCTCAGTTTATAAACTCCCTTCACTAACTCAAATCTCAGATACATCACAGATTTAAGAGTTTAGAGGGATCATACAGGTCACCCAGCTTAAACCTTTCCTTTTAAAGAAGAGGAAACGGATTGGTAAATTGTACATAATTTATAAGCTTACTGAGTTACATAGACACTTGTGAGGTTAAGTAACTTGTCCATGATCACACCTAGCATGTGTTCAAGGCAAAACTTTCTGACTCCCAGCTTGTCTTCTATGCACTATGTGATTCTGTCTGATACAAAGCTAGAATGGAAGAAACATTGTTACTTGGCATAGGAAAGTGAGTCCATAACATCACAACGAAACCTAATCATTGTATGTTTGGACTGCACCGAACAAATACAGCATAAGAAAAGAAACTCATGTTGTTTTGTTGAATGTATTATTGTATGCAGAGGGAAAAGTGGGAATTAAATTTGGCAGGATTTCATAGAATGTGAAATATATTTTTAATCAAGCAGGGGCCAGGAAATACAACTTAAGGTTGCATGGAATTGAAGTACATTTCTCCCAGCACTTGCCATTTAAAACATAGTACTGTGCTGGAAGGGAAGAAACGTTAAGACACTGCAAATTAAAACTGAATATTCTCTACAAAACCAAAACAGACCATCATGAATGATCTTTCAAAATGTTAAAATGAGAGGGGGAAGAAAGGTCAATTAACCAGTCCAGGAGGACAATGATAATTTTAAAAAATCAGATTTTTTATATGTGGATGAAAGGCCCCAAAGTTAAGCTTTTTAAAAAATTAATTTATCTCTATAAGTGCAAACCTCAAATTTTAAAAAAATAGAGTGCTATGATTTTTATAAAAACCAGTAAAAGATTCTTTGCTCTGTTTGGCCCCGGAAGTTATAAAAGTTATATGGAAGCAAGTTTTAGCTAAAAATAAGGAGCACTTCTTAACAATTAGAGCTGTCGAAAATGCTTGCTAAGCAGTAAGTTTTTAATCTTAGAGATCCCCAAGCATCAAATTAGAAGCAATTCATAATTGAGGTGGGAGTAGGGGGGTTGGATGAGTTTGCCTTGCAGGTTCTCCCCATTTCTTCAATTCTATGATTATAGAATGAATTCAATGAATTTTTTTAATTTGGACCCCACTAATTTGGAATGTGTGATAAATTTAGCTACTATTTAGAATGAAGTTCATTTCAAGACTATGATAAAGAGACTACTTAAGCAAATCAACAGAGTAAAGCAAGGAGAGGAATGTTTAATATAACTGAAGTGATTTTAAGCCATTTAAAAGCATCATTCATATGTTAACGATATAGCTACAAATTTTTATATATTAAATAAATATGGAAATAACTTTGTTAAGCAACACCAGTTCATGCTACTTAAGGTAATAATCATGTATTTCTTTAAAACTGTTATTAATTTAATTAATTGAGGTTAGCTTTTCCCCTCCAATAGTCCAGACTCAAAGATTTTACTCCAGTTCCAAAAGCTATACTGTGTAACCTACCAATGAATTTATTTATTGTAAGGCAAAATGAAAATTCCAGCTTGCTTCCATATATAACCAACATATTGCAATGCCCATTAATATTATTGCCTTTTTTTTTCCTTCTCTGGCTCTGCAGAAAAAGGCTGAATTCTAAAAGGATGTCATCCCACTGTAAAGGAATATTACAAATAAATTTAGGAAAGATTACAAACCTTCCTATTTTGTTACTTAGAAAAGAATCAATTATTTCACTTTCCTTTAAAGTATTCCTCTATTTTTTAGTATCATGACTAACTTGTTACAGGACACTTATGTTTAAATTATCCGACATGTTCACAATTCTATAAGATCATATTAAGAGGCAGATAATTATCTTTATATGTTTTAACATATTATTCAGAAAATGAAACAGCTCACTTAGCAGTTATGTGTTTTTCTGCACTAATACAAAGACTCAGAAATTGTTCCTAATAGAACATTCATAATAGAACATTCTCCTGTTTAATTTAATCTGATGGTGAACAGTCCACTACAAAAAGCCAAGGAGTCAAGAGACCTATGTTCTAGTCTCAGCTTTGTAACTAACTAGTTGTGTTGGACACATCACAGCTGCTTTGTGCCTCAGCACATTTCAAATAGTAACAATACCACCTGACTCATAGGGCATAACAAGTATAAAATGAGGTAATGTAAGAGTAATTTGAAAAGTTGAAAACACTACACAAATGTAAGGTAATATACGATGTGAATTTTTATAACAATTGTTAAATCTGGAATTTAACCAAAATAAAAACGCTGCATAATTTTTAAGAATTACAAAATACAGTAGTTTTAAAAGGTAAATTAAAATAGTAAAGCTAGGAATAGCAATAAATTCTACTTGGCAAGTTCTCATTTAATTACATAAACTATAGTTACAAAAAGCTAGGTAATAATCCATGAAAATGTTCTTCTTGACTGCAGTTTACGAGTTCTTGCCCAGATCTATGGATTGCCTAGCATCAGCAACTGCTTCAGGTACTCGGACAGTCATATTGTTCATAGACTTTGTTAAATAGATTTGGCAGCCCAAACGTGATCTGTTAAAAACAAAAGCAAAACAAAACAAAAAAAACACCATACTCTTTAGTTTTAGAAGAAAGATTTGGGTCCTGCAGATACAAAGGATATAAAAAACAGAGAGATACATTGCTTTATTTTGAAATCCTAAAGGAAAACAGTTGTTCCCAAAGTCAACCAGTAGTCTTGTCTCACTTGTTAGAATAACAAGAAAGGATTAAATTATTCTTTGTTTAAAATGACTCTTTGTCCCTGATTTACTCCTAATTTTTCTTTGAAAAAAGCTGATTTCTGATTAGGGTCATATATAGTTAAACATTAAATAAAATTTCATTAGTGATACATCTCCTAAGATTTTTAGCTACTCCAGTTTTGACTGGAATGAAAAATAACTTTGCTGATAAAAGTGTTAAGAGGTAGAAATTTTTGAACAGATAAAAATTACTTATAGTCACTAGTATGTGCTAAAGTCTTTAAAAAGTCATGAGTAGTCTCTTAATTTAAATTTGTCCTATATATGTCTGTACATGTATATGTATATATACCCAGTCAAAATAAATTACCACAAAACTCCAAATAAATTATTTCAACTAATGAAAATTTTACTATCCTGTGAAATCTAAAACTGATGGTTTTGATGGTTTACAAATATTTACAATTCTAATTTTGACAATAGAAATGCCATATGTATGGCATAATTCTATTTAAACTGTAAGTATAATGTGTTAGGTGAAAAAGACCTTATTTTCATGTGTTTAGCCTTGGAAATAAATGATTTTATAACCCCTTAACTTTTACTTACAGCTATAACAGTCCTAAAATCTTACGTGTCTGTTAGTCCGAAGGCCAAATCAAGCATGTCATTCTCCTCATCTGTAGTTGCTTCTAACTTTTCATATATGTGGTCTTCAAAGACAAGGTGACAGGTCGAACAAGCCAGTGTTCCTTCACAAGCACCTATAAAAGGGACAAAGATTCAAATGATTGAACTCTATAGACTAAAAGAAATACAGTGTTCCCCTAAAGTTAAAGATTTCCCATGAATAATTTCAGTTTCTGATTTAGAACATAAACAGAGCAGGACACTTCTCTCAATTATGGATGAGAATGAGGAATGAAAAAAAAATTCAGCAATTTTTTCTAACAATATTTTTTGTTTGAAGGAATCAAGCAACCAACAAGTACTTGTTATTACTACATAAAAGATACTTGTGTTAGAGCTCTGGAGAATTCAGGAAAAAAAACACAATACAGGATAAATGCGATCATAGAGCTTACAATTTAAAGCGGAAACAAAATACACACATAAAAAGAAAACACACTGTTTTTTTTACATTAGTTAACCTTTCCCCACAGAACTCCATAAAATTAAGTTTTACCATACTTAAACTGAACTAGTAAGAAGAAAATATGAAAATACTTGTAAGAAGAAAACATGAAAAAGTTATTAATATCTCACTCCACATGGTCAGAGAATGATCAAATGTATCACTATGAATAACATGATTCTGACAGGGTGGGAGCATGTTTCTCATGCTGGATTTTTTTTAACCTTCAAAAAGAAATCTTGTTTTTATAATTCCATATATTCTAATCCTAAAGACCTGAGACACCCAATCAGCAAGTCTTACGGATTCTTCCTCTACAATGTTGCTTTAATTCCTTCCATTCTTTTCTTGACCATCAACATCACCCCAGTATCAGTATCTCATGCTACAATAACTACAACAAACAGCCTTTTAACCTGGCTCCCTTTCTCTAGTCTCTCCTATCTCCAATGAAACCTGAATAACACAGCCAGACTAATTTTCTCCAGGCACACTGATTAAATTTGGTTCCAGTTTCAAATCCCTTCCTTACATATGCATGTGTGTATATGTGTGTGTGTATATCACACACTCAATTTAATTCATTAAGTATTCATAAAGTACTTGCCATATTCAAGGTTCTGTGTTAGATGCTGAGGATAAACCAAAAAGTAGTCTTTGCTCTCAAGGAGCTTACATTCTAAGGATGTAACACAAGTATACAGTAAGTACATACAAAGTATATACAAAATAATACAAAGTAATTTTAAACAAGAGGCAACAAGTAGATCAATCAAGAGAGGACTTGAGGAGGTGTCGCTGTGCTGGGTTTAAAGGTGGATGTAGAAGTCAAGGTATTGGGGAAAGCACAGGCTATACATGGGGACCACCTGGGCAAAGGCACGTATATGGGAGAGATGGAATCTTGAATATACAGGCAAGAACTGGCCCATAGGCATTTCTTTTTTTCATTTTAAAACAAACTCTATGCTAAGTTCATTCCTTCTGTTGTGACAGAATCAGTGAATCTTCAAGTTCATCTTCAACACCAATTCCCTGTCACAACCTGAGAAAAGTGATCAACACCTAGAGACAGGGGACTCGTGAAGAAGCTCAATCCACTTTCTGGAAAAGACCTAATTGTTAGAGCGTTGTTCTTGAGCCAAAATGTTTCCCTGTAATGTTAACCATTGTTTATGGTTCTGCCCCCTGGAACTGCTGATGGTTTTTCACATACTTGAAAGCAACTATGTATCTCTGGGCTAAACAGCCACAGTTCTTTCATTCGTTCCTTACATATCTCTTGAAAATATTAAAATTAGTACCATTCTTCCTATTAATTCTAGTGAGGTTTCTCTGCTTTTTTCCTTCTCTGGGAAAGGGATAGGTTACTTTGGGGAGTGGCAGAGGTCTTTTTGCCTCACTTAAAGTGCATTATCAAATTATTTGAACATCATGGTCTATAAAGATCATCTTAGATTGAAGTAGAATTATATCCACTTTAGATATCTGATACCTTAAGAGAGATATCACAGAAAGATTACAGAAAGGGATTCTACAGAGATAGTCTTACATATGAATAAAGTAAGCAAATATCTGTTGTATATGATGGAATATCAGAGGGCTGCAAAGGTCCAATTCTCTAATTGATACTTAAGAGTCTGATTCCTATTTCAAAACTTCACTATCAGCCTTTGAAATACCGTTAAAATATTCACAAGAGCTACATGCCACAAAAAAAGAGACATTTAAGAATGCAGTTCACAAAGGAAATAAGTTGTAGCCCAGGAGAAAGGAAATCATAGGAAAGGACTTCTCTCCTTCATTTGGAAGGATGTGATCTTTCCTACAGAGTCATGGATGTAACAATTTATAGCTTGTGTCTCTGGCGGGCTACTACTAATATGACAAACCTAACTAAAATGACTGGACATTAATATTCCCCTAGTGAGTGGGTAGAGAACAGACAGCCACCAAGAACACTGAAGCAGAACCAGGTACATTAAACTCTACAAGATATAAACTGATGCTGAGGCAGGAGAACTGTGTACACAATTACAGGCACATCGTATGTGTGATGACTAACTTGGATAGACTGGGCTCCTCTCAGCAATGCAAGGTCAGAAAACAACTCCAAAAGACTCATGATGGAAAGAGACATCCACATGCAGAGAAAAAGCTACAGAGTCTGAATGCAGATTGAAGCAAACTACTTGCTCTCTCTCTTTTGTGTTTTGTCCTTTCTTTCTCATTGTTCACTCCACTGGTTATAATCCTTCTTTACAACCTGACCATATCTAATGTGAAGGTATTTGTAGAACTTGTATTTGATTGCATGCCATCATGGCGGGGGAGAGGAGAGGGTGGGGAAAAAAATCTGGAACTCAAGGGATTGTGGAACTGAATGTTGTAAACTAAAAGTAAATAAATAAATTTTTTAAAAATTCTACAAGAGTGCAACTCTCATACAAAACTGGAAATTTTGTCTAAAAACTAGGATAAATAAAAGATTTGGCTAGTTAAGGTACAGCTGAAAAGCTATAATAAAATTTAAATGAGACATAAGACCCATGTTAGGAATAATTGTACCAAGTACTCTTTTTTCAATTAAATTTTATTTTTAAATTACTGAGCATCAATTTCTCTTTCCCTTATATTTATATGTCATAAATTTGTGTAGTCATTCACTACCTGGTGGACATCCTCTTAAGTTTCCAATTCACTGCCACCACCAAAAAGTAGCTATAAATAGTTCTGTACATATAGGATTTTTCCCTCTTTCTTTGATGTCTTTGGGGATATAAGCCTAGTCACAATACCACTGGGTATATATAATTTACTAATTTTGGGGGCATAATTCCAAACCACTTTCCAGAATTTTATACTAGTTCACAGATACATCAACAGAGCACCAAAGTGCCTATTTTTCTGAAGAACCTCCAACATTTGTTTTTTTCCTTTTCTGTCAATTTTGCCAATCTGAGGAGTATGGAGAGGAATAATGGTATTGCTTTAATTTGCATTTCTCTAATTATTAGTGATTTAGAGTATTTTCTATAGATAACCTGAATTTTTCTCCCCCTGAGAACTGCTGTTTATAACCTATTTATCAACTGGCAAAATGATTCTTATTCTTATACACTTTAATTCATTCCTTATATATTTTGGAAATGAGACCTTTTTCAGAGAAAATGGCAACAAAGATTTTTTTCCTAGTTAACTATTTCCATTCTAATCTTAGCTAAGTTGATTTGTTTGTACAATACCTTTTTAACTTTGTATAACTAAAACTGTTCATTTTCTTTTCTTTGATCCTCCCTATCCTGTGTTTGGTTATAAACTCTTCCCCTATCTTTAGATCTGACAAGTAATTGCTTCTTTGGTCCTCTAATTTATGATGTGACCTATTTTATCCAGGTATTCACTTGGAACCTCTTTTGATATATGTTGTAAAGTATTGGTCTGAACCCAATTTCTGCCAGACTGCTGTCCAGTTTTTGCCAAATAGTGAGTCCTTACCCCAATAGCTAGGATCTCTGAGTTTCCTGAATTAGGCTACTAGGTTTGCTTGCTTCACTATGCTATGTGCCTTCTATTCTGCTTATGGATCTATTTTTTAACCATTACCAAATTGTTTCAATGGTTATTGCCTTGTAGCATAGTTTGAGATCTAGTATGTATACCTAATAACCTTCTAACACCCAAGGCTGCTAGACTAAGAAAAAGAATAGGTATTCTTTGGAGTTTCAATGAATGAACAGGGCAAGAGAGAGATGAAGGGAGCATTCTCAAGAACCCTTAGAACATTAGTTTTTAGCTTGGAGTCTGTGAACTTGTTTTTAATATTTTAATAACTAATTCAATATGATGGATTTTCTTTATAATCCTATGTATTTTATTCATTTAAAAACAGTATTCTGAGAAGGGGTACAGTCTTCACTAGATTGCCAAAATAGAGCAGCAGCTAGGTGGCACAGTGGATAGAGAGTCAGTACTGGGGTCAGGTGGACATGAATTTAAATCTGCCCTCAGACACTTACTAGCTGTGTGATCCTGAGCAAGTCACTTAATCCTGCTTGCCTCGGTTTCCTCATCTGTAAAATGAGCTGGAGAAGGAAATGGCAAATATTACAATAACTTGGTCAAGAAAACCACAAATGGGGTCATGAAGAGTTGGACACAGGGACTAAACAAAAACAACAATTAACTAAAGGCTTGTTACAGGTTGTCCAGCTCCCCAATTATCTGGAGAAAGCAAGATTCTGGTTTGACATATCAGTAAACTAGCTCAAAAAATAGTGGAAAGAATAAAGATTTTAACAGAGCCAGGAGGTAAAGAGGATGACAATGAGAGAATCTGGTCTGGAGTTTGTAGACAGTCTATGGCAGGAAAAGTACTGCACAGCCATATAACTACTTAAGGCCTAGGAAGTAAGACACGTAGTTCTGTCCCTAAAGACTACGGAGCATTCAACTTTATATTCTATCAACAGTGCTTTAAGCATGAAACACTTGCACTAGAAAAGTCATAATGGAAATCTGATAAGTAGGAGGAATCTTCCCTGTTATCAGCTCCTCCCTTGTTGTAACTGCTTTGATGAAGTTTCACCTTCTCCCAATATCTACATATGTGGTTCCTCATCTTTACAATCTTTAGGATTGTAAATTGCAAATCTACACTGGGAAAGGAAGTTCTTCATCAGGAGCTCCCCTAATGCAATCATAGGTAGAACAACAAAAAAAGAACCAACCACTAATCTGTATGTGTATATGTTATTTTTCCACAAAAATACAAAACAAAACAAAAAAAACCACCTTATCCCTGTTTGGGATTTTCTTGGCGAAGATACTAGAGTGTTTTGCCATTTCCTTCTCCAGCTCATTTTACAGATGAGGAAACCGAGGCAAGCAGGGTTAAGTGACGTGCTCAGGGTCACACAGCTAGTAAGTGTCTGAGGGCAGATTTAAATTCATGTCCTCCTGACCCCAGTACTGACTCTCTATCCACTGTACCACCTAGCTGCTACCCTATTTTGGCAGTCTAGTGAAGACTGTATACCCCTTCTAAGAATACTATTTTTAAATGAATTAAATACATAGGATTATAAAGAAAATCCATTATATTGAAATAGTTAAGACAGGGACAATTTTAGTATTTTCTTTGTATTTCCAGAGCCCAATATAAGTGCTTGGAACACAGGAGGAACTTAATAAATAACTGTTGACTGATTTAGAGCAGCTAAAGCCAATGTGAACTGAAACTTATATTAAATTCTAAGTATAGTAAATGAATGAATGAATGAATAAACAACTGATGTCATCAAGAGAAGGAGTAAGGAAGAGAAAGAATTACTACTTGGGGATGGTCTGAGATGACAACATCGGAGGAAAGAAAGCTGAACTTTGAGAAGGTAAACATGGAAAAGAATTCATAAGGAACTTATCAAAGTTGAACTATTTACATGCCAACATGGAAAAATGAGAATTGTAACTTATGAAACTTTTCTCAGTATGAGGATAGTTGAAGGGAATATAAATGTATATATTATGTATACATACACATGTCTATATAGGAGGGTACATATGCATAGGAATACATATCTGAGTGTGTGTATATATGTATACATAGACAGAGGGCACAGGATCAATTGAATAGGAAGGGATAATATTTTAAAAGGTGAAATTGAGAGATGGGAGAGGAATAGTATGAGAGGAGACAGAGAGAGACAGAATGGGGTTAATCCTCTCATATAGAAGAAGCAAGGGATAACTGTTACAATGGAGGGGAAGAACAGGAAGGCAAAAGGGAATGGATTAACCTTACTCTCATTGAATTTGGCTTAGGGAAGGAATGACATACACTCTAAATTGGGTATCTTGGCCTACAGGAGAGTAGGGGAGAAGGGGATGAGAGGGGGGAGGATGGAGGGG
>CM053582.1:169922029-169937069 GCA_028627135.1 Pseudochirops cupreus
CTTTCAAGAAATTCTCAAGGAAAATTGCCCAGATATTCTAGAACCAGAGACCAAAATAGAACTTGAAAGAATTCACTGATCACCTCTTGAAAAAGATCCCCAAAGGATCACTTAACTATAATAATTATTAATAATAATAACTCTTATTTACAGAGCACTTTAAGATTTTAAGGCTTCTTAAATAAATTATTTTATTGATCCTTCCCAAAACCTTTTCTGTAGGTGCTGTTATTATTCCTATTATTATAATTACAGATGAGGAAAATCAGGTTAAATGATTAAAGAGTATTTGAATGAAGCTGAATAAAGTTTAGATTATCATCCTGGCTCTCTGACTTTCAAGTCCAGTATTCTTTTTACTGCTAAGCTTGATCCCAGCCCAAGCTAAAATCAAATATACTGCAGATCCTTTCATTAGTAGCCCTAGACACTTTTGGCACAAAGTGAATAGACAATAAATATAAGATGATTGATTAAAACAGAAAAACCTGATCATCCATTTAGTGGCCCAGATATACCTCAAAGACAAAGGTGATACTTCTTAGAAGTATGGATGGATTAGCAATGTGGTTTTGGAGAGTGACAAGCATGTGATGTGCCCAAACCTAATTCTCTCCCTTCCAGGCAATTCAAAGTTTTTTTTAGCATTTAACAGAGAAAAGGCTCATCTTTTCCTTCTCACACAGTCTAGCAGAACAGCTGTCCTTGTTTTTTGTTATGCAGTATGTGGTAGCCTGCACACACTATGGAGTTTGCATATTTGGAGTGCCTATTTGAGAAAATTCCAATCTCAATGCTAGGGAGACTGACTTTCACTGCATTTTGGTTGCTGTGTTTGTGGTAGACAGTTTTTAGTAACCACTATGGTTATAAGTGAGAATTAGAATTGCTGACATTCGCTGAGTAAAAATCCCCTCTTCTGGGTGTTTCCCTAATGATTTGTTGACTAAGTGTAGTCTTCTCTGTTAAAGAGTCAATTTTTATCTACTTGGGAGAAAGAACTGGTTGGCATTTTTTCTCTATACAGGAGTATTAAGAGTTTTACAAACTAGTAAGTGATCCCATGGGCTCCTTATATTATGACATTTTAACCAGTGTCCAAGTAAATAAAAGCATCTTTGAGTCTTGCAACTGTTCTCTCTTATATCCTCCCCCATTATTCCCCTAACTTTCTAATACGGCAAGATGGATTTCTATACAGCAGTGCCTGTATAACTTATTTCCCAGTTGCATGTAAAATACACATTTTTTTAAACCTTTGTTTATAAAACTTTGAGTTCCAGATTTTTTCCCTTCTTCCATCCTCACCCACCCTCACTGGGAAGTTAAGCAATTCAATATATGTTGTACATGTGTAGTTACCCAAATCATTTCCATAATTGTTATATTGTGAAAGACTAACTATATTTGCCTCCATCCTATCCTGACCCCCACTTATTCTATTTTCTCCTTTGACCCTATCCCTTTTCAAAAATGTTTGCTTCTAACTACCCTCTCCCCCAATCTGCCCTCCCTTCTATCATTATCCCCTCTTAACTCTTACTCCTTATTTTTCTGTAGGCTAAGATATCCAATTGAGTGTGTATGTTATTCCCTCCTTAAGCCAAATTCAATGAGAGTAGGGTTGTCCCATTCTCTTTCACCTTCCTTCTCTTCCCCTCCATTGTAAGTTTCTCTTGCCTCTTTTATATGAGATAATTTACCCTAATCTATCTCTCCCTTTCTCCTTCTCCCAATAAATTCCTCTCTCACCTATTAGTTTTATTTTTTAGATATCATCCCTTCATATTCAACTCATCCTGTGCCCTCTCTCTATGTATACATGAACATACATATGCCCACACTCACATATATATTTATATACACATACACCCTCCTATTCATACATACATATATATGTATGTATGCATATATATCTCCCTTCAACTATCCTAATACTGAGAAAAGTCTTACGAGTTACAATTATTGTTTTTCCATGTAGGAATGTAAATAGTTTGACTGTAACAAGTTTTCTTTTTCCTGTTTACCTTCTCAGGCTTCTCTTGCTTCTTGTATTTGAAAGTCAAATTTTCTGTTCAGCTCTGGTTTTTTCATCAAGAATGCTTGAAAATCTTCTGTTTTATTGAATGACCATATTTTCTCCTGAAGCATTATGCTCAGTTTTGCTGGGTGGGTGATTCTTGGTTTTAGTCCTAGCTCCTTTGACCTCCAGGATATCATATTCCAAGCCCTTTGATCCCTTACTGTAGAAGCTGATAGGTCTTGTTTTATCCTGATTGTGTTTCTACAATATTCAAATTATTTCTTCCTGACTGCTTGCAGTATTTTCTCCTTAACCTGGGAACTCTGCAATTTGGCTATAATATTCCTAGGAGTTTTCTTTTTGGGATCTTTTTAAAGAGGAAATTGGTGAATTCTTTCAATTTCTATTTTGCCCTCTGGTTCTAGAATATCAGGGCAATTTTGCTTGATAATTTCTTGCAAGACAGTGTCAAAGTTCTTTTTTGATCATGGCTTTCAGGTAGTCTATTAATTTTTAAATTATCTCTCATGGATCTATTTTCAAGGTCAGTTGTTTTTCCAATGAGATATTTTGCATTGCTTTCTATTTTTTCATTTGTTTGGATCTGTTTTAGAGTATCTTGACTTCTCATAAAGTCATTAGCTTCCAGTTACTCTAACCTAATTTTGAAGGAGTTATTCTCTTTGGTGAATTTTTCAAATTCCTTTTCCATCTGGCAAATTTGACTTTTTAAGGCATTCTTCTCCTCATTGGCTTTTTGGGCCTCTTTTGCCATTTGAGTTAGTCTATTTTTTAAGGTGTTATTTTCTTCATTGTATTTTTGGGTCTCCTTTAACAGGATTTTGACTTTCTTTTCATGATTTTGCTGCATCATTCTCATTTCTCTTTCCAATCTTTCCCCCACTTCTCTTACTTGATTTTCAAAACCCTTCTTGAGCTCCTCCACGGCTTGTAATCAGTTCATATTTTTCTTGAAGGCTGTTGATGTAGGAATTCTGACTTTGCTGTCTTCCTCCCACTCTATGCCTTGATCCTTTTCGTTCTCCAAAAAGGTCCGTTTGTGTTCCCTGTGCTTGCTCATATTGCCAGCCAATTAATTGACCCCTGAGGTCTTTGCCATGGTAAAACTCCACTTCCAGAATGGAGAGAACTTGGTCCCAAATCACTGGGGTTTTTGCAGCTGCCAGAGCTATTAGGAGGGTGCCATCTCTACAACCCCCACAAGTTCTGTCTTCTGGTCACACACCCCAAGACCACCACCCAAGACCTTGATCCAGATCCAAGCAGGTTAAAGCAAGAGTGATTATCCTCTGAATGGTCACTTTGTCCCCCTACAATCTGCAGGCCAGGAGCTCCTGAGGCAGCCATGTGGCATAGCCACCATGCCTCCACAGCTTCTCACCCCAGGGGCAGCAGCCAGACCACACTCTTCTGTCCACCCCTGTTCCAACAAAGTTCCACACTGACCTTTTACTTTGTCTTTGGTGTTTATGGGTTGAGAAGTCTGGAAGCCGCCACAGCTGCAAGTTATTCACCCTCCTGAAGTCTGCTCTGGCTGCTGCTGGTCAGGGCCCCCCTGGGGCTGGAACTACATGGCTCCTGCAAGACTGTAGTTGGCTCCCAGCATGCTGTGATAGACCCTTCCTGTTGGCCTGCTGGCTGTCTTCAGCAGGAGATTTGTTTCTTTCTGTCACTTTGTGGGTTCTGTAGCTTTAAAATTTGTTTAGAGTCATTTTTTTTTACAGGCATTGGAATTGTTTGGAGCCAGAGCCCACACTAAGTTTGTGCTTCTATTCCACCATCTTAGCTCTGTCCCAGATCCTCTCTTTTTTTCTCTGTACGCTCTTACTTTGTGGTCTCATCAGCTGCAATGGTCCGATTACCTTGTCTATGTAAATGAATCCCAGATCTAAATATCTACACCTAGTCTATCTCCTGAGTTCCAACCCTACATCACTGCCTATTGGACATTTCAAATTGAATGACTCATGGACATCTCAAACTCAATATGTCTAAAAACAGACCCAATATATTGTCCCTCAAAACCACCCATATTCTCAACCCTATCCAGGTCTGTGGAGGGTTCCACCATCATACTAGTCATACAGGTCCCCACCACTCCTCATCTGAACTATTGCAATTGCTTCCTATTTGGTTTCCCTACTTGAATCTTTTTTCCAAATCTATCCTTCACAAAGTTATCAAAGTGATTTTTCCAAAATGATCATGTCACACCATACACACACACACACACACACACACACACACACACACACACACACACACACACATGCATACACACACATGCATACACACACATACACACACACTCAATATGTTCTGGTGGCTCACTATTATCATATAAACATATATCACATAATTTTCTCTTTGGCATTTTAAACTCTTCACAGGTCAAGAAGGTTATATTTTATCCTAAAGGCAAGTTGGAAGCACTGAAATATTTTCTGCACGTTAATATGTTCAGGCCCATACACAAGCACAATTATTTGGGTAATTGTATGAAGGATGCCAGTGCTCACCTTCTTCTGACACCCTGGAAGAAGAATGGTTAGTCAGAAAACCACTACAATAGTCCAAGAGATTGGTGGTAAAAGTCTAAATTAGGATGCTTTCCATAAAAGCATAGATGACGCGGAAGAATTGAGAAATGTTTCAAGTGAAAGAATTGATAGAGATCTGCAATGGATTAGATGTGGATGTTGATAGTTACAGAAAATTAAAAGATAAATTGAGTTTTTAATCTTTTGTGATTGGGGGGGATGGTATGCCACAGACAGAAACAGAGAAGTTAGGGGAGAAAGTGATGAGTTCTTTTTTAGATATGCTGAGTTTGGGACATCCAGGTACAGCTGTCCAGAAAGTTATGAGTGATGTGGGGTTGTAATTGAGGAGAGCTCAAAGCTGGTTATTTAGGCTTGGGAATCATTGACATAGAGATTGAATTGTAATTGTAAGCTATGGAGGTATTGAAGAGGGAGAAGGAAGAAGAAAAGTGAAAAAAGAGGAAGAGGAGGAAAAGGAAAAGAAGAAGAAGAATCCATGACAGTTTCTTGGTAGCATAAAAAGAAAAAAATTAACCAGTTTAGGAACCTAAGAAAAGGCAGGCAGATGGTTCAGAGGAGAACCCAAAAGAAGAAGTGTTGTGGAAGAATGAATGTAAATTTTTTTGCAAACTTTGAAGTGCTATATAAACTTAGGTTAATATGAAAACTGAAATGAGAGAGTATCTAGGAGGACTAAATGGTTAACAGTGTCATATGCTTCAGGAATATCAAGAAGAATAAAGATTGAGAAAAGGTCAATGGATTTAGTGATTTAAAGGACATTTATAATTGTGGAGAGAGTAGTTTCAGTAGAGTATTGTGGTATAGAGGGTCTCTGAGAACTCTTTAATCTCCAATATTCTATGCTTCTGTACCTCAGAATATGCAGTGCTCATCACTTAGATTACAGGTGAATAAATTCAAAAATGGAAAGGCTAAATATGTCTATGTTTGCTCACACTTGGGCAGTAGCTGAAGGTAAACTCCACTAACACGGCTATAATGCAATGGAGAACAGTGCTGGCTTTGGAGTAAGAGTCTAAATCCTAGTTTTACCACCCTTTTCACCTTGGGTAACTACCTCAGCATCTCATATGTGGTCTTGGGTGATTTATTTTTCTTCTCTGAGCATCAGTTTCTTCATCTACAAATTGAGGATTTTGGACTAGTTGACCTCACAGGCCCCTTCCACTTCTAAATCTATTTTTCTACTTATTTCAAGTGACCTTAAACCCAAATGCACCCTCCTGTCCCCAACCTTTTCTCCTGCCCTAACTCTCTAACCTCTCTTTTTACTACTTCTTTACTCTTTTGGAAATAAATTCAATTATGATCAATTTCTTTGCGACTCCATCTTGAAGGATAATAAGAGCTCACATTTGAGGCTTGCAAAGTGCTTTCTTCATAACAACCCTGTGAAGTAAGTAGTGCAAGTCTTATTTGCCCCCATTTTTGCAGATTAGGAAATTGAAACTTAGAAAGGTTAAATAACCTATCCACAATCATCCTGCTGACCATTGTCAGAGCCAGGATTTGAATCCAGGTCTCCTGACTCAAAATCCAGGGTTCTTTCCATTCTTTAACTCTGCCTCCCTTGATGCAGAATGTTAAGGGCCTTTTATATAGCTAGTTCCTTGACTGTTTCTGATACTGCAAGTGAGTTTAAGAGCTCCATCTAGCACCAGAGGGAATCATTCTAACCCTGTTCCCTTGCAGTCACTCATCTTGATAGCTTATCTATCTTTTGTAATCTTATAATAATGACCTGTAAATTCTCCCTGAGACTCCAACTGCTCACTTTGGCCTTGAGGGCTGTCTTTTCAGCCTGTCTAGCCACTCATGCAAGAATTTCATTTGCCCTGGGCTTAAGGAAGAGTGATTATTTATAAGCCTGTTACTGTGAAATCAAGCTCTCTCCCTTCTACATTAAATTTAGGTACATTGCCTTTTCTTAACTTTTTCTGTAGAATTTATGAGACAATAAAAAAAGGGAAGCCTGAAAAATCGTGATGACAATGTGTTGTCCCTGATCTGTAAATATTTGTCAACCCCACTTTTTCCTCCTTCAGTCCATGAAACTCTCATTTTCCAAAACACCTTTTCAAAGTGATTTTAGGAGCTAAATGTAGGCTTCAAAGCTTTTCTAATCTTCTTGTCCTTGATCTCTTGTGCTAGGCTAGTAGTTTCATATAGTTGAACTCCAAACAGTCATATTATCTGTTGAAATATAATAGTATCACCTTTAATGTTACCTTTCATTTTTACCAAGTCACTCTTGGAAACATTTGAAAAAAAATGTAAGCCACTTAGTTTAGAATTTCTTTGACAAGGTATTCCTCATCTCCACAGAGGACAGAACCAGAGGATGTGGGCTTCAATTGGAGGAAGAAAAGTTTAGACTCAGCTGGCAAAAAAGATCTTCCTGACAATTGTGAGGAAATTAAATAGTGGAACATGATGCAAAGAGACACCATGGAATCGCAATTCCTGGAAATTTCAAAGATCAGATAAGTATCCCTTATCTAGCAAGGTTTGAGTCTAGTCTTACAAGAAAGCAAAAGGCCAGTTTTAGTTGATCTCTAGAGAGTCTTTTCAATGTATAGTTCTATGATTATATGAATCTAATAAGTAGCAATAATTATGGTCAACTTCTTTACTTTTCTCTATTTCCTCCCTTTCAGAGTCAGCTGTCCTAGAATTTTCCTTGATGTTCCTAATTCCCAGCTCCTCAATTACTCTTTCAGGATTCCAGCAATTGATCAGACAGTGCCAAGTTCTATAAAGTGTGTTTAAAATTATGCTGTGAACTAACTAGGAAGTGCTGTGCATTTTTCTTTGAATTAACATATCTGAAATTAGCCATGATGGATTGCTTTGTCAATTACCATAACTAAAATAACCTGGTAATATGAGTTTACAGAGAAATTTGCAGTGCTTAGCAATGCATCAACAATTTGATGTTCCGGATTCCTTTCCCAAAGCCCAGAGCTATCCAGAGCAAAAGGTTCACCCCGCTTAGAGGATACAGCCCCTGACCAGAACTCAGGAAAAGAGGTAGTGTGTCCTGTTCAAAAGGAACTAGTTAGATAAAGAGACCCCCACCAAGATGACCACTAGGTGAGCACTTGAACTGTACATAATGAACCTAAGCAGGCACTTAGCAATGCCCATTTTTAGAATAATGAAGGAGTAAGAGGGACAGACTGAGGGTAGAAGAAGATGAATGCCCTGGGGAGGTAAGTTCAGAGGCAGAACTTCTTGAACTCTCATGTGTACATAAGCACACACACACACACACACACACACACACACACACTCACTCACTCACATACTACAGAATGGAGTTCTGGGAAACCTAAGATTATTGCTCTATAAGAACTGAGTTAAGCTGTTTGTATATTTGTTATTTTACCCTTTGAAGTAAATATTTCTTTGTGAAAACTAATTTATTAGTGGTTACATGGAATTAGGGTACAGGGAGGCATCCCCTCTCTTTGGGGGAATACCATCCATGGGGGCTACAGCCATTGGCAGAGAACCTAGACATTGCTACCCCCAACTCCCTTAAGGGTACCAGAGAACCCTGGAGAAGGTGAGAGACGTAACACACCTGACCTTTTCATGCAGTAGGGGCCAGGATAGTCAATGTTATACTTGGTACACAAAAACTAAACTAAAGAGACTAGACCAACAATTCCAATGCAGTATGTCTATAGGGCTTTCTTATTTTATTTTGCATAGACAAAGTGGATGACTGCATTTGTGATAGGATTTCAGGAAAAAAGTCAAATGCTTATTCCCACACTTTGTTACTTACCTTTTCCCCTCACCACCCCAAAAACATCTTCCCTAGGTTAAAGAAATCCCTTTCCCAAAATCTCATCCTTTAGCTTAGGATAAACTGGCTCTTAAAATACAAATGCCAGGTAAAAGTAACAGGCCAGCATTAACCAGCTTGTTATTAAGAAATTTTTATTGTGAGCATGTATTTACAGCACAAAAATCAGCAATCATCACAAAACAGGGTTTGATTTTTATTGTTGGGGTTTGTTTGTTTTTTTTACTTTCTGGACTCTAAAAGGTATTAACAATGCAATTTAAATTTAAGAGCTCCTTCCCAGCCTGGTTGTTCAACATTTACCAGTAGCACCTTGTATTACTCTAAAAACACTGCTTGAACTCAGCAGTAGGACAACAAAAGGCTGAGGCAATGAAGTCATCACCAGATTAGAGGCCTGCTGAGATATGCTAATAATATCAGTAACTAGCATTTATGTATCATTTTAAGGGTTGCAGGGCTTTATACCATTATCTCATTTGAACCTCATAACTCTTGCTTCTGAGCAAGGTAACTCACAAAATTATAGAGCTCAGGGATTGGAAAGGTTATCAACAGTCATCTAATTCAAGCCATCTATAATATACCTGACCAAGTGTGCTTCATGACTCTACTTGAAGACTTTCAAGGAGGTAGAATCCATCATCTCTCTAAGCAGCTCAATTTCCTTTAGTTTTGAGTCATTTGGAGAAGTGGGAGGTATTACATAAAATATTATGAATACATTTATCTGCTGGGCATAAATAGGGCTGAATTCTTCTTTCTGGGTACAGAGGGTGCTGTTGTTTTGAACTTTAGCATGAGACTTTTCAAGGACAAATGACAAAAAAATGTTCATAACTGATGATTTGGCTAATAAGAATTCACTTATAACTGCAGGATGTGCCCCTCCTCCAGATATCTTAAGATTCATGAAAGAACAGCCTAGCACTTAGCCAGATTTACAGTCAGTGTTTTTTTTTTTTTAAACATTTATCATGCAAAGCTATAGGGTTGTCCAAGCAAAGACCAATTATCCGAGGCTCTGTCTTAGAAAAACAAAGGATTGCCTGACATCTTTTCTAGTATTTCTGATAAAATTTGTAAATAAGTAGCTATTATACAAAGGAGAGTGAGATAAATACAAGTCTGAACAAACTGCTATGAGAAATCTGAGGAGAATGAAAGATCAATTTTGCCTGAAGGGGAAAGGGAAAGATAAGAAAGTCTTCATGGAGGAGACAGCACCTGAGTTGGGCTTTATAGGGAAAAAGGATTTTGACACATATAGTTGGGGACTGGGATGGTGAGAGGGAAGAGTCTATACCAGGCATGGATTTAAATACGAGCAAAAGGAGAATAGGTAGGATAAAGATAGGTGGAAAATAATCTAGTTTGACCATAATATAGAATATGGGGGAAAGAATGGCTATGAGAGAAAACTGGAAAGTTCGGTTTGACTTAGATTGTAGAGCGCCTTGAATGCCAAGAGGATTATTATTGAAGTGGACCTCTGAAGGTTTTAAAGCTCCGGGCTGTTGTGTAGTCACTCATCATTCCATTTGGTTTATTGTGATAACTGTGGTGGTGGCTAGGATTGAGAAGAGCAAAAAAAAAAAAAAAAAAAAAGGAGAGCAGTTTTAGAATCTCCATCCAAACATCTCCTAGGACATCTAAGTCAAGGACCCAATAAAATCATGGCATGATACAGAATCACAAAATTTTAGAGTTGAAAGAGGCCTCAGTAGCCACCTAGTTTACGCCATGCTTAAATAAGAATGTACACTATAGCACACCTGGAAAGTATTCATCTAAGTTTTGATTAAAGATTTTTAGTAAGGAAAATCCACTGCTTCTAAAAGCAACCCATTTTCATTTATATGCTCAATTTATACATTAAATATTTCAACATATAAATTATATACTAACACCTAAACTAATTTATACATTCAATGCCATCCCAATTAAAGTACCAGAAAATAATGACAAAATTCATTTGGAAGAAGAAAAAAGACAAGAATATCAAAGGAACTAATAAAAAATATTAAAGGAAGGAGGCTTAGCAGTACCAGATCTTGAGTTATATTATAAGGCAGTAATTATCAAAACCATCTGGTACTGGCTAAGAAATAGAAAGGTAGATCAATGGAATGGAGTAGACATACAGTTTACAGCAGCAAGTAAATACAGTAACCTTATATTCATCAAGCGTAAAGACTTAAGATTTTGGGATAAGAATTCATTATTTAGTAAAAATAAAATTGTTGGGAAAACTGAAAAGCAGTATGGTAGAAATTGGTAATAGATCAATATCTTATACCATTTACCAAGATAAAGTTAAAATGGATACATGACCTAGATATAAAGAGAGACATTACAAGAAAATTTGAAGAACATAAAAAACATTTTACTTATCAGTCTTATGGATAGGTGAACAATTTATAAATAACCAAGACATAGAAAGCAGAGTGAAGTACAAAATGGATAAGTCTGATTACTTTAAATTAAAAAGGGTTTTCTACAAGTAAAACAAACATAGTCAAGATCAAAAGAAAAGAAAAAAGTTGGGGAAGAAATTTTTATAGAAGGTTTCTCAGATAAAGGTCTCATACCTCAAATATATAAAAAGCTTTGTCAAATCTATAAGAATATGAGTCATTCCTCCAAATGATAAATGGTCAAAGGATATGAGCAGGCAGTTTTCTGACAAAGAAATCAAAATAATTTATAGTCATATTAAAAAAACCTCTAAGACATTTTGATTAGAGAAACGCAAATTGAAAACAACCTTGAGATATTGTTTTAAACCTATCAGATTGACTAAAAGTGATAGAAGGGGGAAATGACAAATGTTGGAAGGGATATGGAAAAATTGGGAAACTAATTCATTGTTGGTAGAACTGTGAACTGATCCAACCATTCTGGAGATCAATCTGGAATTCTGCTCAAAGAGTAATCAAACTGCCTATACCCTTTGACCCAGCAATACCACTATTAGATCTATTTCCAAAGATGATTAGGAGAAAAAAGGAAAAGAACCTATGTGTTCTAAAATACTTTTAGCAGCTCACTTTGTGGCAGCAAAGAACTGGAAATTGTGGGGATGCCTGTTGATTGGGGAATGGCTAAAAAAGTTGTGGTATGTGATTGTGATGGAATACTCCTGTGCTATAAGAAATGATGAGCTCAATGATTTCAGAAAAACATGGATAAACTTGCACAAAATAATGAAGAGCAGAACCAAGAGATGTATACAATAATAGCAATATTGTTGTAAGGACAACTTTGAGCTTAATTAAATCATTTTGACCATAATAAATACCCAAATTAACTACAAAGTACATATGAAGGAAGATACTATCTGTATCCAAAGAAAGAACTGATAAATGGAAGTATGTATAGAATGATTTTACACATATGTGTTTGTCTATAAATATATCTATATATACACATATTTTTGTCTTTTGGTAGCCATCTCTAGGGTAGGGGGAAGGGAAGAAAAGAGAGGGAAAGAAATGTATCTGATAACTTTATTATATATTTAAAAGGAATAGCTAGCTGTAGATAATAGATTTGCAATCATCTTGTTTATTATACTATGTTATAAAAATACTTGTTTTATCCCATAAATTAAAAATTTAAGTATCTTTTAAAAGCAGCCCATTCTACTTTTGGAGAATTCTATTTGTTTGAAAGTTTTTCTTTATATCAAGGCCAAAATTTCCTTTTTTCAAACTCTACCCATTTCTCCTGGTTCTACTTTCTGGCACCAAAAAGAAAAATACACACACACACACACACACACACACACACACACACACACACACACACACACACACACACACACAATCTGTCTTCTATGTGATAATGATCCAAACACTTGAAAATAGCTATCATACATTTCAGGTTTTCTTTTCTCTGGGTTAAATATCCTCAGTTCCTTCAACTGACTTTCTTGTGGCGTGGACTTCACCATTGTAATTGCCTTCCTTTCAGCTGCCTCTACTTATCAATGTCCTACATAAACAATGATTTTACAGAGTGCAAAAATACAGATATATCTGACCAAGGAAAGTATGATGAGACTATACCTCCTTATTCCTGGAAGTTAGGCCTCTTTTAATGCAGTCCACACAGTTTTTTTTTCCCTTCAGATTGCCATATCACAATGTTTCATTCATTAATCTTATGATACAAATATCTCTAGTTCTTTTTCAGACAAACTGCTACCTAACCATACCTCTTCCCATCTTGTACTTATGAAGTCTCATCTTTAACCCAACAATTTATCCCTTTCTAATGTTATTTCATTATGTTGATCCTAATATTCTTGCTTGTCAAGATCATTTTGAATTAGCCTTACCTGAGGTACTACATATCTGACCACAAATTATTTAATGTTCATTCTCTTGCCAAAGATATATAGACAGTTCTTTAAATACTGATGGGCTTATTGTCTGGATCATAAAATATGATCAGCAGTCCTTTTATATGTTTCTCTTCCTTTCTGCTCATAAGTTCTTCAAAAGAAAGGGTCAGAGAAGATAATGAGGAAAAAGGAGATTAAAAAAACCAAAGCAATCACTTTGGCTCTTTGTTAGTTGTTGTAGGAAAAGATTTCTTATTTTAGGAATTTGAAGCTACTTGAAATATTTTTTAGAAAATTTATGAATGAAAAACCAGAATATGACAATATGCTGTTTACAAGAAACATTCTTGAGGCGCGCACACACACACACACACACACACACACACACACACACAAAGAATAAAGATCTGGAGCAGAATTTGTTATGCTTCTGTGTAATAAAAAAAAAGGAGGGGTAGCAATCATGATCTCAAACAATGTATCTAATTAAAAGATATAAACAGGGAAACTATATTTCACTAAAAGGTACCATAGACAATGAAGTGATATCAAGACTAAATATATATGCACCAAATAGTATAGCATCCAAATTTTTAAAATAGATAGTAAAACTGTACTAGTGGGAAACCTTAACTTTCCCCTCTCAGAGCCAGATAACTCTAATCAAAAAGTAAACAAGAAAGAAGTTAAGGTGATGAATAGAGTTTTAGAAAAGTTAGATATAATAGATCTCTTGAGAAAATTAAATGGCAATAGAAAAGAATATATATTTTTCTTAGCAGTACATAGCACCTACACAAAACTTGACTCTGTCTTAGGATATAAAAACCTCATAACCAAATGCAGAAAAGCAAAAGTTGTAAATGCATCTTTTTCAAATACTAAAGCAATAAAAAGTACATCATAGTTTTACTATAAAGGGTCATGGAGACAGAGATAAAAAATTAATTGGAAACTAAATAATCTAATCTTAAAGAATGAGTGGGTCAAAGAAGAAATCATGAAAACAATTAACAATTTTATTAAAGAGAATGACAACAATGAGACAACATACCAAAATTTAGGGGATGCAGTAAAAGTAGTACTTAGGGGGAAATGTACATCTCTAAATGTTTCCATCAACAAAATAGAGAAAGAACATTTAAATGAATTAAGCATGCATTTTAAAAATAGAAAAAGAACCAATTAAAATCCCCCAATTAAACATCAAATCGAAAATCCTAAAAATCAAAGGAGAGACAAATAAAATTGAAAATAAGAAAACTATTGAACCAATAAATCAAACTAGGAGCTGGCTTTATGGGGGGGAGGGGGAAGCATAACATATATAAACCATTGTTTAATTTGATTTTTGAAAAAGAAAGAGAAAAACCAAACTACTGGTATCAAAAATGAAAAAAGTGAATTCATCACCAAAGAAGAGGAAATTAGAGCAATTATTAGAAGCTGTTTTTCCAATTAATATGCCAAATAAATCTAACAATCTAAGTGAAAAGAATGAATATTTACAAAAATGTAAGTTGCCCATATTAACAGAAGAGGAAATAGAGTACTTAAGTAACCCTATCTTAGAAAAATAAATTGAACAAGACATAATGAGCTCCCTAAGGAGGAAAAAAATTATCAGGATCAGATGGATTCACAAGTGAATTCTACCAAACTTTTAAAGAAATATTAATTCCAAGAGTATAAAAACTATTTGGAAAAAATGGGCAAAGGGTCCTACCAAATTCCTTTTACAATACAAACATGGAGCTGAAACTTAAAACAGGAAGAGTAAAAACAGAGAATGAAAACTATAAACCAATTTATCTAATAAATGGTGATGCAAAAAAAAAATTAAATAAAATACTAGCAAAGCATTAACATCAATATTAGCATAAAGATCATATACTATGACTTGGTGGTAATTATACCAGAAATGCAGGTCTGGTTCGCTATTAGAAAGGCTATCAGCATAATTGACCATATCTATAACAAAACCAAAAGAAATCATGTGATTGATTATCTCAGTAGAAACAGAAAAAGCTTTTGACAAAATGTACCAATTCCTATTAGAAACACTAGGGAGCACAGAAATAAATTGAGCTTTCCTTAAATAATAACTAGTATTTATCTAAAACCATCAGCAAGCATTATCTATAATGGGGTAAGCCAGAAGTCTTCCCAATAAGATCAGGGGTGAAGGAAGGCACATTGTCACCAATATTATTCAGAATTTCACTTGAAAAGCAATAAGAAAAGATGCCCCGGCCTGCGGGGCACAA
>CM053582.1:169937569-169953026 GCA_028627135.1 Pseudochirops cupreus
CCCCCTCCCCCTCCCCCTCCCCCCCGTCACCCAACATGGCGTCTGCAGGGAGAGAGTGCCAGGTAGAAGGCAGCCCATGATCATATAATCTTCTAAGGCAGAAACCCAACCCCCCCCAACTGGCTTTCACTCTTATTGGTAGGGGGGCTGTCCCATAACCTAAGCACAGGAATCTCTCTGAGACAAAGGACCCGGAAACACGTGGGTGTCCAGTAAAAACAGTCGTAACCTTATTTGGCATATCTTCTGCTGTGTTGGCTCTGGGGGAGGGTCTCCATTGCTCTAATGCTTGAAGGTCAGGTGACTTGACCTTAGGCCTAGTGAATACTGAAGCCATTCTGGATTTGATTTTTCAGAATGGGGAAACTTCACTATAAATTATCCCTCACACTAAGTTTATATAATTTGGCCCTTTTAGCACACTATATCAACTGTCTGGCCCTAGATACCAGACTATGTTTCACCTTCACATCCAATCCAGCTATCCACCTAGACCCTCCCCACCTCCCCACCCTCCCCATACTCCACTTCCTACTTTGAAAGAATAAAACTTCTTTCACCTCTCTCCTACCTATGTTGTGTTCCTCTAATAAAATAGAGAAGAGACTTTCTCTTTTTTAATCTTTGTATCTCTAGTGCTTAGCACAGTGCCTGGCATAAAGTAAGCACTTAACAAATGCATTTTCATTCATTCATTGTTAATAAAAACAGATCATATTTGGTAGAATGGATGACAGCAATAGTGAATGAGCACCTAGACAGGGGTGGAGAACCTGCAGCCTCTCTTCTAGGGCCTTGGGTATAGTCTTTTCATTGAGCCCAAATTTTACAGAACATCTTTTTATTAAGGGATTTTGTTCGGTAAAGTTTGGATTCAGTCAAAGGGCCACAAATGAGGACCTAGGACATATAGCCTTGAGGTCACAAGTTCTCCACCTCTGATATTAACACTATCCTATGCACAGTGGGAGATATAGAAGTACAAAAGAATTTGAGGTTCAAAAAGTTTTTGTTGATATGAGTTGAATTGAAACAAAATATTACTCCAGCCCTCCATTTTGTTGGGTACACAAGACCAATCTACATTAGACAATGAGAAAATAAGTGTAAAGCTATGTAGCATTCACTACATAGAAAAGGTAGAAGTCAGTGGAATCTGATGTGGTATAGTTGGAGAAGGCTTTGTGCACAAGGTAGAATTTGCATGGAGCCTTGAAGATGAATAGGATTTGGATAGGTAGACAAAAGAGAAGGGAGGGTATTCTAGATGGGAAAAACAGGAAAGAGGACAAAGAAAAATGTAGTACTGGTCTTGGCAGAGCAGAGAGTTGTCCAATTTTATTACTCAACAACATGCCTTCTCTGCTCTAGTAAGACTAGTTTCTTTACTGCATATTGCTTTCTTTCCCTTGTTTTCTGTTTCCCCCTTTACAATGCACCCACTTCTCTGCTTTCCTATCCAAATCCCAACTATTAATAAAGAATAGAATCTTGGAGAGAGTTATAGTTTAACTGTTATTAAAGACCATTAATTCTCGTGACTGGAGGGAGAATGTGATACACCCAGAGAAATTAACAAGAGAACTTTCCTTAGAAACTGAACAAGTTACCTGTTATTTTTGAAAAAGCCTGAATAGGTATTTCCTGTAAGAACTTAATTTAACTCTTCTGCTATGGAATAAGTGTTCCAAAGAAAATTCTTGAGAGACTTTGACTGCCATTCTGAGAGAGTTAAATAGTGGAACTGTGTTTCCAGGACTGAGGTGAAATAAACAGTTGCAGTTGATAGAAGGGACTCTAACTTGTGATGTTCCTCATTGTGATACATTGTTATAATTTATATTGTTTTAAAATAGTTATAAAGTTATGTAACTAATAACTTTTATTTAAGCCTATAAGACTGGAGGAGAGCACTTAGAAAATTTATGGAAGTTTCTCTAGTTTATTTTGTAATTGGTGTGGGTGCTAAGAACTTTTTAATTAATTAATGAGTTCATGTATTTATATTAGTTTATGAGAAAATACCAGAAATATTACTTCATTGTCTTAGAACCTGAGATGATCCATAACGTGTGTGACCTGACTGCTAATTAAGTGAAATGTACCTGAGCCAAGAAGAGCACAGAGAGCTATAGTAAATGTAAATATGGTCTTCTGAGTATAAATGCTACTTGACTAAAATTGCTACAGATCAGAATACAAAAGCAGTACAGACATGAGAAGAAACTACTAGTGAAGCAAGTACAAGGAATTTATGAACTCTGCCTTCAGCGATCTTCCCGACTATACTCACATTATCAAGACTTGCTCTATTAATGGTTGTATTTGCTAATGAAGGTATGGGGACTAACTCTTAAGGAATGGAAAGGTTCTAGCTATGTTCATTTGCTTGCCAACTAGGGCTCGAAATGAGTTCCATTTCTGGTTTTCATATACTCTGTAATAAATGTGCTTTATGTAGGCAGGTGCTTGTTGCTTAAAGAGGACTGAATACAGCTATGAGAATGCTAGAAATGAGTCAAAATCAGAGATTTTCATACAGAAATCTCTCTGAGATTTCCAGTTGGTGGCAAACATGATCCCGATATTAAGGATTGAAGAGTCTCCAAGACTGAATTCAAATCCAAAGGAGTACAGAATGGCATTCTGCAGAGAAATGAGCTAAAATTTATAGCAGAAAGGTTAAGTTCACAAGATCATAGGTCTATACCTAACAAGGACTTCAAAGGTCTTCTAATCCAAGCCTCTCGTTTTGTCAATGAGGTACTGAGGCCTAGAGAGGTTAAGTGATTTGCCCAAATTCACACAAGTAGGATATGTCACAGATGGTACTTTAACCCAGGTCTTCTGATTCCAGAGGCAGTGCATGTCCCACCCCACTATGCTGCCTCTCTTGAACAGCATAAATCTGTGTTGTGCCAGTACATAATTCTGAGATGCCCTTAAGCAACACTACCCGGAGTCAGAGAGATCAAATGGCCAGGATGATTTAGGACTGGAGATTGGATGACAAGCTCAGCTTAGACTGGGCAGGTAGGTGGCGCACTGGGCCTGGAGTCAGAAGGACCTCAGTTCAAAATTGACATCAGACACTTATTAGCTGGGTGACCCTGAGCAAGTCGCTTGGTCCTCAATTTCCTCATCAGTAAAATGGAGATAATAGCACCTATTTCCTAGGGTGGTTGTGAGGATCAGTGAGATAAGGTCTGTAAAGCACTTGGCACAGTGCTTGGCACACAATAGGTGCTTAATAAATACTTGTTTTATTCCTTCACAAAATCAGGTAGGTAAGTGAGGTGAACCAAATGCAAAGAACAGATTTTTGCCTTCTCTATCATATTTGAGATATGCAGAAAACAGCTATTTCTCCAAGTCCTTAATTGTTACTTGAGGATCTATAGAATGACATATTGAGTAAAGATATAAAATAAACTTTTGAATGTTTTCTTGAAATAACTGAGTAGAAGCTGAAAATCCATATGGTTCTTTTTTTTTCTTTTTAACTAAAAAAGGATTTAAGCAAAAATGAAGACTTAGATTTTACTGTTTAATTCATTATTTTGTTATGCCATTTTATTGTTAACATTTTATTTATAATGTGATCTTTTATAGATTCTTTCCCCTAATTAGAATGTGAACTCCTTGAGAAAAGAGTCTGTCTTGTTTTTTCCCTCAGTGCTTGGTACCATGCTTGGCACATAGTAAGCATTTAATAAATGATCTTTCATTCATTCATCCAGTAGGTACATATGTTATAAAAAGCTTTAACAAATGACAATACCTTGCCAGTTCTCAAGGAATCATTATATCATTCTGGGAAAAAAAATACAAAGCTAAAAAGATGTGCCCTGTGGTTGGTCACAATAACAATTTGTACAATTACTTTCTGTGAAGGAGCTCATTGTGCTTCAAATATTAAATCTATTTTTTCTAATAGCATCACTCTTCTATGTGTGTAGATGGGGAGTTCTACTTATTGCCACCTAAAATACTATATATAATGGATAACATTTAAAAGAGTATATTCAAATTAATCTCTCAAGTAAGAACTAAAAATTTATGACCCTACAATGATTTTTCTTTCTTTAAAACCTTTTTTTTTTTTAACTCAGAGTTCTTGGTCATATGGAGGATTATCACTATCTATAAAATTAGCATTCATTTCCATTCATCTACTATATATGTTGGTTGCACTGGGCAAATAAGTTATTTCTTGACTCTTTTAAGCACAGAATCTCAACACTGAAAGGCATCCCATTGGTGGGTTAGTCCAAATGACAGCTAAACAGGAATCTGCTCTACAACATCCCTGGTAAGTATAGTACTCATCTCTGTTTGAAAACTGCTGATATGGAGCTAACTACATGAGACAATTCATTCCACTTTTGGATAAGTCTAATTGTTAGGAAGGTTTTTTTTTTCCTTCTATCAAGTTAAAATCTGCATCTCTGCAATTTCAACCCATTGCTCCTCTGTAATTCTGTTCCACAGGGCCAAGTTGAACAAATCCAATTTCTCTTTCACTTAAGCTTCTCATATAGATAGTTATCATATCTTCTTCAAGACTTCTACGAGGTATATAAAACATATTTCCTCCACCTAGTCCATGCATGTCATGGTTTCCACTCCCCTCTCCAACCTGGTTACCCACCTCTGTACACTCCCCAGTTTACCAGTGTCTTGCCTAAAAAGTAACATTCAGAAATGAATACAATACTGCAGATGTAGTCTCTTTAGCAGAGAACAATGGAACTATAATCTCCCTTGTTTTGAACACAATACCTGTATTAATGTAGTCAAAGATTGTATTGACTTTTCAGCTGCCATGTCACATTGTTAACTCATATTGAGCTAGAAATCCATGAACATGTCAATATATGTATATACATCAATACATGCATATATAAATGTCAATTTTTATCAATGACTACATATGTATATATAATTTGTATGTGCATATATGTATATAATATATGTAAAATATTCTGATTTCAGAGATGGTCTCAATGGTTATCTAGTCCAACCTATACCTGAAAAAGAATTCCCTCTACCACAGGATAATGATATCTAACATTTATTTAGCACTTTAAAATTTACAGAATGATACACACACACACACACACAATCTCATTTGATCTTTACAACAACACTGTGAAGTAGGTACTATCATTATCCTCATTTTACAGATGAGGAAACTAAGGCACATAGAGGTTAAATGACTTATCTAGAGACACACAGCTAGTGAGTATAAGAGGCATGATTCAAAATCAGATTTCCTGACTTCAGGTCCAGCATTCTTTCCAACATGTCACCTAGTTGCCTCTACCTGCAATCAGTCATTGAATCGTTGTTTGAAGACCATCAATGAGGAGGACCTCACTTCTTCTTTTTTTTTTTTTGTGGTAAGAATTGCTTTTTAAAAAAATTTTTTATTTTATTTATTTTAGTTTACATCATTCCTTTCCACGAGATTTTGAGTTACAAATTTTCTCCCCATCTTTCCCCTATCCCCCCCCTCAAAACAGCCACCCCCTTGTATAACCTCTCCCCCAATCTAATCTCTCCTATGTCCTCCCCCATCACTCCTCTAACTTTCTGATAGGGCAGGATGGATCTCCCTTCCACAGTGCCTGTGAATCTTAAGAGGAACTCATTTCTTTTGGAAGCAGTGTTCCACTTTTGGTTAGCCCCAATTGCAAGGAATGTTTTCCTTACATGAAACTTATTTTTTATTTTTATTTTTTTTTTCCTTTCTGCAACTTCTACTTGCTGCTCATCTGGTAGGGTCCTGGCTGGATCCTGGAGCTGGAAATCTTCTTGGAAGTCTTGTCCAGTGTAATGGTAATGGTAATTTGAAGATCTTCCCTGCCCTTTAATAGGTCAAATGTAATCACCTGGAGACCATGTGGGGAGGAGCTTGCTGAAAGGATGGAACAGGAAAGGTAGAGCAGGAAGGAGCCAGAACTGCTAGGAGCAAGCAGCATGGCGACTAAGCAGCTAGCATGAGTGAGAGAGGGGCATTTTTGCTTAAGGGAGCCTGTTTTGTTTTGAAGGCCTGACAGAGGGAAATCTTGGGAATACTGGTGTTTGCTGCATTGGTTATGTGTACTAATTTCTTGGTTGCTGTAATGACTTTGGCTTTCTAGATCTGGGATTTGGCTTTCTGGTATTTGAATAAATGTTTTAGTACCATCTTCCACATACAGTATGTTACATTTTGTGATTCAGAACTATACTAGCATATTCATAGCCACTGTGTGTGCTATGAATATCGCATTGGTGCTATATCCAGCTATTGCTATAACTCTGTAATCTGGGTCTGTAGTTGATTCATTAGCATTATTATTGATATAAAAATGTCATTTCTCCCTCCTCTCCCTGATAGAACTCTTCCTTCTAACAAAGACAAATAAAGCAAAGTAAGCCAACATACTATTAAACTAAACCCTGGTTTAGGTGTGAAGCCACAAATCAAGCCACATATCTTTCTGTTCTTAATAGGGAGATATATCAAACAATTAAAGAGCAGGGGGTAACCGAGTTTATATGGCCATGCTCTGTACTTTCCTAAGCTTCTGCTGTGCCAAGGATCCCTTTAGACTGCCTGTCTGGGAGATATCCATGCTTAACTAGTGCTCTCTCCTTCTTCTTTTGCCCTACATCCTCACACCTGGATGGGGGACAGATGGTTATCTCTTCAGCCGCAGACACATAGACCTTCCTAGAAAATTCACTTTGATCTTGTATTTCGCCTCTCTTGACCTCAGGATCCTTATCTATAAAAAGGAGGATTTGAAGTAGAGGGTGTTTAAAGTCACTCTCCTGCTCTTATGGTTTATTGAACATTGCTCTGTTCCTTGCTGCTTCTTAGTTTCACATCCTGAAGGTCCTAGATATGAAGTAGATATGAAGCACCTCCATCCATTGCTATTGCCACCAGCTCTGCCTCTTATTTGCTTGGAGAAATGTCAAGAATTTTTTGAAAGGAAACAACCCAGGCCAATATACTTCAAGGCTAGTCAACATGTGTTGATCTCTGTTGTTAGGGAGACCTTACAGCCCTAATTGGCTAGTATGTAAAATGCCCAACCATGAAGCCTTCTTTACTTACTCTTCTCAGTGGAATATCTAGGCATTATCCCTAATCAAGCTAAGTTAGGCCAATTGAATTCCACTCAACTTTACCCTGCTTCAGGGTATAGAAGGGATATCTCAATATAGCACTTCTTGATGAGTATTTTTGAGACTGAAGATAAATATTTGAACGCTTAGCATTTGTTTTTCTAACCACCCCTCCCCCATCTTTCTACTCTCTAGTTCAAACCTAACATCTGGTCATGTGAATTACCTTGAGAGTCAAATAAGGCAGAAAAAGGTCAACAGGGCCATGGGAAAGTGAAGAGTAATGTTAGTAGTTAATGTGAATGCATACTATAGTGTCCCTATTGTATAGAGAGCAGAGTATCATAGATTTACAGTTAGAGTAAACTTTGGAACCCATCTAGACCAACCCTTTTGTTTTAGAGCAAGGGAAGCTGTGCCCACTAATGTTAAATGACGTATCTAAAGTCATAAGCTGGAATAGATGAATCATTTGTTAGTACCTTGCCCTGTCTCACACACACACACACACACACACACACACACACACACACACACACACACACACACACACACACACACACCCCTCTGTCCTAAGGAAGGAATTGGGAAAGGTTACTGATAAGTGTTTCCCTCATAATTTTTGCTTCACCCCTCACATAGCAGAACAACCAGAAATAGCAAATACTAGTTATACAGACTATTCTATTTTTGTAATGCAGATGGAGACCACAAAGACTATTTATCCCCAGATACCACAACCTGGCAGAGTTATTAGAATTTGTTTTCTGTTTTCTCAATTATAAAGTTCTGGGATCTGGATAGTTCTTCCAAGAGTGATAGGCCACAAAGCAACTCGTTCACATTATCCAGATTTCACCTGTGCTAAAAAAAACAAAAACCAAAACCAAAACCGCATGTGCTTTGTTTTAAAAACCTTTTTTTTTTTACTCTACATAAGGTTCACAAAATATTCAGATCCCCAAATATCTTTAGGGTGTGTGCGTGTGTGCGTGTGTGCGTGTGTGCGCGTGTGCGCGTGTGCGCGTGTGTGTGTGTGTGTGTGTGTGTGTGTGTGTAAGGCCCTTTCTTCTCATATTAAAGTACCTGGAAAACCAAATTAAATATTCATATGGTTGCTTGCTAAGAACAGAATTATAGGGAAAGGAAATGTTTTGAGAAACTGAATTTGGGTGATTATGGTGTGAGTAGAGAGAAGGTGATGGATAAAAGAGATGTTGAAATAGAATTGACAAGACTTGGCTATTGACTGTATATGGTCAAATAGTGAGAATGAAGAATCAATAATTACTTCTAGGTTGTGAACCTGGGAAAATGTTGGTTCCTTTCATAGAAATAGAGATGGTAGGAGGATGGGAAGATTTATGGGAAAACTTTGGACAGGTTAAGGTTGAGATGCCTACAGGATATCCAGGTAGAAATGTACAGCAGTCAATTGGAGATGTGGGACTTTAGTTAAAGAGAGAAATTATGGCATGGGATAGAGATTTTTAAGTAATTTGCATAGATGGGATAACAAAATAAATGGAAAGTAATGTGATCACTAATAGTGAGAGGACACAAGACAGAACCTTGGATTCATTCTCACATAGGAATCAGGACATACACGACAATCCTGCAAAGGAAACTGAAAAAGATGTGTCATGAAAAAAAAGGGGGCATGAAAACCCATTTTACAGAGAGTATTCAAAAGAAGGGGAGTGGTATTCAAGGGCATCAAATCTCTCAGAGACTTCGGGGAAGATAAAGACGGAGTCCTGGTCATTGGACTTAGCATTCAAGAGATAACTATCAGTTTTAGAGCAAGTATAATCAAATGCTGAGGACAGAAGGCAGACTGCAAAGGGTTGAGGAGTGAGAGATGAGAGAGTCAAGGTAACATATCGACACGGTTTTTTAAAGGAGTTTGTGAAACAGAGAGCAAAATAAAATTATCGTTTGAGGAGATGGGTGTGTCAAATGAGGGTTCTTCAAGGATGTGGAAGACTTGGGCATGTCTGAAGGTGCAAAGAAGGATCCAATCGATAAAGAAAATCTGAAATTTGGGAGAAAGGGAGGATGATCAGAGCAACAAACTGCAAGAGGAGATGGGGGAGGGAAATGAGTTCTATAGCACAAGTACAGGAGTTAGCATTTGCAAGGAGGAAACCTCATCCTTTGTGCAAAGCAAAAGGACAGGAAATGATGATACTAAGCTGATTTAAAGTGTGGAATTGGTGAGGAGAGGGAATTTTCAATAGATAGCTTGAATGTTTTTCAGTACAGAAGAGAGATAATAGAGTATATAACTTGAGAAGATGTTTCCAACAACTACTAGAAATATGATAGTTCATCAGAGTAAAAGGACTAATGAGTAAGGTCCAACTGAAATTAGAGAATATACATTTGGAATAGACCTAGCTAACACAGACAGCTATGTTATTTTCTTTAGAGGCATTCAGGAGGACAGAGAAAATGACTGGTGGGAATCCAGGACCTGAGTTAGAGTACCTAATGAAGAAGGGTGTGAGGTGAAGCTGGAAGGGTATCTTCTTGAATCCAAATTGTGGAGGGCCTTAACTGACAGGCTCAGGAGTTTAGTTTTTATATGGTAGAGGTATTAGGGAGCCATGTGAAGTTTTTTTTAACAGAATAGAGTCATGACTCCACTTGAATATACCAATTAGGAAGGGAGAGATGAGAGCTAGGGATAAATAGCACTTATCTCACTGAGTTTCAGTAAAGTTAATTAAATTGGATTGGTTATCCACATAAAAAATAGTACAATTTGATATTAATTATCCTTCCACTATTGATGGCATAGAAACAATGTCTGGATTTCCACTTTTTCTGTTGTAATGACCCACAGCTTCTAAATAGCAAGTTACATGGTGTAATAATAACAACTGACACTAGAATCCCAGTAAGTTCAGTGGAAAGAATACTGAATCTTGAATTAGGGCATCTGGGTTCAAATTCTTTCTCTGTTATTTCTACTTGTGTTACCTTGCACTAGTTACTTAACATTTAGATGTGCATCTGGGCCTCAGTTCCCTCAGATATAAAATGAGGAGGTTGGACTAGATGATATTTAAAAATCTACCTCTAAATTTGTGGTGCTTACTTCTAGAAACAGTGAGGAAATGTGTTAACATTTGAAGGTTCCAGACTTTGAAATAGTGAGGTTTGGCTATTATTGTATAGCATGAGTCTAGACTAAAATTTTGAAGTTGGAAAAAGCTTTGGTATCCATTTAGTCCCACTGAAAGAAGCTTTCTTCAACAGATCAAACTAGTGGTCACTAGGCCTTTGCTTAAAGCAGTGGTTCTCAACCTGTAGGTCAACCTTTGGGGGTCAAATGACCCTTTCACAGGGGTCACAGGGGTTGCCTAAGACCATGGGAAAACACATTTCCGATGGTCTTGGAACCAAGACACCCCTCTATCCATCTCCAGGCGGGTCCATCCACATGCAGATATGCCCACATATGAGTAGTAAAGGGTCATGGCACTGGAAAGGTTGAGAACCACTGGCTTAAAGACCTTCAATGTGATGGAATCCACTTATTCTTTTCCAATTTTGCATAGCTCCAATTTTTAGGAAATTTGACATTAAGCTTAAAGTTTCCTCTTGGCAATTTCTATCCATTGTTCCTAGTTTTGCCCTCTGGGATAAAACAGAACAAGTCTGATCCCTCTTCTGATCCCACACCCTTCAACTGATTCTCACTTGACATAAGGTCAAAAACCTTCACTTAGTTGACTTTCATTGTATATTCTCCAGCTTAGTAATATTCTTGGTAAAATGTAGTGCCAAGAATTCATATATTATGGATGTGCAATTTGTAATTTTCCTCTCAGAAAGAGGAGCAATGTCAGCTACACCAAACAAAATGTTATTCAATTTTAATTTTGAGCCAATATAATAAAATAAGCACATGAAAGATGATGTTTTGCTTTTTCTTTATATAATAAAGTTATCTGCAGATTGAAAAAGTAAAAAAAAATTGATCAAGATAGGAGACTTCCAAGGTTCAGTTGAAAAAAATAACTATTAAGTACCATCTATAATGCATTGTATCAAAACTAAAAACAATAATTAATTCTTTATAGCAGGGGTATTTAACCTTTTCTGTCATAGCCACCTATGGAAGTTTTTTAAAGTCTATGAACACCTACTTAAAATATGTTTAAATGCCAAGAAGAGGGGGGCTTGCTTGGAGCATATCCAGATCTCCTAACATGGAGGCACTCCCTTAGCAAATAAGTGGGAAGAGTCACTTTCAATTGGCTGCATAGATAGAATAGTCTGTCATCTTTAAAACCTCCCAAATGTATTGTTCTCTGGGTCTTTAAAATCTCCAGAACAGGACAGTCTCACTCTCTGGCCTATATGAGATCATAAGTTCACCCATAGTGTCAGTGCCATAAACTGAATTGGGAAAGGAGGAATACCCTCCCCCCAATTCTCTCCTTTTACCACATAGAGCCAAGAAATAGATCTGGGATATTTCTGTTTCTGATCCATTTCTTTTATCCTTCTCAGTTTCAGGTACAAGTGCTAATCCCCACTGGACCCAGGAGTTTGAACCATGGACAACACTTGAATTCAGAGTTCTAGTCAGGTTATTAAAGAAGAAAATAAGGTATAATAATTTATTTATTGTGCTGGCATAATATATCATTTTATGCATGTAAATTATGTCATATATTGCATGTATTTTGCACATGTTATATATGTTATTGAGGATGTACAGTGATGGGCTTAGCATTAAATAGGAGGAAAAGAATGGGCTACATTGTTATCACATGATCTTCTTATTTGATTGGTTGCACTACAGAGGAAGTTAAAATTCAAACTTAGGTCTTCCTGACTCCAAGTCCAGTGTTCTGTCTACCACAACAATCATTACCAGTTTGTTTTGCATAGCTACTGTAATCCACCAGATCTTTGCTGTTTTGTAACTGGAACTAATGTCCCATTACTGGTGACTGCCTGAAATTGTATCCCAAATTCCTGGGACTATACCCCAAGAGGTATGTCTATACATCAAAAACATAGCTGCTATATTTCCTTTCTCACTCTTACTTTTGAGACAGCATGCTGTGGAATAGATAGCATTGAAGACAATGCCTCCAGCCCTTAGCAGAGTGCCTGGCAGATAGTAGATACTTAATAAATGTTTATTGATTGGACCTTCATTCAAATGCCTGTTCTGCATTTACTATATGTTTGATCTTGGACAAGTCACAACCTTCCTATGCCTCATTTTCCTAACCTGTTAAATAAAGAGGTTGAACTAGATTATCTTCTCAGACATTTTACACAATACTCTCCTCTTCATACTCTATAGTCCAGACAAACTTTCACATACACAATACTCTACCTCCCATCTCCATGCCTGTGCACTGTCTACCAAATGATTCACAGTGACAGAAATAGCTTCAGTAATGAGACTTCAGTTCTTCAAAGACAACTTTGAGGCAGGTATTGGAAAGGTAGACTCATCTATTACTATAGTTCTGTCCATCCATCCATTTGTTTACACACGCCTAATCTGTACATTTTCACATGATATATGTTGGAGAGGGAAGAATGGTGGGAAACAAGAAAATTAATGAATGCCTCCCAGTGCAGACATCCATAGCTGTTCCAAAGTCTACATCCATAGCCATTCCTGCCTCTGTTCCTTCTTGCTCTTTTCTCAGATCCACCAGCATTTTCTGGCTTCTAACTAGTGCCACTACTGCATTGGCCACTAGGTATTCACTAACTCCTTCCCTACTCATGCTGAGGTGTTAGAAAATGACTGTTCCTCCCTGAACCCCATCTGAAGTGAATGTGGGAGAACCAGTGAGTAAGGTTAGCCTTTCTGGGCTGACAGAGTGGTGATATTGCACAAACTTTACCATCTTACCTTTGGATTCTCCAGTACTGCTGCTGGGATACAAATAGTGCCATCTTCGGAACCAGAGAACTTTCAGGTAAATTGCAGCTCTATCACTAGATCTTTGAGTGCTCTTGCTCAAATCACTTAAACTCTCTGAGCCTCTGTTTCCCCATCTGTAAAATGAGGGAATTTGAGGCCTTTAAGTTCCCTTCCAGCTCTAATACTATAATCTAGAGCTTGTTTACTTATTCTTCTACCTGAGAGTCAGATAGTATGCTGAAGACCTGAGTTCAAATGTGCTCATTGATTCTTATCAGCTATTTCATTGTCACTTGACCTCTCTGGGCCTTAGTTTCCTAATCTATAAAACAGAGATAATAATAACACCTACCTTGTTGTGAGGTTCAAATGAGATAACACATGAAAAGTACTTTGTGAACCTTAAAGCCATATAAAAATACTAGATATTGTTAGTCATATGATCCAATTTTTGAAAAGTTCTTGACTTTAGCAGTTTAATTACATTGTCTCAAATGTATAAAAAGCAGCAGTGAGAAGGGAGAGAGGGCTTGAGAGTCACCTACTACACATATCAACTGAGAGACCTTGGGCAAGTCATTTAGCCTAGGCAATTCTATAAATACAAAAGTTGCAGAACAGTACATAGGCCTGTACTGTTACAGGAGTTTCCTCATCAGGAGTGCCCTATTCCAAAGAAATCACAGAACTAAACAACAAAAAATAAAAGATAGAACAATGCAGTGGGAAGAATGGAGTTCTTGAGTACAAACCCAGCCTCTGACACTTACTAGCTGTGTGTCCTTGGGCAAATCATGTCCAACATTCTCTCCACTATACCACATGGACTCTAAACAGCAACACAGAGAGACGTTGAAAAGTTCAGAAACAGATTCATCTCTAATAAACTACTAATCCAAGTTCTGAGTTGAGGCACTGCCCATTTCAACTAGGCTAGCTAGAGTTGGAACTTTATTTTTCAATCAACACCTGCAAGTTTGAGCAACATTGTGGATATGAACACAGAAATATAGTTGCAAAGAGACACACAACTTTGAGGCTTGTATTTAAAATTAACAAGTACATAAATAGATTCTTCTGGTCTTTTCATGACTTCTTACTGCCACTTGGTGATGACAAACTTCTGGCAGATAAAGCTGGTGGAGGGGACGGATGATAAATAGTATCTATGCTTCTCAAAAGAAATGGGAAAATGGAGTTAGGTAGATTTCTGGCACAGTGAATAGAGTGCAGGAAGATGCATCTTTCTGAATTCAAATCTGGCCTCAGAAATGTAATAGCTGTGTGGCCCTAGGTAAGTCACTTAACCCTGTTTGCCTCAGTTTCCTCATCTGTAAAAAGAGTTGGAAAAAGAAATGATAAATCACTCTAGTATCTTTGCTAAGAAAACCCCAAATGGGGTCATGAAGAGTTGAACATGACTGAAAAACAACTGATGACATTGAGATTTCTGAAAAGAGGAGATAAATGTAAAGCAATATCACTATCTTAAAATAAAACAACTTAGCTTTGTTTAAATGAGGAGCAAGCTTCTTAGAATTATCCATAGAACACATAAAAATAAGAAAGTGATGATTTAACTCAGCCAAGGGTAGCATAGATCAGAGCTATCGATATGGTGCCCGCAGAATCAAATTACAATGTAATTTGGAAATATCTCACAAATAAAAAGTACAATAAAACAGATGATATTTCTATGTGGCTTTTTAAGTCAGTATGTAGCCCCCAGGTATCCTTATGTACAATTTAGAGGCCTCCATTTCTATTTGAGTTTGACACCACTAGTGCAAAGGATAGGTATTTAGGGTGAAATACAGAGGCAAAAGGAAGGAAGTCCTTTTCCAGTTAAAAAAAAAAAACCCAACCCCGAACTACATTTTAGTACTTTTGTTTTTCCTTTTTTCCAACATTTCAGCCATTCACTCCAAGTCATAGAATGTTGAAGTTTGTAACATCATAGATTTAAACCTGGAAGGGGCTTCAGAGCTCATCAGGTCAAACCTCATTTTACGGAAGAGGAAACTGAGGACTAGAGAGATCAAGTGACTTGCCTGGTGTTATACAGTTAAGGAGTCTGAGGTAGAATTTCAACCAAGGTTTTCCTGACCCAAAGTCCGGTGCTCTATTCATTACACAACACTAATAGACTCTTTCTGGCAGGAAAAAATTCAACTTTGGTGACAAAGAAGATCAAAACATACAACCAGAAGAAGATAACAAAGTCAAAGCTCCTACATCAAAAACCTTCAAAAGAAATATTAATTGGTTGCAAGCCATGGAAGAGCTCAAAAAGGATTTTGAAAATCAAGTGAGAGAAGCAGAGGAAAAATTGGGAAGAGGAATGAGAGTGACATAAGAAAATCATGAAAAATGAGTCAAGAACTTGCTAAAGGAGACCCAAAAAAATAATAAAGAAAATAACATCTT
>CM053582.1:169953526-169985594 GCA_028627135.1 Pseudochirops cupreus
GAGATTCCTGTGCTTAGGTTATGGGACAGCCCCCCTACCAATAAGAGTGAAAGCCAGTTGGGGGGGGTTGGGTTTCTGCCTTAGAAGATTATATGATCATGGGCTGCCTTCTACCTGGCACTCTCTCCCTGCAGACGCCATGTTGGGTGACGGGGGGGAGGGGGAGGGGGAGGGGGAGGGGGCGGGGGGGGGCGGGGGAGGGGAGAGTCCTTTCTCACGAGAAAGAATAAAGACCTTTTCTGACCTTAGATTCAGACTCAGAACTCTTTCATCTCACACATTAGTCACCAATCAACTTCCCTAGGGAAAGAGATTCAAATATGAGTGATTAACTTCTGTAACGAACATGGATTCAGGAACACCTAGGTATGAAGACCCAGGTCTAAGGAAGACTGGGATATTGTAAATACTAGTTCTAGTGGAGCAGCAGGTCAGAAGGTGTGTGTGTGTGTGTGTGTGTGTGTGTGTGTGTGTGTGTGTGTGTGTGTGTGTGTGTGTGTGTGTGTGTGTGTGTATATATGTGTATGTTTATGCTTTAATTTGACAAAATTAATATATTAGTTAACATAGGAATTTCAGTTGCCCTAAGCAATAAAATATCTCATATTTGTACAAAAATTTAAAGTGTACAGATCATTTCCCTCATAAGAAAACTTCATACAATAGGCAGGGCACATATTATTAGTCCCATTTTTATAGCTGAGGAAAGTGAAGTTTAGAGACTTGCCAGAGATTCTTAGGTCTCTGTTTTAGAGGCAAACCTGATATCCTTACACCAAATACCCAGGTATCCAGACTCCAAATCTAGTGCACATTCCATTATACCAGGCTGTACCCCAAAGTTAACCTAAAGAATTAGTATTAAACACCCCATGGGTGCTTTTGTTGAATAGGTTCCATACTGGACATTAATTATAAAGGATAGGTCAGTGATCAAAATTATACACCCAAAGGAGAAATGCAAAAAGAAAGGGGAGGAGGTAGAGTGAGAGAAAAAAACTAAAAATTGGTTACCTAGCATGGCTTTCCAGAGTTTTTTAAAGTGATTATGAATGAAAATAACATGGTAATAAATCATCTCTACTATATCTCAGCCCACTTTGCTCATTTGTTCATTTAAATGTAATTTCCTTTTCATTTCCTTTGTATCACCTTCATAGCTTGCCCTGGAAAACAATTCCCCAGCATTGTGCATTACACAGAGTGAGTACTTAATGCATTTGGAACTGAATCATTGAATTGAATTGAATAGCATTGAAGTAAATTAAGCATTTATTGCAGCTTTTGGATAATCTTTGCTCAAGTGTAGAACAGGACCACATCTTTGGAAGAATTAGGTGCATTATTCAATATGTTCTTAACACATGTATGTTGAAAAGAAATGGAATTGTAAGGCTTACACATGAGCAAAGAGTTGATAATTCAGATTTATATTGTTATAAATGAAAATCTGTGTGCTCTGTCTAGGGAGTAAACCACATTTGTTGAGGATCCAGGAAGTTTCATGATCTTTATTTTACATTTATTCTGTAATGAATAAATGGGTAGCCTCCTGGAAAAGACTACAAAGGATCAGACAAAGGCAAGCCCTTTTTATGCTGTTTCATTTGACTTTTGTGCCATTCCTCCCTTCAGAGCTGGGATTGGCTCCAGCTCTTCTGGGTTACAACTCTCCCAACTTGCCCATTAAGCATGTGTCTTAATGAAAAGTTAGTGACCACCCCCCAACTGGTCCGAGCCAGCCTAGCTCAGGCCCCTCCTTATGGATTTATGCCTTCCTGCATGTAAACACCCATTGTTCCTATAGAATCTATGGAAACCAAACTGGCAGCATTTCTCACAATTTGGTCTTATATGTATAACTTTCATATATGTATACACCTATATGATAATCCATTTTCAAAGTGACTTCATTTTACATTTCCACAAAACTGTCTTATGCTCTAGTTTCTAAGGGTTTATTCTGCCTTCTTCACCACACCTTTGCTGTCTCCTTTTCCTCCTCCCACTCCCTACTTGCTTTGCATTCCACAGTGAATTCCCTGGCCTCTGAATTCCCTTAGGATTTATATTACTTTTTTCCTCCTTTGGGATGTGGCATATGAGCAGAGACTTAAAGGAAGCTAGGAACTTTAAGAAGAGGAAGATAGCACAGGAGGGTTGGGAGAAGAGACAGTGCAAAGGGAAGGGGTGAGTGATGGAATATTGAGTTCAGGAAACAGCAAAAATTGGCATTTTGACTGGAACGCATAGTGCATGAAAAGGCCTGAAAAGGTAGGAAGAGTCCATATTGGGAAGTGTAGGTCTGAGATGTATGGGAATGCATGAATGGGGAGTGAGGGCATGGTAATAGACTTTTTTTTGCCTAGTCAGTCAATGATTCTGTATCACCAGGATAAGGAGAGGAAGAGATAGAAATTTGCAAGCTATAATGCAAATACATAGTATTATTTGACTTTTAAGGGTCCTGCGATAGCAGAATAACTTCTTTCTCACGCACCAGGAAAGAAGTGAGATTTGGACTGCTGTCAGAGACCTAACTTCTTCACAAGGCACTGAAGACAAGAACTTTTTGTCTGAGACTCTTTGTCTTGAGCAGACATGAAGATGAGAAACCTAGTATCTGAGGCCTAGGTTGCTTCTGATCCAGCTTTGTAGAGTTATTCAGCGAATCAGCCCTGAGTAGCTATAGATTCTAGTGTAAAAGGTTATGAGTGGAGTTTGGGGGTAGAAGAGGATAAGGAATCTACTTACTGATGATGGAAAGACCACAATCCTGGCTCATATCAGAGATATTTACTCTCCTTTGTTTCATTGTCTTCTTTGTTGATTGGGGGAGCACACATGTCCTTCATCCCCTCTATACCAAAGCAGCTGAAAGAGGACTGAAAGAAGGTCATGGGCTTTGTTGGGGGGGGGAGGTTCTTACTCAAGTACCTTTAGTTGGTCATGTCACAGGCAGGTAGAGTCTAAGAATGATACAGCAAATTTAACAGTGTAAATAAGCGTGAACATAGATGCTTCCAGAAAACATAAGAATAGAGCTCATTTCTAGAATAGAAGCACCCTGTTATAAGTTCAGCTTTTGAGTCTTGGGTTTTATGGACTGACACATTAGATTTTTTTTTCAAATATGATATGATGAAAATTTGAAAAATATGCCTTTAAAAGTAGAAAACAGGTTTGTTGTTTTATTATTTAGTTAAAAGGCATTTTTGACATTTAACCTATTTTAAGATTTGAAAGTTATCAGAAATCAGTTACAGGGAACATGGGAATGAAGCATTTTTATCAGAATGTCTCTGTCATACTCCTCCAAATGTATTGTTCTCATGAGTTTTAGAGTTGTTTTTTATCCTCCTACTAACAACTTTCTTCTAGGCCCTTTAGTGTCATGGAATCCCCCCTCACGCCCCAATTGAATGAGGTGGGGTTGGAGTGATGTACCTAGTTCTCATGTTGTCAGGAATGGGGAGAATGGGAATGGGGAGAAAAAGGAAATGTAGGTCTCAAGAACAGATGAAGACCCCTAGATATAGCTTCAGTGTGCCTGTTGTAGTATCGGTGGTGGTAACCAGCAATTACATAAGGTTTATAAAAACCATTTATAAATATTATTTTATTTGATCCTCAGAACAACTCTGGAAGGTAGGTGCTATTATTTTCCCCATTTTACAGATGAGGAAACTGAAGCAGGCAATGGTTGTGACTTACCTGGGGTCATGTAACTAGTTAGTGTCTGAAGCAAGATTTGAACTGAAATCTAACTGACTCTATGTCTATCACTCTATCCACTCTTCCACCTAGCTGAATAGTTATCTGCATTCCATCATCCTATGCAATTTTGCTGCCACTACTGATTCAGTTCCACTTAGCCTACTCCCAGCCTTCCCATTGCTCCCTAGCTCTTATATACTCTATATTGGAGGTGAGAACCCAACCTCAACCCCATTGAAGACTTGGCTTTATTTCTAACAATTATAGTCTGTAGCTCAGTTATATTATGGGTTTAGTAAGCCTTTGAAGATAGGCTTAAGTACTGAACAACCAGTTATAATGTTACTTTCAGAAAATGTATTCGAAATTCTAGACAAGGGATTTGGTAATTTGGTTTTGGAACATGGGTGCTAAGTTGGAAGCTGCCGAACATTTGTTATTCAATATGAGTTACTCCCTAGCCTTTATTACATTTATCTGTATGAATTATATATGTATGATGATGTTCATACTTGCCATTTATGTATTTATCTGTGTGCATCCTCTAGTCACATTCATACATACATATATTTATATATAGATATATGATATACACAGTTAAGTACAGTAGAAGATAGGGAGTGACTCATATTGACTCATAATGAAGTTGTGATGCACTAAAGCCGCTAGGTACATTTCATACGAAATGATGTCTACTCATGCCTTCCCTATCCTGTATTTTTTTTAAATCCAAGTATAGAACATTACATTTATTTTTATTAAATTTCATCCACAGTACTTGTCTGTTTAGGTCTTTTTGTATGCTTACTCTGATACATGTAAGCTATATTTTTCAACTTTGTATCATCTACAAATTTGCTAATCATATCACCTATGCTGCTATACAATTTACTGATAAAAATGGTGATAGCATGGGATTAAATTTTTTCAAATTTGATTTTATTTTCAGTTCCAAATTCTCTCCCTCCTCCCTCCTCTAACCATTAAGATGGCAAAAAATAGACAATCTATTACAAACATGAAGTCATGCAAAGTAAATTTTCACATTAGTAATATGTTGGGGGGGAAAGCCAGAAAGAGAAAGAGAAAATAAATGCTTCAATCTGCATTCTGAGTCCATCTGTTCTCTACCTGGAGGTGTCCCTAGAAACTTTAAATATCAAGATATCATAAATTTAAGAATAGAAGAGACCTTAGATATCAACTAGTTTAACTCCATGATTTTATAGGAAACTTGAAGCCCAAACAGGTCATGTTTGTCCAAGGCCACAAATAACAAGTAACAGAGCCAAGATTACTGACTTGGCAGTTACACCCACTAATTCATTTAATACCCTTAAATGTAGTTTATCTGACCTAGTGACTTGAACTCCTTGAGAACAATTAGGTTCCATCTTACTATCTTTTCATTTGTCTTGGATTTCTGTTCTATCAACCATTTTTGTTTTGTTTCCCCCTCTCCCTTTAGCTGTGCTTCAGAATCTAAAAACTTTGCCATCATAATGGCTGCCCTCTCACCCGAGAACTTTCCTTGGCATTTGGGAGTTTTTACCCTGCAATATCTTTCCACCCTGCTCATCCCCTGTCATTGGTGAGTTCCTTTTGGTACGTCCATTTTGGGGGATGGAGCCAACATGGCCATGCTCCATTCCAGTCCCAGAAGTGTTTCTGACTCTCTGGACTTTACCATTCTATCTTTGCCTGGTACCCCTCCCTATCCTCCTTTCAGGTCCCTTTTATGTGGTTGTCAACCCTCCCTCCATTAGAATATAAGCTTCTTGAGGGCAGGAATTGTTTTTCTTTTTGCTTGTATTTCTATCATCAATGCATGGCATACTATTTGCACTAAATACATATGTTACTCATCTACTAAGGTACTTACCTTTTCAGTCTGAAGATCATTCCCCTTGGTGTAAAAAGTACAAGGAACATAACATTTATGTAGCTTTGTCTTCTCCCTACCATCTATTCCACCTATCAAGCAGTGTATCCTTCTTTTCTTTGAACTTACTGTTATTAGCATAGATGAAAATCCAGTTTATATTGTTCTTGCTATTGACAGTCTCTTTTCATTCTGACTTTTAGAGTTTCTTACACTATTACTCCCTCTCTTTTATATTCCTCCTCAATTATCTGCCTATATTCCCATCTCCTATACATGTCTTCAAATTTTGTTGACTGTGAGTATATACCCACCACTTTAAACAACTGCTCTTCTTCCTCAATGGGGTTATTTGCATTTGTTGTCAGAGCATCATTCCTGTGAAAGCTTCCTAGCTTCCTTAGATTAATTTCCTTTATATACTTTTAGGTGATGAAATGTCACGTCTTTTGTCTTTCTTTGAAGTCATTGAAATATGTTCTTCCATGACCTAGATTTGCATAAGACTACACCTTATTTCCTCTGCTTATTTATGACAAATTCTTAATGCAGTGGTTGCTTCCTTCTGAAACTCCCATCGTTTCTGTTTCAATCACCAATTACTCCATAGTGATTAGAATAAAACTAGAATAGCAGAAGTTCCCCTCAAGTCCATTAAATTTAACAAGAATTTTAAAATATCGATTATTTGCCAGGAATTGTCCTAGGTGCCAGGGATACAAAGGCAAAATGAAATAGTCACTTCCCTCAAGTACCTTACATTCTTATACATGTAAACAATATATACACATATGAGTAAATATAAAATATATACATATTAATTTCTGGATTTAGGGCATAGGTCTAATATGAAGGAATGATATCTTTAGAACTTAGAAGTCATCTAATCCAGTTTGGGGATTTTTGCAGATAAAAAAAGCATTAGGTTGAAAATTTAAGTTCCTTTCCTCAGGATGCATAGGAAATAAATGGCAAATCCAGGATTGGAACCCAGGTGTCCTTACTAAACACACATTTCTCTTCATATTGTGCCATACTGACTTCCCAAACATTTGTGAAGTTAGCTGCTTAGTGACTAAACTGTTTAAAAAATGAATATCCCTGAAGGTCAGGGACTTTTGTTTTTATATGCCTAGTGACTGTGCATAGTGATTGATATGTAGTAGGCACTTGATAAATGCATGTTATTTGGTAGAATTTAATAATTTCATTTGATTTTAAGTGTTATACTAACCATATAGAAACAAAAATTTCCCAAATGTTTTAGCAATCATTCTTTCCCAGGGAGGCACAAAGATATTGAAATAAAATTAATCTGGAAAATATCTTCATTTACCTGGAGTAAGTGACCATTTTTAAGACTGTTTAAATGAGGTGTTTGAACTAAGCTGAACTTTAAACTAAAAATGAGAGCAAAATGTACTAATTTGTGAACTTATCCAAAATTTTATTGTATTGTATGTTAAAAATCTAATGAATTGTCTTGAATCACAATGAAATCCATATGTTTTCTAGAACTTTTGAACTGGAACATTATAAAACTTTTCAAACCTAACTGTAGTCCCTTGGCTTAAACACAGATATCCTCTTTAATTATTTTTGCTTAGTATCATCTAGACTTTTTTTTTAAAAGGCAAAGATAATTTAAGAAATATGTCATTATACACTAAGGCCAGTTATTTGACTATTGAAGAAATATAGGAAAATGCTAAAAAAAAAGTCTGTGATAAAATGTGATAAAAGTGAAAGAAAAATAATGCATTTATTATTTCTGTGCCCATTTTGAACTGAGGCAATGGGCTTTATGCATTTTTAAACAATTAAATCCCTTGGTATCAGTCTGACATGGATACAAATGCTGCAACACTCTCCACCATCAGATTGCTATTGAGAATGAATCATAGAATATAAGTAAACTGTATAATGTCACTTAGTAGCTTGGTGGAACTAGGAATAAATGCTAGCCCTTTGAACTTCTCATTTAGTCCTTTTTCTGCTAGGCATATTGACTCCACTGAAATTTTATTGCTGAGCTAACTTTGTTGTGAGGTAATATAAACTTACAAACAGGATAGATTTAGTAATGATGTTGAAGATGAATTCACTCCTTATCTATAAATGTGAAGAATTATACACTTAAAGAATTAGATCTTTGATAACTAGGGAATAATATAGAAACAACTGAGATTTCCTTACACTCTGTCTACTACATTATACCTCCATTGACTCCAATGAAAATTTATAGCTTTATATCACCAATTAAATTTGCTTTACTATGCATACAAAAGAGATTACATATTATGAATTATGTACCTAGGTAAATTGATAAGATAACGTGAAGGGTATGTGGCAAAAAAAAAATGCTATTTGTTAACAGAATATTATTTGTCCCTGTTCTGTTGGCTAATGCTGAAGAAATCTGCATGTTCTCATTCCTTTTATTTTGCACTAAATACTTTAAATACATAATTTTAATACTAATTTTAGGAAGTCTTCATTTCCATTAGAAATAATTCTATTTGTATCTCATACATTTTGGGGGTTTGAGTATATAAAAATAGTAATGAGTAAACTTTTAGGAGGAAAAGTGTGTTCTTAGTGTATTATGGTAGCTGAGATTCCTCTTAAGATCTGATAGCAAAAAAATTTCTGTTCATTAATAAGCTGCATTTTCAAAAGAAGCAATTGGAAACAGGGAAATTCAATTATTTGAGAGTTGCATCTCTGTTGTTGGAGTACTAGTGTTATCTCCTTGGACTATAAAAATGGAAACAGCCTTTTGATGGAATATCTCTGTTTTTCTTTTCCCCTTTCCAAAGTTGTATTGGTGCTCCTTGTTTTTTATACCATAATCATTTTCTGACCATAGTCCCCATCCACCCCTGTAGAAACCGCCATTGTAATAGTTAAGTAGGCAAGGCACTTTATGAAACATTCTGCTGCAGGAGTCTCTGCATTTTTACACAGAGCAGAGAGTGTTTCATCATCTATCCTTTGGGATTAAGGTTAGTCCTTATATTTAATTTGCGATCAGCTACCTTTAAGGGTTATTTTCCTTTGTATTATTTTAGTCATTGTGTGTATTTCTCTCCTATATCTTCTTTCACTATTACATGAGTTCATGAATTCCTGGTACAAAGTGGGAATAAATGCTTTTTTAACTGTATATTTATATTATGTTTTCTCATTCTTCTCTGAATTTTTCATTTTTTTCAGTTAATTCATATACCATAATTTGTCCAGCCTTTACCCTATTGATGGGCACCCACTTTCTTTCCAAGATTCTTTTTATTTTCAGTTACTACATAAAGTCTTATTTGGCATATTATGGTACATATGAGACTTTTCTTTCTATATTTGTTGCTGCCATTATTCAGTCATGTTGAACTCTTTGTCAGACCAACACCCTTTTGAGGTTTTCTTGGCAACGGTACTAGAGTGGTTTGCCGTGTCCTTCTCCAGTTCATTTTACCAATGAGGAAGATGAGGCAAACAGCTTTAAGTGACTTACTCAGGGTCATACAGCTAGTACATGTCTCATGCTGGATTTGAAACGATGAAGATGAATCTTCCTGACTCCAGGTCACACACTCTGTACACTTCACCACCTACCTGTCTTTGATCTCCTTGCAATTGATATGTACCTAAAAGTGGAGCATTACTGTGTCAAAAGGTACCTATGATTATTCCTTCTATCTCTAAACTTTAATCTTTGTACATTGACTCCTTCTCTACTGTCTACAAGCATTTGCAGGTCTCTCCATCCATTAAAAAAGTCTTCATTTTTTCCTAACATTTTCTTAAGCTATGACATTTTTTAGCTTCCTTTCACAGTCAAACTGTAGACAAAGTTCTCTACAATCATTGCCTATACTTCCTCTCATCTCACTCACTTTTCAACTTCTAATCTGGCTTTCAACTTCTAATCTCATAGTTATTAGAAATCTATTCTTGGTGAACTCCTTGGTTCCCATGACTTCAACAATCTTCTTGAGGAAGATAATATTTAGATCTGTCCATCCAAATCTTTATCTTTCTCCTAAACTCTAGTCCCACCTCACCCGGGACATCTTGTAGTTCTATGGGAAGATCAAGCCTAATTTATCTAAAACAGAATTTATTATCTTCTTCCCTAAATTCACCCTTTGTTCAAAGTTCCTTTTTTCTTTTGAGGACACTATCATCTTTCTTCAATCCTACTTTACAACTTTACAGGTATTTTCACCCTTCAAATGCAAATATTTGTAAAGTTTGCCCAATTAGTGGCTAATGGAGATGTTTGAGTCCCAGCACCTGAACTATGTTTCTAGAACTTCTGGGTTTTGGGAATGCCTGTAGCGTAGGCAAGGACACTGAATTTGGTCAGAGCCTGGGTGTGGTACATAGCCTGCATCATAGGCTGTTTTGACAGAATTATAAATTTATAAATTGAAGGGACCTTAGAGGCCAATCCCTTCATTTTGTTGATGAAAAAGTTGAAGTACAGAGTAGTTAAGCAACTTGCCAAGGGCCACAAAGCTAGTAAATGACTGAGGCAAAATTTGAACCCATTTCTCCCTTATCTATTATGCTATGCTGCATCTCAACATGGCTTTTTGATAGATTTGGTTATATTCTTCTTGTTTCAATAATAATGATTAACATATTATGCTTCTGTGGTTGACTCCATTGTGTTATACTCATCTGAATAAAATACAGCAGGAAAGAGAAGAAGGTGGAAACTATGAGGGAGTAAAGCCGAGGCAAAGGATTAATTAGATAAATACACATAGACCTCCATCCTAGACTTAACTAGAAAAGGGGTGGAGCTATGAAAGAATCAGAGAATTTAGAGTTTTTTTTCAGAATTTTCTCTGGTGTTGAGTGTAGTTCTTAACAAGGCTGTGATTGTTAACCATCCACCCCCCATCGGTCCCTTCAATGAATAGCATCAGGTAACAAGTTAGCAAGGTCCTCTGGTGGTTAAATATGGAGGCTAATTTGCAATTATTATAACCAGTTGTGTGGGTTGTTTTTTCTTTTTCAAATTGAAGAGATTCTTATGGATATACCTAGAATTCTAGGTATATTTTTCTCTAAATTTGAGAAATTCTAGGTAAATTTTCTCTAAATTTTCATTTTTAAGAAAATTTCATAATTTTTTTGAGAAAGTTTCCCACTTTTTTGGCTTGTTTTCCTGCTGGAAATCCACTCCTGAAAGGAAGCACTGTTTCATTCTACCTTTAATTTATGCAAATCTAATTTTATATAAAAACTATATAGTTTGCCATTGATTCATATTGTTTAATTGAACCTAATATCTTAAATTTATGCCACAGCTACAAATTTGTATGGTTGCTTGCTTAAGCATTGATATTTGTTCCATTGCAGTGCATTTTGTGAATGAGATTTAAGCTAAAATGAGAAGGATCAGTGTTAAATATTTAAGGAGTTTATGTGAAGCTCATAATTAAATTTAATCATCCTTAAAGGACTTTTGAAGCCAAATATGCCTATTTACACCAAAGACAAAGCTTTGGGAGGCATTAATGAATGATTTGGGTAAAGACTTGGAGAGGCAGACAGTAGTATATGTTATCTGGATCAGTTGTTCATTTTAGAATCTCTAGAAAGATAATGGTGGTGGAGAATACCTGGAAACTAATCATTAGAAAGCTCCCCCCCCCCCTTTACAAAGGTCAAATATATAGAGGAGATAATTAAGACTCTCCTAAAAAGGAAATCTCTGAAGATGCTGGTAAAATGCATGTATGAAAGAAAGTTGACTTTTGGAAGTAGAGAGCAAACTGGATACAAGTCAGAACAAGGACTTTCCTTATGGCAAGTCAGAATCCTCCTCAGGAGATTTGTCTTATCCATCTTATGAGGAGCCATTTGAATCTTAAATAGGACATGCTGTAAGAGACATTATGGTAGTGAAAGGGGATTAAATTGGAGAAATGAAGAAAACTAATGAATAGGCTCAAAGGACAAGTATTCAATTTCATATGTGGTCTGAAAACAGGAATTTCACGTCACAGAAACAGAAATTTTATAAATGCTAGAGAAATTATTTATCTTTGCAAAGAATTGACAGCAAGCTTATGTGCAATTCCTGAATATTTACCAGCATAAATGATAGAATTCTTCCAAAATAATGCTGCATGTTTTTGGAGGGAGCAGTGAAGCCAGATGGATGATGTCATCCATAGACTCAAAAGCAAGAAGCAGCAGGTTTGATATCAGCTACTAGATCCAAAATGACTATTTGAAGAAAAATCTGATTTCAAAGAGAGAAAACTTACAAATATTATTTCTAAAATATCTTCATATATAATCTATAAAAAGCAAGATAGCAGACCTTCCTATCATTCACATCTAAAGAGATCATCTCCGGGAAAGCTTGATGAAAAATGTAACACTGGGCAACTATTCCCCTTGGTGAGACAAAGGCTAATGACCAGAGGTCATAGAAACTCATGTAAGTACACTATTATCAGAATGCAGTCAAAGAAGAACATATTTCTGCTACAAATATGTACTAATCACCAGTCACAGTCACAGCTAAGAAAATGCAGAATTTGGACTCAAAAGTATGTTCTCCAGTTCCAAGTTCAGTGCCATTTCTATCATATCACACACACACACAAAGATGGGAATTAATAAGTAATAAGAGAACTGGTCATGATTTTGAGATACAATCATTTAAATCTCATAAAAGAATTCCTAATTTAGGACATGCATATAGAGAACTTGGTAATCTTATACTCTATAGTTACTACAGTTAGACACCTAATCTTACATATCCAGATCTGAAAACATGAAGAAGTATGATACTATAGAAAGAATCCTGGATAGGGAATCAGTAAAGCCTAAGGCTCTTGTTCTGACTCTACTCATTAACTTTTGAGGTCTTGGGCAAAATATAATCTCTTGGGGCCTTGATTTCATCATCTCTAAAATGAAAGGTTTGGACCAGGTGATCTGTGAGGTCCTTTCCAGCTACAGGATTAATTAGGCTTGCTGCACTTATGCTTACACACATTCCTTCAATTCCTTACTGTTTTCCTATAGTATTTCCTTACTGTATTCATCTATAGAGCTAGAGCTGAGGACTAACCACTCAGTGTGCAACAGGTGGAGGTGGGTATAATTTTTTTTTTTAGAAAGGCACATTTTTTTTTTAATTCCAGAAAATTTCATTCTTAATGGCTGATAGTTATACTCTGGGTAATAGTTACCTATGCCTCTAGCGAACATCAACACACAAGGGAGGCAATTTTGAAACGTTTCCTAGGGAGCACAAGTACCACACAATTCCAGTTCTGTTTAGAGTTTGAATCATCATTGTTTTTACTGTAAACTACTTGTGTCTTGTCCATAGTGGGCCCTTAACAAACATTTATTGAATTTAACTGGTCAGACAATGCCTTCCAGTGTATATTGTACATTGTAAGTACTCAGTAAACGCGTGCTGTTATCTTGATAAAAAAAAAGTTATCCATATTAAAATTTGCTCGTTGAATTGGGCCTGCCTCCACAGCTTTTCAGAATTGTTTAAACCTATCAAAGTATTTTCAACTTAGTTTTGTTTCAAAAGCCTCACAACCACTGAAGTATGTGTGCCGTTGTCGGATGACAACCCACAAAGTAAAACGCTTGCTTTGGTTTGCGGCTCTTCCCGGGAAGAAGAATCAATTATTAGCCGGGACGGAAATTTCCTTAAAGAGCTCTTGGGAAGGGTCAAAGGGAGTTTAAACTTTTCTCTCCTTAGGGAGGAGAGTGTCCCCGCCTCCACTCAGGTCGGCCCAGGGGGGCTGACCCCAGGTATTTCTGGAGAGACTCTTCACCTCCTCGCTCCAGAGTAGGACTAGAACACCAGCTGTGAGGGCTCCTACTCCTCGGGACATCCCGGTAGTCTCCCTCCAGTTTCCCCCAGAGAATGATTCCACATATGTCCCCACACAGGCAAGGGGGTAACATCCGGGACAGGGGCGGACGGACTGGGAAGAAGAGAGGCTTTTTGGTCGGGGCCGCGAGGTTGGGTGGCGGGGGGGAAAGCGGGGGAGGGACAGGACGACGCCGCGCGTGGGGGGGAGCTAAGGGGGGGAGGGGAAGCGAAGGATGGGGGCGGCACCCGAGGCGGAGGCAGCGGAGGCTGCGGCCGCGGTGCACAGACCGTAGCGCGCTGCCGCGGGCCGGCAGGGGGAGGGGGGCGGCGTGGGGCGGCCCCGCCTTTTCCCCCTGGAGGAGCCGCCGGGCGGCCATATTGCGGAGCTGTCTGCGGTGGCGGCGGCGGCGGCGGCGGCGGAGTGTCTCTTCTTCGGCAGCCCAACACTCTTTTCAAACCCACGACCGCTGCCCCCTCCGGGCTCTGGTGGATTAGTCCCTCATCGGCGGGAAGGGGACGAAACCGGCAACTCCCTCGTCCAGCTTCGACTTTCCCGTGCCTCCCTCCCCCCCAGAAAGCGGCGAAGGGGCAGGGGAGAACGAAGTTGGTGACAATCCCTTCCCAAGTCCTCCCGAACTCCAACAGAGGGTATCTGTGCCTAGCCAACGGAGCTTTGCGCCGAGCTTTGGAGAAGTCCGGGCAGGGCTCCGCCGGCCCTCGCTCCCCTCGCGCCTGTCGCTCCTCTCGCGCCTTCGGCGCCGCCGCGCGCACCTGGTGAGCGGGGCGGCCAGCCCGTGGGGGGAGGGGCAGCTCTCGGGCCGCGGGCTCTCGAGGTCGGCCCGGGGACCGCAGCACTGCCGGTGCGGTAGTCCGGGGAGGGGACCTTCTGGAGACCAGCCTCGACCTAACGGTTCAGCCGGGAGCAAAGTCCGGGAACAGCGTTGAGGGTAAGGGGACTTCGGGGCCCGGGACTCTGCTGGCGGAAGGGAGGTGAAGTTTGCGTGTGGCTTTGCGGGTAAGGGGACTAGTGCTGAGCTCTTCTGTCCTCTATCCCTCCTCCCCCCATATATGTAATATATAGCTTACCAACGTGTGGGGCACGCATTAGATATGTACGTGTATACGCATATACACTGAGTTAGTAAAAAATACCGACGTCATTCTGAACTGCGAATTTATTTTTCGTGATTCTAAAATAGTTTGTTTCACCTTTCTCTTCCTTGCTTGCCTCCACGTTATTTCTCTTTCCAGTCTCTCACTTCTCTCCTTCAATTCCCTTGTTCCCAACTGTACACACACTCATTCTCATTCTCATACTCATATTGTCTCCCCCTCCCTGGCTCCCCTCCCTCCCCCCCTCCATCACCCCCCCTCCACCAACCCCCCCCCGGCTCTATTTGATTTAGGACTTTATTGGCTTACTACTTTTTCCATCTGTAAAGCACTTAAAAAACACTTATTTTAAGAGTAATATGGATTGAATTCTTAAAGATAGAATAGGAATTACGTAGAATTTTTCTCTTTCAGCTGCCAGGATTGGAAAAGAGGCGCTCTGTTATTAGATGTGTTTAATTAAGGTCCTGGTTGGGCAAAGGATGTTGCTTTTACAACACTTTTTTTTTTTTTGGTCAGGGCACTATTCTTCTGAGCTCCACCTCTCTCTTTTCACCCCTTTACTCCCCTCGCCCCCGCCCTTCTCCTGCCGCCACCTCCCCCATAACTGCAGTAGCGCCGCTGCTGCCACTTGGAGATTGCAGGCTGCAGCATATTGTGGTACGCGGAGGCGGTTTCTTGGCCCGGGGGCCGTTCTAGCTTTACTCTCAGTCTTGGTTATACCATCCTTACCTGCTGCTGCTTCAAATGGCTTTAGAGGTTTGCGATTTGTAAGCGTTATATTAGTTCATATTGGTGTCATCTGTTGTAATTATAGGTTATGCGAATTTCTCTTATCTTTGTGGGTTCCAGCCTTTGCAAAATTAGCTTTGAAGGTGAACCAAACGTTTATTATGTCTCTTTAAAGTTAATTTTGACGACAGCCCTCACATAGAAAATATTTTCTTTCAACTTATTAAATGTTTAATTTGTTTTAAAGTTAGGATGATTTGTTAAATACCAACTTTTCCAGAACCTTTTGAAGTATAAATTTTGCAAAGTACATCTTAAAGAAGGACTTTGTGACAATCCCTTGGCTTCAATACTGGCATGATGTACATGTGATGGCATAAAAAAAATACTTACTGATAAATGGCCATTGCCTTCCACATTTTGGAAATACTAAATAGTGATTTGCACAATGGGCAGAGCTTTGAACGAACAATTGTTCATTGTGGAACACTGGATAAATAATGGTCTTAGCCATTTGGGTAAAAACAAAACAAACCATAAGGTTGAGGAAAATAAAAAAATGTTGAAAGCACTTTTTAAAATTTCAGGATCCTCTTGCTTTCCATCAGCATGTTTTAGTCATGGGATATTTATGATGAGTTCATCTTAATTTTTAGTTAGCTGAAAACATATACTCTTGAGAAGATTGCGTTGTATATGATTTTCTTACAGTGTGCTGTGTGATTGAGTTAAGATCCCTTCCAACTCCAAAATGTTCTGTTTATCAGTGCTTAGGACAGTGTAGAGTTAGATAGTAGGCACTCGTTGATTTATTATTAGCACTCCATATTTCATGGAGCTGTGATTGAAGTGGTGGTGACTGTAAGGTCTTGATTGTAGTTCTTCTCTTGACTTTGGTCTTCAGGAGTTGCTGGGGCTATTTTCAGCTAATAATGAGCCTCTTTATTGGTTAAGGGAAAATAACACAAGAAAAACACATGTAGCTTTTAAGGGATAAAGATTTAAATATGCATATGTATTAATCCCTTACCCTTTTGGAGAAAGGGGCTGAAACATGTCATTTAAAAATAACAAAATTAAGTTTAATTTAGAAGATTTTAAAAAAGAAATGGGGGAGAAAATGTTTATGGGGAATTTATTTTGGAAATATTTTAGAATGAAGTGGTTCTCATTTTAAGATGCTTTAGAGGGTGAGGTGAAATGAGTTTTAAAAATGATTATTCCTCCTGTAGGTGGAACTTAATAAACTTTACTGACCTAACCCTCTGACTCTCAAGGCAATTAGAAATAAGGAGAGAGGGTTGTTTCTTGTTGCTTTTGCTTTCCCAAGCACAATTAGGAGAGAGTTGGACCAAATGAAATATATTAATTAGTCTTTGTCATGCTGGCATTGTGATTTATCCCTTATGCAGGTTTCTAGCCTATTATTTTCAAGTTATCATTGTTCTTAAACTGTTACTTTATTGTTGATTTTAATTATACAAGCAGAAATTCTTTTTAATAAAATATTTAACTGAATTATGGAATTATGAATTCTTATCTTTCATACTCCTGTCATTTAAAAATGTGAACAAATCTTTATTAGTACTGCAAATTGACAAATTATGCCTAAGGTTGAGAGAATTGATCCATGCTGACAGATTGTTTCTCTTGGAGTGGTATATAGTGGAGATGATTCTATTTTTGCTTTGTGAATTTTGCAAGTTGGGAAGGTGCACTTCCTCTAGATAGGATGACTTTACATAGCCTGTCTTATTCTCTGTCTGTTTAATGTGGGATAAATTGGTATAAACCAACTTTCCTGAGATTCAGGCTTTTTTTGAAACTAAGGCAGAATTAATTAGGTCAATTAGTAAACATTTGTTAAGCACCTACTATGTGCTAGGCAATGTGCTAAGTGTAGTCTTCTAACCCTTCATATGGCTATTTTGAACCTTATGGTTTCACTGAGCAGTTGAGGACCGTGCTGGTAGCCTCTCCAAATCCTGGCACGCTTCCAAGCCAGTGTTAGATCCATCCTTGGTGCCCTCTCAGTTCTCTCCCCCTTCCCTCCTTGGAATTCTTGTCTGGATCATATTTTTCTGTGTTTATGGCCACCTTCAGTCAGCTTCCCATGGTAACTCAGCCCTGATGTTCTGTTACTTGAAACTTTGCCTCTTAAATTTACTATCAAGAACTGTAAGAAACATTGTTTTAGTTTATTGCTGCTGTGTTATACTTGCATTCCAAAGAGTACTATTATAAGCAACTCTTACTATAACATATTATAAACCTTAACACTCTAGAAATGCAAGTAGTTGTTACAACTTATGCCCGGGGGGTGAATCTGATTGAGCAATCAGTATGTAGATTTTTGTAGTAGACTAGACTTTCTGGGGTGCCCGGCCGCATTAAGGCAACGCTCCCCTCTTCTTTGAGGTCACTAGGCATATGTGCAGGAGGAGTATAATCTTGTTTGCTGATGCCTCCATTGGTCCTATGAATAACTAAAGAAAATTCAGGGTAGTTAATTAGCAAGTCTTGTTTGTGACTCCCTGTTTGTGCCTCTGGACTTGGTCCTGGGATGTAGTCTTAATGAATAATTAGCCTTGGTCTGGGGTAGGGAGTGGTCGATTCCCAAGGAGGGTCCTTGCATTCTGGTTACATAACAATTTCTGCTATAGGGAATATAAGCCTTATGATTTTCTTATATCTTGGCTCTGTATGAAATGGTTCTGTAATAAACAGACTATTGAATACATCCTTGTCTCTCTCTTTTATTCAGCTGGTTGCTGGGCCATACAACTGCTGGTCACAGTAGATTTTTTTTTTTGTCTTACTGTGGAAAAATTTAGACGTACATTTTAAATAATCATACATATCTTCAGGCTTGCTTTTTATTTAAGGAATACCCTTATACATTATACAAGATTGAATTAAGATAATATAGTATGAATGACTTTGGTGGGAAAATAAATGAATTAAAATTGAGATATTGCATTTTGAATGCTAGTAAGAACATATTGATTATGTCATTAAAACAGACCCTTGGTAAGAAAGCATTTTAAAATATTAATTCATTATAACTGCGTATCTTACATCCTTTGGTTACAATTTTTATATCAACAATAAAACAACAAACATTTATTAAGCACTTATTATATGCCAGACAGCATAGGACTTGGAGTCTGGAAGAACTGAGATAAAATTCTGCCTCAGATACATTAACTCTATAAACCTGGACAAAAACCACTCTGTGACTCGGTTCCCTCACGTGTAAAGTGAGGACAATAATAGTACCTACTCCAGAGTTATTAAAAGAATCAAATGAGGTAATGTAGATAAAGCTCCATATAAATACTAGCTACTTCTGTTCCTATTTACAACTACTACTACTACTACTTCCTCTTCCCTTCCCCTCTCTCTTCCTGTCTCACCCTTTTTTCTCCCCTCTTTTTTCTCCTTTCTCTCCTCTGTCCCTTTCCTTTTATACCTCCCTCTCTCCGTTTCTCTCCTCTTTCTGCCTTTCCTCTTATCCTTTCCCCCTTCCCCTGTCTCTTTTCCTTTCCTATGTCTCCTCTGTCCCCCTTCCTCTCTCTTTCCCTCCTTCCTTTCCTCTTCCTTCTTCTCTCCCTTGCTTTCCCCCCCTCTTCTACCTTCTTCACCCATCTTCCTCTCCCTTTTCTGTCCTCCCTCTCCCTGTGTGCCCTCCACCTTTCTTTCTCTCTCTGTCTCTCACACACACTCTTTCTCTTTTGGTCTGAACCTGTAAAATCAGTGTGGCTTAACTCCTTTCAACTGTGAAGATCAACAATTCTTCTAATTTATAGTCTTAGAATTTTTGCCAGGAGCACCTAGATGTTAAATGACTTATGGGTAGCCATATAGCTAGTATGTGTCAGAGGTGGAAACTGAACCCAGTTCTTCCTAACTCCAAAGCAGGTTCACTATGCTATCATGTCTCCCTACCATGATATGCTATTTATTTATAGTTGTACTAAGGGGTTATTTTTTTGTCTTTCATAGTATTTTTGGTAGTTATAGATCTAGCATATATAAATGTAAAAATGTATATATGAAACATGATTTCATTTCATTACTCCTTTTAATAATGAACTCCAGGTCCAAGTAAGTTATTTATTCAAAAATTATATGTAATATGTATTGATTTTTTTCATGTGTAGTCAAAATTTGTCAGAAAACAAATACAGTTTGTCTTATCAAAATATGTCCATACATAAGGAAGATCTTTCTTCCTACTAAAATATTAGTGATCATTTAATAAGACATCAAAAATATTAATATTGGAGGGTTAGGAGTGGGTCTGACTCCAATGTGAACCAATTCAGGTTTGATGATGGAATGAAATGAGGCACTCACAAATCATTCAACAGTTAACAAAAGTTTACTTAGTCCTGATAGAGCAAGGTTGTGCAACAAATATACAATGGTACTTTATTTCTTTGTAAACATGTCTGGTCAGGCCATGATATGGTGACTCTGTGATCTTTAATGTCCATCAAATTGGATCAGTCCTGAGCTCACATGGATAGTACCTTTTTTGCCCCTTAGGTGACCAGGAAGCAACTTCGATGGCCAGTGGCCCCCTGAAAGCTGCTTAAGGCCACATTCAAGTCCTTTTCAGTTTTCCTAGCTCATATTAGTGGGAGAAGAAGCACTGGTAGATATTGGTCCTTTCACAGGGGGCAGTTTAACATAATGGAAAAGTGCATAGAACTGAGAATCTAAAGACTTGGTTCCTAATCCTGACTGCCAGTAATCAGCCATTGGACCACGAACAGGTCATTTGGCTTCTTTAGATCTCAATTTCCTCACGTTGGAAATGATGGGAATGGATTACATTACCTCTAAATCCTCTTCCAGCTTGAAAATTCTATGTCTTTATGAATTACTTACAGATATGAAGCAGTATAATTTAAATTTAAGATCTCAAATGTAAAAAGTTTTGTGAACTTAAAGCTAATTTGTTGCTTTAAGAAAGCTAAATTCTTTGATACTGTTCAAAATTGAGAGGACAAGGAAATATTCGAAGATGGCTTTAGGTACTGTATATAAGAGCAGGTGCTACAGCATTATATGAACTTTTCAGTGGGATCATGGGATTTATAATAGTTTTAAGATAATGTTTTTATAAAACGGAGATGGGGAATAATGTTCCTTATACATAGAATAGTTGTAATAAGAGGAACTTAGCTTCCCGAACAGTTTGCGTTTATAAATGAAAAACATGAGTCTGCTCTAGGTCATTTAGTTGACTCTTTCTTGGCCAACTTTTTCTTTTTTGTTACTGCTATCTGATGAAACCTGTGCACCCCTTAAAATAATGTCTTGTTTACATTCATAATTGAACAAAATGCTTGATTTCAGTTTAGTGAAAATATAGATGTACTAATTTCTTAGGCTGAAAAGACATTCCCATTGTTTCCTTGCAAGAAGCTTTGAAGGGCAAGTCATAACCTTTCTTCAATATGAGGGACCAATTCTTAGCCCCAGTTACACAGCACTCTTATCAGAAATTCATAGTGAAAGTCATAGAATCATAGAATGTGAGAGTTTGAAATTACCTAAGGGGATATCTAGTCCAATCCTTATTTATTTATTTATTGTCTTTATTAATTTGTTTACTTTTAATTTACAATATTCAGTTTCACACTCCCTTGAGTTTCAAATTTTCTCCACCTCCATCCCCCCTCCCCCCATGGTGGCAGGCAATCAAATATAGGTTCTGCAAAATACTTTCACATTAGACATTAGTCAGGTTGTAAAGAAGGATTGTAACCAATAAAATGAATGATGGGAAAGAGGAAACAAAGCCAAACAAGAAAAAAGAAAGAGAGCAGGTAGTTTGCTTCAGTCTTTATTCAAACTCTGTTCTTTCTAATTCTTTCTATTTCTTTCTCTGAATGTAGACATCTCTTTCTATCATGAGTCTTTTGGAGTTGTCTTATAACCCTGCATTGCTGAGAAGAGTCCAGTCTATCAAAGTTAGTCATCACACATACATTGTGTCTGTAATTGTGTACAAATGTCTCCTGGTTCTGCTGTTACTCAGCATCAGTTTGTATAAGTCTCTCCAGGTAAATATGAAATCTGTCTGCTCCTCATTTCTTATAGCACAATAGCATTCCATTCCATTACTATACCACAGCTTGTTTAGCCATTCCCCAATTGATGGGCATCCCCTTAATTTCCCATTCTTTGCCACCATAAAAAGAGCTGCAGTAAATATTTTTGTACTTAGAGGTCTTCCTCCCACTTGTATGATCTCTCTGGGATACAACCCTAGAAGTGGTATGATAAGGGTATGCAGTTATTTATAGCCCTTTGGGCATAGTTCCAGATTGCTCTCCAGAATGATTGAGTCAGTTCACAGCTCCACCAACAATGCCTTAGTGTTCCAATTTTTCCACATCCTCTCCAGCATTTTTCATTTTCCTATTTTGTCATTTTAGCCAATCTGTCCAGTGAGTTATGGTACCTCAGAGTTGTTTTGATTTGCATTTCTCTAATCAGTAGTGATTTAGAGCATTTTTTCATATGCTTATAGATATCTTTAATTTCTACCTCTGAAAATTGCCTGTTCATATCCTTTGACCATTTGCAATCCTATTTTAATGAGAATACTGTCTACAACTTCACTGGCAAATATCTTTTAACCTTCACTTGAAGATCCAAGGTCTTTGGAGAACTTGCTTTCAATCATCCAATCAAAATCCGTTCATTAAGTGCCAGGCACTAGAGATACAAGTATAAAGCAAAACAGTTCTGGCTTTCAAGGAGCCTTTATTCTATGAGGAAATAGATGTAACATTTCTCCATATAAGTCCCCCAACCCCGCCTTCCCACCCCCACCACTTCAATCACTCTGGTTCAAATCTTTATCACATCATGCCTAGACTATTGGTTGGTCTCCTTCCCTCATGTCTCCCTCTACTCTCTTTGAGATTACCTCCTCTCTGCCTTCCCTCTTAGATTGCCTTCAGTTTACTCTGTATGTATCTTATGTGCACATAGTTTGCATGTTGTCACTTCCATTAGAATGGGAGCTCTTTGAGGGCCAGAATTGGTTTTGCTTATTTTTGTATTCCTTTTATTTAGCTCTGTGCCTCTCACGTAGTAAGCACTTAATAAATGCTTATTGACTGACTCCTGAACTTTTCCTGTATTACCAGCTCTGTATTATCTCCTCTATATATCTCTCCCCTTCTCCCCTCTCCCCCTCCCATTCTTCCTCCTTCCCCCTCTATCCCAACTTCTGAGAGCCTTGAGACATCAGTTAGAAAGAACACTTATTATCCTCGTGTGGACTTAAGGTAATGAGGACCTAGAGAATGGTGGAGGCTACTTGATTGGAGAGAAAGGGACACACTTGAGAGAGATTCTTAAGGTAGAAACATGATAGTAATGGATAGGATGTGTGGGGTGAGTGAAAGTGGGAAGTTGAGAATAACACTGATGAATTGAGGGTGGAGGATAATATTAGAGTCAACTTAGTTCACCAAGGGTTCAAGATAAGGAAAGAAGAGTGTAGCTAGTACAGGGATGATTTCCTGGGGGAACAAAACTAAGGGCTGGATGGAATGAAGGTCAATATGAGGACAAAGAATGGTGTTAGGGGTTATAATAGGTGAATATGGAATGGTAAAAGATATGATCAAATGAAGGAATTTCCCAGATCACAAACGTGACTTCCATGTCCATGAAACACTTTGGAACACTTGTGAATAATGACAAGATCAAGTGTGCTCATTTCTCTGTGTAGTTGAGGTGGAGAGTAGATCATGGGAACTGAGTGGATTAAGGAACCAGGAATTTGGGGTATTTGGTGGGGGTATTGGTATGTATGTTAAAGTCTTATAAGTAGGAGGCCAGGAGGTGAGGGGGAGAGGAAAATTATGAGCTAGGCTTTAAACTTATTGAAGAAGGGGGGAAAATATACTGGATGTTAGCGAATAACAGCTACTAGGATCTCAATTGGGTGATAAATTAGAATTATGTAAACTTTAAAGGAGAAGAGATTACTTAGTTTATGTGATCAATGGAGAGTCTAGAATGGCAATGGGGAGTGTCAAATGATGGAAGGAGAGAGAATTTTAAGATGAAAGGAAGTTTGTTAATTATAGAACACATATTCTGGAGGGTACAGGGGGTGGAGTAGGCATATTTGGAGTGAGACCATGAGGAAGGAGGGTTGAGGTAGATAGGCTTGAGGAATTAGCAAATTATTGATGCAAAAACAGGATCCTTTTAGGCAACTCAAGATTAAGCATCCCTGGGGTGGGGAAAGTATAAGTGGATGTGATTGTAGTAACAACAATTCAGTGGTGAATTCAGGCAGAGTTTCAGCAGAATAAGTGTTAAGTGAAAGGTGGTGAACTGAAAATTGGGACCATTACTGATTTATAGGTTCTGAAATTTTTTTTAAATTAGAAAAATCTCAAATTGGAATTGACCAGAGGACACATAGATAACAGGACTGAAGCTTAGTAACAAAATTTTGGACTGGAGTCAGCAAGGTACAGTAAAAAGGGAATTGGCTTTGGAACCAGGGGACCTGGGTTCAAATCCTTTCTCACTTGTGTGGTTTTGTGTAAGTCACAACCTTTTGGGGTCTCAGTTCTTATCTGTGAAAATTAAGGGGTCATATTAGGTGACCTCTAAGGTTAGGGTGGACTGGCATGATCTTCTTGATGCAGCTGTGAAAATTCTTAGTGAACATTCTCCACAGATTGTCCCCTAAATAATAAAACTCCAGAATTTTACCACTAATTAAGGCTGATTATGTGGCTTTATATTCCTTAGGTTATTATTTTGCAAAATTGCTTAAATTCTTAACAAAAATCAATTTGGGGAAATTTAAAATAATTTGCTACCATTATTTATGTAATTCCACAATAGCAATCTATGTTTCTGCAGAATATTTAAGAACCTAAGTTATTAAAAATTGACTTTCTATAACTTATCTCATTTTACTTATGCACGACAACCTTACAAGTTAAGTACTTCAGTTATTATTATCTCCTTTTATGGATGAGGAAACCAGTGATCTTAGAGGCAAAATGATTTATCCACAAACACAGAGTTAGTAAATGTTGAAGTGGGATTAGTCAGGCCTTTCCTGACTCCAAGCCCACAACTCAGTCTACTATATCACAATTCCTCTGGGTCAATGTCATGAATTTAAAAGGGGGAAAAAGAGAGAGGGGTACTTCTATGATAATGGGATTTTAACTTGCAACTGTTAAGCCTTTTTAATGAATAAAATTATTTACACAATCAGGGAAACTAAAATCCTAATTCCACCACTAAAATGAAAAACTCCTTAAACTCCTGTGCTTCAAGCTATCAATAAGAGGCCTCAATAGGGCTAAATGCCAACTAAGCCATATGTTTACTGAAAAAACAAATAAGATGTACTTTGTTCTTCCTCTCTGCTCTAGGAATACACCATACATATAAAAAGATAAAAGCTCAAATTTGCCTTCACTAAGTAAAGAAATGATTCACTCAAATTGTGTTGATGGCATTTCTGAGTTAAAAAAAAAATCCTGAGAACCAGTATTGTCTTTAACTACTGACAAAGCATTTTTCCTGTGCCATTCTGAAAATGGAAGAGAAAGATATCAGATTGGGAATTCATAGGCGACAGTTGCACAACCAGGAAAATATAGTCTACTAGAATTGTCCACAATTATATCTCATTTTCAAAGAGTATAAATTGGAGTTACAATATAAAAGCATAAAAAGGGAAAGCATTTTCTCAATGTGTAAAATACCCTATGTGAATTTACCATAGCCCTTGTTCACTGGGGAAGGGGGGAGGGTAGGGAAAAGCAGACTCATTATGCAAAAATACTTCACACTCCATTCAGTATCAATTCACTTTCCACCTGTGAGGTAAAGAAAGAGGTGGTATTATGTTTTGTTTATACAAGTCCTATATTGAGCTATCAATAATTGATACCAGACTATCCAATTTTGCTATCAAGATTTTGTTCATTCCCCAAATATACCTTAAGTGTTTCTGCTTCAAGCTAATCTTCTGAAATTAAACAATCTCTTCCTCCCATTTCTGAACACATTTATAGTCTTTCCATATTCATTTGGAGCTCACCCAAGGAAAATATTTTGTCAAAATTCTTCTGTCAGTGCCTTTTTTGGGGAGGGGTGGGGAGGGAATTGGTGAAATAGTGAAGATAAGTGGTACATATAGCAATGGAATTTAAGCTGAAACAAATTTTAAAATTTATTATTTAAAAATACTGAAAGCACTGAATAAACTGGCCATTAAGACTTTACTGAATCCAGACAACCAACAGAGTTTCTCAAAGCTATTGGAACGTCGCCTTACTTGATAATATCTATTTAGACAGCACTTCTAAAGATGTTTTAAATACTCTTTCATACCCAAGATAATTGAGGAAATGACATTTGAGCACTTAGATGTGCTCACTGAATTCAAGCCATCAGGTTTGGGCCAACCTTAGAATACCTGTACTTTTTGATTGCTGTGCTGCTCTCTGAACTCTAAAAAAAGCAAGAGAAAAGATGCCTAGCTTCAGAAGGAAAATGTGGTTATAATTCTTTTTTTTGAAAAAAGGAACATAGGTACATTTTTCTTAAGTAGAGAAGGTGAGTAATATTTAATGTAAATATGTTAATTTTTATGAAATTGCAATCAGTATGTCAATATTACCTTATTCTGTTTTCCTTTTTTTTGGCTTTTTGGAGGGCAGTTGGGGTTAAGTGACTTGCCCAAGGTCACATGGCTATTTAAGTGTTAAGTGACTGAGGTCAAATTTGAACTCAGGTCCTCCTGACTCCAGGGCTGGTGCTCTATTCACTGCAGCGCCTAGCTGCCCCGTATTCTGTTTTTCTTAATGTTATTTCATATCAGTGTATTTACTTGTTGACATGGACTTCCTAATCACTGTTTTAAAGTAGCAGGATAATACTATTCCATTGTTTAGCCATTTCCTCTTCCCCTCCCCCATTGTTGGACTTTGGGATTGTATCTAGTTGTTAAAATCTGTCATAAACAGTGTTTCCAGGAATATTTTGTACATTTTTAGAGGGGGGGGGGAAGTTGTATTCTCAGAAATGGAGGATCTTCTTAGCTACCGGTGTACAAGTATTACTCAACAATTTAAAGTGCCACCACCAATATGTATATATGTATCACTTTCCCTGTGGCACCAACAGTTTAATGTTTTTATTTTTTTGTTTATTCTTTTAAAAAGTGGAATACTGTGTTATTAAACTAAACCAAGCTTGGCCTCTAAGAAGAGATGAGAAAATACACTTCTATTCTTTGCAGAGGTGGAGGGAGTACATGTGGGAAAATGGCAATATTTTCAGTCTCAGCCATATTGGTTCATCATATGCTTTCTCTTTTTTAAAAAAAATTCTTTGCTATGAGGAATGACTCATTGGGTAGAGTAGGGGGAGACATTCATATATAGATACGATATAAAAACAAATTATGTGTTAAATTTTTGAAAATTCTTTTCATCTTTTTGTTTTACATTGCTGTCACTTCTAAATCTTCCTCGTCCCCAGTAGAACCTTCTTTGTAGCAAAGAAATTGAGTGAAGCAAAACATCATCTCATTAGCTGTGCTTATGCTGCACCTATAGTCTATATCTCACTGCCAGTTTTTTGAAGTAACAGTTGATTGCTTGGTTGATCAGAATTCTATTGTCTTTTAATTACTATTTTTCCTCATTGTTGTTGTCATTGTGTGTATTGTTCGTCTGTTTATACTTACTTTGCTTTATATGAATAAATTTTGTTAGATTTCCTTGAATTTTTGTCATTTTTCTTATCTAATCTGTTTTACTCAAATGAGATAATTGTAAAGCATTTAGCACAGTGCCTGGTACATAGTAAAGTCTATATAAAGGCTAGCTTTTCCCAGTATTTTTCATTTTTTTGGATTACTTAATCCATCAAAATTTAAAGTTATGTATTAGTTTATATTCTCCATTTTTCTCTAACTTGTTTTTGGCAAATTAAGATTTTTTTTTCCCCGTCTTCTTCTGTAAAGACATCATCGATTCAGTTATTTTTGCTTAATTTACTTTAAGGTAATATTGTTTCTACCTTCTCTCATCTCGTTGCCTTCAGCCCCTCTTTTCTCCCTCACTTGTAATCTTTTTCTCTTGTTTTGGAATTTCACTTCATTTATTAGTTACTTTTTATTCTTTCCTTCTATCTAGCTTTATAATTCTTCCCCATTTTTTTCTCTCAGTTGTCAAGCAAAATCCCCCTTCCCCTCTTCCTCATTAGTTTGTTCATTTAATTTTCTGTACCTTTCTAAAAGTGAGTTTGGTCTTATTTTCTTATTTCTCTTTCCTTTATGTCTACTCTAGACTTTATCCTTTGACTCATTGCCTTATACTTTTTCCTTCTTCAGTCCCTATTCCTCATGGAGTTAAAGCTTCTATCATACCTATTTTGAGTTCCCTCTTCTAAAGTTTTTATGTTGTTGACTGGTAGCTCTTTTCTCCCTTTTTCTGTTGTCTTACTCTTAGAAATACCAGTTTCTGCAGGAGATAGAGAAGGTAGAATTATTGCCTCATGGTAGGATTTTCCTATGTCTGTGATGGTTCATTTTATTACTATTCCTTATGATCATTCTCCCCCACCCCCGATTTGTCATGGCATTTCTTTGGGTCCATGTCCTCACACTTGTCTGGGTATTACCTGCCCCCAGGAGCTCCAATTCCTCTTTTGATGAAGGATGCTGTCCATAGAGGCACAATTTGGAGGTGTAATGATCTCCCTAAGCACTAAATCCTTGATGACTATATCCATTGTAGGATGTCTCTCTTTATACAATTTCTTTCTTTCCTTTCTAGGATCATTCTCTAATGGGAGTCTCTCCTACCAATGAATAAAGATTTCCCTTTTTCTTTCTCTTTGTTTAAATCCTTCCCTTTGGCATCACATGTGTTCTTGGGAGACTATAAATTGTTAATCTTGTCACTGACTTGATCAGCATATGTCCCATATTTTTATTTTGTTTCTTTCAGCTTCCCTTTTTATAGACCTCCTATTCTGAAGGTTAGCCCCCCTTCCCCCAAATTCATTTACCTGTAGTTGAGTTTTTGTTAATATTTGATTCCAGATGTTTCAGGCCCATTCCTCCACTATTATTTTTGTTTGATTTCTACTTTCAACTTAGTCTCTTTTTTCTGCTTTCAGTAATAGTTAACATTTAGATAGTGCCCTACATGTGCCAGGCACTGTGCTAAGCATTTTATAAATAATAACTCATGTCATTCTCATAGCAACCGTGGAAAATAGATACTATTATTATCTCCATTTTACAGATAATGAAGCTGAGGCAAACAAGTGAATTGACTTGCTTAGAAGCACACAGCTTTTAAGTGGCTGAGGCTGGATTTGAACTTGAGTTTTCTTGGCTCAAGGCCCATTGCTTTTTCCACTGAATCATGTAGAATAACTGTGTTATTTCAGTTTCCTTTTTTCTTTTTGAATTGAAAGTCTTTCACTTGGTCCTTTGTAGAATTTGCCATTTAAATTTTTGAATCTAAACACAGTCTTGGGGTTTGCAGCCTAGGTTTTGTTTTATTTTTTTGTTTTTTCCCTGGAAGCAGTTTGTGATTTTTTTCCACTGTCACTTTGCTTTCTGTGGTCAGAAGTTCTGAGCATTTCCTATTATTTCTTGCATTACAGAGTTCAGATTTTTGACTTGTCATGTTCTGGGAGATTTTAATCCTTAAATTGTCCCTGTGCATCCTGTCTTCAAGATCAATATGCTTTGCTTGTAGGGAGAGCATGTTTTCTTTTAATGTTAATTGCTTTTTGCTTCTTTTCTTCTAGATTGTTTACATCAATGCTTTTGTATTCCTTATCTGTTCTTCTCTTTTTTTTTATTTGAAGAGACTTGCCACTGTGAATTTAAAATTTTCTATTCTAATTATTTCTGTAGTGCAGCCCTCAAGTTTTGCTTTAACAAAATATCCTGCTGTGGTTTCATCCTTCATAGGATCCTCTGCCTCATCAGATGCTATCTAATTTTTCCGTCTTGCTATATTTATTCATAGATATCTGGACTCATTTAGAAGATCCGGAGGACATATTCCCTTCTGCTATTAATAATCTTCCTTGTTGACTTAACTGCTTGTGCTCAAGGTCTTCAGCTGAGTTTTTTTTTGTCCAGAAGTCTTTATCAGTTTCTTTTTTTTTTCCTCATATTTCCCTATTTACTTTTTGATCCCTTCCCTTTTGAAGGCATGTCTTCCAAGGCCTAGTACTCAAAGCTATCTTAGCCTTTTCCTATCCTGGGGAATATGCTTTTCCTATCCTGGGAAATTTGCTTTTCTCCTGCTTGTGTACTATCTAGTTATTTTGAATGTTTTTTTTTTAATTTCTCCTGATGTCTTCATTAATAATATATAGTTAGTTTGATGGCTTCTCTGGGTATATTTTGTAATCCATTGATTGCTTTTACTTTATTTTAGTTAATTTTTTCATTGAATTAAAGGATTGTAGATTTAGATCTAGAAGGCACTTTAGAGGCTGTGTAGTCCAACCCTCTCATTTTACAGATGAGGAAATTGAGCAGAGAAGTTTAGTGACTTACCTAGCATAATGTAATAGTATGTGGTAGAAGTGGAATTTAAACTTAGTTCTTTGGACTATAAAGTTATTGGTGATGACAATAATAAACTAATAGAAATAGTATTCATTTGGAAACCATAAGAAATTTGCCCTTGTGTCTTTGACTTAATAATTATTTTTTTTTTCTTGTCTTATCATTACAGCCAGCCTTATTAAAATGTCTTTGTTTTACCTGTGGTTTTTATTAAAAAGATTTTTTCCATTACAAGTAATACTAGTTTTTGGTTTTAGATAGATCCTATTATATTGAAGTAAGAGTCAGTTATTCTTATTCTTCCTAGTGTTTTTCATGCAAATAAATTAACTTTTGCCATTTTTTCAGCATCTCTTGATGTAATTAATTTTTAATTTTCACTGTTTATTGCTATGATTGATTACTTTTAAAATTTTGCTAATGTTTAACCATTCCAAAGTTGCTAGAACAAATCCAGTATGATCATGGTGAACAACTTTAAAAAACAACTCTATAACCTTTTTGTTAAATTTTTTTTCAGTATTTTTGTAGCAATATTCATTAATGACAATTGATCTATATATTTTTTTCCCTTTGCCTTACCTCCCTGTTTTGGTTATCACGGGCACATTATTTCATAAAAATTTGGTGGTTTTACATCTCTGTTTTTGCAAACAACTTATATATTATAGGGATTATTATTTAAATGTTTTGTGGAATTTATTTCTAATGTCATTGTAGGCCTGGGGTTTTTTAAAATTGGGATTCATTTGTGGTTGGTTCAGTTTCTGAGATCAGATAATTTAAATTCACTTTTATTGTGTATATTTTTATATTTTTTTTATAAGTATCCCTACATTGCAGTTAAGTTTACAGTTTTGTAGACACATATAATTGGATATCATGATTTTTCACAATTTCCTTTATTTCCTTTTTGTTTGTTACGGATTCTCCCTTTCGATTTTTGCTTCTGGTTATTTGGTTTGCATCTCTTTTTCAAATTAGTTGATTGGTTTGTCTCATTTATTGATCTTAGTTTTATTTATCATTTCAGTAGTCTTTTTGGTTCTCACTTTTAGGTATGATATTCTGTACCCCTCATCTCCCTTGGCAGGGATGAGAGGGAGACACATTTTTTATTTTGGGGAGATGAGCTTAATGTTCATATTCGTTTTTGTTATTGTTTGCCCTACTTACATTGTTGAGGCCATTGTTTATATTCTGTTTCAGTCCATATAAGTTCATATATCTTCCCATCCTTAGGTGACAAATTAATATTTGTTATTGCTTGTGTTAGAGTAACATTCCATTATTTTTAATCTACCACAGTTTTGTTCTGTGCTTAGCTGTTCTCCAGTTGCTAAGGATTTACTCTATTTCCAGAAGAAGAAAAAAACGTTCTAAATATTTTTGTATACATATGGAATGTTTCTTTCTGACTTTGACCCTTTTTGGGTATATGCCTAGCAATAGGATCTTTACTTTTCAGGATGATTTGATCAGTTTACAACTCCATGCTAGTTTTATCCTATCTTTATAGTGCTTCTTTCTCTCTGTCCTTTCCCTAGTAGTGTGCTTTCTTTACTTTCATTTTATTTTTCCTCTATAATTAATTTTCTCCCTTGGCTTCTTTTAGCCCAGATGAAAGTGAGGTTCATGAGACTGTCATTCCTAAGTACTACCTCCATTATTGTTTATTCTCCTGTGATAGTTCAATTGCTAAAAAAAAAAAATAGTAAGTTCATCCTCTTCTTTACTATTCTATGTCAAGGGTCTATTTTTTTCCTTAAAAATTAAAACAACTTACACTTAATTTCAACACCAACAAATAAGAATATATGAGGAACAGAGCAGAAAAAGAGGATTGTGTATGAAATCATGAGTATCTATTACATAGTTTTATTTTTGGAAAATAAATTTATTTATTTTCTTGTTTACATCATTCATTTCCATGAGATTTTTGAGTTACAAATTTTCTCCCCATCTTTCCCCTACCCAACACCTCAAAACAGCCATCCCACTGTATAACCCCTCCCCCAGTCTGCTCTTTCCTGTGTCCTCCCCCTTGCCCCTCTGACTTTCCAGTAGGGCAGGATGGATCACCTTACCACAGTGCCTGTGTATCTTAATTCCCAATTGGATGTAGTTAATA
>CM053582.1:169986094-170047490 GCA_028627135.1 Pseudochirops cupreus
AAATATCAGGGCAGTTTTCCTTGAGAATTTTTTGAAAGATGCTTTCTAGGTTCTTTTTTTGATCATGGCTTTCAGGTAGTCCAATAATTTTTAAATTGTCTCTCCTGGATCTATTTTCCAGGTCAGTGTTTTTTTCAAGGAGATATTTCACATTGCCTTCTATTTTTTCATTTGTTTGGATCTGTTTAATAGTATCTTGATTTCTCATGAAGTTATTTGCTTCCATTTGCTCCACTCTAATTCTGAAGGAATTATTCTCTTTAGTGAGCTTTTGAGATTCTTTTTCCATCTGGCAAATTCGACTTTTTATGGCATTCTTCTCCTCATTGGCTTTTTGTGCTTCTTTTGCCATTTGAGTTAATCTAGTTTTTTAAGGTGTTATTTTCTTCAATCAGGTTGTTGACTCTCTTTTTATGATTTTCTTGCATCATTCTCATTTTTTGTCCCAATTTTTCCTCCACTTCTTTTATATGCTTTCCAAAATCCTTCTTAAGCTGATCTGTGCCCTGTTGGAAGTCTACATGTTTCTTGGAAGTTTTTGGTGCAGGAGTTCTGACTGTGTTGTCATCCTCCCGTTCCATGCTTTGATCCTTCTTGTCCCCAAAGAAGGAATCTATAGTTTGGTAGCTGTTCTTACTTTGCTTCCTTTGCCTGCTCATGTTGGCCAGTCAATTACTTGGTTTTTTTTTTTTTTTTAGCTCTGTGGAACTCTGCTTCCAGAGGGGAAAGCTCTGTCCCAAATAGCTGGGGTTTTCACAGCTGCCGGAGCTATTGGGAGGCTGCCATTTTTTTGCAGCCCCCCCCCCTACCAGCTTTGGCTCACTGAAAATGCACCCCAGGACCACTACCCAAGACCATGATCCGGATCCAGGCCACTCAACGCAAGAGCACTTGGCCTCAGACTATTGCTTGGCTCCCCCCTGCAGTCTGGGAGCTCTGAAGCAGCTATGTGGAGGTGGCTGCAGGGCCGCTGCTTCTGCCGCTTCCTTGCCCTGGAGGCAGTTCTGCCAGACTGCTTTTCTCCCCCAAATTTAGCTGAGTTCCACTGACCTTTCACTTTGTCCTGGTTTCTTATGGCTTGATAATTCTGGAAACTGCCACAGCTGCAGCTGATCCACTGTCTTGAAGGCTCCAGCTGAGGCTGGTCCTGGCTGCACCTGGGGCCAAGCCTCGGTTTCAGGCTGGGCTGGTTTTGGCTCCCAGTGTGCCGTGATGAGCCATTCTTGCTGATCTGCCTTCAGCGGGAGATTTGTTTTTCTGTATTTTTGTGAGATTTGGAGCTCTAGAATTTGTTTAGAGTCATATTTTATGGGTATTTGAGGTGGCTGTGTGGGAGCTGTGGAACCTTGTTGCTTCTATGCCACCATCTTGGCTCTGCCCCTACATAGTTTTATTTTTAAGCATATAATACATTCAGCTTATTTCAAACAATTCTGCTTGACTGGTTCCCCCTTCATACTTCTTTCTCTTCACTTCTGTGCATTTATTTAAATTCTTCAATGACTTATTTTCTTTTCATTCTTATGTTTCTTTTTATTCTTATCTTCCTTTTTTTTGGCATTACCGTCTTTTCTCTCTTAGTACCTACTCTGAATTTAAAAATAAACAAACACCTTCCTTTGTGACAAATAACAAAGGCAAACAAAAATGAATTACACCTTTGGCCATGACCAAAGGCATATGTCTCATTCTGTGTGGTAGTCCCATCTTTTTCAGGAGATAATGTGCTTCATTATTAGCTGTTTTTAGTTTTGATTGGTCATTGCATCCCTCAGGGCTACATCTTCTTAAAGTTGTTTTTCTCAATGATGTTGTCATATCATTCAACAAACATTAAGAGCCTACAATGTACCAGACACTGTACTATGCTTTGGGGCTATTACCCAAGGAATGAAGCAATTCCTACTCAAAAAGAGCTTTTACTCTAATGGAACAATATAAGTATACAAAATAATTATATGATTAATAAATACAAATATATGCGTAGTAGTTAATTACATCGAGAGAGGTTCACTGACAGCTGGGAAAGGGGATCAGGAAAAAGCTTTGTACAAAAGATGTTACCTGAATTGCATCTTAAAGGAAGATAGGGACTCTCAGGCAGAAGTAATGAGAGAGGTGTGTGGGATGGCAATTTCAACAGCAAAGACAAAGGAAATGGAGTATCATGTGAATAACAGGATAGGCCAGGTTTGGATAGCAGAGTGTAGAAGCAGCAGAGTAATGTCCAGTAAATCTAGAAAGATAGGTTGGGATAATTTTTATAGCACTTTAAGTAGATAAGCAGAGAAGTTTATATTTTATGCTTGAGGCAATGGGAAACCACTGGAGTTGGTTGGTTGGAGAGGGAATGGCATGATCAGATCTCTAGTTACATAAAATTATTTTGGCAGCAAGTATGTAGGATGGACTAAAATGGTAAGATGCTTGAGGCAGGGAAATTAATTAGGCTGTTACAGTAATCTAGATGAAAGATGATAATGACTTGAATTAAAAAGTGGTAACCGTATGAGTGGAGAGAAAATTTTGGATGGGAGAGAGGTTGTCACAATAATCCAGAAGTGAAATAGTTTCTTCCCCTGAGCAGGTTATATTTTACTTGGGGGCTACAATATGATATTTATGAACCAAGTCAAACTTCTATTTTTATTTGGTTAATTCAGTTTTAAGCAGGTATCATAACTAGTTAGTTCAGTGACTTCAGTTGGGTGTATTAATCTGCTTTCAAGAACAAGTACGAGGGTGGAGTAACTCAGAATCTAAGTTTAAGTATTTACTGGAAATTCGAATGAAAATATCCTTTTAACGTTAACCAAGATTACAATTCAGGCAGCAAGGCTTTAATTAAGACCAATGCTTTAAGAGCCTTTTTGTTTCCAGATATGCAGTATTATTAACTAATTTGTAAAAAAGATCTGAAAGTGCATGCGCACACACGCACACACACACATACAACCTATATATATTGTGTGCTAGGTACTTTAATTGAGTTGAGATGGATTTGTTCCCTACCTCCCCCCTACCAAAAAGCAATGTCCAATAGGCAATGTGATCCAGGACTGAAGCTTGGGAGAGAAACAGGCTGGATGTCTACATTTGGGACGCGTTTACTTGGAAATAATTAAACACATAGGACCTGATGTTAAACACTCACAGCCAGGAGGCTTTATATTAGTGATGAACCACCAAAGGGGACTGAGAAGAATTAGTTAAATGGTCAGACAGGTAGGAGGTGAACCAGGGTCACAAAAACCAGGAGAGGATAGAATATCTAGGAGGAGGAGATAGTTGACTACTGTGTCAAGTGCAGCAGGTAAGTTAAAAAAAAAAGGATTAGGATTGAGATAAAATCATCAGATTTGGCAATTAGATCTTTGGAAAAAGTAGTTTCAATTGGGTGAGATGAGAAATCGTGTTTGTAATGGGTTGAGGAGTGATTGAGAGGAGAAAGTACAAGATAAATCCATGAACATATGAACAATCATCACAAAACATTTTTCACACAAAGTCAGATCTAAAAAATTAGAGAAATATTTGTTGCTTATGGGTAAGCCAAGCCAATATAACAAAAATGACAATTCTTATACTTACTCAGTGCCATACCAATCAAGCTACTAAAGAATTATTTTATAGGGCTAGAAAGAATGGTAAAATTCACCTAGGAGAAAAACGTGTCAAGAATATCAAGGGCATCAGTGAAAAAATGTGAGGGAAGGTGGCCTAATAGTACTAGATTTTAAACAATATTACAAAGTTATGATCATCAAAACAGTCTGGTACTACTGACTAAGAAATAGAGTGGTGAATCAGTGGAATGGATTAGGAACGCAATACATGGTAGTAAATGACCATGATTGTCTAGTATTTGCAAAACCCAAAGACTGAAGCTTTTGGGACAAGAACTTCACAATTTGACAAAAATTGCTGGAAAACCTAGAGAATAGTTTGGCAGATACTAGGCATAGATCAGCATCTCCCACCACATATCTGGATAAGGTCAAAGTGTATACACGATTTAGACATAAAGGATGATATGAACAAATTAGGGGAGCATGGAAAAATTTTACCTGTTGCATCCATGCATAAGGGAAGAATTTATGACAAAACAAGATAGAGAGGTTCATGGGATATTTTGGTTACATGATATTAAAAAGTTTTTCCACAAACAAACCAATGTAGTTAAAATTAGAGGAAAAACAAAAAATATTCCTACTTTACCCCCTTCCTTCGTTGTGGCAGGATGGTATGGTATGAGGGGAAGAAATAACCAGATCAAATGACGTAATATTTGTAAAGTGCCTGGCACATAGTAAGTGCTTAATAAATGCTTGTTTTCCTTCCTTACTCTTAATATGACTGCTTTCTCCATGCTGGAGAGTATAGCCAGAGATGTAGTTTTATCAGTCATATGTTTGTTGTCTGATTGTCATTGATTCTACATTAGAATATAAATGTGTCCCTTTCATCATTTCTTTTATTTTTAATTTTAAAAAATCATTTTTTACCAGTCACATTGGTAGATGTAATTTACCAAAGTAAAAATTGTAATAACCATTTTAAAAATTCATTAAAAATGCTTTTGGTTCCCAATTCTTTTGTTCCCTTCCCCTCTTATTGAGAAGGCAAGTAATTGATATAGGTTTTACATGTGCAGTCATGCAAAACATCTCCATATTAATCATGTTGTGAAAGAAGACAGACCAAAAAAAAGCAAAGTTTAAAAAAAGTATGATTTGATCTGCATTCAGACTTATTTTATGGAAGTGGTTAGCATTTTTCATCACAAGTCCTTTAGAATTGTTTTAGATGAGTACATTGCTAAGAATAACTTAAGTCATTCACAGTTAATTATCATACAGTATTGCGTTACTATGTGCAGTGTTGTCCTGGTTCTTGACTTTGCATCAGTTCATGTAACTCTTTTCAGGTTTTTCTGAAAACATCTTGCTGATCATTTCTTATAGCACAATAGTCTTCCATCGCAGTCATAATACAGCTTTTTTAGCCCTTCACCAATTGATGGGCATCCCCTCAATTTCCTGTTCTTAGCCACCACAAAAAGAACTGCTATAAATATTTTTGTACAAATGATCCTTTGCCCTTTTCTTTCATTTTTTTGTGATATATACCTAGCAGTGGTATTGCTGGGTCAAAGAGCATACACTTTTCATAGACTTTTGGGCATAGTTAGAGTTGTTCTCCATAATGGTTGGAACAACTCACAACCCCTCCAGCATTTGTCTTTTTCCTTTTCTGTAGTGTTAGCCAATCTGGTAGTTGTGAAATGGTACCTAATTTGCATTTCTCTGATCAGTAGTGATTTAGAACCTTTTTTCATATGACTAAAAATAACTTTGATTTCTTTGTCTGAAAACTGCTGGTTCAAATTTTTTGACCCTTTATCAATTGAGAAATGATTCGTATTCTTATAGATTTGATTCAGTTCTCTATGTATTTGAGAAATGGTACCTTTATCAGGGAAACTTGCTGTAGAAGTTTTCTGCTTTTTTTTCTAATCTTTGCTACTTTGGTTTTAGTTTAACATTTTAATTTAAAGTAATCAAATATTTTCACATCCCATAATGCTCTTATCTTTTGTTTGGTCATAACTTCTTTCCTTATCCATATAGCTCATAGGTAAACTACCTGATTTGCTTAAGGTATCACCTTTTATGGCCAAATCACGTGGCCATTTTGAACTTGTCTTAGTATTCAGTGTGAGATGTTGGTTTATACCTAGTTTCTGTCAAACTGCTTTTTAGTTTTCCCAGTGATGTTTGTCAGGTAATGAGTTCTTGTCCCAAAAGCTTGGATTTTTGCATTTATCAAATTCTAGATCAACATGGTCATTTACTCCTATATATTGTGTACCTAACCTGTTCCACTGATCCATCACTCTACATTTTAGCCAGTACCAGATTGTTTTGATGATTATTGCTTTGTTTGAACTACTGTTTGAGCTCTAGTAGGGCTAGGCTACCTTCTTCCACTTTTTTTTTTTACCTTGATTCTTGATATTCTTTACCTTTTGTTCTTCTGGATTAATTTTGTTAGTATTTATTTTAGCTCTATAAAGTAATTCTTTGGAAGTTTGATTGGTAAGGCACTGAATAAGTAAATTAATTTAGGTAGAATTGTTATTTTCATTATATTGGCTCAGCCTACTCATGAGCAATTAATATTTTTCCAGTTGTTCAGATCTGACTTTATTGTGTGAAGTGTTTTGTAATTGTGTTCATGTAGTTCTTGGATTTGTCTTGGTGGGTAGGTAGCCCAATATTTTATATTTTCTGCAGTTATGTTAAATGAATTTCTCTTTCTGACTCTTGTTGGACTTTGGTGATACTTAGAAATGCTGATGATTTGTGCAGTTTTATTCTGTGTCCTGAAACTTTGCTAAAATTGTTGATTATTTCAACTAGTTTTTTTGTTGCTTTTCTAGGATTCTCCAAGTATAACATCATATCATCTGCAAAGTTTTGTTTCCTTATTGACTATTCTAATTTCTTCAGTTTCTTTTTCTTCTCTAATTGCTATAGCTAGTATTTTGAATACAGTATTGAATAATATTGGTGACAGTGGGCATCCTTGCTTCCCCCCGATCTTATTGGGAAGGCTTGTAGGTTATTCCCATTATAGATAATGATTGCTTTTAGTTTCAGTTAGCATTTAGGAAAACTCCATTTATTCTTGTGCTTTTTAAAAAAAATAGGAATAAGTGTTATATTTTGCCCGAAATGTTTTCTGCACCTATTGAGATAATGATGTGGTTTCTGTTAGTTTTGTTATTGATGTGGTCAATTATGCTGATAGTTTTCCTAATACTGAATTCCTGGTATAAATCCCACCTGGTTATAGTGGGATCTTTATGCTATAGCATCTTTGTGCTTTGTTGCTTTAAGTAAATATCTTTGGTAGTATTTTATTTAAAACATTTGCATAAATATTTATTAGGGAAATTGGTTTATAGTTTTCTTTCTCTGTTTTTGCTTCTCATGGTTTAAGTATTACCACCATATTTATTTCATAAAAGGGGTTTGGTAGGATTCCTCCATTGCCTATTATAAATAATATATTTAATATTGGAATTAGTTGATGTTTCAGTGTTTAGTAGGGTTCACTTGCAAATCCATCTGGTCCTGATGTGTTTTTTTTCTCCTTAGGAAGCTCATTTATGGCCTGTTCAAGTTCTTTTTCCAAAATAGGTTTATTGAGATACTCTATTTCCTCTTCTATTCATCTAGGCAGTTATTATTTTTGTAAATTTTCTCCCGTGTTCCTTAAATTGTTAAGTTTATTGACATATATTTAGGTAAAATTGCTTTGATTTCATCATTATTAGTGGGATATTCACCCTTTTAATTTTTTTCCTAGTCCAGGGGTGGGGATTTGTTCTGTAAAGTTTAGATTCAGTCCAAGGGCTGTTCTTGAGAACCTATCTGGAACTGCAAGTTCCTCACCCCTGCCTTAGTCATTTGGTTTTCGTCTCTCTCTTAAAAATCATATTAACCAATGTTTTGTGTATTTCATTTTCCCTCCATAAAACCAAGTCCTAGTTTTATTTATTAATTCAATGTTTTTCTTACATTCAATTTTATCACTCACCTTTAATTTTTAGAATTTCCAATTTGGTGTTTAATTGGGGATTTTTGATTTGTTCTTTTTCTAGTTTTTTTTCATTGCATACCAATTCATTGGTTTGCTCTTTTTCTATTTTATTGCTATGAGCACTCAGAAATATAAATTTCCTCTTTTTACAGTTTTTGCTGTATCCCATTGATTTTTGATATGTTGTCTTATTATTCTCTTTAATAAAATTATTTATTGTTTCTATGACTTAATTCTTTAACTTGCTTATTCTTTATCATTAGATTATTTAGTCTCTAATTAATTTTAAATTTGTTTCCATGGTCTCTTGTTAAATATAATTTATCACACTATGATCTGAAAAGGAAGCATTTAATATTTATGCTTTTTTGCATTTATAAAGTTTTTATGCTCTATTATGTGGTAAGTTTTTGCAAAGGTGCCATATACTGCTGAGAAAAAGGTATATTCCTTTTTATTCCCATTCAGTTCTCTTCAGATATCTTTCATATTTAGCTTATCTATGATTCTGTTCATCTCCTTGACTTATTTATTTTTTGCTTAGATTTATCCAGTTCTGAGAGGGGAAGGTTGAAGTCCCCCACTATTGTAGTTTTGCTATCTATTTCCACTTATAATTCATTTAGCTTTTCCTTTAAAAATTTGGATGCTGTAGTATTTGGTACACATAGGTTTAGTATTGATGTTCATTACCTATGGTATCTTTTATCATTATGCAGTTCCTCTGTTTATCTCTTTTAATTCTATTTTAGCTTTAGTTTTTTTCTGAGATCATGATTGCTCCTCTTGCCTTTTTTGCATTGGCTGAAGCATAATACATTGTACTACAGCCCTTTATTTTTACATATTATAAGATTTTGTTTTTTAATCCTCTGTGCTACCCATTTCAGTTTTATGGGTGAATTCATCCCATTCCCATTCAAAGTTATAATCACTAGTTGTGCATTTCCCTCCCTTTTGTTTTTCCTCACTATTTAGCCTTCTATCTGGCCTTTTGCCCTATTCTGCTTCAGATGTCTGATTTACTTCTGACTCAGAGGTTCCCAAACTTATTTGGCCTACCACCCCCTTTTCAAAAAAAAATTTCCCTGGAAATCTACTTTCTTTAGCTCTTTTTAAAATTTACATCATTTCAAACAAATATAAAACATTTTTTAAAAATGACACATCTTAAATTTAATAATTTTGTGAGTTTTTTCCTGCATTGAAATTTTAATGATGTTATATTGAGTCATGTAACTATATAGTGTTATATTGTAAACAAATCATTGCACACACATATTCTTGCCGATGCATGCTGGACTTCTGGCAATGTGTGACATGCTTGCCTGCCAATACTTGCTTCTTAAGACCTGGGACCTGTTGGTTGACTTGACCACTGATGGGTTATAACATACATTTTATGTGTTTATTTGGAAAATAATGTAGTCACTACTACTTCAACTCTGTTATGCAACAGATGAAACATGTATAAATGGTTTTTCAGAATTTTCTTCTATTCTTTCCTTGTGCTTCTACTGCCCCCTTATTTTTATTCAATGCTCCCTAATTGCACCTGAGGTCACTACCCCTCTCCTGGATCATTCCAGCACCCCCGAGGGGGGGCAGTATCACCCACTTTGGGAATCTATGGATAATTTAACCAATGCCTCCCTAATCCTTACCTCTTATAAGAGTCTGTCCCTTATTCTATATCCTTGGTCTCCCATTTCTTTGTAAGTTAATAAGACTTTTATGCCCTTTTATATAGACGTATGTGCTATTCCCCTTTTAACCCAGTTCTGATGAGAATAAAGTTCTAGCACTGTCAGCCTTCCATTCCACCCTCCCACCCCCAATAGTTTTTTCATTCACTCTTTTTTTCTATGAGATAATTGCTCCATTTTACCTCTCCCTAACCAATTTTCTTTTTCATTATGTCATACTCAACTCAATCCCAAGCCTTATTTTTATGTATGTCTTTCAAATTACTCAAGTAATGGTCTCATTCTTAAGTGTTACAGATAACATTTTCCCATATAAAAAGGTAACAGTTTGACCTTTTACAATACTTTATAATTGGTCTTTAGTGTTTACCTTCTAATGTGCATTCTCTTTTGCTTACTTATTTTTTTAAGTGGCTTATTTCTTAATTGTTAACTTTATGTTAGAGTTGGCTTCTAATCGCAAGATATGGGCTAATGTCTCAGGCTTAAGGTTTTTTTTTTTGTTCTGTTGTTTTTTGAGCTATACCTAGGAGCTTGATTTCAGATACTCCTCTATCTGAGCCACACCAAGGCCCCAGTAATGCTATCAATTCAAATGCTCTTATTCCTTGCAGTCTCTCTCATGGTTGTAAGCTTTCGCTCACCCCTCTACCTGGAACCAAAATTAGGGACTCCATTTTCCTGCAAGTGCCCACAACCAACAGGGCCCATGCAGCCCCTCTGCAATAGCACTCATTGTTATGTTCTTGCTCCTCCTTTCCCAGAGCCACAACCTGGGTCTGTCTGGTGCAGTGCCAACAGTGGACCCCGAAATCTTCCTCTGATCAGTTGTCCAATCATCTCACTGTCCATGGGGTGAAAGTTCCTTCAACTGGGGCTGCTTCCTGACACAGCTGCCCCTAGGGTTTGTCGTTTGTTGATTCAGTGGTATGGATGCTTCATTCAGGCCAAACCACCACTGTGGAAGATCAGGTTCTTTCCAAATGTCCTCCCAAGGTGTCTTAGGCAGACAGTTGCTTTGCCCTGACTTTTAATTCTTTTTGCCACTAAAAGTTCATTTTGAAGGGCCAGCTAGGTGGTACAGTGAATAGAGCACTGGCCCTGGGGTCAGGAGGACCTGAGTTCAAATCCGGCCTCAGACACTTGATACACTTGCTAGCAGTGTGATTTTGGGCAAGTCACTTAACTGCAATTGCCTTCCAAAAAGCAAACAAACAAACAAACAAAAAGGTACAAGTTCATTTTGAGGCATTATTTTGTTTGTTAGGAAATGTGGCAAAGCTAGGTAATTTCCTGACTTCTTCTACCACCTTCCCAAAATCCTCCGGGTAGATTCTTTTAATTTCTATTTGCTCTATGGTTCTAGGATATCAGGGCAGATTTCCTTGATCATTTCTTGAAATATGATGTCTAGGTTCTTTTTTTGATCATGACTTTCACATAGTCCAATAATACTTAAATTATTTCTCCTGTATCTGTTTATCAGTATATTTGTTTTTTAAATGAGATTTTACATATTCTATTTTTTTCAGTCTTTTTATTTTATTGTTTCTTGATGACTCTTATGGAATCATTAGTGTCCACTTTTCCAATTCTAATTTTTAAGCAGTTATTTTCTTGGGTGAGCTTTTGTACCTCCTTTTCCCATTTGGCCAATTCTAGTTTTTAAGGAGTTCTTTTCTTCGGTGTATTTTTGTGCCTCTTTTAGCATTTGGCTATTCTGTTTTTTAAGGTGTTACTTTCTGTGCCTCCTTTACCAAGCCAATGACTCTTTTCTTGATTTTCTTGCATCACTGTCATTTCTTTTCTCAGTTTTTTCCTTTACCTCTCTTATTTGATTTTTAAAATTGTTCTTTGAGCTCTTTCAACTTGAGACTTTGCATGTAGCTGTTTTGACATCGTTGCCCTCTTCTGAGTTGGTGTTTTGCTTTTCCTGCCCCATAGTAACTTTCTATGGTCACAGTTTTTGTTGTCGTTTGCTTATTTTTCCAGCCTGTCATGACTTTTAACTTTATGTTAAAGTAACTCTGCTTCCAGGGTGTAGGGAGCATTCTCCCAAGCTTCAGGTTTTTTGTGCTGCTGTTTTTGGTGCTAATTCTGGGCCTCTATAAGTTTTCAGTTTTTTCCAAAGTGATGTGGTCTAAGGAGATGTATGGTCTAGGCTTTCCTGGCCTGTGCTGTGGTCTATGAGTGACCACAAGCACTCTTTTCCCCCTGTGAACCGTGACCAGGGTCCACAGTGTTTGTCCTAACTCTGAGATTGTGACCAGGCACAGTGACTGTGTGGGCAGTGTCTCAAAGTCCTAAGGGTCATTTGTATTCTCCTTCTGACAAGTTGTTCAACCCCCTTATCTTCTGTGGGTTAAGAACTTGAGAAACCACTGCTGCTGATTGTCACCACTGAGGCCTTCTGTTGGTTTGCTGTGGTGCAGCCTGTGGTGCACTGTGCTCCACTCTTACCCAGTAAGACAGACCTTTCCTGCCAACCCTCTGAGTTGGGCTAGAATATTTTTCACTCCGTCATTTTGTTGGGTCTACTTCTCCAGAATTCATTTTGAGACATTATTTTGAAGTTGTTTGGAGGGGAATTTTGGGGAGCACAGATCAGTCCTTGTGTTTATTCTGCTATCTTGACTCCTCTTTGCTTTTCATTATTTCTCATGACTACTTCTGACTCTCAAAGGAAAAGGAGCAAGAGGAAGATTAAGATATGAGTCAAATGAGGAGAAGAAAATCATGTAGGTGACTTGGAAGAGATTTGGACTAAAGATTGGTTTCCAGGTTGACTTTAGGAAGTAAAAATTTGGCAATATTAAGGTATATTATAGAAAACGTGAACAGCAACAACATTCTCCAGGCCCAGATGCTGGTCTGTATTCTGTTTCCAGGTTATAAAAGAAGTTAGATCAAGCCCAGTTAAGGAGGATATAAAAGTATTTAGAAGTATTAGGAAGTAGAATTTGAAGAAGTAGCCTCTAGGAGAGTAATGAGAAAGTAAATGGCAAGACAAGGTAAGTTGTCAGAAAATGTATAAGAAAAAATTGGAGGATTAAGTAAGTTGATGAGTGTGGGTAGAGCAAAATGGTAGGACAGGATAGGTTGGCACAGGGCTAAAGAGGAGGGGTGTGTGTCTGAGAATGTGGAATTGTTTAGACAGGAAAGGAATTTGAATCAGATTATCAAATGATGATTGGCTGTTAAAAGTTTTAATCAGGAAGCTAGGTGGAGGTATAAATACTCACAAGTAGTAGGTAATTTTTAAAGAAATAAGACTGAAAATCTCAGCCATTATGGGGAATAAAGTTAATTGTATAGCAGCTTGCACTAACTGTTCAAGTAGACTTCTTCCCACAATAGACTTTCCCAGAATAGTTTCAATGACTGTTATGTGTCTTCCAAGTGTAGGATGATATTCCTGCTGGGGAAGTGAAAGTATTTGAATGTCTGAATGTGACTCCATGATTCAGGTTGTTAGGGAGAACAAAGTAGTCTTAAGGGAAACATGTAGGAGGAGAGACTTGACCCTTGTTAATATGTTGGAGATTAGGAAAGTACACAAAGGAGAAAGGAAAGGAAAAGAACAATGCACAGTTAAAGCTTAAAAACAGAATTGAAGCTTTTTGTGAAGGGGAAGGAACTTAATGCTTTTGCGGAGGAAGAAGCTGCTCATCTATCTAGGAATACTGTAGGAGAGCCACAGAAACTAAGTAGGAGATTATCTAGTAAACGGCAGAGTAAGGAAAGAAGAGTAGTAACTGGTTACTTTTTTGGGGGTATTGAAGCAGCTATTTGTTGATCTTATAACAATAATAAAAAGGTCTGTTGTCTTCCTGACACATGAATCCAAGACATAAGAGAAAACCTTCCAAAGTGTGTCAAAGGAGATGACAGCTACCTACTCATGGGCATAAATAATACTTCCAAAAGGAACTTGAAAAGTATTGTTCAAAGGAGGCCTGGGTTGTGATTTCCTCACTGTTTCCCATTGAGGGCAGGGGATGCAGAAGAGAAAAATTAATTTGGGAAATGAACAGCTGCTTAAATAGGTAATGTCTGGGAATGGGATTTGGATTTCAAGCTTGCGATACCAGATACTGGGTTGACAGATTCCTGACCAGTAGTAGAGTAGACGTGATATAGGCTAGAGTACATACAATAAAACCTAGTAAAAATATTTGCGGTATGTATATCTTCAAAGTAAGATATTATAGAGAGTAACCCATAAAGAGGGAAGGCTGGATTGTGATTTCCTAATCCTATAAAATCTAATAAAATGCCAGTAGTAAATTTTACCCTGGCCTTGAGTACTTGTACATAAGTGCCCAAGGCAACAAACAAGCCAGAAGTCTTATCACTGGGGCTTGGTGGAATGAAACTCGTCACTGAGACTGACTCTGGATGAATGTACCTTATTCAAAAGAAACAGGATAGTAATAGGGAAAGGAGGTGTGGAGAGTAGCATTGTATTGGAAGATATACTCATATGAGGAAATCCAGGAACCAGAGTGGGGAAAAATTACAGAGATTATTTGGATAAAGGTCAAAAGAGGAAGAAACAAGTGCTTTTGTCACTGAAATATGCTATAGACTATCTGGAGAGAAAAAGGAAATTAACGAAGAGTTTGGGAAATAGACTTTAAATATTGTACAATGCTATCATATGGTAGTATTAGGGGAATTCACTTATCTAGATATCTGCTGGCTCAGTCTCCCAGAAGAAGAGCAACTGATAATTCCATGACTTGCCTTAGTGACAGATTCATCTTCTTAATATGGAAGAACTGGATGTTGGGGATGGAGTAGATGATTCAAACCTTGAGTGGCAGTGAACATCCTAGAGTTTATGACAAAGCAGGAAAGGAAATCTAGGCATAGTCTGTTTACCCTAGATTTTGGGAAAGTATATTTCAGAGGGCAACTGGGTGAATCAGGGGATAGAGTTCTGGGCCTCGAGTCAGGAAGACCTGTGTTGAAATCTGACCTCACATACTTGCCATCTGTGTGACCCTGGGCAAGTTACTTAACCTTGGTTTGCCTCAGTCCACTGGAAAAGGCAATGGCAAACCACTTCAGTATCTTTGCCAAGAAAACCCATTGGAAGTATGGTCCACAGGGGCATGAAGAATTGGACATGAGTGAATGATTCAACAATAGATGTTTTAAAGAGTTCACAGGAAAGATAGGTAGGATTCCATGGAGTAGAATGCTTTTGGGGCTGTTGGCCTAGGAGGGATGGAGATGGTCAAGAATGAAAGTATAAAGACAAAGGGATACAAGTACAATGAGTGTGTGTGTGTGTGTGTGTATGTATGTGTGTGTGTGTGATGGATTTTGTATGTAGACACCAATGTAGTAGCACAAGGAACTCACTAAACAAGTTTGAAAAGAAAGACACAGAAGATAAAATCAAGACCAGGTAACATAAGACGAGTATAAGAGCGTGGCATAGTTTGTTAAAAATAGTGTGAGGAATACTAAAATTCAGAATAAACTGAATTTGGTGAAAGAAGCTAAGGACAATAACAAAGGGTTTTTTCATTTGTTTGGTTTTTTGTTTTTAGCTATAGCAGACATAGGACCTTTACTTAGTGTGGATGGAATGATAGCTGACAGCATGTTGAAGGTAAAGTTGCCCAGTTTTTATTTTGTTTCTTTTCTCCTTGTAAAAGAGAATAGCCTTTACCTGTAACTGTTAGAACAATAATGGCTAACAAGGAATTGATACCCAAGATAAGTAAGGTGAGAGAGCACCCAGTTGCTTTTGATGAATTCAAGTCATCTGGCCCAGGAACTGCAGTATGCTTAGAAACTGAAACAACTGGAAGATATGATTGCTGAGCCACTGTCAGTGATACTTGAGAGATCATGGAAAACAGATTAATATGAGGTTAGAGAACAATAAATGTCCCAGTTTTCTTTTTCTTCTTAAGGGAGGAGAGAAGAGTCCAAACAGGCCAATGGGCTTGACTTTGATTCCTGGGAAAATTCTAGAAACAGACTTAGACATAGTTGGTGAACTTTTAGAAAGGGCAATGATTACAAAAAGACAAAAGCTTTGTCAAATACAGGTCATGTTTCATTTCCTTTTTTGATACAATTACTAAATTCAAGTTGATGAGGGGGAACACTGTAGAGATAGTTTGATAAAGTACTTCATACTATTTCTGTAGTGATGATGGAATGATAGAGATTCTATAAGAATGATGTAGAACTGGTTGGAAGACTGGACTAAAAGAGATTCAGTTAAAGATTCAGTGTCAGTGTGACAAGCCATCTTAAGTGGAATACCCTCATGGATCTGAGCTTGGCCTTACAAAATTTAACATTAATGATTTGGATGCCCACATAAATTGTATACGTTGCAGTTAACATAAAGCTGGGAATGACAGCTAACAGTACTGGATGACAGGGTCTTAAAGACTAGAGCATAGAACACTTAAGTGAAGACTATCAATAGGGAGTAAATGTAAAGTCTTGGCACTTGGGTAGAAAAAAAACCAGTTAATTTCACAAGCATAAGATGTAGGAGCCATGGGTCAATAGCAGGTGTTAAAAAAAAAAATTGGAATTTTAGTGGACTACTAGATCAATGTGAATCAGCATTGTGATGTTGTAACAGCCACAAAAACTGATGTTGCTTTAAGAGGGGCATAGATTTCGGGAATACAGAGGTGACAGTGCCAGTGTAGTGTATTCAGCCCTCATCAGAATTCATCCAGAATTCTAGATTATTGTGTCCAGTTGAGGGTACCACAATTTAAAGACATTAATAAGCTGGAAGTTATGGAGTACGTGAAGGAATTTTTTAGCTGTGTTTAGTCTGGAGCAGAAAAGAGTCAAAGAGAAGAAAAGAGGGAACATGATAGCTGCTGGCCAAGTACTTGAATAACTTCTAGGTGATACAAGGAGCAGTAGCTAGAAGTTGCAAAAAGACAAAATTGGGTTTGTTGTTAGGAAAATATTCTTCACTGTTAGAGCCATCCAAGATAGAATGGGCTGCCACGAGAAGTGTCAGGTTCCTCCCCAATCCAGTGGTTTTCAAGCAGAGGCTGGACAAAAACTTGTCAGGTATGTTTACTGGGGATTCAGTTAATGTACGAATTGGCTTAGATGACCACTGAAGTATTTTCCAACTCTCATTCTGTACTTTTTTTGAATATTTTATTACATTACTATATAGTGATTTGTTTAGTCATTCCTCAGTTATTGGACACCCCCTTCTGTTTCTTGGCTACAATAAGAAGTTCTGCTGTGAATAGCTTTGTGCATGTGGGTCTTTTCCTTCTTTATGGTATATGGGTGGTGATGGTGATAGTGGTATAGAGTTATCTCTTCCACATTGTGACTTTCCATCGGGTTTGCATAAGAAATTAAATGGGAATTTTGGGAGAGTTTTGTGGAAGCTGAAGACAACATACAAAGGCCAGCAGATGACACAAAAAAAGTTTAGAAACTCAGAAATGCCTAAAATTTACATGTAATGTTGTATAATATCAGCTTACTTTATCTCCTGATTCCATGTTAATTCAAACTTCTTCCCTGGTGTGAAAGGGGGGGCCAAAAATTTTACATGGATTTTCCAGATCACAGGAGTGCCACACGCCTAAGCCCCTCTTCACCTTTTCCCCCTATGATGTGAAAGGGATAACTGTAGTCGTAGTGCTGAGTCAAAGGGTTTGCATGTTTTTTAGTGACATGGTTCAACATTACATTCCATAATGACTGGACCAATTTATAACACCACTAAATAGTGCCTTACTGTGCCTGTTTTCCCCTAGCCTGTAACATTTTGTCTTTTTCATTTTTCTGAAGACTCTGGGAGGGTAGAGTTTTCCAGTCTGATGCATGTGAGGTAGAAGCTCAGTTATTTTTCATTTGCAGTTCTTTAATTTTTAATGATTTGCAGCTTTAATATAACTGTTGATAGTTTGCATTTTTTCCTTTGAAAATGATCTGTTCATATCCTCTGATCACTTAACAATTGAGAAACAGCTTTTATTCTTGTAAATTTGAATTAGTTCTTTAAATATTTTGAACATGAAGACCCTTATCCAAGAAATTTGTTACAGATTTTTCTTCAGTTATCTATTTCCTTGGTCCTAGCTGCATTTATTTTGTGCACAAGTTTTAAAATTTATGTTATCAGAATTGTCCATTTGATCCTCTGTGATTTTTTTTTTTAACCCTTGTTTGGTCATGACCTCTCTCCTTACCCCTCCCCTCCATAAATCTGAAAGATTTATTTTTCCTTACTCTTAGTTTTTTTATGTTGTCATCCTTTATGTCTGAATCATAAGCTCTATCCATTTGGAGCTTATCAAGGTCCATCTGTTTGGAGTTTATCTTGATATATAGTGTGAGGTGTTGGTATGTATTTAGTTTTCTTAACTAGTATTTTAGTATATTATGTTAGTTTTCTTAGCTGGTATATATCTAGATTTCTTAGCCAAATCATTTTAGTGAATACTACTTTGTAGTATAGTTTGGGGTCTGATGCTGCTAGGTTCCCTTCCTTCAGACTTGTCTTTTTCTCTTTCCTTTGAGATGCTTGACTTTTTGTTCTCTCAGATAAGTTTTACTGTTGTTTTTCTAACTCTATAAAGTTATTCTTTGATAGTTTGATTGGCACAGAACTGAAAATGTCGTTTGAAACAATATTGTCATTTTTATTATATTGATTCAGCCTCTCTATCTCTGAGCAATTACTACAATCCCCAGATATTTAGGCCTGTCTTACATAATGTGTTGTAGTTCAACTCTTAGTTATATCTTGGCAATAGAATCCCAAGTATCTTATACATTCTGTAGTTTAATGGAATTTCTCTTTCTGTCTCTTCCTGCTAGATTTTGCTGGTAATATACAGAAATGCTGCTAATTTGTGTGGGTTTAATTTATCTTGCAACTTTATTAGTTGTTAATTATTTGTTAAATTTTAGTTGATTTTCTAAGGTTATCAGAGTAAACCATCGTATTGTTTAAAATGCTAATTTTGTTTCTTCTTTCAGAGGAATTTGCTTACTCCCTCTTTCTTTTCCTTATCTTAATGCTATTTTCAGCATTTCTATTACTATATCAAATAATAGTGGGGAATAATAGACATCCTTACATTAATCTTTTATCAGAACAGTCCCTAGTTTATTCCTGTCACATATAGTACTGGTTCTTTATTTTATATTTGCCATTGAGTTTGTGTTGAATTAAATAATTGAATTGTCACCCCTTTTGGCCCATGAATGTAATTAATTTTTTTCTTTATTTGTTGCTTATTCTGTCAGTGGTTGAGAGACTATTTCCAAGAGAGGTGTATAGATTTTATGAGTGAATATTTTGATGTAGGGTTAGATGAAAGATTCATAGATGTGGTATTAATAAGAAAATCATAATTATTGTCAATCAGGATTTTCTTCAGCCCTCAAGGAATAAATGTTCTTAAATATTTGTTTTAAACGTTAAATTTTATTTTTTAATTTCAACCTGTACACATTTTTGGGTATTTCTTGATTTGTTTAGCCAAAGATTTAAATTTTCCATAGAAATTTGTCAAGTGCACATTAATGAAAATAATTTTCAGGACATTCTGGTTCTTTATTGGCAAGAGGTGAGTGAATGATAAAAATCCAACCCATACAAGTTAATATATTGTGACATCTCTAGGCAGTAAGGAAACACATGTGTATGATTCTAATTCTTCCATGTGGTAACCTATAATCTCTATTATACAACTTAGTTGTAACAAGTTAGACAACTTCAGATATGAAAACTCCCTCCAATCAATAAAGTGTCTCAACTTTTCTCATAACTTAGTAAATAAACCCCATGAAACTGCCTGAGGTGCTTCAGAATTGTATTTTGGCCAGGGTCATGCAGTATCAGAGGCAGGATTTGAATATAGATCTTTCTGACTCCCAAGCCCAGCACCCAGGTCATTCCTTATGCCACTTTGCTTTTTAAATCCTTGTGGTAATTCTGCCCCCAGTCTCATTCCAAACATAATTAAATGGTTCTGAAGAGTAAAATCTTTCCAAAGCTATTTCCTATTTGAGTCTTTAGTCATGATTCTTTTTGTTATGATTTTTGTATTGTTTTGTTTTAAAGTAGAAAGTGCCTAGAGGAAAATGGAAAATGGGCTGTGGTTTTAGCTGTTCTGAAGAGTAAGGGGCTGAATTCTATCAGAATGGTTTCCTAAGCGCAAATTTGCAAAACTAATTGGGAAATGTTTAACAAATGTAAAAAGACATTACAACCCAGATAATGTTAATTTTGGTTTCCTAAGTCAGTAGTGTGAGGGATAATTTATAGTGAAGTTTCCCCATTCTGAAAAATCAAATCTAGAATGGCTTCAGTATTCACTAGGCCTGAGTTTAGAAGTCAGCTGACCTTCCAGCAATCTGCAGCTTAGAGCGATGGAGACCCTCCCCAGTGCCACCTCAGCACAAGATGTGCCAAATAAGGTTAAGACTGCTTTCATTGGACAGCCACATGTTTCCGCGTCCTTTGTCTCAGAGAGAGATTCCCGAGCTTAGGTTTTGGGTCAGCCCCTCTGCGAATGAAAGTGAAGGCCAGTTGCTGAAGGCCAGTTGCGGGGGTTGGGTTTCTGCATTAGAAGATTATATAACCATGGGCTGGCTTCTACCTGTTGCTCTCTCCCTGCAGACGCCATGTGGGCCACAGAGGCAGAGTCCTTTCTCGTGAGAAAGAATAAAGACCTTTTCTGACCTCAGATTCAGACTCTGAACTCTTTCATCTCACACAGTAGTAAGTGGGCTGCAGGGATGTTTTCTTTTTGAGCTTGACACCACTGGTATAGTGGAGAGGTTTGATCATGGAAGCAAGAATATTTATAGGTTAATCACATGGTGTATTTGGGACCACAGGCAACATTTTTAACCTATCAGTATTGGAGGGAGATAGGAATGGGAAGAGAAAAGAATTTATGTAGATCCCATAATGTATGAGATACTGCTAAGCATTTTTACAAATATTATTACATTTGGTCCTCACAGCAACCCTGCAAGGTAAGTACTATTTTACAGTTGAGAAAACTGAGGCAAACAGGGTAAGTGACTTGCTCAGAGTTACACAGCTAGTATCTGAGGTTGGATTCGAACTTAGGTCTTTTTCACTACTACTTGCTAATACTAAAAGTTACAAGGGAGATACAGATCTGCATAAGTTGAGGGAATGTCCACACTGGGAATTCCTCATACCTGTGAAATCATAGATTCAGGATCCCCAACACCATCCCACCCCTCACAAAAAGAGGAAAAAGAATGAAATCTTGCTAGTAAATTTGCTTCTTTGAAAGCTTATGTCAGTCCATTGAGCACTATAGAGGTCATTTCTGAAGAGTTATGGTATAATGAAAAGAACTCTAAAAAAGGAGTCAGAAGAAACAAGATCCAATGATAGATCTAATATTACCCAAGTATTAGGTAAATTATTAGTCACTCCTCTTAGCCTTGCATTCATCATTTGCAAAATTAGGAGATTGTATAAAGGTGATTTCTAAGGTCCCTTCCACCTCTAAAAATGTCATAGATTATATATTCAAATAGCAAAATATTTTGTGTACTGGCAATTTTTTAAATACTTCATAAGAATATAGTACAAATATAGTAGTTTTTAAAACTACTTCAGATCTTTTGTTAGAATTGGGCTATAAACCTTGCTGGATTGTAAATTGTATTTGCCAAGCATTCTCTTGTCTCAACTCCATCAATATAAGTTTTATGTCATGCTGCCTTACATGATTTTAGTTACTGGGATTGTTATTCCAACCCTCAGAATTTCCTTCTACTTCAGCAAATATCTCTTGAGCTATTACTATGATTTAGATGTCTGCTGTTATGGGGAATACAAAGGTATGTAGACAAGAGGTTTTGTCCTCCAGTGGCTTACTAGTAGGAAATAAAGATAAAACGCTGCAAGTACAAAGCAACTAGAAGGGCAGGGACTTGTGTTTGTATTCCCCTAGTACGCTGCCTTGTACTTAGTAGTTGCTTACTAATAGTCAATTGAATTTGACGGATAGTATAAGTCAAACACTAATGAAAGCAGTATCTTTTTATTTGGTGACTTAAAACTGAAAACTTAAAGGATGCCCGTCAGTTGGGGAGTGGTTGAATAACTCGTGGAATATAAATGTGATGGAATACTATTGTACCATAAGAAGTAGATTATTTCAGAGAAATATGTTAAGACTTGTGAAGTAATGCAGAGTGAAGTAAGTAGAAATAGAATAATTTATGCTATTACATTAATATTCTAAAAATGAACTGTTTTGAAGACTTTTATAAACATAAAAAATTAAATGAGCAGAATTATGAGAACAATTTGTATAATAAAACAACACTGTAAAGAGAAACACTTTGAAAGCTGTAAGAATTATATAAAGACAATGTCTTTAATATAGCCAATGAAGGAATGTTTTGCTTTGACTATGCATATTTGTTACAAGCTATTTAAATTTTTTTAAATGGGATAATGGGATGGGAGGTGAGAAAAAAAGTTTACCCAAGTAAGGGTAGATTGAAGTTATCAGTGTGAACCTCATAGAAAAGGTAGTGTGGTCTCCCCAGGATACATTGGATAGGATTTTGATGGGGGAAGAGAAAGTATGTTCCAGACATGTATAAAAACATGAGGACAGCTAGGTAGCATAATGGATAGAATGCTGGACCTAAATTGTTGATAAATGGCTTTAAAATCAGCAGCACAGATAAATATGGAGTAAATGGGTTTTAAAACCTCTTCAGTCTTTCAGTGAACATTTTACATGTTATAACTAACCGGTGAAGTGTTAAGCCACCCAGAATTCTAACCAGTGAATGCATCTTTATAGATCATTTTTTGTCCTTAATGTTTGAGGGGAATTGGCATATTATTATCCCTATCCAAACCCTCTAATATATTAAAAAGTGACAGTAGTTTACTTTTAATTTCAGCTCCTTTTTAAGGGTTTTACAGTTGATTTCTAGGTATAGTTCTCAGTCATGGAAACATAGCATTAATGGACGGATATGTTTGAATACAAAATGCTCAAAATTTTTTTACCTAGTTTAAAAATATGGCCAGTATACCATTTATTTGGTGTTAGTACAACCATAATTTTGTTCTGAGAATTACAAACTAGAGACTCTAGGTGCTTTACTTCACAGAGTCAGAATAGTTGAAAAGATTAATACATTGAAATACACAGAAGAAAACAAAGAAACCTAGAAGCAATCACAGCCCAGCAGGATAGCAACGAAGTAGCATTTAAAAAGCAAGCTGTATATAATAAAGATCTATAACCCTCTCTGTTCTGCTGTGTATAGAAAAGTATTTGTTTTAGTTGACATTCAAGCCCAGAATTATTTATTTATTTATTTTTTGGGAGGGGGAGGGCAAGGCAATTGGAGTTAAGTGACTTGCCCAAGGTCACACAGCTAGTAAGCTTGTCAGGTGTCTGAGGCTGGATTTGAATTCCGGTCCTCCTGACTCCAGGGCTGGTGCGGTATTCACTGAGCCACATAGCTGCCCCAAAGTTCAGGAATTTTTAATCTTTTTTTTTTCCTTTTTGGAAGGGCAATTGGGGTTAAGTGACTTGCCCAAGGTCACACAGCTAGCAAATGTTAATTGTCTGAGGTCATATTTGAACTCAGGTCCTCTGGACTCCAGAGCTGGTGCTCTATTCACTGTACCACCAAATTGCCCCAAGGATTTTTTAATCGAGATAATTAAAATTACAGAATGGATGGGAGAATGGGAACACATTTCTTTTTTCTTTTTCTTTTTTTTTTTTGGAGGGCAGTTGGGGTTAAGTGAATTGCCTGAGGTCACATGGCTAGTAAGTGTTGTGTTTTTTCCTTTCTTTCTTTTTTTTAATGTGAACGCATTTAATTGAAGAAAAGCTGTGAAAGTGAGAAGGGGGAAAAGGAGTGAAACTTAGTTATAAGAGGAAGTGGAGGATCTGTCTGCTTGCTTGTTTATTTTTGGTCAAACCTTGCTTGATGCTAAATCAAATGATTGATCCAGGAATTAGTTATTTACTACACATATTTTGTGCACAGAGTTGATGTAACATAGATAAGCTATCTTCTTATAAGTGTGTATAAAGGAACTTTAAATTTTGAGCTACACAGTAAAAGCAAGTGTTCAGTTTGCAATCTTTTTAAACTTTTCTCAATTAGTGCAGATATAGATCTTCTAGGAAAATCTAGTTTAAAATATCTGGATTTTAAAAACTGATAAGGAGATAATATTATTTAACAGAAGGACTGCTTTCTAAATTCCTTTGTCATTCAGTCATCAAATATTTATTAAGCACTTAGAATGTGCCTGACACCCAAGCTCTGGGGATACAAAGAAAGGCAAAAACTAACGGACAAAATCATAAAAGGATTGGGTGTCTGAGTGCACATCTGTAGTCTCTGCTACTGGGGAGGCTGAGGCTGGTGGATCACTTAAATTGGAAGTTTTGTGCTGCAGTAGGGTTAAAAACCCATTGAGTGTCTGCATTCTCCAACACTGATGTTTGTTTATGAAGTTATTACTAATATCTTTCTATTTTTACTTAACAGATCTATTGAACTTGGAAAACTAAAAGAAGACACAAAGAGAAGTAAAAATGCCGAAACCAGTAAGTGTATCATTTGATTTCTTTTGAACTTACTTTTAGTAGGTTTATTCCAAGGGAAGTAAATATCCCATTTCCATCATTGCTCAAGGTCTTACCAGATGTCATGAACTAAGGAAATCTGAATATAGTTAAACATTCAATTGGAATATAATTGGGAGACATTAGAAAGAAACCTGTTTTGAGTCATCAGTTTAATTGAATATTTAGATTATTTCATTTTTAAAGAATAAAAATACTTAATGTATTGTCTTATCCAGGCTTCTTTCCCCAAAAATTATTTTTATAAAAACTTTAGAAGAGAAAAAGTTGTAGAAAGAGCATTGAATTAAGTCCTTGGTTTGAAACTAATGTGTTAAAAATAATTTATCCTCTTCAACCCTAAATGGTCTTTAAGATCTCATCCACCTCAATAATAATAATAGCTAGCATTTATATATGCTTTATGGTTTGCAAAGCACTTTACAAATACTATCTCATTTTTATCCTTATAACAACCATGGGAAATAAATGCTATTGTTATCCCTATGTTACAGTTGAGGGAACTGAGGCAAACAGAGGTTAAGTGACTTGCCCAGGATCACGAAGGAAGTGTCTGGGGCCAGATTTTAATTCAGATCTTCTTGAGGTCCAGCCTTCTGTCAACCACTTATGAGATTTTTATGTGAAACTGTACTATATGAATTCTGTTTAATAATCAGCAAGCATTTTTAAAGTTTCTGTTATATACAAAGCAATGTGTTAGGCTATGGTGATTAAAAAAAAGAGAAAAATAAAAAACAGTCCCTATCCTCCAAACCTAATATTCTCTAGTTAATTTCCCAAACTGTTTGATCCCAGAACTTAACCTTGACTGGTGGTAACAACTTAGTGATAGGGCTAATACAAGATTCTGCATTATCTTTCCCTTTTTATGATGCTTCACCTATCCTTAAATCTGTTTATTTTTTAATCCCATGCAAAATAATCTTTTTTTTTAAATTATGTTTTTTAAACAAAAATCTGCCTTCTCTTCTTTCTGCTACCCAACTGAGCATGAAAGAAAAACAAAACCCCATTTACAGACATATATTGTGAGGCATATTTACATTGGCCACATTCAAAAAACAGTGTCATTCTGTACTCTGTGTCCTCTACCTTTATATCAGGTGACTAGGTAATATGTTTAATCACTTGGCATCTAGAATCATAGTTGGTCGTTTCTCTGATCAGAGTTACAAGTTCTTTACGGTTATTTATCTTTATTTTATTTTTTAATTTAATTTTAAAAAAAATTTTTGCTTTTTGGAGGGAGGAAAGGCAGGGCAATTGGGGTTAAGTGACTTGCCCAAGGTCACACGGCTAGTAAGTGTTAAATGTCAGAGTTTGGATTTGAACTCAGGTCCTCCTGATTCCAGGGCTGGTACTTTATTCACTGCACCACCTAGCCAACCTTAAAGTTATTTAGCTTAACTTTATTGTTGTATAAATTGTTTTCCTGGTTTTGTTGACTCAGAAATCATTCTCTTCATTTCTTAGAACACAGTTCCATCCCATTCATATACCATAACTTGTTCAACCATTCCCCAATGGATGGACACCCCCTAAGATTTCTATTCTCTGCCACCTCAAAAAGAAATATAAGTATTTTTGTACATTTTAGTTTGTTTTGCTTAGGAGTAAACCTTCCCTTAATCTTTCTTCCAATATCCCCTTCTCACCTTTCATTCCTATTTCTCTGTTGAATGAAATATATTTGAACTCGTGTGTGTGTGTGTTCATGTGTTCATGTTCTTTACTCCTTTCACCAGTTCAGATGAGAATGAGGTGTTTCAGTCCCTCCTACCCAGCCCCTTCTTGTTTGTATAGATGTCTACTTGCATCACTCGATTCTGAGATAATTTTTTTTAACATTCTTTCCCTTTTTCCTGCTAGCATTTTACTTTTCTCTTTCCAATCTTCTAAGATCTTTAAGACACAACAGGACCCGTCCCAGACCTTGTTTATTTAACATTTCCTCTGTGACCCTTGACCCCCCCATTTAGTAGTTTATCCTTGTTGTTTAGCCACTTATTATTTTTGGTTTTACCTTTTTGTGCTTTCCATAACTTCCCATAACTCTTCATGTGTTTGAGGGGTTTCTATGTACTTTTTCATTAGGAATATTTCATAAAAGTCCTTTTTTTCATTAAAGGTCTATTTTTTTCCCTGTTAGGGTTATACCCAATTTTGTTGTAAGTTATTCTTGGCAATAAGCATATATCCTTTACCATCCTCAGTATCATTCCAAGCTCTCCACTTCTTTGTAGCAGAGTCTTCTAAATTGTGTGTGACCCTGATTGTGGCTCCTTGATCCTTGAATTCTTTCTTTCTGGCTACTTGTAGGTTTTTTGTTTGTTTGTTTTTTGACCTGGAAGCTCTGGATTTTGGCTGTGATGTTCTAAAGAATTTTCATTTGGAGGTTTCTTTCAATAGGAAAATGGTGGATTCTTGCTATTTCACCACTTTTTCCTCTATAATTTATAAGATCTGGTCAGATTTCTTAAAATGTGAAGTCTAGGATCTTTTTTTGTTGTTGTTAAAAACAAAATGTTGTGGTAGTCTAATGATTCTTAATTTTTTTCCTCCTTGATTTGTTTTCCAAGTCAGTTGTGTTAAAATTATCTGAAATGAAAGGAAACGGAGGGCTAAATTACTGAGCCTTCTGTGCTTTAATTTACAAAGCTAGCATTTGAATAGCAAATTAGATCACTGGACCCCTTAGAAGTCTGAGACTAGGAGTGATTTATAGAGCTGATTTTGTAACAAAAATAGAGGAATTAAGAGAAAATGACAGAACCTTGTTTTAAACATGATTTACTTGGACAAGGCAGGTCACCTGACTAGTTAGCTTGCTTCCGAATTCTCATCTCTTGGTATATCACTAAGGGCCCACAACTTCCTTACCTTGAACAGCAAGTCCCAGGTACAAGTCCTTAACTCAGGCCACCCTGAAACTGTGTATTAGGTAACAAAGTTGCTATTTGGCACCTGTCAGAATGCGCTAGTAGGGGTTTAGGAATGTTTTGGTATGGGTCCGGGACCTGCTCTTTCTTGCCCTTTTGCGCAGTCTTTCTCTGTGTTGGAGTACTCCCCACACAGCATACTCCTGCCTAAACCCTGTCCTCAGTGTCCACAAATCTCTCTCTGGAGGGGAGCTAGACTGGAAAAATTATTCACTCTATAACTTTTTCTTGAAATTCTTCATCAGGATTTTGTCTGGTGATTTTTTCAGATCCATTTGCAAGAATTTGTAGGAGAGAAGAATTCACTATACTGTGTCCTACTGCTTTGCCATTTTGGCTTTGCCTTTTCAAAATCTATCTCCCCTTCAGGCTTGGATTAATTCATTCTTTTAAAAATTATTATAATGGATAGAAGTATCTTATAACATGGTGTCATGTAATAATACCAGAGGTCTGTGTAATGAAAGGAGAGATAATAGATTTAAAGGAAAGATCTAACTGGGTTTGAAAATTTCAATTCTAGTCCCAGCTATACTGGTTATTACTATACAAACTTAAGTAAGTCACTTAACCTCTCTGAGCCTCAGTTTGCTCAGTCATAGATTGAATCTATTCCTTCTCTACTTACCTCACAGTTGTGAGGATAAGATAAAAGGTGAAAGCATTTTGAAAAATATTAAATATAATTAAGGAATACATGTATTCTTTACCTATCAGTACCTAGCACATAGTAGATGCTTAATCTTGCCTTCTTCCCTTCTTCCCTGCCTTCTTCCCTCCCTCCTTCCTTTCTTTCCTCCTTCTGTTCCATAGTTTTACATGCATTTGATCCTCAGAACAGCCCAGTGAAGTACATAAGTACTACCAGTATAGTTATCTTAATTCTTCATAGGGAGAAACGGAAGGTTTCTTATCTTTAATCCTGTAGATATTTTGTGATTTGTTCATGTTCACATCATATAGTAAGTTTTGGAGATAGGATTCAAATCTAAGTCTTTTGACTTCAGGTCCAGCTTCTTTACATTATACAATAGTGTCTCAATAAAGAATTATTTTGTAGTGCAAATGGCCATTTAATGAACATTTTTGTAAATTGGGATTTGTGTGTCCAAACTTTAATACCTCTGCTGAATTTTAGTCCAGCTTCAGCAGCTGCCCCTTCACCTATACCTTGATATTCTGTTGACATCTTAATCTCAGTACACTCAAAATGAAGTTCATCATTTCGTTAGTTGGTAAGTCCTGTTAACCTCCATAGCATCTGACTCTTAGCTACTTTTCTAGACTTACTTTATATTAGCCTCTTTAATGTACTCAGCACAACCTGCTCATTGCTCCCTGAAATGGATTCTATAAGCCTTTGTGCACAAAGGCTATTGCCATTCCTGGAGAACATTCTCTCCCTCTTCACCATCCTTCTTAGAGTTCTTAACTTCCTTCAAGGCTGAGTTTCTATTCAAAGCCTTTCTGTTCAAAGTTGGTTAGTATTCTCCTATTTCCTTAGTAAAATATGGGATCCTTGAGACTAAGTACTTCTTTTTATGCTTTACCTTTGTACCTCCAGTTCTAGCCCAGTCATTCAATAAACATTTATTAAAGGCCTGCTGTTGTAGGCCAAGCCTTGTGATAAAACTCTGGGGATACAAAAAGTTGCAAAATACAATCCCTGCCCTCAGTCAACTTACATTCTAATGGGAGACAGGGGTGGGAGTGGGGAGAGTGGGGGGGGGGCAAGCAAATATCTATGAACAAGCTCTATATAGGATAAATAGGAAATAAATAACATAGAAGGCATTAAAATTGAGAGGTTGGGAAAGTCTTCTGTAGAAGATAGAATTTTATCTGGATCTTTTAAAGGAATCTAGTGAATGGAGTAAGCAGAGATAAAGAGGGAAAACAGTCTGGACATGGGGGCAGCCAGAGAAAATGTCTGGAGCAGAGAGATGGGAATGTCTTTTAATGAAATTGCCAGGAGACCTGTATCACTGGGTTAAGAATATATGTTGGAATAAGGTGTAAGAAGACTGAAGGGGGGGGAGTTGTAGGTTAGAAGGGACTTTGAACACTAAACAGAAAATTTTGTGTTTGCTTTGGAAGTGAGTTCTTGAATACGGGGGTTGCCATGGTCAGATTTACACTTTAGAAAAATCACTTTAGTGGCTGAAATAGAGGATAGATTGGAGTGGGGAAGAGACTAGAGGCAGCAAAACAAAATGAGTATAAAAGAAGTTTAATGTTAAGTTTTTAGCATTATACTTCTGAAGTTGTTCAAGATTAACACTGCATTAAAACTTTTGAGACACTATATTTCTGAGATAGTAAAGAATTAAAACTAATTCCATAGAGATTATTAAATGCCACGTATGTGCAGTGTTCTCTATTAAGCTTTTGAGGAGATACTAAGATAATGTAAGACAAGCTTTTTTAGGTAGGAAGCCTACATAATAATAGAGGGACTTATAATTTAATTTAGTAGCATGTTGTTTGACAGCTCTGCCAGTTATAAAAGTTTGTCGCATGAGTGGGTTTATAAGAAGTAAAAGTACTTATTTAGTCCAGTATTGAGTAGAAATACTTTTTCATTTTGTTCACTTTTCTTTTTATTATTACAGATCAATGTAAGAGTAACTACTATGGATGCGGAGCTGGAATTTGCTATCCAACCCAATACGACTGGCAAACAGCTATTTGACCAGGTAAATTTATTATCGTGTACATTTATTTTCACTATATGACTTTTAATGGATTATATCAAGTGTTTTTAAGTACTATATTCCATCTTTTCATTTTATACTTATCCTGACGATATTGTTTGTATGGTATGTGTATTTTCTTGTTAACTTGAACATTTTTAATCACTCACCGTCTCGATAGGCCTTCTTTTATTTTTATTTTTTTCATCTTAATTATGTAGGGCACATTCACGAAATGAAATTCAAAGCGTATATATTGAGTTCCTTATGTGGATTGGATATAAAAAAAAGTGCTACTAATTATCTTTATTTAGATGTTATTTTCTGCGTTTTTGTGCTTAGTCACTACATTATTACATGTATAAAACCTCTACTTTGAGGCACCCAGATGGTGTAGTGTATAGAGTGCTGGGCCTAGAGAATTCAAATCTAGTCTCAGACACTAACTTTGTGATCCTGTACAAGTCATTTAACTTCAGTTTCCTCACCTGTAAAATGAGGATAATAGCACTTGCCTATTATGGTGGTTGTGAGGATCAAATGAAATAATACGTGTAAAGTGCTTAGCACTTTGCCTGCCTTATAGTCTGTGCTTAACAAATGCTTGTTTCCTTCCTTATCTTTCATGGACAACATCATTCAGCAAGCTCTTTTCTTTTGGAGTTTGCAGTATCCAAATCTTCCATCCGTTCCAGATAATGGTGGCTATCCTGTATTGGTCCTGAGGTCATTTATAATTCTTTCTCAAGGAGTTCAGTATCTAATTTTCTGTCTTACTCTCTTTACCAACTCCTGCGCTTATACTAATGGTCTTTAACATTCTTGTTGACACTCCCTCAATCTTCCTCACTGTTCATTTTCTCAGTCTCCATAATTCTTATCATCTATTCTTCCATTCCGCCTTAGCCACAAATGTTCACATACTGGATCGCCATTACCCAGAAATGTTACATTTTCCAATTTAAAACTCTGATGTTCCTCTCTCTGGCCATTCTATTTCTCCTTATGCTGTACCTTTCCTAAATCCATTCTTTGCCTTTATTGAAACCTCCAAGCCCTCTAGCTTTCACAAACTTTCTCAGGCCATTACTCTGATCTGATTTCACTTCCTTCCCACTCTGTTCTTGACCCTATAGTTAGCCAGTTCATCTCAGCAATGCTTTCTTTCTTTGCCTCTTTGTCTTATCACCACTTATTTTTTTGCCGAAACTGAGCCATGAATTGTTCCTACCGTCTGAATCCTTAGTTCCTACTCGTGTACTGCTGAATAGAACTAGAGAAAGTCACACACTCACAGGAAGACCTTTCTGATGAAGTACGTTATAAATTATTATTCATCCTCAACTGGGCCTCTATTGCAACAAGGCAATCCTTTTATTTTATTTTTTTCCCAGTCAATTCTTTTACTCTCCACAAAAGCTTTTCTCAGTCTTTTCTTTTTCTCTTCAAACCCTCTCTGTCTCAGCTGAAGATCTTGTTCCTATTATACTGAGAAAATTAGAATAATAATGATAATATTTAACATTTATATAGTACCTTAAGTTGCAAAACACTTTATATATTATCTGATTTGAGCCTCATGACAACCCTGGAAGGTAGATGCTCTTATAAGCCCCGTTTTACAGAAATACAAAATACAGCACAGAGGGTTTAAGTGATTTGCCAGTCACTTAAGTGCCAGCTTCTAAGTGTCTGAGGTAAGATTTAAACTTAGGTTTTCCTAACTTCAGGTCTAGCACTGTATAAGCTGTGAAACTTAACTGCCTCATTGAGCTACCATTGTTATAGTACTTCTTTCTTAAAGTTTGTAAAGCACTTTGCAAATATTCCTTCCTCTCTTTTTCATCTCAAACTCCTTTGACATCATCCCCCAATGTCTCTGACTTTTCCTCAGTCTCTCAGAATACGGTAACCTTTCTTTTTGTTAAGGCTAACCTATCTACAGATGTACCTGATCTCTTCCCCTTGTGTTTTCTCCAGCAGATTGTAACCTTAATCTCTCTAATCTTTAGTTTCTTATTTACTGGTTTCTTCTCTACTGGCTTCAGATGTGTCCAAGTATCTCTCTTTCTTTAAAAAAATAATCTTTACTAAACGCTACTTGTTCCTTCAAGCTATTGTCTTATATTTCTCTTCCATTTCTCTGATGAACTCAGAACTGTCTACATTCTCTGCCTGTACTTCTTTGTTCTCTCTCTTCCTCCATTTTCAGTGTGGTCCCCACCTCATTCAACTAAAACTACTTCCTTCAGTGTTACTAAGGATCTCCTAGTTACCAGATCTGATTTTTTTTTTGAAGACCTCATTCTTCTTGACCTCTCCACTGCTTTAAACATTGTTGTCCACTTTCTCCTCCTGGATACTTTATTTTCTCTGGGCTTTGTGACACTACTGGCTCCTGGTTCTCTTCCTGTCTGCCTAACTATTCCTTCTTTTACTTTGCTGGTTCTTCATCCATATCATCTTACTTAATGTAAATGTTCCCCAAGGTTCTATACTAGGCCGTCTGCTTTTCTCTGTGTATATTCTGTCAGTGAACTCATCACCTCCCCTTGGTTTAATACTTATTCCTAAGCTTCTGACTCCCAAATCTACAATATCCAGTTCTGGTCACTCACCTGAGCTTCCATCTCATCACCGTTTATCTTTTAGACATTTCAAATTGAAGGTCCTGGAGCAATCTTGAACTTTAATATATCCAAAATGCAACTCAACATTTCTCCAAAACCCACCCCAATTCAAAACTTGCCTATTTCTGTTTATGGCACTATTCTTATTTTTTCCTTTTTTTTTTTTTTGGAGAGGCAAGGCAAGACAATTGGAGTTAAATGACTTGCCCAAGGTCACACAGCTATTTAAGGGTCAGGTGTCTGAGGCTGGATTTGAAGTCAGGTCCTCCTGACTCCAGCCCTGATGCTCTATTCACTGCTCCACCTAGCTGCCCCCCCAACACTATTATTCTTAACAGTATCCCAAGCTTGTAATCCTTGTGTTATCCTGGACTTCTCACTCTCCCTCACTCCACATATCTACTGATTTTCTTTAAGCACAGTCTGATACCCCTGCCCCCAGTTAAACTCAAGCATTTTTGTCTTGCCTTAAAATCAAATGTAAATTCCACTGTTTTGAATTTAAAACTGTAAAAACCTGGCCTCAGTCTATCTTTACAGCCTTATTGCATATTATTCTCCTTTCTATACTCTGTGATAAAGCTAGCTAGTCATTCCCTCTGTTCCCCACACAGAACACCCCATCTCCTGTTTTTGTACCTTTGCACTGACTCTACCCCATACCTGGAATGCACACCTTCCTCCCTTCTGCCTCCTAGAATCTTTTTCTTCCCTGACGATAAAGCTCAAGTACTACTTTCTCTGTGAAACCTTTCCTCACCTCAGCTGCTATAGCCTTTTTTAAAAATCAAATTGCCTTTCATTTTACTACTTTTTGTTTATTTGTATTTAGAATCTCTATGTTTATTTTATACATACACACACACACACACACACATACATTTAAGAATGTTCTTGCTGCTTCTGATAGGATTGTTTCATTTATTGTATTTATTTTTCTGTACTTAGCACAGTGCCTGGCATATAATAGGAGCTTAAAAAATACTAATTGGTTGATTCCTTCATAAAATTTTGCTATATCTAATCCAGGAAAAAGCATAGGTGCCTACTATGTGCAAGGAAGTGAGGATATAGAGAGAAAAGTGAAAAACAGTTCATACCTTCAGGGACCTCATGTTTTACTTATCAGTCACATATAGGAAGTGTAATGACAAGCAAAGGCAACTTCCAAGGTTCAGATTACCAGCATAGCAAACCCCATTTATTCAGCAAACATTCACAGAACTGAGAATGTCAAAATACAGTATTACTCATTCATTTAGCAAATAAGTTCTCAATTCAGTCCAGGTAGTACTCCACCCCTAGACAGTACATTCATTAATCAGTCAAAGTCTTTTCTCAAATGGAGATCAGTTTCCAATCATAAACAAACTACATTCATTTGGTCTATCACAGAGCACAAAAAGGCCAAAGGTTTCCCACTCCTGGACACAAAGTAATTACAATACCATCCATTAACACCTAGCACTTTCTCAAAAGTGGCAGGAGAGCACAAAAGGCCATCTACCCTTAAGCTATAACAAGGTTAAGATATCTCAGCATTGAAAACCCAAGGAAAGGCTCTTCCTTCATCTTCACTGGAGGCAAGCCAAGCCCTCAGCAATCTCAGTTCCTGGGGAGGCAAGGCTCAACAAAGCCATAGCCAGTGTCCTTATCAAGTCACTCTCTGCTTGTAGAACAGTCCCAGAACCCCTGAAAACATCAGCAAGGCCCTCTTCCAGGATTTCTGTGCAGGTACCACAAGAAAATCCTCCTTCAGGGCTTCTGAACCAACAGCCAGGTTCCAGGACCTCTGCAACAGCAGCACTCCCCTTCACCATCAGGTGAATCTGGCCAAACAACATCAAAACAGACAAAATACCAGCATCACAGCCATGCCTCCTCAGTTCTCAGCAGTTCCGGGTGGTAGTTCTCAAAAGTCCTGGATACCTCCAAGGGGCTCTCAGTAGTCTTTCTCTCAGCAACTCAAGCTCCACGGTACTGGATACTGCTCTCCAAAAGTCCTTCTGACCTCCTCTTGGCTTGGGCCTCTCTCCCAATTCATGGCTCCTCCCAATTCAGCCCTCTCTCTTCAGGTCAACAAGTCCATCCCACAAGTGGGATTCACAGGCTCTGGGTTTTAACACTCATCCCCAAAACCAAGCCAATTCAGGGGCATCTCTAAATTCCTTTACCATTACAAGCAGCTGATTAAATACAAAATAAAATGAGGGAGAACTGTATCTGTGAACTAAGTATCCCCACACATTGGGATACTCATTAGCAATAGATTTGGTGATAAAATGTGCATGTGATTTGTGATTTGGAGGTATAAGTTATATTTTGTAGCTTTCCTTTTAACTATATCATGAAAACTCAGTCTTAACAAGAATGTAGGTGTGGATCCTTTTGTAAAGCACAGGATACTTTTCTATTGCGCTTAATGCCTTTACAACTTTTTTATCTCTTAACAAGTTTGTTTTATAGCAAAAATTCTTAAATTCAAGCACATGTATATCCATTTAGAATTCTTCAAGCAGTTTTTGAAGTTTCCAGAGTCCTGAGCAAAGGAACACCAGGAGGGTTTTTTTCAGAGCACATAACATAGCTACAGAAAGCAGTACAGAATTTGACACAACAAATCACAATTTCCTTAGCAGTTATATTCATTGCTGTTTTGAGCATTGTGGTGCATGTTTCTAAAGACAGCATTCCCTCTCTGTGGTTGAAAGTATAAGTTTATTTGCATTGAACCTTCAAAGTAAAACGTTATCCACATCCACCGTGAATGATCAATGAATACTTCTCTGTTTCTCTCTTTCTTTAAGGTGGTGAAAACAGTTGGCCTGCGTGAAGTCTGGTTTTTTGGGCTGCAATATATAGATAGTAAAGGCTATTCAACTTGGCTTAAGTTAAATAAAAAGGTAAATTATATGTAGTGATTATGATCATTATTGAGAGAAAGCTGGTTGTAGTGCTTAGAGTCAGGAGGACTCATTTTGAACCCTGCTTAAGACCCTTCTAGCTGTGTTACCCGAGGCAGATCACTTATCACTTCTCAACCTTATTTTCCTCATATAAAAAATGAATATAATAGCATCTACTTCACAGGGTTATCATGATGTTCAAATTAGATAACATATATAGAGCGCTTGGCAGACTTTAAAGGGCCATGTAAATGCTACCTCTTATTATATGGTTACTGTTGGTATTTAGAGTATCAGTACCTGTGTAGGTATACTAGTTTATTGTTTGAATATAAGCTGTATATTTGTCCTTCCCAAACTTGTCTACAACCTAAATATTACTTATAATTGTGTTCTGGGGAAAAGGAAAAGCATTTATTTATATAGTACCTACTAAGTGACAGGCACTGTCCTAAATGCTTTACAAATAGCATCTTATTTGCTCATCACAACAACACTAGGGGGTGAGTGCTCTTATTATCCCCATTTTACAGTTGAGGGAACTGAGAGAAACAGAGGTTAAGTGACTTGCCTAGGGTCAAATAGCTAGTAAATGTCAGAGGTAGGTTTTTAACCTCAATGAACTCCTGTCATCCCTGGGTAAGTCATCTTTGGGCTGCAAGTGCAATTCCCTGCTTCTTCCTAAATTCTCTAACATTCATTGTTCAGTTCATTATTTTAAAGGAAAGTCTGATTCATTTATTTAGGAGAAGCATTTGAGTTTTGCTTGGCAGGTCAGTAGTAAGGCGAACAGTCACATAACAGAAAAAGTGGTTAGGTGTTTGTAAGATGGGCAGTCAAATCACTGATATATTTATCTTTACATATTTTTCTAGAATTCTGTTTTTTTTTTCTTTTTAGAATAATGTCTTCTTGTTTTATTGTTTAACTGGGGTTGGCTGTATTTGCAAGCATATCTTAAATTTATTTAAGGTCTTTTGTTTATATATTTTTCAAAATGTCATAGTCATTTCCCTGTATTTCTCTTCCTTCTAAATCTCTTGTGTAAGGAATTAACTGACATAGCAGCTGCATTTCACAGTTCAGTTCAGTTTATGTACTAGGCGCTATTTTTGCTGCTGGAGCTATCAAGATATAAAATATCATGTATATACTATTGTCTTGATCCTCCTGCAGTTTGTTATCTAATGGAGAAATAAGATTTGCACAGAAGTTTGATACCAGTATAATGTGATAATGGCAAGGGAGAGCTCTGAACAATGTATTTGAATAGAATTTGAAGAGGAAAAAAATCAATTTTAGCTGAGACTATTAGGTGAGAAGTTATCTTCACGAAGGAATTTTTACTTGTACTGGGCCTTTAAGGGAGAGAATAAATTCACTCAGGGATATGGAAGAAGTATGATGAATGTCAGTGTCAGGCATTATGGCAATATGAATGGAGAGAGTTGGATGAAAGAGGTGTTAATGAGATGTAATCTCCATGATTCAACAACTGATTAGACAAAGGACTTGAGGAGGAAGGGCATTTAAAAGGACTCCAAGACATCCAGCCTGAATATTTAGGAGGAGCCATACTACCATAAACAGAAATAGGCAAGTTGGGAGGATAGGCATGTTGGACATTGGTAATTTAATTTCAGTTTTGGATGTAAATGGTATGTTGAAATGGTTGTGTCTATGAGGCAATTGGAAACTCAGGACCAGAAGAGAATTAATATAGATTTGGAGAGTTATTTATATAGGGAATGTAATCAGAATATCTAAACGCATATCTTTTGTATGGTAATGGGGGAAATTATTTTTTCACCATACAGTAGTATATGCTTTTTCCATTAAAGAGATTATTTTAGGGATTGAAACCTCTATTTGGAGTTAAATGTTAAAAGTAGTTGCTTAAAAGTCAGTGTCTTGAAATTTTTTAAAGTATAATCAACTTTGCTTTAGTGAGATATGCTATTTTTTTTTCAAATTTGCTTTAGCCATCAACATTGCATACTGGAAAGAGGAAAAAAATCACAAAGTAATATATGCAAGTCACCAGAAACAGGTTTTAAATTAAGTAAATTTTTTAAGTGAGTAGAATGAAAGATTTTGACCATAAATAAATGAACCTTAAGATAAATTGACCAAAAGAATATGAAAGGCTACTTTAGAACTATACTTAGAACTTTCAGAATTCTTCCCTTAAATATATTTGCATAGAGGTTTAGATCATAGCTTAAGATTTCTGCTATTGATAATATTCAAAACTACTATTTAAGGTAACACAGCAAGATGTAAGAAAAGAAAATCCTCTGCAGTTCAAGTTTCGAGCTAAATTCTTTCCTGAAGATGTGTCTGAGGAACTAATTCAAGAAATAACACAGAGACTTTTCTTCTTACAAGTTAAAGAAGCAATCTTAAATGATGAAATATATTGCCCCCCTGAAACTGCTGTTCTTTTGGCTTCCTATGCTGTCCAATCTAAATATGGAGATCATAATAAGGAAATTCATAAACCAGGCTACCTGGCTAATGACAGACTCTTACCTCAACGGTAAGTGAAAAATGCTTTTTTTTATTGTATTTTTAATTGTTATTAAGGTCTTCTGTCTTTTATCTTACCTTCATTTTCAAATATACCCAAGGACCCTGATTTGTCATAATTATATAGCATTTTGTTTCAGTGGTTTTTATTTATTTTCTTTCCGTTTGCATTGTTAATGGACATTTTGTACATTGTTGATGGATGCTTTATGCTGTCACCTGTAAAAGCCTTCCAGAGTTGGTAAATAAAGTTTTTTTCATATTTTAAATTTTAACTAAAATTGTGACCAGGTTACTCTTTGGAATAAGATGGTCTATATGGTAATTACTTAGGGTCTTTCTCGCCAGATAACTAATGTATGTTGTTTCACAACTGGATTTTATAAATAATAATCTGGCAGCACTAGATGGAAAATTTTAGTGCTTAAGTGGAGGAATTGGAAGTGCTGTTGTTTAGTATAAATCTGACCACATACAGAGACGTGCTAAGTAAGTATTCTTCACAATAACAATTACTGATCTTTGCATCTTCTTTGGAAATCATCTAATTTCTATTTAAAAGGGATAATTTTATATCTGTAAGTGAATCAAAAACTGTCACTGAAGATTTTTAGGTCATAATTTTAGGAATAATTTCTTTTGCTAGTATCACAGATGTTATTAAGAACTTTGTTACGAAACTTGGCCAGAAATTTAATTACTATTCTCTGTGACTCATTTGAAAACTCCCTAAATATCTTTCCATCTCGTATTAATGGTGTACAGTGTCTTATGTAATAGCTTTGGATTTTCATCTTTGTAAACTTCCTAGTCTTTAAGAAGAAATTAAATGGGCTTTAACATTTGTATACGCTGGCTAAAAGCTTTCCATTCTTGATCTATTGTAATCATTAAAACTTAGATTTAGTACCAGCTGACTTGATTGTTAAATATTTTATCTTAAGGGCTGTGTGTTCCTTCCATGTGGTTGAAGATCATGACCTTGTTCATCTTTTGTCGATTCTTAACCATATTCATCCTATATTTTCTTTGAGAACATCAGTTGTTCATTCTTTGAACATGTATACTGCCTTGTCATAAGTGGTTTGTATCTTATTGTTTTTTTTATGCCACTTTTCAAGTACATACGGGTCTTTTGTTGTTGCTTATAATTACCTATGGGATGCTAGTAAATGTTTAACAGTCAGCTCTCTAGGGGTAAGAAACCACAACTGTATGTCTGTCACACTCTTAAGTTTAATCTGCATTATTAACATTTCTCTTTAATTTTAAGTCTAGGCAATCAGCAAAACAAAAAAAAATCAAGCCTTGATTTGTTGTGTTTGCCAATTTCCAACATATAAATGGTCACAATGAAAATTGAACAATTTGTTCTTGTGAGTTGGTTTGAGCTGGCTCCAGCACCCCCTGGCAGTCATTGTAGTTTACTTACTTCTGCCATGTTATTTGTTTCTATAATTTCATTTCTTCTAGGATTACTTGCAGTATTAACTTCTTTGCGATCAAGGTGTTCTAATATTCATAGCCATATAACATCACTAGAAGAATTTTGATGTTAAAGAAATTGGCTTTGCCCTGAAAGATTATTGAAAACCTGTGCAGTTTCCAAAATTCTATCCTGTCAAATCTTGTCCACAAAAAACAGAGACGTACTAGATTAGGGGTTAGCAAACTGTGACTCAAGGAGCATATTGGCCCTGTTTTTGTAAGGCTACCTATTTGTTTTTGCAGGGTCAACCAATGAGATAAGAATGTTTTTTATATTTTTAAATACAATAAAACTATTTAAAAATGTAAAAACCATTTTAAGTTTACACAGGCAGCAGGCCAACAGGAAATTTTGCCTTGGAGGCTCACCCCTGTACTAGTTGATCTCTAAAATCCCTTATAACTCTTATTTCTGAAACTTTGATGTTTGTCTTCAACTTGGGGCCGAGCTCATTTCATTATCCATATGCAGTGCCTGTCCAAGGATATCTGGCTCTCTAAACTAAACTAGTGGGAATTTGTCTGGTTATATGTCATAATCTAGACGTATTCATTTTTTAGGTAATGTTGCTTTTTCTAGTATGGTGTAAAACCAAGCACAAGCAGCTCTCCAGAGGACTGTTGCTGTGAACAGCTTCAAGGTTCTGATTACCTAGAATAGTGAACTCTCCTATTTATTCAGCAATAAACCAAGACAAAACATTCACAGAAACCAAAGTACAGTGTTCACAATGTTATGACATAACAAGTTATCACTAAAGTGGCCACATAGTTTTAAGTGAAAGATATCATTCAGTTAGTCCCTAACTCAATCATCCTTAAGGAGCAAGCCTCCTTAAAGGGACAGTAAGTAAAAAGGTCAAAGTTCTCCACTCTTAGGTCATAGGAAATAATAATCTTCTTGGTCAGCATTAGGTACCCAAGAAGAGGTCTTTTCATCTTGACTCAAGGCTGGCTCTCAGCTTCCTTGGTTCCTCTTCCATGGTCCCAGTTCCTGCCCAGATCTACCCAACTATCACCCGGATTCAAAGGCAGGCAGCTTTCAGCTCCTTGTCCAGCTCCTCATCCAGTTCCTATTCCATATTGAATCTCACAGTGTCCAGTCCACCTCAAGCCCTTCATTTGTGGGAAGACAGAGCTTAACAGAGCCGCAGTAATATTCATGCACATTGCTGGTACCATCGTCAGTTCACTATCTGCCTGTGAAATCAACACAGACCCAGCAACAAGGTTGGAGAACTTAACACACATCACAAACAAAAATCAACACAGAAGAGACAGAGTGCTGCCACCAACTATGTTCCCTTCACAAAATCCTCCACCACGGGTGCTCTCTCAGTTCTGCCCTCTCCTAGCCTGGGCCTCTCTTTATATATGATCATTAAGCTCCTCCCTGTTCTGCCCTTTCCTGTTGCATCAGCAACAGGAATTCACAAGTTCTGTTTCATAACAAAGACTTGATATAATCAGGGCAAGGCTCAAAGACATGGGAACTCAAACAAGATACTAAACACTTCTTTGCTTGCCATTACATACGGATGGGCAAACTGGTCTCTTTTGAATAATGGATTTCATAATAGTATTCTAATGTTTAATAGAATTACAATGTTTTCTACCATGAGGAACATTGTTGAGCATTGCTTTGATGGGTAGCCTTTGATACCAAAAAATCCCTTAGGAAAACATTTCTCTGTTTTGGGCCTCACTTAATGATATAAAATGTGTCATTGAATGAAGTTATCATAGATAACTGTCATAGATATTGGGCATTGTTGTTTTTTTTTTTTAACATATATTGAAGACAAAACTGTATTTTGTTCTACTCAAATAGTCTTAACAGACATAGCAGCAAGACCTCCTGTTTGCTAAACCTTAGTTAGATATGTCCTTCTGTAGAAAATTATCTGCAAAATTCTGCTTATTGTCTTAAGTACACATCAAGGATCCCTTTGATTATGCATAGAACATTATCCTAAGTATTTTATGGAGATGAGGAAATAGGTGAATGGGCCAGTAGTTGTTGAAGTGTTGTTCTTGTGTTGTCCCTAGTATGAATTTTTTCTTTTTGTATTTAGTTAAATCCAAACATTCTTTGCTACTTCATCTTCTTAATTGTCATATCAGGTATTGAGATCATAGAGTACAAATATAATGGTTTCGCTATTGTTCCTAACAAGAATGTTCTCTCCGTGTGCTAACAAACTGATCATTCCCTGTTAATTTGATATGTCCAGGATACAGATTTAAATTTTCCTTTAAAAAATGTTTATCACTCTCCCTTTCTTCAGTACATTTGTTCTTTATTAATTGTTTACCTATTACCTTATATTGGTTAAAGCTTCATTCAAAAAATATAAGATGGAAAAAAATTTAAAAAAGAACAATGACTAATTGATTTACTTACACAAAGGGTTTCATCTATAAATGTTGCAGAAACGATCTGACCCAACTGGATTTTATGTCGGACTCTCTGCAGGCTCATTTACTCCTATCAGCTGTCTCATGGTCTTCCATTAGGTTTGACATTTTGCATATGAGCTTGTGTTATTAACTGGTTCTGCTCGTGGTCACCAAGTCTCATAGCTTGGTAAAGAGATCTAGCATTAAGGTAGTTTGTGGGCTCTTTATACGGTTTTTGTGGCAAATGTTTTGTATTGATTAAACTTTTCAAAGAGGTAGTGATATTGCCTTTACTTTTGTGTGCTTCCTGTTTTTCCTTTTGTTTTCTGGCATGACAAACAGTTTCTTTAAATAGATTAGTCTAGAGATGCTATAAACACAGAGTATTTCCTTTTCTTGATCTTTACAATTTGGTTGCTAATTTACTTTTGCTCTGATTAGTTGATGATACTACTACAGTCAGCTAACTCTGAAATGGGTACAGTTTTTCCTATTTGCTAAGACACAATTGATTTTAGTTTTAAAAATGTTTTTAGGTGCTTACAACATCTGGTATCTACTAATTCTCTTGTTAAAGAAAGTATTCATGATATATAAGACTTTGACCTTCATTTATTTCTTGAAGCTTAAACCATATTTTCCAGGTTAGTTTTTGCTGACCTTACATCTACATTGATATCTCTAAGGATCAAGTTAAATGGTGACTAGTTTGAAGAATTTCATAAGGTTTATCATAGGATTTATCTGTTTCTTTATCTTCTGCAACCAATGTTAGCATATAAACCATGGTTTTCTTTATAATAATGTCAATGTTCTTGATTAAAACTACAAGGCAAAATTCGCAAATATTCCAGGAAATATTTCTTGTTGCCTTTTGGCACATGACAAAACTAACTTCAATTAACTGGTTTCATTCACCTCTCTAAGGAGAACCAGCAAGTCATCCTGAATTTATTTTCAGCTTATTATATTTTTTTGGTTTTGTTTATAGTGAGATGTTAGTGTGGCTTTGTTTGATGTTTTCAGTAGTAGCGTGTCACTTTGTTAGGAGTAAAGATTTCATATTTAGAATAATAATAGACTGTTTCAGGATATCCTACTGTCACTTCAGGAACATAATTTTTTTGTTTTATTTTAATTATAATTTAGTATTACTAATTCTGTATTCTAAGCTGAATTTTAAAAAACCCAACAAGTTATATGAAACAGATCTGAGGGCTTAACCTAAAGAAATGGCTACTTATGGGGACATGATCATGGGCTTCAAGTGTCTAAAGGTCCGATATGTGAAATAAAGATTAGATTTTTCTGCTTGATCCCAGAGGGTAGCTCCAGGTGATGGAGGTGGAGGGGGCAATAAGAAAGACTTAGGCTTGATGTGAGGAAAAATTTCCTTATAGCTAGAATTGTACAAAAATAGATTGGTTATATCAGGCAGTCATGGGTGAAGATCTCTTCTGGAGATCTTCACATAGAGAGTGGATGATTATTTGTCATTAACTTCTAAGAAGGCTTGACCATTTGAATGTTGTTATCTCACATCATGTTCTAACTTATATTTTATAATAATTTTGATGTCAGGGAATAGATTAATATGTGTATTCTTTTTATACTGTTAAAGAGAAACATACATGAGATGTGATGTGTTAATCTTTTCATATTTACTTAGATGTGTTTGGCATTCCAACATTAATACTATGGTCAAAGAACCTTAGGTATTCCATTTTTTGTACAGTGTTGTAGATAATGAAAATTACTTATTCTTCTGCAAACTAATTTTATTAGTCACCCACCATTTTAAGAAACATAAATTGCACCTTGAAGATGATTTTTTGAGTATCTTATATTGAAAACATATAGGCAAAGATGAGTCCTCCCCATGGGCTGTTATATAAGTAGACAGATATCATTTATGAGAATATTGCTTTTCTCTGTGACTTTTGATATAATTTCTTACTGATTTTTTTAGTCTCATATAGTGGATTTATATTAGAATAATTAGATTTTGATGGAAGACTTCAGGAGGTGATAACTTGATACAGTGAGAGACAGATTATCTCCATGGAAATTATTAAGGAATGTATTAAACAAAAGCATATGGAACCATTGAGACGGTTCAGAAAAGATGAAATCTGAGATTATAAATGAGAAAAATATGTAAAGATATTTAGACAGTTTCAGGGTACAGGAGCCTAATAATAAAAAATAACTTTTTTTAGGGTTTTTTAACTATAGGAAGAACCATGGATGATCAAATTATTGAATGATTGTAATGTAGTGTCCACATACCCACTTATGTATGCATTCTGAGTATACCTTAACTTTAAAAAAAGAGCATTCTTAATATAAATGCAGTGCTTTGCAACAACTTTTGTCTAAATAAAGACCACATCCCTAATGAGGTAGCTTTGACTAGAAAATATATAGGCTTATACTGATTATAACCTACATTTGCAGTGGGTAAGATAGGGCAATTGGGGTTAAGTGACTCGCTCAAGGTCACATGGCTAGTTTTGTGTTAAGCGTCTGAGGCTGGATTTGAATTCAGGTTCTCCTCACTCCAGGGCTGGTACTCTATTCATTGCACCTCTTAGCCACCCATTCAGGTATTTCAAGAGCCATTTTTGACATAGAGGTGCTCCTTCCATTTAGAGCAATACTATGTAAATTGAAATTTGATTAAAGGAACAACTTTCAGAGAAAAGGCAAGGTGGAACTGAAAAATAAGGACCAAATTGAGAGTGTATTCAACCCCTCTCATATTGCAGCCTGCCTCTTCACTCACATGAATGACTCTTACCGTAGTTCAGGCCCTCCTCACCTCTAGCTTGGACTATTGCAATAAAGGTACCTATTGCATCTCTTCCTAGGTATGATTCCTAATTTAGTGAAATGGATCACCAAGAGGTTGAAATTTAAACCATCAACACATTTATTTAAAACATTTTAATTCTCTGGGTAAAAGCAATTCACCTTAGCAGTTTAGAAGCACCCAGAGGACAGAAACACGTAAGACTCTAGCAAGAAGGTTTCTTGGGGTTTCAAGAACTTCTTTGCAGAAGTCCTAAAAAAAATTGTTTTTATGCTTTTCTTTCCCAAGACGGGGGTCCTGAGTTTAAATCCTGCTTCTGACATACTGTCTATCTAACCCTGTCTAAGTCCCTTAACATCTCTCAGTGCTCTCAGGCAACTCTAAGAGACAGATTCATTAGACAGATAGGAGAACAAAGAGAGGAGTCAAACACTGGGAGAAGAGAGTTTATGGGAGGAGCAAGGTAGTTAACCAAATCAGATGCTGCAGAAAGGTCGAGAAGGATGATGATTGAGAAGAGGCCATTATATTTGGTAATTTAGAAATTGTTGGTAACTTTGAACAGAGCACTTACAGTTTGTCACTTGGTACAGGTAGGAAAAAAAGACATTTGTTGTTAGTGCATTGTAGTTGCTGTAGTTGACATTTATATATTCCTTTAAATTTCAAAAAGTATTTTACACATAATCTTGATCCCCCAAGTAAGCTTGTCAAGTAGATCTCAGAGTGTTTTACAAATAACAAAACCTAGGCTCATGGACGTTATGATTTGCTATTGTGTCAGGAGAGGTATTTGAACCCAGGGTTCTTCTGATTTCAAGTCCAGAACTCTCTTTGCTATGCTGTAATGAACTAATGGAAGAAAAACAGTAGAGAGACTGAATAATTACATGCTAGTCGTGTTGTATCAATTAAGCATAGAAGTGCTGGGGTTATGTGTAATAGTATTATCCTTTTCTAAAATTAGCATGATGGAGATAAGATATTATCGCTATCACTTTATCTGTCAATATGGATCTGATAATGATTTGTTTTTTCATGGAGGAATAAATTTTGTTAAATATTGTTATGAATTTGAGGGTTTAGAGATGGGAAGCTGGGTTTGGAATTTTTGTTCTATAACTCCATTAATCTTCTTTAGATATTACACCTAAATCAAAGTTATAGGCATCAGGTAGCTCATTGTTTCAGTGAGAGCTACTTATTCAGTCCTTTTGTTGAAGTTGAAAATAAATAAGACTTTCCAAAGTAACTTCCATTCAGCAAACTGAATGTTTCTTTACTAGTTGTATCTGAATAATATGATCTTTATTACTAACTTTTCAGCGTTTTTATGGAGGTTTAAAGCACTTTTTAATTGTAAAACATTTACTATTGCAACATTTGTGAGAAGTTAGTCTGTTGTTTTATATGCAACAAAATTGATAAATTTGAAAATTGGCAGTATCATTTTATAGTATAAACAAAGAACAAAGATTTTAAAGCATGAATTAAAATGCATATATTAATGAGAGCCTGTTTTATTCAAGGGCAGCTAGGTGATGCAATGGACAGATTGCAGGCCCTAGAGTCAGGAGGACCTGAGTTCACATGTGGCCTCAGACACTGTGACCTTGGGCAAGTCATTTAACCTTTTTTCCTCAGTTTTCTCATCTGTAAAATGAGCTGGAGAAGGAAATGGCAAACCATTCCAATGTCTTTGCCTAGAAAATACCAAGTGGCATCATGGCAATGCACACATGATTGAAATGACTCAACAACAACAACAATTTTATTCAGGTTTTAACTTGAGATTTAGTTAGTGTGCTTTAGGAAGAAATTGGAAGCATAAAGTCATACTTTGGAAGATCTTGGTGGTATAACACAACCCCTATAAGCCCCCAAATTAAACAACAAAGGAGAGCTGGGAAAGTAGGGTTTGATGGGTCAGCATAAGTGATTTAATGGAAAGGAATGAGTCTATCTTGAATCTATGTGAAAAGAGGAGCACTGTTTTGGTCTAACTGATGTTCCTATAACCTCTTTTAAAAAGGTAGCTCTAGATTTATGAACACTTTCCCTGAGAATAGAATATCTTTAAGTTCATATGTTTCCCAGAAGACTTGGAATTTCTAAAATGTTTTCTACCTTGCGATTCAGACTTCTCCTGTATTTGTTAATGATGGTGTAGGAAATGGGAATCACCAAATAAAACTTTTTTTTTGGAGATATTACTATCATTGACCTGCTCCTTTCAAATAGATATAAATCATGGTGTTTGTATATGAATATTTCAATTAGAAATTCATTAACTGTGATAATTTAAAGTTACAAGTTTAGGAAGTACATGTGGTTCAGTAAGCTGAAAAAAGAACTAGGACACAACAGTTGTAAATTTTAGTATGTAAATGTTTCACTTTTTTAAGAAAATACTGATGGCAAAGAATGTGTTAACTTTGGTTCATTTTATTAATATGTAAAATGATAGAAGGTGGAAGGAGGTTGTAATAAACTACCTCTTTGATAATATCTTTAAAGCATATATGAACATAAATTCATAGCAGTTGAATGATTTTTAGATGTTTTAATTTATATAAGCTTTCATAGAATTTTTTTTCTTAACAGAGTGTTGGAACAGCACAAACTGACAAAAGAACAGTGGGAAGAAAGAATACAAAACTGGCATGAGGAACACAGAGGGATGTTAAGGTACTTCAATTTTGAAAGTTTGTTTTCTCTAATTTAAAGTTTTTTTGGTTTTATGAAATTTGTCATTGTATCAGATCTTCAGTAAGTATAATTTATTTAAATTTTTAAAAATTATATTTACTAAATTTTAGCAAAGTGAATTTTTCATTTTTATTTTGGTATTGTATATTCAATTTGCCCTAGGTAAATCTGTTATAATTTAGCATTATCTCAACAGGGAGGATTCCATGATGGAATATCTGAAGATTGCGCAAGATCTGGAAATGTATGGTGTCAACTATTTTGAAATAAAGAATAAAAAAGGAACTGAATTATGGCTAGGTGTTGATGCTTTGGGACTGAACATTTATGAACATGATGACAAGTAAGTAAATTGCATGTAAAACTAGTCATGTTTATCATAAGTAGTTATACATTTCTTTTTCATTTGTTTCAAAAATGATTTTGTTAGCTACTTTAATTTGATTACAGTTTAGTTGATGGCTTACTAAAATTTCATTATACTTATACTATATTTGTTTCCTATGTTTTTAGATTCAACTTCTTTTCAGAATATTTATGAAATGGGATGAATTCACTGTCATAAAGGAAGCATTTCTTATATTCATCACTATTACTTAAGGGCAGAGTTAGACATAGTACACACCCAGTAAATGTTCATTGAATTGAATTGAGCAGGTCATTTAAAGCTCCTTAGGATTAAATTGTCTCATCTATATGAGGATACAGGCGGCTAGGTGGTAGAGTGAATAGGACACGAGGCTTGGAGTAAGGAAGAAGCATTTTCACTTTCTTACCAGTTTATGAAGGATTAAGCTTTCCTTAATGCAGTTAAAGATCCATTAGCCATTGGCTGGCCAAGATTAGTTTAACCCTGTCTTTTAAAAAAGACATACTTTTTAAGGTGTAAAATCAATCAAGATGTCTTCAGGGACCTTCAATAACAGAGAAGAAAGACGAATTAGACCTGGCAGACATCTAGTCTAGATTCCTCATTTTTTATGAGAAAAATCAAAATAGTAAGATAGATTGATGCAAGATCACACATCTAATTAATGCTGTACCTGAGATTAGAAGCCAAGTTTTAATTTTTATTTGTGTGGTTTTTTAAAATGAATGCACACATATGTAATTTTAAGATGCATTGATGTCTTTTGTTTTCATATCTGACATTATGTATAATGTTTTACACCCATAATTCCTTAACCCTGAAAGAATGAGGGGGGCGGGGCAGAACCAAGATGGTGGAATAAAAACAGGAACTTGCTTTAGCTTGCACCTCAACCACCTCAATACCTGTAAAAAATAATTGTAAACAAATTGTAGAGCTGCAGAATCGACAAAATGACAAAGTGAAATACATCTTCAGCTGAACTGAGCCTTGGCAAACTGAAAGGAAGCATCTATCACACCAGACTGGGAGCAGAGCACAGTCTTGTGTGGTCCATGCCAGCACAGACCACCCAGAGCAGACCTCAGGGGACTGAATCACTGGCAGCTGTGGCAGTTGCCAAACTTTTCAACCCACAAATGCCAAAAAGAAAGTAAAAGGTCAGTGGGGAAACTCTGTTGGACCTATGTGAGAGAAGAGCGTGATCTGGCCCCTGTCCCTGGGTCAATGGAGGTGGCAGCTGCTTCTGGAGCTCCAGGCCCCTGGATGGTAGGGGAACCAAGCAGCTGGTCAGAGGACAATTGCAGGAATCTTTGCTGGCACTGATTCAGGATTCCCTTGCCTTGCCCTGCTTGGATCTGGGTCACAGTCTTGGGTAGAGGTCCTGGGGTAAGGAGGAAAGCTGGCGGGGCAGAGCTTGGTGGTGGCTGTGGAGAGGGAATCAGTCTTCCTCTTGGTTATGAGGCAGGTGCCTAGAAGTAGTTCTGACAGTAGCTGCACAAAACCTCAAATATGAGAGACATAGCACTCTCTGCTCTGGAAGCAGAATTCTACTCTGGTAAAGAGCTCAAAAGTCAAGTAATTGGCTGGCAAAATGAGCAAACAGAGGAAGAGGAATCAGACTATAGAATCTTTACTTTGGTGACTAAGAAGATCAAAATTATAGAACCAGAAGAAGACAACAAAGTCAAAACTCCTGCATCAAAAGCCTCCAAGAAAAATATGAATTTGTTGCAGGCCATGGAGGAGCTAGTAATCAAGTAAGAGAACTAGAGGAAAAATTGGGAAGAGAAATGAGAGTGATGCAAGAAAATCATGAAAAATGAGTCAACAGCTTGCTAAAGGAGACCAAAAAATATTGGAAGAAAATAACACCTTAAAAAATAGACTAACTCAAATGGCAAAAGAGATCCAAAAAGCTAATAAGGAGAAGAATGCCTTAAAAATCAGAATTGGCCAAATGGAAAAGGAAGTCCAAAAGCTCACTGAAGAAAATAATTCCTTCAGAATGGAAGCTAATGACGTTATGAGAAATCAAGATATTATAAAACAGATAAAGAATGAAAAAATAGAAGACAATGTGAACTATCTCATTGGAAAAACAATTGACCTGGAAAATAGATCCAGGAGAGATAAGTTAAAAATTATTGGACTACCTGAAAGCCATGATCAAAAAAGAGCCTAGACATACTTCAAGAAATTATCAAGGAAAACTGCCCTGAGATTCTAGAACCAGAGGGTAAAATAGAAATAGAAAGAATCCACTGATTGCCTCTTGAAAAAGATCCCAAAAAGAAAACTCCTAGGAATAGTATAGCCAAATTCCAAGGTTCCCGAATCAAGGAGAAAATACTGCAAGTAACCAGAAAGAAACAATTCAAGTATTGTAGAAATACAATCAGGATAACACAAGACCTGATAGCTTCTATATTAAGGGATCCAAAGGGCTTAGAATATGATATTCCAGAGGACAGAGGAGCTAGGATTAAAACCAAGAATCACCTACCCAGCAAAACTGAGTATTATCCTTCAGGGGAAAATACAGATATTCTAATGAAAATAGAGGACTTTTAAGCATTCATGATGAAAAGACCAGAGCTGAACAGAAAATTTAACTTTCAAATAAAAGAATCAAGAGAAACATGAAAAGGTAAACAGGAAAGAGAAATTATAAGGAACTTATTGAAGTTGAGCTCTTTACATTCTTACATGGAAAGATGAGACTTTTCAATATTAGGATAGTTGAAGGGAGTGAGTGTGTGTGTGTGTGTGTGTGTGTGTGTGTGTGTGTGTGTATGCATATGTGTGTATGTATATATGTGTATATGTGGCATATGTATACATAGTTAGAGGGCATAGGGTGAGTTGAATATGAAGGGATGATATCTAAAAAATAAAATTAAGAGGTGAGAGAGGAATATATTGGGAAAAGGAGACAGAGAGAGAATAGGGTAAGTTATCTCACATAAAAGAGACAAGAGAAAGCTGTTACAATAGAGGGGAAGAGCAGGCACCTGAAAGGGAATGAGTCAACTTTACTCTCGATGGATTTGGCTTAAAGGGGGAATAACATACACACTCAATTGGGTATCTTATCCTACAGGAAAGTAGGGGAGAAGGGCATAAAGAGGAGGATGATAGAAGGGAGGGCAGATTGGAGGAGGGGGTAGAGAGAAGTAAATACTTTTGAAAAGGAACATGGTCAAAGGAGAAAACAGAATAAATGGGGGGCAGTGGGATACTTTGGAGGGAAATATAGTTATTCTTCTACAATATGATTACTATGAAAATGTTTTGCATAACTATACATGTATAACCGAAACATTGTTTCTACATGCAACCAGGACATACGATATACAGGCACTGGGGTATAGAAATCTATCTTGCCCTACAAGAAAAAAAGGGGGTAATGGAGAGATAGGAGGAATAGAAGAGAGGGAAGACTTGGGGAAGGGGCAATCAATATGTTTGCCATCTTGGGGTGGGGGGGGTAAGGGAGATATGGGGAGAAAATTTGGAACTCAAAATCTTGTGGAAATGAATGTTGAAAACTAAAATAAAATTTTAAAAAATATATCATTTTGCCACTTGTGTGGAGGATAGACTGGACAAATAAGAAACTAAGGGCAGAGAAAACAATTAGAAGGGTGATGTGATAGTAGAGGACTGATTAGGACCTGAATTAGGTACTACTCTAATGTGCTGTTTTCACTGTCTTCTGCTTCCACAATTGATTTTTTTGGATCCAATGTTTATCCTTCTTAAATTTCATCTTGTTAGCTAGCCTGGTGTTCCAGGATGCTCAGATATTTGTGGATTTTGATTCTATCTTTCAGTGTATTTTTTTTCTCTGAATTTTGTGTCACTAATAAATTTGGTAAGCATGCAAAAAAAAAAAAGAACGAAAAGGAGAAAGGTGGTGTTTTTTTTATCTCCTGTTAAGGGCCAAGTTTGACTATTAGAATTATACAACTTTGAGTTTCATTTTTATTTTCTGTGTGTTTTCTACAATACTTTTATATAAAAATAGTGCTTCCTTGCTACTTCTGCCAGCAGCAAGGAAGCACATTTTTATATATAAAATATTAGCCATTACGTGTGTGTGTGCGCGTGTGTGCACACGCACAATTTCAGTTTTTTCATAGACAACAAATTACATTTAGGCACACATGGCGTAGTGGATAGAGAGACCTAGCCTTGGAATAAGGATGACTTGTGCTCAAATTCCACTCTGACATATATTGGCTGTGTGATCTTAGGGTGTTCAAGGAGGATTAGCCACCTTTGATGTGAGGGCTTGCTGAGCCTCTTTTCAGAGCTGCTCATTTACCTTTGGTGTCTGCCTGGCAATTAGTCCTCATTTATGACTGGAAGAAGCTGTAGCATGCTCAGTGACTATACCTGATAAAACATTTTGGCAGACAGGCTAAACAAAGTTGAGGTTAACCAATGGGCCTCAGATCTGTTAATGAGTTAGGGGGATGTGTACATCAAGCGCGTGAAGACTTTCCCCTGGGGGATGTGTGCATGAGAATAATTTGTTCCAGTGACCATGAAGGCATCTAAAGTAGGCCCAGTGAAGGGTTAGAGTTTGGTTAGGCATCAGAGATACCAAGGTCATCCACTACATCCTCGGCCATTGTGAGTCTTTTCTTTTGTCTTGCCATTGGATATTGATGATTCTGGAAGGGAGAGTGAGGCAGATGACTCTTAGGCAATTCTGTGTCACTTAAATCTAATTCACATAAGGAATGTGATGTCCTTGGTCTTTCAAAAAAGAAGGATGAACAATTTGTGATCTTGAGCAAGTCATTTCACATTTTCAGTGCTCTGGACCTCTCTCCAAATCTATATGTTTTGGAGAAGGTGTTCACCTGCATTAGCAGATTCAGTTTACTCAATATGCATCAGAAAGTTCCTTATACCGGTGAAATCATAGGCCCATCCCTATTCTGATCATAATAAAGTTTGTGAGAGAGCACATAACATAATGGTTAGAAAGGTGGTCTCAATGTCAGGAAGCTCCAGATTCAAGTTTTACCTCTTGACACATACTGTCTTTGTGACCTTCTGCAAGTCAATTAACCTTTCATTACTTTAGGATAGAAGTTCTTAACCTTTTTGTGTATTATGAACCCTTTTGCCAATCTGGCAAAGCCTAAGTGGGAGGTAATGGGGGATCCCTTCTCAGAATAATGCTTTTAAGTAAAATAGAATACATTGGATTACAAAGAAAACCAGTTATATTCAAATAAAAATTCTTTTTTCCCCCCATGCAAGTTCATGGGCCACCATGAAATCTATCCACAGATCCCATGGATATTGGTCAACTCAAGTTAAGAATCTTTGTTCTTTGCAACTAAGACTATAAGTTGTGTAGAAAGTGGCAACCTGCATTGATAGAGTGATTTTCCTCTTCTGGGATCTCCTTATACCAGTGAAATTGCAGGTCTAGTCCCTTTCTCTCTTGCAACAGAAGACATTGAAGAAAATTAACAGTATGGAGCAAAGAGTAGTGAATTAGGAGGTGGAAGACCTAAGTTCTATTTATGGCTCTGCCACTTACTTATTAGTTGTGTGGTCTTGGGCATATCATTTAACTTCAGAGCACCAATTTCCTCATCCACAGAAGAGGGGATATCCTTTACTTATTCTCTCCTAGAATTACTGTGAGGTTCAAATGAGATGTTTGTGAGAGTGTTTTGAAGTCTCTAAAATGTTTATATGACTAACTAAAAGGGATACAAAATTAGGAAACATGTTTTCTCAAACATCCTTATTAATGTTTAACTTTGAATTACTTTACTAGCCATTAGATGGCATTATACTTTTTAAAATTTAGGAAACTAGTACAGTTTTTAAAAATTACTTGCTGAAGTAGTATACAATAGACTAGATCTTCAATTACATATCTATATTGTGTGTGTGTGTGTGTATATATATATATATATATACACACTATCCAGTTATGCCAATAGAATTATGATAGATGCTTACTAGTTATATGACCCTGGGCAAGTCACTTGACCTGTGTTTACCTTAATCTCCTGGAGAAGGCCAATAACTCCAGTATCCTTGTAAAGAAAATCCCATGTACAATATGGTCCACAAGGCCATGAAGAGTTGGACATGACTTAACAACAATAATATAGGAAAAAGCTGCATGATGTGATTTCTAAGCCACACTAACAGTCATTTTTGAAAGGTCATGGAGAACAAGAAAAGTGCTGCAGATTTAGAGAACAGCAAATATTTTCATTTTCAAAAAAGAATGAGTATTGCTTGACCACTATATAATGAACTTGGCTTCCATTCCTGGAGAAATTCTAGAACATATCATTAAATGAATGGTTAGTAGATATCTAGAAAGATGATACTATCTTCATGAAACAGTGATTATAAAAAGTTAGTATAGCTTTGTATACAACAGGTCACACCAGACTGATATCATTTCCTCTTTTGATATTTACTAGCATAGATTAAGTTGTATATTCTTGTGACTTTTACAGATTTTAGCAGATCAGTGCATATTATTTTGGTCTTTAGTTCATAGATTTCATTCAAGTCACTACAACTAATGTGAACCACATTTTCCAAAATTTCACAGAATCAGGCTTCCTCTTATGAATGTAGTATACATCACAAGTGAATATTATAAACCAGTACACTGTCTGGTTTAGGTTTTGTCTCTCTCAGTAGGAATGTATTACATTGGTGTTTATAGTTTATTGCCATGTCACATTTTTTAAAGCATTTAAATGAGAAAGATTTTTTTTTTAAAAAAGAGGGAGTTGAACCGAAGTCGAGTAAAGCCTAATTGAAAAGAGAACAGGATTGAGTATTTACCTGGCAGGAACTATGTCAAGCACTTTACACATATTATCTTAATTGTTCTTTTATTGTCCCCATTTTATATTTATGGATACTGAAGCAGAAAGAGACTGTGAGTTGTCAAATAGCCAGTAATTGTAAGGTTGAATTTGAACTTAGATCTTCCGGACTCCAGGCCCAGAATTCTTTAGTGTTCTTTCTACTATACCATATAGCCAGTAGAGATCTAAGAAGATAGTTATTATCTCTTTGTTACCATGGAGTACTTTTCTTTAGATGATGTAAGGAGCTCACGTTCTAATGGAGGAGATAGCACATAGAGGTGGTTTTAGGTGCAAGTCATGTGGAAAGTTCTCATGGTTCTTTGGGTGCAACAGTAAAGCAGATAATATATCTTCTTTAATATTGTTAGATTTCATAACAGCAATAGAATTTCAACTGTGCCTTGAAAAAAGAATAAGATTTCAGTAAGAGAAACTAGAGGAGGTATTTATTCTAGACAGAAGTGGTGGTATAAATAAAGTTTGGGATGTTTCAAAGAATTTCATAAATTTGGAAAATAGTATTCTAGCTTTGCTTACTATGTGTTGTGTAAAGACCAATATTATGAGATTAGATTGGAAAAGCAATTTGGAGTCAGATTGTAGAGAGCCTAAAATGCCAGACTTTCTTTGGTAGGCAGGCAGTAATCATTTATTCACAGTCTAATATATGCCAAGCATTGAGCTAAACACTAAGGAATCAAAAAAGGTGAAAGACAGTCCCTACCCTAGAGGAGCTCACAAACTAATTGAGGAGAGAACATGTGAACAACTGAGTACAATGAACTGAGAAGGAATGTACTAGAATTAAGGACAATTGGGACAGGTTTCCTGTAGGAGGTAGGGCTTTAGCTGGGATTTGAAGGAAGCCAGTAGGTAGAAATGAAGGAGAAAAGCATTCTATGCATGAGGGGTAGCCAGTGAAAATACCTGGAGTTACAAGGTGATGTATCATGTTCAGTGAATAGCAATGAGGTCAATGTCATTGGATTGAAGAATGGAGTAGAGAGTGGTGTAAGGTAAAAAAAAGACTGAAGGGGGGAAGGGAGTGCTGGTTTATGAAGAATTTTAAATATCAAGCAGGTGATTTTGTATTTGATGTTGGAGGTGACAAGGAACCACAAAAGTGTTATTGATGGAGGTTGGGGAGAATGTAACACGATTGTACCTTTGGGTGCACCTTGACTTTAGAAAAATTGCTTTGGCAACTTAGGGGAGAATGAACTGGAATGGGCTGAAACTTGCAGACCAACCATCAGGCTGTTTCAAGAGTCCAGACATGAAGTGATGAGGGCCTTTGATAGGGTTGTGGCAGCGTGAGGAGTGAGAAAGAGGTGTATATGAGACAGAAAGGTAAAATTGACAGAACTTGGCAGCAGATTGGATGTATTAAGTGTGAGTGAAGAGTTGAAGATGACATCTAGGTTTCAAACCTCGGGTACTGGGAAGATGATTGTGCCTTTGACAGTAATAGGGAAATTTGGAAGGGAGGAGGGTTTATAGGGGTGGACAACCTGCAACCTTGAGGCCACATGTGACCCTCTAGGTCCTCAAGTGAAGCCCTTTAACTGAATCCAAACTTAATAGAACAAATTCCCTTAATAAAAAGATTTCTTCTATAAAATTTGGACTCAGTCAAAAAGCCACACTCAAGGACTTAAAAGGTAACACATGGCCTCAAGACTTTGGATTCCTCACCCCGTGGGGGAAAGATAATGAGTTCAGTTTTGTTTATGTTGAGTTTAAGATACCTTATTGAATAGGCAATTGGAGATGTGAGTTTGGAGGTCTGCAGAGAGGTTAGAGTTGAACCAATAGATTTTGAGAATAATCAGAATAGAGATGATTATTGAATTCATGGGAGCTGATGATATCACTGTGTGCAGTAGTACATAAGGAGAATATAGTCAAAAAATAGTTTTTGAGGAGGAGAATGATGATTAAACTTATGCTTCAGGAGAATTGATGAAAATTAAGAGAGAGTTCAGTTGATCTTTTTATATAATTCAGTTCTTTATTTCATTTCTGTCTTTTGTTTTTACTTCGTCTTTATTTCCAAATATATCCCTCCTACCTTCTCTACCTCAGAGAGCCATTCCTTATAACATTGAATATTAAAAGAAACAAAGAAGAAAAAAAGCAGTTTGCTAAAACTAATCCATCAGTTGAACCTGATAATAAACACAGTGTTTTTCTTTTTCATGGAATGGAGGGAAGTGAATTTCTCAATCTCTTTGGAGTCATGCTGGATTATTATTATGACATTCAAATTTTTTTCATGTTTTGCTCTTTCCATTTAAATTGTCATTATGTTAAATGTTTTTATAGCTCTGCTTACTTCACTTTGTATCTTCCTATACTTTTCTGTATTCTTCATAGTTATAATTTCTGACAACCCATTAAAGTTCTGTTAGATTGATGTACCAGAATTTGTTTGGCCATTCTCTTATCAGTGGATATATCTGTGTGTGTGTGTTATTTTTAGCTCTTTGCAACTACAGAAATTATGGATGTAAAAATTCAAGGTATGTCAGTAGCATGTTAATATGTGTTAGTGCCAATTAAAGTATCCTAAAAAGTCTGGAGTTACAAAGTTTATCCATTCAGGTTGTAATAACTAGTGCAGTTATTTCACCTGTAGTGTGGTAGAAAGGGCTCATCATATGGGATCAAGTTCAAATTTCTGTTCTGTTATTTATAAAGTTTAAGGCCTTGAGCAAGTCAGCTGATCTCTCTAAGATTCAATTTCCTTACCTTTAAAAATGAGGAGTAATAATACTTGTACTGCTTACTTACTGGGCTAGTCTAAGCATGAAATACTATGTAATGAGTATAAAGTATTTTGGAAACCTTAAAGCACCAGATAAATATCAGTTTTTGTATATGTCCCCTTGATTTAAAGTCTGCTTTTCTTTTTAAAGGTTGACACCTAAAATTGGTTTTCCTTGGAGTGAAATCAGAAATATTTCATTTAATGACAAAAAATTTGTAATAAAGCCAATCGACAAGAAGGCACCTGTAAGTAAAAATCTTGTCCCTTCTTATGTATCTTTTACATTTGTGCTGAATCCAAGTTAACATATTGTTTAGTGCCTACTATGTATAAGGTACGATGTTAGGAAGTGGGGAGAGAGGGATTGTGTGTGCAAGATGTAGACAAAAATGGAGCAGACCTAGCCCTTAAGGAGCTTCCATTCTACTTTGAAGATACAATATGTATGTAGACAAGGAAACAGCGTGAGTAATACAAAGTTAATTTTGTAATACAAGTAATAATGTAATACAAGTGATACAAAATTAATAATGGAGAGAACACTACACCTGGGTCCCTCAAGAAAGGACTAGTGGACGAGTTGGTACCTAAGCTATACTCTGTAGAGAGTCTGTAAATCAGGGGAAAGGAGTAGGGTGTACCTTCTAGACTTAAGGGACTGACTATCTATACAATGGGATGGAAGTGGGAGATGAGATGTTGTATACATTGGAGGCCATCTTTATTGAAGCAGAGATCAAATGAAGGGGAATAATATGAAATAAGACAGGAAAGATGGGAGGAAGCCAGATTGTGAAAGGCTGTAAAAGCCAGGCTGAGGCATTTGTATTTTAGACTAAATAAAGCAATTATAGATGTTTATTAGGTGCCTACTATGTGCCTCAGAGAATTGTGCTAGGTCTGAGTTCTATAGACAGAAAGGATAGCCCTGTCAGCAACTGTGGGGAATAGAAAAGGTAGTGCTTGAGTTAAAATTTGAAGGAAATTTGGGGGTCTAAAAAGTGGGTGTGGGATATGGCCAATGTAAAGGCATAGGGATCACAAATACAGTTATGTATAAGAAATGGCAAGAAGCCCCGTTTAACCAGAGTGTATGAAGGAGAATAATATATAATAAAGGTAGGTGAGAGTCTGATTATAAAGGGCTTAAAATGTTAAATGGAGAAATGTGGTCAGAGTTTTGTTTTAGTAATTTCATTTTGTCAGCTGTGAAAAAAAAAGAGTGGATTGGAGAATGAGGGTATGGAAGTAGGAGACCAGTGAAGTGGTTATTGCAATAATCTAGATGAAAGGTGATGAAAATCTGAATTAGGGTTGAAGCTTTGTCAGTGCACAGATGTGAAAGATGTTAAAGGAGGATAAATGAGACTTGGAAATTGATAATGGAGATGGAGGGTGGTGAGAGGGGGAGGGAGAAGTCAAGCGTGGTTCTAAGATTGTAGAAATATGTGGTGCTTTCCAAAATGCTATCAAAGAAAAGAGATTCTCATTTATCAAATTGGCACTGGAAAGCATCTGTTTTCATTGTTTAATATTCTCAGTGGTGAAATATTTTTAATTTAATTGAAGGGGCATATAATATAGATTAAAATTTAATTGAACAATATTTCTTAGAATAAAGACAAGGTTGTGTAAAGAGACTGTTTGTGGCATCTGGATAATGGTTGACCATAGATCTGAAAACTCAATTTAAAAATTTTGTGTGTGTGACTATCTGTTTTGTTGACTACAGTGCAATCCAGGTATTGGCCATTCATAGTATTTTCATTATAATTTATAGAATGTAGGTTATGGAGTTAATTTTTAGGTGTTAATGTAACTTTGTCTTGAATTTTAAAAATTTACAGACTGGAGTGTTTCATTTGTTAAGTGGAAGCACCTGTTCTGTTAATGAAGTAGAATATCGTAGCTGAGTATTCTGAAGACATAAATCCATAGAAAAGAAGCAAGGATTCAGTGTTTTTTGACATTTTGAGTCTGTAGTAGATAATTTCATGAATGAGTTCAGTCTTTACATTGCTGGAAAAAACCCCAAGTGGTTGGGACCGGACAGGATTGTGTCTCTCGGTTATAATGATCAAGGGCTGAGACTTACTTTTGGAAAAGTAGAAGGCAACAAACTGGACCCACTATGTGGCTCTGGAACATTTAAGAGAAATCCTTTGTTATGGGGCATTTACCATGAGTCTTGTGAGATTTCAGCTAATTTCCAAGCTAACTGTTACGTGACTGTTGAACTCACATGCTAATGTGTTGACATTTAGTACAAGTTATTGGTGATGGACTATCTATTCCAAGGAATTTGTTAATTTGAAATAATTTATGTTTAGGATTTTGTTTTTTATGCACCTCGTCTGAGAATCAATAAACGGATTTTGGCTTTGTGCATGGGAAACCATGAACTCTACATGCGAAGAAGAAAGCCTGATACAATTGAAGTACAGCAAATGAAAGCGCAGGCTAGAGAGGAGAAACATCAGAAGCAGTTGGAAAGGTAGGAAATTTTGCAGTATTTAATTTTTAATTGAAAGGAGTAGAGTTATCAAAAATTTTAAACAAATTAATTTCTTTGAAGTGCTCCAGATTTAAATTTTATAGAACCTTTCATTGTCATTGAAAAAGTTATAAAAAAGACATTTGAGTGTTCTAGCAGTACCACCAAATTCCCCTTTTAAGATAAAGGTTTGTAATTATATAGTTTGAAGTCTCAACACATAAGGATTGTGAGAGTAGTCTTTCATGATGTCACTGAATTGTTTTCCCTCTGCCCCCTTATGCAATCCTTGCTATTCTACTGTTGAATATCTTTTTGGAAGCATTTGATTAAGGATCTTCAACTTGTTTTACTCATGCTTTCCAGGTAAGAGTTTTCATAATTTTCTCAGAGTCTCTCTGTGCTTATATACTCATACCCAGATAAGTCATAGCATAGAGTTGAACAGCAGCATGTTCTTATAACAGTAACAATTTCCAAATATTGTACATTTGGAATTCATTAACAGAAGTTGTTAATTATGCTAATTTGAGTTTTAAAGTAAATGATTATTGGTAAAGAAACAATCTTCACTAATTCTGAATTTGCAGACCAGGGATTGGTTTGAACTTAATCTTTGCTAAAGAAATCCTTTCTTTAAGGTCCCTCAAGGGACCTACTAGGTTCAGCATTTTATCAGTCTTAATTCGAATTAATATATGTATTTGGTAATAATGAGATTGCATTAGAAAAAAATCTATACTTTATACTTTAATTACTTAAATTGCCCCTCCTATCAATGAGTCCAAATTATTACAGTTTTATTGAAATGCCAAATATCTCTTATTTTCCTAAGGAAAGGCTTCAGTTAATTCTGTCACAGCTGACTTGTACTTTGTTTTAGTGGAGAAAAATGATGACCCAAGACTTAAACTTACACTAGTTGATTTTAAGTCATCCAACTTTCACCCAGAATAAGGTCAAGGACCATTTGGTGTATACTTCTGATAGCCTTGAGGGCTCAAAAGTGGGAAGAGAGAGGGCAGGGGTTGATTTTCTACTCTTTAGTTTTCTTATACTTGCTTACCCTCTCAAACATAAATCTCTCCATAACCCTTATAACCCTAGCTGTTGTGTCATGAAACCATTTCTTGTGCCTCCTTTGACATGTGCTGTATAGGTAACTTCTTTGTTGCAGCATGTATATTAAACATAATGGAATCTCAGAATTGCAAGGACCTCAGAAGTAATTAAGTCTAAGTCACTTCCTAACAAGGATTCTCTCTAAAACATTTGACAATTAAGTGGTTTTTTTTTTACTTTTTCTGGGACCCACATGGGGTGAGGAGGGGAGGCAGAAACCTTTTGAAAGAGTCCATTTCTCACTTTTGGATGACTCTTATTGTTAGGGAAGCTTTTTTTTTTCTTCTCAAACATCAGTCCTAAATTTGCCTCTTTGTAGCTTCCATCCATTGTTCTTAGTTCTGATGTCTTGGACTGAGAACAAATCTAATTCCTCTTCCGCATGTCTTCAAAATAATGAAGACAGCTATTGTGTATCCTCTTGAGTCTTCATTCACTACCCCTAGTACCTCCAGTGTCATGCCTTTTAGCATTCTGGTTTCTCCTCTCTGGATACTCTGACTCCTCTCATTGTCCTTCTTTCTTTTTTTTTTTTTTAAATTTATTTTATTAAATTCTTTTTGAGTTACATATTTTCTCCCCGTCTGTCCCCCGCCCACCACCCCAAAACAGCCATCCCAGTGTTTCCCCCCTCCCCCAGTCTATTCTCTCCTATGTCACTTTTTGGTATGGCAGAATGGAT